>CANTUV010000020.1:2500000-3750000 GCA_947685225.1 Garcia nutans
GGGACGTCCAAACGAAAATATCATTAGAATCCGTATAATGAGATGTGACAAAGTTTTACACTGGCTGTCACATACGAAATTCTCCTCCTTTATCCATACTTGAGACTAACTATACATAAAGAACTCATGTATAAACGAAGTTCAAAATTAGAGAAATAATAATAATAATAAAATTATTACCATATTAGGTCTTATATTAATAGTCTAATTTTTCTTGTATGTCATCATATAATTTTGAAATTCCCTTTAGTATGGATGGAAAAAAATTAAATTTAAATTATATTATCATAAAATTTTAAAATTTTGATTTTTTAATCAGTTAATCCTAACATTTAAAATTAAATTTCAACTTGAAATCTAAGAACCTTAAGAGAATTCCGTCATCATGGTTGTGGTGGTCATCATTGTTTGATAGACCAGAAGGCATTGTCGGCCTAAATTTTGGGACGAAAATTAATCTCTTACCATGTATAGTCTCTCTATTGCAGGTTCGGCCATATTGGTTGGGGCCCAAGCCTTATCACCGATTAATATTCCTTATCACATATCTTTCAAGACCATAAGAGAAAATTAAGTCTCATTCATATACCATATAATATAAAATTGGGATCTAAAAATATTTAGGACTTGGTCATCTAATAGAAAAGACCACGTCCCATATTATTAAAATTATTTTATTAAAAAAATATTTTTAATTTTTTAATAAATAAATATTTTTTTTAAAAAAAATAAAAAGTTATAATAAGGGACCGTTCCTCTGCAGGTGGCATAGGACTTGCCCCACGATAGGGCAAGTTAGAGACTGGGATCAAAATGTAATCCCAATAATGCCTATGCCACCATCAATGGTTGGGCATTTCTCTTATCCAAATCTTTTCAATTCTTCATTTAATAATTAAGAATCCACTGTGCTCTAAAAAAAATATGAATCCACTTTTCGAAAAAGAAAAAAAAATTGCAAATCCACTTCAAAATTCAATTCAAGTTTAGACTACTTGAAGCTAATGTGGATCTGTTCAATAAGGTTAGGAGACAGGAACTGCTTGGCCTAGCTATTTATCAGGTCCATTAATCTTTAACTCAAATTCTTTATTAGCTATTTAACAAAGAACAAAAGATTGAACATCATTGTGTCATTTACCCTTGTCATTCACACTGAAGATTGCTTTGCCTTTGAATTGTATATATTATCAACAGGATACCCTTGTCATTCAAGCACATGAATTGTACTGGATACTTCACAAGCTTCTTGGAGGAAGGGTTGCCCTATAGTGGGAGCCGGAGCAGCCAATGTACCCATGATCAGCTTCACCCAAAACACTGGTAGGGCTGCAAATGGGATTTCTCCATATGAGATGGCTGCTGCAGTTATGATTGTAAGGGGTTCACTAGCTGAAATTGCTGTCACGAAGTCAATCACAACTGAAGTAATGCTCACTGTGAGCTAAAACTGACAATATCTGGATATGGTTCAGTACACGTTTCTCCCTCATTTCAAAAAATTCACAACAGAAACAAAATAGTTATCCATTATGACTATATCAGATCTCTCCTTGGCTACATCAGCGGCCTGAAGCCCCAGAGAGATCCCTTTATCAGCTTCCCTCAAAGCTGCTGCATCCACTGTGTCATTACCATTAACTGCCACTGCATGACATATTTGTCTTAGAAGAAGGACGTCAAAAGGGGAGGCACCAGTATAGCTTCTGGCGTTCCTTCCAATTACACATGAATTGTATTTATCACTATTATTCTTCATAAAAATAACCCATCGCTTGTCTTCACTGAATCAAATGCTTCCCCATGCAGATTGCAGAATGCCGTAGCTTTGCTTCAGTTCCTTTATATTCATGCCCATTTCTCGAATGACCCAGAAGATTTCGACTATTCAATTGGCGTCCAAATGAAGTTTTGCTTGGTGGAGTTTTGGTTAAGGATGCACTTTTGCTCGCTGAAATCTTGCCCTAACCAAAGCTCTGTTGCTGCCATCCGATTCAATTATTATAAATTAAAAATGCATACAATCGCATACGTGCTGGATTGGGAATGCATCATTAAATTCGACCTCAATTAATTTTAACAGACATGCAAATTAGCATTGATTGCTTAATTGATAAACTTTGGAATCAAATCCTATGCGGATCGGAACCAATTCATCAATTCTGTTTTCTTTTTCCAAAATCCATTTTTTTAGGGGTTTCTTCAAAAATACTCTAAAAAATTAAAATATTTTTAAAAATATCCACTTTTCTTTTTTAATTAAAATATATATATATATATTTTTATTTTTAATTTTAAAAATACCTCTTTTCTAAGGTATATTTTGGATAGGGATGGACGAAAATGTATAACCTGCCTGAACATGCCCGACTTATGCTATCATGGGCAGGTTCGGTCGGTTGAAAGAAAGAAATCGAGCAACAACGATACAAAATTTACAAAATATTTAGGTTCGGATTGTCGGTCGGGTGATAGATAAATATTTTGACTGTAACCAAATTCGACTGACAACAGTTAGTCAAATATGTATTATAATATATATATATATATACACTTTGAAAGGCGCCGTTTGTCGTTTGTTCACCATATATAAGCATCCTTAAGGATTAATTTTTAAACTCTAGCTCATTTATTACCCATCCTAGCAGCCACTCTCTGAAATTTCTCTCTCTCTCTTGATTTTTCTCTCAGTCTCTAGTTCTAGAGAGTTCCTCTCTTACCAGTTTCTCTCTTCTCCCATTCTCCGTCCATCTCTCCCTCTCTAACCATGTTTCTGGTTCTTCTCCTTTCCTCTAACATACTGAGACTCTCTTATCCTCCTTTGATCTACCAAATATCTCAGTTTTTTTTTGCTTTTTAGTTCTCACAGAGGCATAATTGAACCACTGGAGCTTGATTTCTCTTTGACTAGATGAGATTTTGAAACTGATCTAGTTAGTTTTTGAAAAAATGGAGTATTTTTAATTATTGAGTGAGTTTTTTTTTTTTTTTTTTACTTTTTTAACTTTTTTTTTGTTTTTTTTAGGTTTCATTTCATTATTTTTTCTTTAGAGTTTGGAATGAAAAAATATTTTTTCCCTTACCGATTTGATTTTTAGAGATGTAGTATGATGCTTTGTATTTTTTTAGTTTGTTTTTTCTTTTTTCTTTTCGTTTTTACATATTTGGGCACTTTGTGTATATCAATGGTGATCTATAGCTGAAAAAATATTTTGTTTCTTAACTTTTGTTATGAATTTGAGGATTTTCAGTATTTAAAATATTTTTTGTTTTAGATTGATGACTTTTTTAGATCAGTAGATTTTTTTATATCTTTGGTGCTGGTGTTGTTTCTGTTATTGTGTTGCAAGTTGTTTATATATTTACTTAATTATAATATGAAGTTTGATTGTTGATTTTATATAATCATTGTGTTTTTTCTTACATCTATTTGATTTAATATTGTTGTGAGTTATTGTATGAAATATGCTTTTGTATATTTTTGTTTATTTATAAATATTATATATTTGCATTTGCATGTAGTTGATTTGTTGATCTTTGTAACTTATTTCATTGTTTATACGAAAATAATATTTTTTGGTTATTAGATAGTTTTATGAAATTCTTTGTTAATTACCAAAAAAATTTCATTGTTTTTAAATATTATTTTTAAAGTTTAATGTATCTTTAAATTAGTTAAGATTTCACGTGATTTTAGTAAAATCAAACAAATACGTATTCTATTCTAGTAAAATTTGAAATTATTATTATATTTATTTGAGTTATGACTTGATGTGATTTTAGTGAAATTAAAATATGGCATTCTCTTAAAAATTTTTTACACTACTATAATAATTGATGTTCAAAGTTAATTGTAATGATGAGGCTTAATTTGATTGTTAGATTATTATTTAAATTGTTGTTTGATTTTCTTTAAGTTAATTGTGTTGTTATATTGTTGAAAATATTTTGTTGGACGCCTTGAATTTGTTGGGTTGAGCCATTAAAGTTGTGCACTTATTTGGTGTATTAAGCAGCATAAGTTGCTGAGATTGTTCTCTTCTTTGGTGCATCGAGTTGTTGTATATTTGTTTGATGTATTAAATAGTTGACCTGTAATTTTTTTCTTACAGTTGTGTTGATCTTGGTATGTTAATAATGACTTCAATGATTAATTATTTTAGTTTACATCATTTTTTTTTTGCTTCTATCTATTAAATTTATAATTAATTATTTATCTATTCTTATTTATTTTTTGTTAATTGATCACCAAATATTAGAACTATTTAATTATTAATTTTTATTTTTTGGTGCAAGCAATTTTTCATAGCTCAAGTAACTTGAAGATTTTATTTTATAATAATTTGTAATTAATTAATTATGGACTATAAATAGGAAGTGGGATGGAAATACTGGATTTGAAATTGGCTAATGATTTTTTATTTTTCCTTTTCAGTAATTATAGTAGGCTTGAATATTTTGATTATAAATCTTTTGAAAAGTCATTTTATAATTTATTGGTTGTTTTTAATTTTATATAATTGAAGTAATTTTTAGAATATCATTAGTGGACTATAGTTTTTTTATAAAAAAAATTGACAATTAAATCAATTAAATATATTTAAAAAATAATGAGGCTAAAATAATGGTATGAATTTATTTTTTAAAAATTGAATAATTAAATCCAATACAAAGCTCATAAAATGGCCCAATATGAATTTATCCGACTGAACTCGAATTTGCACGGGTCGGTTAAAAATAACTATTACTCGATCGATGTCGAATTGTAATTTTTTCTAATATGTCGGGTTCAGTCGGTTGGGATTTGGTCTAAATCCGACTGAACTCGACCTATGCACACCCTTAATTTTGGATATATATTTGATATTTTAAAAGTATATTTAATTTTTAAAGATATATATTAGATATATATTAGATATATTAAAAATATATAAAAAATATATAATATTTTAAAAAAAGTTAAAAATTGTGCTATATAATGTAATTTCCTCTTTCTTTTATTTGTTACCAAATAATTAGTGGTAGAAAATAACTTTAGAGTGTTCCATAAAAATTAAAAAAAATAATAATAAAAATAAAAATTATTGTTTGGTTAGAATTATTTTTCATTTAAAAAATAAAAAAATAATTTTTTATATTTATTTGTTAATTGTTGAATTTAAATTTCGCTCTTTAAATAATAAGAGTTTATTTCTCATTTTGATTAGTATAGACTCATTTATTTTCATTTTAAGAAATAATTGAAATTTTAAAAATAAAAAAGAAAAAGAAAAATATTTTCAATAAAACCGGCCCTAAACTTCTTCCTCTGGACCGTATGACGTTACAAACTGTCTATAAAAACCAAGCCCGATAATAATAGTAAGCTAAACCCAATAAACTAGACATTTATGGAGCCCGAGCCAAAAATTCTAAATGTTCAGAGCTTGGTTAACTTTTTTTTTTTTTTTTTTGCTTAAATGAAGGACGGGAGGGCAAACAATTCGAAGTTCGAATTCATTATTACCTGCAATGCAGGGCAAGTGTTTACTGTTAGAAATTCATTCCATAATATACAAATTCATGCAAGAATTATTAGATTTCCTACAACATTAATAGGAACTTCATCATTTAAAAAAAATGTTTTTTTTTATTTATTTCACTTTCTTAAGTAATTTATTTATTTTTTAATTTCCTAAAAGTTTCGCATTGTTATGGTAATTCTCATCTTACGATTGATTTCACTTCTATGGCCGCGGTTTTAGTGTTTGATAATGTATTTCAGTTGTGTCACAATTTTGAGATTGCATACCTTTCTCGTGTTCTGCCATCAGATTGCAAATGAAACTTAGCTTTGTTTTCCGGACTCAATAATATGCAGATTGCTTTGCAATGTAATTTGAGATCATCATGAGAAGGGGTCTGTTGATTTAATGATTTTCAATTAAAGTCAACTTCTTAAATAATTCGATGTATTTCTTTTGTTTCCAAAACTGATATATTTGATTAATTTCTTGTATTTTTGTTGTTTCTTTTAAAATATTTTCAGACCTGGATTTATTCAAGCTATTAGTTTCCTGAATCAAGAGTGCCCATTTTTGCTCATCCCCGGTATGTTTTTAATCACAACTTTACATTCTTGTCTAATTGGTATAAGGAACAGAATAGATAATATTATGGTTTCTGAAAAAAGATATATAGCTCTTCAATGATACTATAAGTTTTCTGTTTGAATTCAAAATCAAAATACTCAACTCTACCCCTATTTATTCTCATAAATATACATTTCTCTCACTTGTGAACATCTTTAAAAGTTTTAAGTTCATTTGAAGACTGAAATGTAAATACGAGTCATATGACTGGTGAACTATGCCTCTGTTTTGATCACTCAGGCACCGACTTATCCCATATCCCATTGTCAATTTCTCAACCCATGCATTATGAAAGAATCACATCACACAATAAATTGCACCTTTATTTATGTTGAGAAAAATAAACTCTCTTAATTGATGTAAAAAAATTTCTACAGAATTCATCATAACTGTATTGCAAGGTATTAAATTGATCAAGAATAAAATATATCTAATGAAGATATCTCATAAGTATATCCAATGAATAATCATCTAATTTCTTTACGTACAAATAGTCAACTGTACTTTTATCTATCCTAAGATAATAAATAAATAAATATATGATCGATGTTTCTGAATTCTTATTTACTCCATTTTCTTTGGCTTTCACTTCCTCCAATTGGGATAACTGAAAATTGGTTTTTTGGGAACTGGAATGCACTTGACAGCCCAACCAATTGGCCAAGAAAGAGCTGCCACACCGATGCAAACACACCATTGGCCCCAGTTCAACCTCTCTGTGTCTGCAAACTTCTTTAGAAACTCCACCATCAACACCTGAAGAATAATGGTTAAGCCAATGATCCCTAAGAACAACTTGTTCTTGTGAATCCCCTTGAAGACATTCTTCTTCTCGAGCTTCCTTGCATTGAATTCATTAAACACTTGGCAAAGGACAAAAATGTTGAAGATCAAGGTGTCATTTACCTTCTTAGTAACACCAAAGATGGCTTCTCCCTTGAATTGTAGTGTCAAGAGGACAGTGATCTGATATAAAGCTTGGACTAATAAGTTCATCCACTCCACATAATGTTGGTGATAAGTGGCTCGGTTCTACCAACGGGTGGTTTATCCTTGAGTTCTTTGGTCGGTTGTTCTGTTGCAAGAGCCAGAGCACCAAGTGTGTCCATTATCAAATTCACCCACAGAAGCTGGACTGCTGTCAACGGGACTTCACCAGCTGAAAATGCAGCCACAAAATTGATCACAAGTGCAGCAACATTGACGGTGAGCTGGAACTGGATAAATTTCTGTATGTTGGTATAGACACACCTTCCCCACCTCAAAACTGTAGTACTGATGCAAAATTATCATCCAAAATTACAATATCTGAACTTTCCTTGGCAACTTCAGTACCCTGGATCCCCATTGACAGCCCAAAATCCGCTTCTTTCAGTGCTGGTGCATAATTAGTTTCATCATCATTAGACATTGCACCATGAGAAGTTTGTCAAAAGGGGAAGATCTTGCCATCACGCATATTTTATCAACTTTCTCCATTCTTTCCTCAGGCGTGTAGTTGTGAAATTCTTCTCCTTCTACTACAGCTCCGTTGAATATATCCTGACCAGGCCTTAGTATTCCAGACTCAAGGGCTATGGCTCTTGCAGTGAAGACATTGTCACCTGTTATCATTTTGATGTTCACTCCAGCATACTGGCAATCATTCACAGCTTCTTTCACCCCTGGTTGACAAGGATCCTTGATACCTACAAGTCCTAATAGGGTTAAGCCGTTCTCTTTGAGCTTCCTCTCTACTTTTCCATCTTCATACTCTTCTTCTGATATATATGTATATGCAAATGCAATGCAGCGAAGGCTGTTAGCTGCCATACCTTGAATAATTTGCTTGAAGACAGAAGTTTGGTGGTTATCGAGCTCTTTAACTATTCCAGAAGCATCATAATAACTTGTTCGCATTGCTAGTATCATCTCTGCAGCTCCCTTCCAGTGTACACGGATTGTGTTGTCAAGCTTCTTCCTTGTCAAAACTCCACTCTTTTTCTTCTGTGAGTTGAAGGCTTCAACATAGAGAATGCTGCAACTTTGTCTCTCTTCCTCCATATCCATTTTCAAATCCAGTATGGCCCAAGAAAGAATTGCTTTTTCTGTAGGACTACCTGAAAACTCAAACTCAGATTCTGGATTGGCTCTGTAGGCACTTCCTGTTGTGTTGAGGGCAACTCCGTGTTTGATCAATTCAAGGACACGTGGGGAAACTGAAGAAGAGGTTCTCAGTTCCATTTATTCTTGGCCTAGAAAAAACTCTGTTACCTTCATGAGGTTCATTGTAAGAGTGCCTGTTTTATCAGTACAGACTGTGGTAGCAGAGCCTATTGTCTCACAAGCAGAGAGCTTTCTCACCATTGCTTGATCAGCCATCATTCTCTTCATAGAGTAAGCTAGAGTGAGTGTGACAGCCAATGGTAGACCTTCTGGGATTGCAACTACAACAATTGTGACTGCAGCTGCTACAATTCCCACGACAGCATTCACTATATCATCAGCCTTTGTCTTGCTGCCATTGAACTCCTTAAGTCCATTCTCATCTTGTGTATTCCCAGTGAAGTAGCGAACCAACAGGACTACAAGAACAAGGAAAGCAACAGCCAGACCAACCTTACCATTTGATGGGGTGAGTGTATTGAGCCTTGACTGCAATGGTGTTTGTTCATTTGTATCGTTGCTGATATGGCTCATCATTTCCCCCCATGTGGTATTCATGCCAACAGATGTAATGAGCATGCTACCATAGCCATCAGCAACCTTGGTGCCAGAGAACAAAAATGGATTTTGGTCTCCATTAACTTCTAAATGATCGCTTTCCCCTGTCATACTGGATTCATCTATTTGCAAGGAATGCCCATCTATGAACAATCCATCAGCTGGGACTTGGTCCCCGATCTTGAAACAAACCACGTCTCCAACAACAAGTTCAAAAATTGAAACCTGTTGTCGCCGACCATGTCTTACAACATCAATTTGGATATTGTTGCTGACTTTAGACAATTTATCAAATTGTCTATTTTGCCTGTAATTGCTTACAGCAGAAACAGCAATGACAAGAAATACAGCAACAAATATACTGCCTCCATCATACCACCGTTCCTTGAGACCGTGCTCCTTGATCCCAAAGCCAAGAGAAAGAGCTGCACAGCCTAAAAGAATTGCAATGGTAAGATCTTTAAATGCTTCTACTACAAAATGAAAAAAAAACTCTTAGCCGGTGGTTTTTTATATGTATTGGAGCCAAATGCTTCTTGACGACGAGCAATGTCCTCAACACCACCATAGATGCCACCTTGCACGTGAGATTCAATAGCAGAAGCAACACCAGAAACACCACCTAAATTTTGAAGCTGCTTGTAATTTTTCTCTTTTCCAAGCTGCATGAGACTTGTTTGATTGATCTTCAAGGTGCTGTTGTCTGGCTTAATATTAACTGCAAGGAAAGATGGAGAGCGGGGAATTTTGGTGGTTTTTTTCTTTGATATTATGGCTCTGGAACAGTAGATGGTGAGAAAGGCCAAATGCCATCTTTTATTGGGTTGGCTAATTGTAGAGGGCACATCGAGTAAGTACTCAATGCTCACATGCAAAGTTACAGAAGACAGTTTTTTTTGGTAGTAGGATAGGTTCGTATAGCTCTTAGGCTTTAATGGACGAAACAGATAAAAGACAAAGAACGAGTTGGGGAGGCTTGGAAGAAAAAAAGAATATTTTTATGTTTATTAATCTGTTTTTTTTTTGTGTGTAATTCGCACTGAGAGCTAATTTAGATTGAATTATCAGAGGCTACAATGAAATTCGGGACAGAAGCTCCTGTCTTCTTATCAGAATAATCATATGCTACAACCGTCGTTGTAGATAAATGCCTACAACGGATCAATGAGATTCTTACATATAGATTAAATGATTTTTCGTTTTTGAGACGGTACAGCAAAGTGCGTGGATAAGAGCCTGGAACCGCGTATCAGGTTTCTTCCATATGCAATCAGTTTTTTTTTACATGACACTTCATGTATTTTAAAAAATTTTTTTACTAAAAATATTTTAATTATTTAATTATAAATTTATAATAAATTTATTATAAATTATATAAAATTTATAAATTCATAGTAAATTTATTATTATAAATTCACTGTAAATTCTTTATAAATTAATAAAAATTTGATATTTTAATAAATATTTTATAAATTTTAATATTTTGATAAATATTTTATAAATACAAAAAATCTAAAATTATTTTTAATTTTTGTTAAAAGTTTTTTTTACAGTCCTGTGGGCCCCTTTTTCAGAATCTTAAAGCCCGTGAACAAACAAGACAGCATCGTCCATTTATTGCATAGAGAATCCAAATTATCAACAATATATCTTACTCTAAAATAACTCGTGTAAATAAAACTATTATAATTTTTTTGAACTGAATTAATTTTTTTGAACTGAATAAACTTATTATAATAGTATAAAGACGATGTTGAGAATTTAATTTAATATTTGTTTTCACATTTACTGGAAATTACGGCCCTGATGATTCAGAAAAGCTAGGTCCAAAATTTAAGAAATCTAATGGAAATATAAAGCAGGAATTGTAAGGATCTTTCAACTCCACGATTTGGATTGATTGATGAACCAAATAGGGACAAGATAATAGTTATGTTTGTTACGCTTCAAGATTGAAGATATAATTCAATTTTTAAAATTAATTTTTTTAATTCATAATTTAATTTTGTTAATAAAAAATGATGGGATTTATTCCTTGGCATTAACAATAATAAGAGGAGCTTATAAAATAATAATAATAATAATAATAATAATAATAATAATAATAATAATAATCACTCACTACAATCTGACTCACTACAATATGATTCATAATTTATTTTTTTATATTTATATAATTTTAATTTTTAATATAACTATTAATTTGATTAATAAATTTTATTTATGTAAAAAATAATATTTTAAATTTTAAAATTCTATTTCATTTTGAGTTTCAATTTTAAGACTTACAAAATACTTCCTCAATCACATTGAAATTGTTATGTTTGCAAATATATATATATATTCTATTAAAATTGTTATTTTTCTACTATTAAGAAAAAATAATTAGTTTAAGAAAAAATAATTAGTTTTTCTATCTAATTATATTTTTATTATTAATAAACTAATTAATAAAATAAGAGTGTAATAATTCTATTCTTAATGAGTTAATAAAAGATTTTTTAATTTATTTAAAATTATTTTATATAATATTAAAAAAAATTAATAATTTTTTAATAGATATAAATGAAATCGAGAAAAAAATTCCACTTGAATAAAAGAAATAAGTTGTACAGATGATTTCTTTTATCAGTTGTACAAATGAAATTGTTACACAAACACGCGGCCGAGTCGCAACATATAGGACGCCGGAGTTAAGAATTTTTTTTTTTCTAAAGGTTAAGAAAAAATTGCGAAGATTGTGACGTACGTCATCATCGGTGAGTTGAATGAGGAAAAAATTAAAAATTAAAAGTTTCATATATATATATATATATTTCATTAATGGGCCAATTTTCAAATTGTACAATAATAAATATATTTATATTTTAGTCTAATTATTATCTGATTACACGATATTCTCTTAATCTATTTATTATGAATATATCTATATATTTTATTTAATCCTGTATATATGTATAAAAGAAGATATACAGCATCATTTGAACAGGAAATATTCTTTTTTTTTTTGAACTGAAAACTATATATTCTCATATCATATGCAGCGGCTACATTAAAACAATATGTTTAAGCAGAGGCGGAGATAAAGGGGGTCCCATGGGGCCCTGTTCCCCCCTCAGTTAAAAATAAAAAATTTTTAGGTATATTTGAGAATGAATATTACATTGGTTGAGATGGAACAGCTTGGCCTTACTATGTGAGAGCACGCAACTTCGATCCACGCTCCCAACATTTTTCATCCTTTTTTTTTCCAATCTTTAAAACTGGGCCTTTTAATCAAGCCCATTACAAACAAACAAGATTTGTCAATGACTCTGCCCATTACAAACAAACAAGAATAACTTAATTGTGACTCTTTCTCTTCTTTCTCACGTTTCTTCTTCGTTAATTCCTTTTTTTTTTTTTCAGATAACAGTTTCTTCCTTTTTCAATTTCATTCTTTCACCGATTGGCACCAGCAAGGCAGCGGCAACAAGTTAAGAATAGGTACACCACTTACTTTTAATCTCATATTTATTTTGTTGCAATTTTTTTATCTTGCTAAAATGAATTGAAATTTGAAAAATAATGAATTAAGAAATTGGCTTGAATACTTGAGGACATTATAAATTTGAAATGTTTAATTTGATTTTGTAGTATGAAGTTTTTTTTTTTTTGAGAAAAGTAGTATGAAGTTAAATTGAAATTATTATTTTTTTGTAGTTTATAATCTGGAATTTTTTTATTTCTTTTATAATTTGATATTTTTAATATTTAGTATTTAAGTTGAATTGGACCCCCCTTATCTAAAATCCTGGCTACGCCACTGTGTTTAAGGTGTGTACGTGCAAATTTATGGCGCGCACTTTGACCAAATGAAAGTCAAATATTAAGAAATGATGATCATACGCATAAATATATATATTTTTGATGTCGACAGTATTAATTTGGGTATTCTGAACATCAGTTGGAATTTTTTAATACACAATTTGGATGCACGCTGTTGTTCGATCGACATATGGTGTGGTTTCAGGCTGGCCTTTGTGTATATTATAATTAATGTAAAATGGTTTATTAATCTTGGTGGCTAAGAATTCAGCTGCTTACAGCAACTTTTTCTATATAATCAAATGTTTAATAATGGAGTACACACCATATTGAAATCCCATTAACACAATTTCTTATCATTATATATAACTAATTAATACATACATGCCGGAGGCATAACGTAATGATAAATATTTTTCTCTTAAAGTTAATTAATCAAGAATTAATTTCTTCTCCACTAATATAATATTGGAGAAAAATAAATAACACATGAAGTTTCCTAAGAAGAAACAGATCATAGGATTATTCCCTCTTGTGAAATTTACAAAAACTTGATTTGTTTCTTTGGGGAAAATCAAATAATTACTTGGAGTTATTTTCTTAAAGAAATTTCTCCTGAATTTGGTAAATATTAAAGAAAATTAAGATATACGTACTAATAACAGCTTTTGTTTGGTTTAATATTAATTTGTTTCTTAAAAAGTAAAACTGATCAGTAGATGGCCGGGTAAAACAAGCAAAGTTCGTTGGGAGGGGAAATTCTAATAATTCGCTGCTTCAGTTTCATCATCATCAAAATTTTCTTGTTTTAATAATTCGTCACTCGCGAAGGAGACTTTGATGTAATTGGTTAAGTTTCAATTACCAGTGTAATGTCCATGAAAATTAACTTGAATATGCGACGCGGATATTTATAATTGTTTTTTCTTTTCTTAGAAAACAAAGAAAACATGTAATATTAGGAAAATTCTTATTACGTCGAGTCCGTAAATCTCTTACTTCCGTCGAGTCCATGAATCTATCTATGCACTCAATCAACAACAATTTAAAATTTTAAAATTTTAAATTAATTTTTTTAACATTATAATACACTTTATAAATTGTGATTGGTTTGGTGCAATGATGGAGTTATGAAGTTGATCCACATAATAATTTCTCATTACATTTATATTTTATTATATATAATTAAAAATTATTTAATAATTAAGATATAATGGAAGAGCGTTGGACACGATGGAAGGCCTTGTTTTGCAAGGTTTTCTTGCTTTAAGTTGACGTACGTTGAATCTTTGATGACATATATTGTCTGCTTAGTTTGTTCATCCACACATGGAAATTTGTTTTGCAAATCCAACTTGGAATATATCTTTCTGGTTCAACGAAGAATACCAATAAATCCAAGTCTTCCTAAAAAATTCTATGGATTACCATTCATGGATAAATTAAAAAGGAAAGATGGTGGTGGTATCGCACCGACAAATTAAAGAGTTAAGATAATTTCACATAATTTACACTTAGTTCCATCACTGCTATAAGTAATAATGTGATGGTCTCCTACACAAGTGGGACTCACAAGTTGAAATTTTTTTTAAAAAAAAAGTAAGATGTCTAATTTTTCAATTTGTGGATCCCATTTGAGTGGAACACCACTATAAATCTCTCCCTCACACTCAAGTGAGTGGGGCTTCTATACTGATAATCTCACTACAAGCAACTAGCTTCTCTGTGGATAGAACTTTAGTTATCATATAAGAGCTTTTATCATGTGTATGAGTTTTTTCAAGCAGAAACTGCTTTATCTCCAGTGCATCTCGAATTTAGTGATATCTCACATCAATATGCTTTGATCGTGAGTGAAAAGTAGAGTTTTCACTGCGATGAATGACGTTCTGACTGTCACAGTATAGTACATACTTGTTCAAAATTCACTTCTTGCAAAAACTTCTTCATCCATAATAGTTTTTTACTTACTTCAGTAATTGCAATATATTCAGACTCAGTGGTGGATAAAGTAATACATTTTTATAACTTTGATTGCTAAAAAACAGCTCCCCTGCAAAAATAATTAAGTATCTAGAAGTAAATTTTCTGGAGTCAATGTCACCAACTATATCTGTATTTGTGTACCAATCCAACATGGATTTTCCATCACCAAAGCATAAACAAATTTTGAAGGTGTCTCTAAGATACTTAAGTATCTATTTCACAGCTAGCCAATGTTTCTTTATAGGATTAGAAAGAAATATGCTTACAACTCCAATAACATGAGTAATATTCGGCCTTGTACAAACCATAGCGCACATCAAGCTAACAAATATAGAAGCATAAGGCATTTTCTCCATTTCTTCTTTGTTATTTTTACTTGAAGGACATTATTTGAAACTCAACTTGAAATGACCTGCAAGAGGAGAGCAAATTGGTGTTGCCTTGTTCACGTTAAACTTGTCAAGAACTTTCTCAATGTATTTTTCTTTGGATAGCCACAATTTTCTTCTCTTCCTCTCTTGAGTAATCTTTATCCTAAGAATTTTCTTGGCGGATCTTAAATCCTTCATTGCAAAGGACTTGCTAAGCTCTTTATTTAAAGAACTTATCTTCTCAGCATCATGGCCAACTATTAACATATCATTCACATAAAGCAGTAAGATGATAAAGTTGCCATCATAAATTTTTTTACAAATACACAATAATCAGCAGTTGTCTTTCCATACCCATGATCTATCATGAATAACTTAAATTTTTTATACCACTATCTTGGTGCTTGCTTAAGTCCATACAAGCTTTTCTTCAGTGTGCAAATAAGATTCTCATTGCCTTTAGCTTTAAACCCATTTGATTGCTTCATATAAATTTTCTCCTCCAAGTCACCATGGAGAAAAATTGCCTTCACATCAAGTTGTTCTATCTCCATATTAAAATTGGTAGCTAAATCAAGAATAACTCTGATGGAAGATATCTTGACCACATGTGAGAAAATTTCTTCAAAGTCGATTTTCTTTTTATGTCCAAAACCTTTCACAACCAACTTAGCCTTATATCTTAATTGTGAATTATTATTTTCAGTCTTTACTCTGAAAACTCATTTATCAATGCTCCCTTTTCGTTAGGCAGCTTTACTAACTCGTAAGTGTAGTTCTAATATAAGGAGTTCATATCATCTTGCATAACATTCAACCATTCATTTTTCTTATCGCATGTCATAACCTCTTCATAGCTTTTAGGTTCTCCCCTGTCAATAAGCATCACTTACTTATGAGGAGAGTATTTTTGAAAAGGCGCTCTATTTCTGGTGGATCTTCTTAATTGGACTTCAATTGGTGGTACAGGATGAGGCTGATCATCATACTCATTAATAGCTTCATTAGTTTCATCAATATTTGGAATAGGCTCACCATCATTGTTGACATCTTGTTCATCTGCATTACTTTACTCAGAACTAGATGAATCTGATGTGAGGTCTGGAACATTTTCTTTGATTGGTTTAGACCTCTCAAGATCTTTAATAGTTCGATCTTCAAAGAATACTACATCTCTGCTTCTGATGATTTTTTTATGAATAAGATCCCAAAGCTTGTAACCGAATTCTTCATGGGCATAATCCAATAATATGCATTCTTTAGCCTTAGAGTCAAGCTTGAATCTCTCATCTTTTGGAATGTGAACAAATGCCTTGCATCCAAAAACTCGTAAATGATTATATGAAATATTTTTTTCCCTCCATACTCTTTTTGAAATATCTTCATCAAGAGGAACTAAAGGAGAAATGTTAATCAAGTCCATTGTAGTTCTCATTGCTTCACCACAAAAAGACTTAGGGAGTTTAGCATGCGAGAGCATACACCAGATTCTTTTCATGATGGTTTTGTTCCTTCTCTCGGCAACTCCATTTTGCTGAGGTATTTTTGGAATTGTCTTTTCCAAGCGTATGTCGTGCTCCTTGCAATACATCTCAAATGGTCCCCTGTAATTTTCACCATTATCTGCACGAACACATTTTAACTGCCTTTCTATTTCTCTTTCAACATTGACATTAAAATATTTGAACACATCCAACACATGATCTTTGAATTTCATAGCAGAACCCACACTTTTCTCGAGTGATTGTCAATAAAAGTTACAAAATACGAAGCACCACCAAGTGTTTTATCACTCATAAAGCAAATATCAGTGTGAAGTAAATCTAGAACATTTAATCTTCTTGAAGAGTAGGATATCTAAAATGCAACTTTATATTATTTTTCAACCAAACATTCAGTGCAGGATTTTAAATGTATACTGTCAAGGGTAGAAATTTCTTCTAATTGAGAATACCAATTCCTTTCTCACTTAGGTGACCAAACCTTCTATGCCATAAATCTGATGAAGTATCTGCTACTGTATTCACCTCTCATTTGCATATCTTAATTTGCATAAAGTATAAAGTGTCTTGTCTGCTACCTTTAGCCAACACAAGATTTTCTTTGATAATTTTATAATTCTTTGTACCAAAGGAAGAGTACTAAAGAATTTTATAATTCTTTATAACATTCTTTGAATGTTATGCAACCTTTATCAGTAAGAGTACCAAAGAAATAAAATTGAGCCGCATTTCAGAAGCATGCCTGACATTATTGAGCCATAATATATACTCGACGTTAGTATTTAAGCACACTGTACCCATGCCAATTCCCTTGGCTGAAGCTTCATTTTTCATTCTGACATAGCCAAAAATCACCATCGGTATATAATATAAAAAATTCATGTTTAGTATATACGTGATATGAAGCTCCATAATCAACAACCTAAGAGATTTCATGGCCATCGATATATAAGCAATTATCATCAGTAGAGATGAAAACATCACCATCAAGTGCAATTAAAGTTGTATCATCATTTTCTTTATTTTTCTCTTTTGCCTGCTTCTTTTTAATTGCCTGCAAAATCTTTTTACATGTCCTAGCTTGCCACAGTGATAGCAGATGATACCTTTTCTCTACTTGAATCTACCCCTTAACTTGTCACGGTTGTTTGACCGCTTGTCTGTATTTTGAAACTGTCTATTCCTACTTCTACCATATTTTTCAGTAACTAGTACTTCTGAGTGGGTAGAAAAGCCTTAATCATTTCCCTTGGTTTCTTCATTTGATTAACTTTCACAAATTTTATTTATGGACAGTTTGCCTTCAAGAGCTAAATTATTCAAAACAACTACCAAAGTCTTTCAACTATCAGACAAAGTACCAAGAAATAAATAGGCCTATAGTTCATCAGACAATATAACTTCTGGATTATTTAAGCGATTTACAATATCTTTTAAAATTGCACAAGTGTTCAATTATATTGCTCTCATCTTTAAATCTCATATGGACGAATTTTCTAACAAGAAAAGTTTTATTTTATGGAAATTTTTTCATATAAATTTGCAAGATTATTCCACAAGGTCTCAACATTATTCTCCCGAGCCATATGATGATAAACACTATTATCTATCCATTATCAAATTGTACCCACAGGCTTTTTATTTATTTTCTCCAAATCTTAGTCCGATTTATTTGTTGTTTTGCCTTGATTACCTTCAAAAGGATCATAAATATCCTTGTAGATAAAAAAAAAATCTTCCATTATAGGCTTCCAAATTGAATAATTTGAAAAAGTCATTTTAAACATACTGCTAGACTCTTCTATTTCAAATTGCTCAGATAATAGCCAACTAAGCTCTGATACCAGTTGTTGTGTAGTGGGTGTTAATAACACATAAATTAATTGTTATTATATAAGTAAATAGTGTATGAAATATTATACTAAAAATAAATACTAAAAAAAGTTTCAAGAAAGGTTGGAGGGCTCACAAACTGTCCCGCTTAAAATTCAGTCTTTTTAGGCATAATTTTACTCGAATAATTAATAACATAATATAATAAAATAACTACTCTTGGTAATAGTTATAAAATTGAGATAAAAAATAGCACATTGAAATTTAATGTGGTTCACCCTTTTATTTGGGTTACGCCCACGAGGCAAACTCCAAATAATTTCTTCCACTAATAAAGAGTAGGATTACAAGAGAGACTTTTTCAGAAATATATTCTAGAAGTACAACACTCACAAATGAGATAAATCTAAAATAGTGATAAGTGTTTCTCAAACACCCAAAGTAAAATCTTACTATTTTATCACTCACAAAAATAAATATCTTACAAATAAATTTTTCTATCTCTCTAAAAATTTATTCTCTCTATATTTTTTTTTCTTTCAAATTGTTATACATGAAAAATGAATGGGGGAAGACCTATTTTTAGGCCTTTCCACCGCGTCAAAGATGCATTACAATTGCAAATTTGCAGTTACAATTTGCAATTGCGGTAGAGTTGAAGCAAGTTATCTAATTTGGACATCTTGCTTTTCTTTTCTTTTATTTTCAATTGTCCAATTGCTTCAACTCCACCGCAATTGCAATGTGTCTTTGACGCGATGAGAAGGCCTATAAATAGGCTTTCCTCCATTCATTTTTCATATATAACAATTTGAAAGAAAAAAAATATATAGAGCGAATAAAATTTTAGAGAGATAGAAAAAATTATTTGTGAAATATTTATTTTTGTGAGTGACAAAATAGTGAGATTTTGTTTTAGGTATTTAGAAAATACTTACCACTATTTTAGGTTTATCTAATTTGTGGACGTTGTACTTCTAGAATATATTTCTAAAAAAATCTATCTTGTAATCTTACTATTTATTAGTAGAAGAAATTATTTGCAGTTTATCCCATTGACGTAGCACAAATAAAAAGTGAACCACGTTAAATTTTGATGTGTTATTGTTATCACAATTTTATAGCTATTATCAAGTATAATTATTTTATTATATTATACTATTAATTATTCGAGTAAAATTATATCTAAGGAAACTAGTTTTAAGCGGGACAGTCTGCGACTCCTCTAATTTGTTTTTAAATTTTTTTAATATTTATTTTTAGTATAATATTTCATATACTATTTACTTGAATAATAGTAAATAATTTATGTTATTAACACCCATGACACAATAGATAAATATTAAAAATACTCTTATTTTTTGTTTTGCTATTCAATATTTTACAATTAAAAGGTTATAAATTAATCTGGATCTTCATTGAATAAACCCATTAAAAAATAAAATATTTCATCTCAAATTTTAAAATTACTTAATATTTAGAATTTAAATTTAAAATATCTAATTAAGAGGTAAAAGATCTTTGCCATTTCCTCTCGTCCTTTAACACTCAAATACTTTTTCTTTTAGCCTTTTACATGTCAAATGATCAATAAAACAAATCTTCAGTTGCTAGAAAAACCGGATTAAATTGCGAATATGATATATTATAAATAAATGGTTTAATAGATAACTTTAGCTTAAATTTTATACATTTTTACAATTATATATATATATATATATTATTTTGTACAGATTCTATCGTCATTTTGAAACTTAGGTGCAATTTTACTCTAAATCATAATCATTAGAAAAAAAATATTAGTTAAAATTCAAAAACTAAGTTAATCCTTAAATTTATCATATAATGTTGTCAATTTAAGTTTAAATTTCAATTGAAATTAATTGAACATCTTAACTTTTGTAAATTTAAATAATTAAGTTAGTAATATGATTATTAGTAATATATCAATTTCACAAAGTTAAATATATAACTAATTCCGATTGAAATTTAAAAATTAATTTGATAATATGATCATATAATAAGTTTTTAGATCTTAGATCAATTTCACTTTTTCCTTTAATTTGTAATGAAAATATTACTATTATTATTATTTTCAATTTAAAATAGAATTGCCACTAATTTCAAATTAAGGTATAATTGATATAAAAATAAATTAAGAATAAAGTGTACTTACAAAACAACTCTAAAATTTAGAGTAAATTTATTCATTAAACCTAAAATAAATTAATAATCATTTGGGTTTTTAAGAGTAAGCACCAACGTTCAACAATGTATGCATGCTTGAATTAGAAATTATATTATTTTATTTTAATATAATCCAGTGATTAAATATTTGGTTCATACTAAAAAAAATAAGAGGTTAATTATTTTAATAATTCAGCATGTAACTTATGTAAAGTTTCCTGGAAGGAAAGAAATGCACTCGTTTAGGGTTTAGAGAAATTTATTTATTTATTTATTTATTTTTCTTTTTCAGATTTGCTCTGCAAGGAAGAATATCATATGATTCCTTTGGTAAAAAATCATTATAAAGAATAGTTGGATAGTCATAAGATTCACCAAACTATAAAAATATTGAAATCACAATCTTATTAGGTACATTACTTTTTTTTAATTTGCTAAGTGAACTTTCTCTCATAAATATGTAACTATAAAGCTAAAAATAAAGTCAGCAATTATATAACAACATTATTCTTATCAAATAATACTTTTTCAATTACTAGTTTACCTAATAAAAAAAACATAGCATTTTAAAATTTGATATCGAAATTCAATTACTTTTCAACTGGTAGTTTGCCTGTAAAGAATAATTTAAAAACGCCAACAAGCGGAAAAATAAATTATATATTGGAATAAAAAAGCAGAAAAAATAGTTTTATGATTAGAGAAAATAAATCTTGTAGTTGTTAATTATGTGAGAAAATTATATATTATGTTTTTTTTTAATTTTCAAAATTATCCTATAATTTAAAGGAACTTAAAAAATTTTAAATTTATCTGAAAATATAATGTATGTTAATTATAGAAATAGGTATTTTTAAAATAAAAAATTACAAATTAAATATTTTTATAAAAAATAAATATCTTTATTTATTTTTTAAGATATATTTGCGACAGACTTCAATCACTAATACTTGGGCCCTAGAAAGTAGTACTTGGGCATGATTACTGCTGTTGAGTTTTCATTTTATTTTGAGGTGGACCAATATGTTGGGCAAAGAATAGCGAATAGCCATTGATCGGATCTCTTCAAATTCCCAACCAAAATTATTTTTTTTTTATTTTTATTTTCAGTGTTTGGCAGACTCTTTTCATCAATCAAGATTTAAACTTCTATGATGAAAAATAAATTTTATTAAATCAATGATTTCTTGATTGAAAGTCTATTTGCAGAACAAAAATATTAGAGTTTAAATTATAATATAAAAAAAATCATGTGCAAAAAACTATTGAATAGGCTAATATTTATTTTATTAATGATAAATACATATTTTTCTGAGTAGCTGATTCAGAATTAATTTATAATTATTTTAAGAAAAATAATTAGGATGTATATTCTTATGTAGTTAAAAACAACAATTCATCTAATTTAGACATATTATTACCAATTGAAAAATCACATCAATAATTTTTAATAACAAAATTACAAGTAACAATGCACCTACGTGAATGCATTCATTAACTAATCAACAATAGTCCAGATGGATACAGTGTGATCTAATCATTTCAGTGGCTAATCTTTTTTCTCAAAAAACAAAGAAAAATATATAGAGTTGTGTTGTATTTCCATTTTCCACCAATTATTTTCTGCATTCCCTTCAATTAATATTATTAAACAAGAAAAAGAGAGAGGGTCCAAGTTGCCAACTTTTTTGCTGTTGTAGAAAGGCAAAGTTTTTGAGTTCCAAAGAAATACATTGTAATAATGTGTTTAGCCTTAAATAAATACATGTCTCCGGCCAGTAACCTTCCTGCAACTTTTATAATCTTTAATACCAAGAAATCATGAATCAGCTCAGACCCACCTCTGTTCAATGCCTTATCAAAACTATTATTCTATACCCATTAAAGGAGAGTTAAGAATATTTACTACTCTGCAACTATATGCTACCATTTATTTAATTAAGGCCTTAATTTTGACCATATGATCTCACATAATCTGCCAAATTCTATCTTGGATTCTGTTAAACATTTAGCCATCACATGGACTGGTTATGGCTAGCCATAATAGTGTAGGTCCTGTCCTTAAAGATCCTTTTTTTTTTAATCTTTTTCAGTTGAAATCTGAAAGCTGACTTCCAATTTATGGAGGCAATTACGGATATAAAGAAAGCTTTTTCCATGATATTCCACACATGCTAGCTGAATATCAGCCAGAAACACTCATCCACCAACCAACTTATTTTAACTTTGAAAAGCAATAGAGTTTCAATGTGTTTTTTGGTGCTAAAAAAGTGTCCTACAAAATTCAACACCATGTATGCTCTTCAGGGTTTAACAGAAGTACAATACACAATCTAAGTAACTGCAGAAGAATCGTGGCGGCGCTTATGCAAATTACTTATTGAGGATAATCATGAGAGTAGGTCATTGATGATGGGCTGCATTCAACTTTAATTAGTTAGCAATGTCCCCATTGAAGACTATAGAATTGGTGATCAACAGAATGTCATTGTCACACACACACACACACATATATATATGAAAAAGATGAAATTTTGGCAATAGCTTTTAGGTTTTGGATCACTTTGGCTGACAAGTAACCCAAAATGAGGCTTATGCTTTAAGCAATATAATTGTAGTTAGTCATTTTTATTTCGAGTAATAACACTGGCAGAGGCAGTCTCATAGAAATCAAGCTGTCTTCAAATTTCTATAGCTAAAGGCATGTGAAAATAATCATCTTCATCTATCATCATGGTGTGGATTTTTTCAGACTTGCAGACTTTGAATTTGATTTCCTTGTAATTTGTATGCTGCTAATAAAAGACTAGTCCAGTTGATGATTGTGAGTGCTAATCTTGGTGATTCATTTATATTTCAGGATTCAGAAAACTGAAAAATGGGAAATGAGATGGGCAACAATAACTCATCTGGCTTTCAAAGTATAGCATTTTTCTTTTATTTTTAGCTTTTTATTTGTTGAATTTCCTATGGTAATGTACTAAAATGCAGAAGAAGATAACACAAACCCTGAAGCTCAGCAAAAGTCTGCGCAAGAACCTGTTCATGCTAATGATGTAAAAGGAGAAAATCATGTGATTCCAACAACTGGTAGTAAAGATTATTATCAGAAAGAAACAGAATTAACCTCTGATGATCCAAACCAGGCATCTGATGGAACAGGTTAATTTGCAGTTTCTCCATATGAGGCTTTTTGTTTTTTTTTTTGTTACACTGTTGATTGATAAAAGTCTCTTAACTTTTTAACTCAAGCTTCAATAGGACAAGAAGAGACTGAAGTGAGTCCTCATATTGAATCTCAAAAAACTAAGAAATTGAGCGAAAAAGGTGGAGAAGACAGTGACATTCAATCTGTAGTTTCTTTGCTGAAGGAATTGGAAGAGCACAAGAATCCATCAGAGAATGTTCTGGAAATGAGCAATAATCAGTCTGAGAAACAGGCTTCCGCCGAAAAAGGTTAGGATAATTGTCTTCTATTAACCTTAGCATATGTTAGTTGTGTTTTACTGTTCCTTAACTAGAATCGAAAATGATTAGAAGTAATATAATAGTAATATTTATATAGAAACAAAGTAAAGCCCACTTTAAGATTTTTTATTTTGGTGTGAAATGAACAGAGAAAGAGGATATGCTAAATTCTACTTCTGTGGCAAAATCCTTGACAAATGATAAAGAATATGAAGATTCAACAGAACTAAAATCTGATCAACATGAATCTACAAAAGTTCATGCTGAGCAATCAATAGAATATAGTACTAATTCACCAGAAGGAACTGAAGATGCCCTAGGATCAAGTATTGCATCCAATAGCAAAGAGAATGGTCATCTTAATCTAGAAGGAAATCTTGTTTCCCATAATAATCTAGAAATGGGGGCGAAATGCAACGACATGTCCATGAAAGAAATGGCTTCTCAAGAAGATGAGATGCCCAGCATAGAGAAATTTGAAGTTGAAGCTGGAAATAAGGATGCTGGGGAGAGATATGATGGAGAGTTGGCTAGTATTATTCATTGTAATCGAACTGATTCCTTAGAGTCACAACTACAGGCCAATTTGGTGGCTGATTCACTAACTTCCTATTTAGAAGTCTTTGTACCTGAAGAGAAGTGCATGATTCTTCCTCAAGAGACTATATTAATAGGAACTGAATCAGAAAATGAAGAAAACAAGATTGATAATCATAAGCCTGTCAGAGCATCCAAGATTGACATGGTGAATGGATCTCAAACTGATTCTTTGACAAGGCCTAATTGCAATAACAATGAGATGGAAGATTCTCTTATTACTGTTCATGATGCTGCTAGTAATGAGAACTGTCACATTGAAGAGGTGAAGATCGTTGAGGAATCTGACAACCAAAATGAGGCTTCTGAAGAGCATTGTGAGGAATCTAAAGAAAAGATTATGATGGCTTGTGAACTTGGAGGATTTGTTGCCAAGTCCTTCATTGCAAATGGAAAAAACAATGAAGAAGAATCAGGATATTGCAGAGCTGAGGCCTATACTGCTGATGCTGCTGTTAGCAATGGGAATTGCCAAGTTGAGGAATCTGACAACCAGAATACAGCTTCTGAAGAACATTCCAAAGGATCTGAAGAACAGATTTTAATGGCTTGTGAACTTGGAGTATTTGTTGCTGAGTCCTACAATGCAAATGGAAAAAGTAATGAAGAAGAATCAGGATATTGCAGACCTGAGGCCTATACTGCTGATGCTGCTGTTAGCAATGGGAATCACCAAGTTGAGGAATCTGACAACCATAATACAGCTTCTGCAGAGCATTCCGAAGGATCTGGAGAAAAGATTTTAATGGCTCGTGAACTTGGAGTATTTGTTGCTGAGTCCCTCACTGCAAATGGAAAAAGCAATGAAGAGGAATCAGGAGATTGCAGACCTGAGGCCTATACTACTGCTGCTTGCAATGGGAACTACCAAGTTGAGGAATTTGACAACTACAATATAGCATCTGAACAACTTTGTGGTGCATTTGGAGTAATTGCAGTAGAGTCATCCATTGCAAATGGCAAAAACAATGAAGAGGAATCTGGAGATTGCAAATTATCTGAGGCATGTGAAGGAAAGGTAATGTTGATTCCTGAACTGGTCACAGTTGCAGAAGAGTTAGCCATCACAAAGGCCACAAACAATGAAGAGGAAATGGAAGATTGCAAAGCTGAGGTAGAGAAGCTTGCGGAGAAGCTTATTGTGGAGACAAAGGAGAAACTAGAAGCTCCATGCGCCCCAGCCTCTATTTCCCAATCAGAAGATCACCAACAGAAAACTGTAATAGAATCCAAGGAGGCTCAAGGTAACAACGAGTCAACATTGGAGTCCAATCCTGAGAGCAGCAGCGAGTTCTTTGCTGCAACAGCTTCCATTTTTCAAGCCACAAGCTCTCCCGTTGAAACCTGTGTTTCTGCAATTGGGGTAGAAATTGAGAAACCTGTGGAAGAAGTTTTACCCATTGTCGCAGTATGTCCAGAGATGGAGACAGAAGCTAATTTTTCATCTTCAGCAAATCATTCCAATGAGCAACCTGAAAAGGTTGAAATTGGGAAACCTGCGGAAGAAGTTTTACCCATTGCCACAGTATGTCCAGAGATGGAGACAGAAGCTAATTTTTCATCTTCAGTAAATCATTCCAATGAGCAACCTGTAAAGGTTGAAATTTCAGTCTTTGCAAGGAATGGAATTGAGACACAAGAAAATGCAGAGAAGCTCAGCACTGAACCAATACCTGAAAACTCAATTGAAGAAAAGGTGCAAAACAGAAGTTCAGTAATAGAGAGCATAGTCACAGCAGTTCAGTTGGGAATTCAGAAACCACAAGAAGAAGCTCCACACTCTAATACAGCAGTTCCAGAAATTGTGACGGATGATAAATTATCAGCTTCAAGAGATCAATCAACTGAACAATGTGAAAAAGCAGAAAGTGTGGGAAGGTTCAGCACTGAATCAAGTCCTGATGGCTTGAACATACATGCAGAAATGAGGAAGTCTCCAAGCTTCAATCTTGATCTCAGAGTAGAAGCAAGAAACGAAGACTCAGATAAAACTCCGCTGCTTTATCAGGATAAAAATACAACTGAATATTTCTCAAGCCAGGCTAATGTAAGTCGTCAAAACTCACTCCTCCATAGTCAATACAGTCAAGTATCACTCAATAATCAAGAAATGCCAGTGGAAGAGAAAGTCATTACTCTTGAAAGAAGCGATTCTGAGAAATCCAGAACCCCATTTCTTGGATTCTCTAAAGAAGATGAGGAGCCTCATCATCTTGCAGTTATATCAAAGAAACAAGATAAGCATTCTTCTGCAAAAAAGGCAACCAAGGAAATCACTCCGAAAAGTAAAGAGAAACACAAACGCAGGTCGTCCCTTTTCACCAATTGCATGTGTTGCACAACTGTGATTAATTAAAACATCTAAATTAACAAGGTAATTACCAGTTTTTCACAGTTTCATCAGATTTTTCATTTTGTTTTGATTGGCTTCCCTTCCTAAATTTCTAATTCAAGCTTTTTAAGAAGTGGAGTTTTGATCCTGTTGATTGGTTTTGCATATCTGAGATAAACCAAGAAAGAGTGAGTACAAGTTCAATCTGTAACAGATTAATTTGTCAGTTTCTTTTCTGTCTATACTTGTTCTAAATTTGCACAGCTCTGCCTCTGATCTGTATTTCGATGTAAGCTCTTAGCTGAATATCTTGATGTAATTTTCCATTATAATTTATTGGGTTGTTTGCTGGAGAGGATTATTCTAAAATAGGCAGCTTTTCTGCCTTTGATTGTATTACTATTTGTTTATTCCATTAATAATACAATGTGCTTTAAGATTATATTTGAAATTTTAATAATTTTGTGTGTTATTTATGAAATTAATTCTTACATAAGAGAGGAAGGGGAAAAGAAAAAATAATAATCACTTTCACTTCATCAGATAAAGTGATGACTCAATGCATATAGTAACATCAATGTATACTTAGTATTTAGAGCTATGTTTGAAATTGTGAGCTTAAATTTCAATTATATTTAAATCAACTAAAAAATTTAAAATAACATTATTTTTTAAAGCTTTTTGTTGAATTTGTTTAATATAGATTTAGGACTAATAAACTAAAAAAATAACTATTAATCCTTGCTAAGGAAACTAGTGTGATGTGAACAAATGTGAAAGGTATCTGCTTTAGTTTTAGCAGTCAGATTATTATTATTATTATTATTATTATTATTATTATTATTATTATTATTATTATTATTATTATCCTGATAGGGTGATGCTGTCGGCAGCCATAATGGCATCCCAAACATTGCTCAAAAAAATAATAAAAAAAAAATTAATGGCATCCCAAACCCAATTTGTTTTTGTCATTTAGAAAACAGAGGAACGCCCAATCATACATTTTTTTTTTCTATTCTAAAGTCTAAAAGTAAAGCCTTCAAGAACATGGCGCCTCATCACTATTTGGATGGGATGGACAAACATTTTCGTTTTTTTTTTTTTTTTTTTGTATTGGCCAAGTGCAGATTTTGTCTAAAATATCATTCCACGCGTTTAGATTTAGAGAATATATATATGTTTAAATGAATGTTGTGTAAGGAATTTGCCCTAATAGAAATAGTCAAGGACATGTCTTGGAGTGTAAAAATTTGTTCAAATTTTGATAACTTAAATGCTTTTAGTGAATTTTTGATATATATATATATATATGAATATATAGTTTTAATTTGATACAGTATTACAATTCTCAATTATAATCCAAATGATTTTGATGAAATATAACCACATTTCATTGTTATTCTTAAATTAATCAATTAATATTTATAGATATTGATAATAACGTTCTATAAAAATAAATTAATTATTTAAGTTATATAAGATGATTTGTAAATTTGTCTTTAAAATGATCTAATTGGAGTCTATTTCCCTAAAATGATTCCTGTTCAGTCTTTAAGACTATGCCTTCTCTTGTATTTAAAAAAAATAATTAATTAATTAACTTAATTGATAAATAGATTAATTTATTTTATAATTTTTTTAATAGTATTGACGTAAACATTTATTGTTAATCAGATGAAAGATTAAAAATTTCATATGAAGTGATTAAAAATTGATAGTTGTTAACTTAACATAAAAGAAAACAAAATTAACATAATTGGTAATTGAACTCTTTGCAAATCTTTCTTTTAATTGGATTATCGCACATAATCAAAGCCTCACACAACACGGTATGCACTGTGTAAAATACGACGCGGAGTTTTGGAGTTGTCGATAATTTCTAATTCAATTTTCCACGACTTGGAGTTGAAGTATGAAATGCTTTGTTTGGCGGAATATTTGATTAAAAAATAACACGTCGTCATAAAAGTTAATTAATATGAACAAATGAAAAAAACTTTAATTTCCTTTTTCTTTTGAAGAAAATAATAATAATGGAGGTTAAAAAAAAGACTATGAGAATTTAGATGACAAGGAAAGAGACAAATTTAAAATATATGAATTTTCCAAAAGGAAGAAGAGAAAATTAGAAAAAAGTTTCTTGGAAAATACAAAGTGGGAAGGACGACCTCTAAAGGTGATCTTGGTCAAAGTCTAATATTTGAACCAAAGTTGGAGAAATTTCACATCTATATGAGTCGGAGAATTTTCATTCAAAAAGTTTAATCTTAGTTTATTCATAATAAATACAATTAATTGATGTAATCCATATTTAATCGAACCCATTTTCATATTATTATTAATTAAATAGTAATATAATATTTTATTATATGAGTTAAGAGTTTAATAAAGTAAATTGTAAATTTCATAAAATTAAGATACATATAATTAAATCAAGAATAAGAAAGAGTCAAATTACTCTAAATTTCTCGAGTTTAAGTCATAAAATATTCAAATTAGATCCAATTCTAATCAAACATGTCCGAGTTTCATCAATTGAGCAATAAAATAACTAGCTTTTAATATTATAATAATATTCGATTCAAATTGTGTTGAATTTTTTGAATTTTCTCCTCTATAAAAAACTCATATTTGAGCTCATGTCTTTTGGTCCATTAGGGTCATTATATTTTAGCATATAAGTAACATAAATAGCCCTAAGTTGTAAGAGTGAGAGATTTTATTATCAACCACTATAAGAGAAAAGACAGAGAGAAAAAGGAGAGAATTTTTTTTACTAAAAAATTCACACACCAGATCAGTCTTGGTTTTTCGATAATCGGACAGTCATCAGTGCTTCGATCAGGCTGAAATTTAGAAAAAAGTTAAAAGACTCATCGTTCTTTATTCTGAACTATGGAAATAAGTTTTGGACGGCTGAATTTCTGGCATTTGTAGTTCAAATTTTATTGTTCATGTACATTCCTGCAGCAACGACTAGTTTGGCTTTATCTGAATATCGAAAAGCCATTTAAGGTCAAATTTAGCTAAAATTTGGTGAGCACATTCAAAATATATTGTTCTTTTATCTGAATGGTGGATATCATATTTGAACAAGCAGAGCTCATTCATTTACATAAACAACAACTATTTTAGGAATGTTTCTTATGACCATATGCAAAATGACAATCAGAATGCAGATGAGGTTGGTGCTCCTGAATATTAAGCAATTGATGATCAACAAGAGGCACATGTTGAGGAACTTGAAGTTCTACTTAGGCAGTCTACCAGAGATCGAATGCATTCTACTGAGTATTTACCTAACGAGTATATACTCTTGATAGATAATAAAGAACCTGAATAATATGAAGAGGCTATTAGGAGTGAGCAAAATATAGAATGAATTTCAGCTATGAAAAATGAAATGCAGTCTTTAGTAGATAATCACACATTTGAATTGGTGAAGCTTCTTAAAGATAGAAAAATCTTGAAGAATAAGTGGATCTATAGAGTAAAGCAAGAAAAGAATCCCTCATCTCCAAGATACAAAGCCAGATTAGTTGTCAAGGGCTTCAGTTAGAAAAATGGAGTTGACTTTGAGGAGATTTTCTCACAAGTGGTTAAGATGTCATCAATTTGTATTATTTTGGGATTAGCTGCTAATCTTGATTTAGAGATTGAACAAATGGATGTTGAAACAATATTCCTTCATGATGACTTAGAGGAGAAAATTTACATGGAACAACTTGAAGGTTTTGTGGTGAAAGGAAAAGAAAATTATGTTTGCAAATTAAGAAAGAGTTTGTATGGTCTGAAACAAGCAATTAGGCAATGATATAAGAAGTTTGAGTCAGTTATGTCTCAACAAGGCTACAAGAAAACTACTTTCGATCATTGTATTTTTGTGCAGAGATTTTCTGATAGTGATTTTATCATCCTATTGCTATATGTTAATGATATGCTCATTGTGGGTTCTAGTTCTTCTAGAATTGATAGCTTGAAGAAAGAGTTGAGAAAATCTTTGCAATGAAAGATTTAGGGCCAACAAAACATATTCTTGGCTTGAGGATTAATCGTGATAGGAAAAGCAAGAAATTGTGGCTATCTCAAGAAAATTATATTGAAAAGGTGTTATAGAAATTTAATATGGTTAAAGTTAAATCTGTAAGTACACCTTTAGCCATGTCTTTCAAATTGAGTGTCGAACATTCTCCTTCTAATGAGCAAGAGAAAGAGTACATGCAGAAAATTTCTTATGCATTTATATTAGGCAGCTTGATGTATGCTATGGTTTGTACTAGATTTGATATAGCTCATACAGCTGGTACTGTTAGTAGATTTTTATCTAATATAGAAAAAGAGCATTGGAATGCTATGAAGTGGATTTTAAGATATTTTCGTAACACTGCTAGTTTAAAGTTGAATTTTGGGACCGGAAAGCCTATTTTTAGTGGTTATACAGATTCTGATTCAGTAGGAGATACAGATTCAAGAAAGTTTACTTATGGGTATTCGATTACTTTTGTAGGAGGAGTTGTGGCATGACAATCTAGGTTGCAGAAATGTATTGCATTGTCTACTACAGAAAACTGAGTTTATTGCAGCAACTGAAGCATGTAAAGAATTGCATTGGATGAAGAAGTTTGTGAATGAGCTTGGTTTTACACAAAAGAGATATATCTTATTTTGTGACAGTCAGAGTGCTATTCATCTCGGTAAAAATCGTACTTTTTATGATAAATCAAAAAATATAGATATGAGGTATCATTGGATCTGTGATATTTTGGATTCCAAGCAGCTTGAACTTGAGAAGATAATAATTCTGATATGTGCATAAAGACTTTACCAAGAGAAAAGTTTGAGGCATGTTTTAAGGTTACTGATTTGGCAAGCTCCTTCACATAGTCGGAAGAGGAAAAATTGTTGGGTTTTTTGGGTTTCTTCTTATATGAAAAATCTATATTTGAGCCCATTTTTTTTGGCCCATTAGGATCATTATGTTTTAGCATATATATACCACAATAGACCTAAGTTGCAAGAGTGAGAGACATTTTATTATCAGTCACTAAAAGAAAAAAAAGAGAGAGAAAAGGCAGATAAATTTTTTTTTACTGAAAAATTCACACACCAGACTAGTCTCGATTTTTTGGCAATCGAAAGATTATCAATGTTCTGATCAGACTGAAATTTAAATGACAGTTAGAGGACTCATCGTTCTTCATTCTAAATGGTGGAGATCAGTTTTGGACGGCTGAATATCTCACATTTGTAGCTCGAATTTTCCTGTTCGTGTGCATTCTTGAAGCAACGATCAGTTTGACTTTTTTCGACTATCAAATGGTTATTTGTGGTTGAATTTGGCTTAAATTTGATGAGCACGTTCAGGACATGTTGTTTCTTTCGGATAGTGGAGATCATATTTGAACAAGCGAAGCTCATCCATTTGTATGAAAAGTAGCTATTTTAGGTGATTTTTCTCCATTCTCTTGTTTATCTCTTGTTATTTTGTTGATATGGTATTGTTAATTTACTTGAGATTTATTGTACTAGCTTGTAACTGCTACAAAGATTAATTTTGATAGTGAAACTCTTTTACTTGGATCAAAAGAGATCCGGTGATTTTTTCATATTAAACGGCTTTTTCACGTTAAAAATTATTGTGTGTATATGTGATTGATTTTGTGTATCTTAGGGTAGATTTTATGATATATACTTGCTGAATTTTACTTAATCACTCCCATGAATTTATTCAAATAGAAAAAAACTTATCACAATTTCTTCTTATCAAATTGCTCATAAATGATCAACTATTCATGCATATATGTGTATATATATTAGACTTAAATTTTATTTTAATATAATAAATAAATTTATTTAATTTTTAATAACAATTGAATCGAATTCAAATAATTTGAATCAAGTTTCAAGTTTCGAATTTTCTAATGGAGTTGGGATATTATTTCGACTCTATTCTACTCAATGTATTTCTAGGAGAGATTTCATTATTTATTTATTTATTTCTTTCATTGTTTTTTATAGTCAATAGTAATTTGAATATAATCATAATTCCAACCCCAAATTTAAATAGAACATAATGTTTTGTATCAACATAAACATATATATATATATATATTGCTGATTTGTTTTTGAGAGGTACAATATTAAATATGAGTATGACCAATTATTCTTATTCAGAATCACAATTTCATATAATAAGAGTCTAATTTGGACAAAAAAAAATAACTATACAAATTTAAGTCTTGATATATAAATTTCACCAAATAAATATAAGGGAATTATGAAATTGTGAGAAGCGTTACTTCTTATGATGCAAATAACCTCATAACCAATTGACAGCTATTATCTATTATTTCTTATTTGTTTAACAAAAAAAAAATTCCAAAAAAAACAAAAAAAAATCTATTCGTTTACCAATTCTCATTAATTTTATTAGCATCTACGTAAAAGAAATTAATTTAATTTGTCCAAAATTTTTCACTTCAATATAAACAGCAGATAAATTTAATTTAGTTTCATATTAAGAAAAAAAAATGTTGCATCAAAGATAAAGAGCGTACGTATGAATATTTCATCGAATAATAACTTTAGATTAGAAATGAAAGAATACAATACAGAATTGAACAAATCAAATGGCGACTTTTCAAGTCATACTAATTTTTGGTCACTAGCAAATCATTAGGCTATGATCTAATTAAGGCAACATTAACTAATTAAAAACAAACAAAAAATTGAAGACAACAAATGCAACAAACTTATTTCTTGGGGGCTGGGGACTTAGTAGAAAATAAAAGAATTTAAATATTTGGGATAATTAAAATGTAATTAACCCACAGTCATCATCATTTTAACAAATTCATCATAATTAACTTGACCATCACCATCCAAATCAGCCTCCTTAATCATCTGCTCCACTTCTTCATCGGTTAGCTTCTCTCCTAAATTGATCATAACATGCCTCAACTACAAAATAAACAAGGACAGAAAATTATTATTGCTATAATTTAATTATTTATTTTTAATCTGGATAGATTCCCTTAGATAATTAAATAATAATTAAATGCATATAGTCTTGTGAAAACATGGTTAATGTTCAATGTTCATTGCATGCGGAATAGTACAGGTTATGTAAATTATGGAGAAACATTTGATATAACACATGGTAGACTTTTTTTTTTTCGACAATTTAACACATGGTAGACTTGTTTATTCATTTATTTATAGATTTTTATTTATTTATTTTAGGTGAATGGAAACATTATTAATTATTGATTTCCAACTTTTGTTTTCATTATCATTTCTTTTCTTTCTTTTTTTTTTTTTGAGGAAAATTTTCATTATCATTTCTATGCATTATAAGCATTCCATTTTAAACTGATATTATTATTATTATTCATTATTTTTATATGATAAGCATATTTTTTAAAAATAAAAATGGTTCAATATTACAAGATTTTGAATACTGAATTTTTAAATATTTAATTTAATGACAGTGAAATTTTAAATTCGAATATATTGAATTTAAATTTTTTAAAAAACTCAAAGCATAAAACTATTTATTTATTTAGTTTTTGGAAGTTTAATTGTCAACGTCATGGTCCTACTTGGAACAATTCAAACAAAATATTATTTTATTTGTCAACGCTAACCCTCGAGAAAAACGAAAGCGTGAAAAAACAGTTGTCACCCTAAATACATTGCGTTCATATTATATATATATATATAATATTATATACTCTTTCCCCTAATTTTATATCCCATTATATTATTTTTATATATTTTAAATTATAATTTACTTATCATAATAAAATTATAATTTTATTATTATATCTTAATTTAATATATATATTTTTATAATAGTAAAATATATTATATTTAATAAAAATATATTTAAAAAAATAATTTTAATTAATTTAATTATATTTTATTAATATATATGTAAATAATTATGGAACTATAAAAATAGGACGAGGAGTGAATTTAATTTTTAACAGTTTTTTTATTAAAATTTTTAACAGTTTATTTGCTACTACTTATTTCTCCAAATATTAGAAACAAAAAAACAAAACAAAGTTCCAATTATTGCGGGCATTTCAGATAATTGTTATTGTTGGTAATTTATGTCAAATTTATTTAAAAAAATAAAATTTTGAGAAAAACAAAATTTACCTCATTAGCTGATATATATCCATTCTGATCTTTGTCAAACACTTTAAACGCCTCTTTAAGTTCTTCCTCCGCATCTGTCTCCTGATTTAATTCAATTTTTTGAAGAATATGAGAAAAAAAATAATAAAAATCTAATATTTTGTTATATTGTAAAAATTAATGGTTGAAAATTTACCTTCATTTTTTTGGCCATCAAAATTAAGAATTCAGTAAATTCAATAGTGCCATTACCATCAGCATCGACTTCGCTAATCATGTCTTGAAGTTCTTCTTCAGTTGGATTTTGATCCAAAGACCTAATCACTGTGGCCAATTCCTCTATAGTAATGCAACCTGTTACCGATAATAATTAACAGTTAAATAATTAGTATAGAAATTTAGTCAAAGGAATGATTATTAACAAATAATGACAAGTTAATTAAGAAGAAATTAAATAAATGACTAACTGACCATCTCCATCTTTGTCGAACAAACAGAAGGCTTCTTTGAACTCAACAATCTGTTCCTCAGTGAGTACTTCCGCCATTTTCTTCTTTTTGTTTTGCTGAATATAGAGAGAGAAATGTTAGAGATCGAGAGAGAGAGAGAGACAGAGAGAGAGAAGAGTAAGAAAATGTCGAGTATAGCTCAAGCTTAGCTGGGTTTATGTAGATTTCCAATGAGGTTTAGTGCAATTTAAATTTTTTATTTTTTTTAGAAAAGCAAATAATAATAAATTAATAAGAGTCAAATCAAGCTTATGACTAGATTGGGTGTTACGGTAGAGACTGACTTTATCTGATGGAAAGAAAGAATCAAATCAGAATCCTTTTTAATATATATATATATATATTAATTTGGACTATGACCTTTCAATTTTCATTTTAATCTAGAAATATTGCATGGTCTTTTTTTGTGTGTATATATATATTCAGAAATTATTTATTTATTATTAAATAAAAAAGAAAAAATAATAAGAGGACGGCTGTAAGGGTTTGAGGTTTAGGAGACAAAGAGCGTTCGAAAGAGTAGAATGAGAGGTTATGGGGAGGCGTGTACTTTTCTTTTTCTCCGTTTTTCGACCCAAACAGCACGCCGCTGCTTGCACGAGATGATAGAGATTTGTTTACTCGCTATACTATTTTTTTTTCAATTTATATTTAATATATATACTCCATATATATGTTATCAATTGTTATTTTCAATCAAATGACATTGTAATTTTGATTTTTTTATAATTTATAAAAATAAAAATATAAAAATAATAATAAAAAGAAAGGAATTAGTATCAAAATTCAAAATTTTAAAAATTTTAGACGTAAAACTCTGATATTATATAAAATTTAAATTATTAATAAAAGCCAAAAATAATGTATATTTATAATATATATAATTAAATACAATACTAATTTTATAATATAAAATAAAATAGCTAATGACTAACTATATAATTTATTAATTAAATTGAATAGAATTATAACAACACTATTTTCATAAAGGACGAGGAGGCGTGGCTTCGATCTTATCCTATAATTGTAATGCGGGTAAATGCATGCCACCATGATTTGTCAGTCTTGTACAAATACTAGTACTTTATAAAATTCTTTTATAAGATATCACAATCTTACATATAATTACAGTGTATCTTCTAAAATTTCAATCTTTTGAGTGATCGATGTTACATATATATATATATATATATATATATACAATCCATTATTGAATTTGTCTTAATTATTTTGTAATATTTAATAAATTGTAATAAATTTTAATGAAAATGGTGTACATTCTAATAAAACTTAAAATATTTATTATATTGCTTAACATGTATTCTGAAAGCTACATATTAGAAAAATTCATAATAGATTAAATAGTTAAACTAATTAATTAAATATACTATAAAGAAATTTAGTTGTTATTAATTAGAGAATTAACCACATAAATATCTTTATACATATCACTAATAAATTTTAGACTCTACTCACCTTAACTAGATATTCTCTGACAAAATTACCCTTTTTTATGTAAGAATTTTCAAAATCTCTTTCTTATTTACCTGATCAAATCCCTCTCTCTTTCTCTCTCTCAAAGCTTCTTCGCCACTGTTGCCTTGCTAGAATCCGAACTATTGACCTCAAAAAAATAGTACAAACATCATTGCTCAAGTCATTGTTCAAGAAGGCATATATTTACTCCGTGTGTGTGCGCGCGCCATTGTTGTGTTTGATTTAAATATGATTTTTTTTTTTGTAAAAAAAGAAAATGAACTCTTCCAATTTTGAGATGTGATTATGTGAAATTCGATTATATTCGCTGGGTTATTATCAAAAATAAAAGAAAAGTGAAAGGTGTTATATATCTAGGTTTTCTTCCTTTTTGTTCTCTATTGAAGAATCATATGTTGTTTGTTTTTCAATTTGGGAATTTTTTTTGAAAATTACTTGCAATCAGACTATTTGCAGAGCAATAAGTGATTACACTAATTTGCAGTACATTATTCATTCTTTATGAAAACATAATTAACTTACAGAGGCGTGGATCTCTTTTTTTAACAACCTAGCTAGTCTAAAAAAAAGATCATTTATTGTCTATATTTTTATTTTTCTGTGTGAGAATTTGCAAGTTGCTTATGTAAAATAAATTTCATGGGCTCCCTTGAATTAAAAAAAATATAGAGTTAAGAGGAGAGTGTAGAAGTCTGATTGCCATCATGATAATATGCAAAAAAAGATCCTAATCCAATGTATGAAATATGTGATATGTAAGATACTATTAATAAGGCTTGAATTAAAATTGAGCTACCTGCAACCAAAAAAAGGAACTCAAAATCATTGTAAATGGAAGCTAGCAAATTAAATAACTAAAAGAAAAAAAAAAGGAAAGAGTAGACAACTTTCTTTTCATCATAATGGGAGAGATGAGTTCCATTAAGAGAAAAAGTAAAAATTATGGCTAAATATATGGCAGATGAGTTCATTAGATGTAGCAATTTAGTTGTGTTGCCAACTTGGGAAAGCAATGCAGACCAAAAAACATAAGCATTAAAGTCTACATTGACTTTCGTATATAAAGATTTAGTATAAAGCAGTGTTGTTAAAACTGGACCGGACCAGCCGGTCGGACAGGAAAAACTGAGAACCGGCTACTTGTCCGGTCCGATTTATAAATTAACCCGGATATAGGATGAAAATCGGGTTGGACCGTGAAACCGGATAAAACCGGTGAACCGGACCGGACCGGTTTGAATTTTTATTCTAAAATTAATTAGGTTTGTTTTAAATTTTTAATACCCAGAAAAGACTCATCTGCTTCCCAAAAGTTTGTGCAATCAATTAAATAATGCATACTAATATATGTTTTACACAAATTAATGCATACTAATACTAATAGTTAAAAATTAATTTGTGTAAAACATATATTAGTATGCATTATTTAATTGATTGCACTAATTTTTAGATCAAGAGGAGAATCCAATTCAAGTTGGAGAAGAAGAAGATGATGACATTGAGCAAGATGGAAATCTCGGTGTTAATTTAGATGATATTGATCTTAATATTAATGTTTAAGACGTTAAGTATTTAGTTTCTTTACTTAATTATATAATTTATATGTTATCATGACATAGTTTTATAATATAATTTAGTTCATTCTTAATTTTATATTATATAAATTGGTCCCTTTTTAGAATTTTTAATATTTTTATGCGTAATAGTGCCGGTTCTAAAAAAGTCAAAAATCCGGTTGAACCGGTCCAATCAATAAAATCAGTGACCCAGTCGGGGTGCCGGTCCGATCTCCGGTCCGGTTCTGAAAACATTGGTATAAAGATTAATCTATAGTGAAAGTCAATTATTTCACTACATGATCATTTCGAAAATAAATCTACAAACATTTCATTCTATAAACACAAAAATTTCTTGGACAACCATATAAAGATTACATTGACCTTCGTATATAAAGATTAATCTCTAGTAAAAATAAATCTACAAACATTTCATTCTAACAACATCAAGAATTTCTTGGACAACCATAAAAAATCAATGATAGGTTAGATTCTAACTACATGATCATTTCGAAAAATTCTATTCAAAGTATTTTACTGAAACTAAGGATGTTCATGCAATTGAATAACAATTAAATTAAGACATAAAGCAACAAAAAGAGTATTTTCGCCCAGAAGAATTCCACATTACGAAATATATTAATAGAAAGAGATGAAGCATTTTACCTTCAGCGGAGAATCTCAAGATAATGGCTTAACTCCAGTCACCGAGCAACCCATAATCAAGCCATGCCGACGGACACCTCGGTACCATTTTGGACCAATTCTTTTCAATTTGATATTCTTAAACCCAGCCTTTTGAAACCATTCAATGTACTCTTCCTCCTTAGGAAAAAGCATCCACATATCAGCCAAAAAGCGAGACAGCCAAAAGGTCGGGTATACAGGACCTATAATACAGGCTTTTCCTCCTATTTTCAGTACTCTGTATGCTTCCTTGATGCCACGCTGAGGATCCGGCAAGCACTCAATGCTAAGGAGCATAATCACATGATTAGATGTAGAGTAATAGGCCACGTTTGGGCAGTCAAATTGACAACTACAATTTTATGTGGAATTGAAATTCCAGTATTCACAACCTCTAAGATACAAAAGATGTGAATACTTAAAAATTTATGATTTCTAAGGTCCAGATACATATGACTTCTTTTAATCATGTTACAACAAAATAATTTACCAATATCTCCTTCAGATGAAATTCATGCCAACAGTATTCAAGCTTTGCCTTAAAATTCATATCAAGTCATCATGTTTAGTAAAATTTCAAGAACAGCATTATTTTAAATGCCTCAAACTATTACCTCCCAGCAGATATATATCTATCTGCATAATCAGTAGGGAAAGGAAGATCCTCCGCATCTCCTTCAATTATCTTGCAATCTTTCAAGGGCTCCTTCTGCGTAGCCTTGGCAAGCTGATGGGGTGACTGATCAAGAATTGTAACATTCTTTGCATCCACATGCTTAACGATACCCAAAGTAGTAAACCCAGTACCACCACCAACATCTAACACTTTCATCTTCCTATCATAAAGATCAGCTGGCTCAAGTGCCTCATCTCTCATATCCTCAGTCCAGTGACCAGGGTTTCTGATATCATCATACACCATAGACAAAAACTTATAGAACCAAAATGCCTCTTTTTTGTGTTGGATGGACCTAGGCTGTGAAGCAGGCCTTGAACATCTAGGAGCCAAGATTCTTGAACTTTTGGTATTTCTATGATAAGAAACTAGATTCCTTTGGGGGAAGCAACTACATGAAAATTTAACCCAGTAAAGCCTAACCCAGTCAGGGTTATGCCATTAATGAATTTCAGATTATCAGCTCCATTGAGTAATGAAGCAGCCATGATATTGAAAACGAGAGAAAATCCAGAAACAAACTAAAACCTAGTAACTAGTATGCCGTATGCGAACCGAACCCTCAATTTGGAATCCAGCGACAGGAAAAAACAGTCAATCTTCCTTCAACAATGAACTAATCTTGAATTAAATGGCTTACCTTACCACTGGTGGATCAAAAAGATGAAGACTTTGAAGAAAATGAATAACAAATTTTCAATTTTACTATCAGAGAGAGAGTTCACATGTTGAAGAGTCGGCACATGCATTAATGGCTAGTGGCTAATGAAGCACAGGCAGTGGTGGTTTTTATCATTTATCAGTTACCATTTATTAGACCTGTTTACATTTCATAAATCTCATAAAACGACAATATGTTACGTCGTTTTGTGTCGCAAAGTAATTGCAGTAGAGCAACACAAAAGAAAAGATAAAAAAAAGAAGTTGCCAATATTGCAAGTTAATTAATAATCTACTTTCCCAGTGAGAAATACAAGTAAGGTTTCAAATTAATTAATATATATTTAGTTTTCAAATGAAGATTCATATGAAGAATCTGTCTCATAGTTTTGAACTCAAAATATTTCTCTTGACAAGAGATTTCAAATGTTTATTACCATCTTTATTGAATAATCTTTACCAATAATTATTCAATACATTACTTAATCAATACTATAATTACCATTGCCAATCATAGAACCTTACAAACTTCTTGTTATCAGTGACATTCATAAGGAAAATGCCACTGTTTCTTGCAAGCCAAGTGCAATTCTTTTCCTTGTAGCCACAAGTACGAGTGAGATTATCTCCGTACCAAAATATATGATAGCCACAAGTACGAGTGAGATTATCTCCGTACCAAAATATATGATAGCCACCTCCATGATTATTACCCCAATTGAAATTGCACCAAAACAGTGTTGTTCCCCAGAAATTCACTCGAAATGTGAAGTGATATTTATCATTTACTGCTAATGTGTGAGGCCCAAGAGCGTCATCTTTCGATTTGCAATGGAGATTCAGTTCATCTTCTACCAAACCATTGATTATATACACATGGTATCTTTCTCCAATAGTAAAACCAAAGCTAGCTTTGCTTATGCTCAATATCAACACAACCCATAAAACTAAACAGCCTAATTTCATAGCTCTTACGTTATTATTGCTAAATACAATATGAAAGATAAAAAAAAATGATTTTGATTTTGATTTTGAGATTATAAATATAGTTCTTTTTTATATTGAAGGCAAATTTCATAAATGATCATTTCTTATGAATGACTGAGTTGCAGTGTTGGGCAAAGGAACGGAATGTCATCATCTTAATACATGACTTAATTTAGGCATTTTTGTTATAAAATTGCTTTATTAAATTTCTTATTTTCCAAATTCGACTCTTTAATTTTTTTGAAGTACTAAATTTGATAATCGAACTAATCTTTTAATAAAATGTTGAACTAATTCCCCTCTTACAGCATTGCAGAACTAACCTTTTCCAAGAATAATATTTATAAGAATTGTTTCCATCAGGAAATAGATAATAAAGTATTAACCATTTGAGAGCTAAGCTAGTCCTACTAACAATAGAAATTTGTTTCTGAAAAAATTTGCAACCACGTATATTAGAAAACATATGGTAGAAATATTTGAAGTAAGACCATTAAGTCAACATTGACATAGCATCATATTCAAGAAAATGATCCTTCTTCCTGTAGGAAATACTAGTTCAGCCTAAGGAATTACAAACTAATTGCAGCCAGCATAGAAATGAATGGTGAAACGTGTAAAATGCAAAATTTATGATTCAAGACTATCAGATGGTATCTGAAGATTCTGAACTTCCCGGAGCTGGAGTGAGTTGTCAAAGCAGTGATAGAAACCGAAGTGTGGGAACTTCTCATACCATGTCTCTTGCTGCACATGCGTATCCCAGTGCTCCCCACTGCTGCTTCTCCCATACTTGTGAACCCATCCAGAACCATTGTGGTGCTCGCCCCAAGTACGATTCCACCTCTCTCCATGTTTACCTTCCCACCATGTCTCTCCTTGCTTGACACCATGGCCATTTGGATCAAAATGCTCATCCCATTTGTCACCCCACTTTGTCCAACTGTCGCCCTCACATCGCGCAGCCCATTTGTCAGTGTATTTCACGGTGCCACCATGTCCATCATACTTCTCACCCCACCTACGACAGTTGACCAATAATCAATTAAAATTCTCAAAAACAATAGGAATGAAAATGCATATACAGTAGATATTGAGCATACGCATGTAAATTCAAGATGCATTTACTGGAAAACGATTAACTCAGTGTGTTTTGAATCAGTACGGAACAACAATTTTTTCAGAATAGTAAGTATTTGTTAATGCAGTAAGCACTGCATTGAAGCAGACTGATTACACCCATCGCATTATACTCTTCAGAAGTTTATCTTACAAACTGGACATAACAATAACTCAATGGCTATAGCATATAAATTGAAGGAGCCTAATTGTAGTCCATGTTCCCTGAAAGCAGAAACATCCCAAAAGGGAATAAATACGAGTTCCAAGTAACAGTATAGCAAAAATTGCTGATACACTCACATCAAAGATCAATGTCCCAAAGTCAACATTAAGATGTTTGAGTCTTGTATACTTGCAATCTAGTGTGAGTCTAATAGGATATTTTATAATTAGTCCATATCCAAAATGATATTGCAGTTGTCAAATAAAGTTCTCAAGCATAGCAGAAGAACGCAAATTTTATCCAACCTAAATGGCATTGCATACCTTTCATGCCAAACATGAGCATGACCAGAGTCAAGTGGTGTAGTTGGATCAATGGTGCACCATTTATGCGCCCATTTCTCAGCTTGATTAGAGGCATCATAATGTTCCCACCATTCCTCTTGCCACTCGTTACCTTTTCCATTCTTTCCCCACTTGTTTGCTGTTTTCTCAAGATGCACAAGCCCTGAATCCTGCAAGCATCAAGTATACAGTTTAATTTGTGTAAACTGAGAATCCATATACAAGTACACCGAGATTTTTATAATTGCAGACATAGTATCACAAGAATCAACCATAAGCGGCTGTGTGTTTGGGTTCAGCAAGAAGTTTTCTTAAGATCCCTGGCCAAGGAAAGTTATTATTGGCAAACTAAAAGGAAAAACAATATCTGAGGAATACAAGCCAATGACGCTAGTTTTAAGATAACACTAAGACGCTCTTCATAAGAACCCAAATGTATTTCCCCTTTCATTTAATTAATTTCCTTGAATCCAAGTATATTTTCTATAGTAACCAAAAAACAGCGGGGCCAATCTACAGCCATTGTACTGTTTATTACACAATGTCCATTTCCATAGACAAACCAGTGCAATTTGAATACCCTCTATTTCAAAATCTAGTATGCAGGAAGTTTGAAATTAATAAAAACATACCTACTAACCTGCCACATTGATTCTCTCCAATACTCACGCCACACGTTCCCAGTTACATCTCGTCCTGATTTTTCTGAACCAAGCTCTCTATACCCAAATTCATCAGCAGCTTCCCAAAACTTCTCTTGCCACTCAACATCTTGGTCAGCACTAACAGCCCTGGTCATTGTCCACCTGCAAATCACACCGTCAGGTCTTCGATCAATTCCTGTCTCCTTCCACCACCTTGATCCATCTGGATCTATTCCAGAAAATGGTTCATCCACTTCATCTGTTCCAAGAACATGAGCTGCTTCTGCTGCACGTGCTGAAAATAAGAGATTAAGTTGATGTTCTTCTTCTTTCAGAGAAGGCATCTCCAGATTGGACAGAGAGACCTCTTCTTTTTTAACCTCCATCAGTGACATCAAAGGAGGAATAGGAGGGTTGGAGCTGGCCTCGGAAAGTTTACTCTCAAGTGGAATATCGAGAAAATCCAAACATCTTTCTTTCATTGCCACAGGACTGGCTAAAATAGGATATATCAAAGCTCTCTTAGCTTCCAGCAAGTCAGGATCTTCTAGCTTCCTATCACTATCAGGGGGAGGTGTCCAGGACCAAAAATCAGGACCAGGTACACCCTTTCCAGAAGTTTCAGATTAAGTCACAAAGATGCTTCCATTATTTTGTCCTGCGTGATAGAAGAGATGAAAATCTTCAACTCATACCAACAATTGGAAAAATGGCTGTGTAGTGCGATGTGACAGAAATGAAGTGGTTTTATAGATTTTAACAAAGTTTCATATCAACTCATACCAACAATTGGAAAAATCTACTCGCACATTCAAGATTAAACAGAAACAATCATGATCAAGCATACTATAAGAGTTGGAAAAATAACAGAACCAATTCAATCACTGAGGAATATTCCAGGTGAAAATCACAACACTATTTTCCTGGCTCTAACTACTAAATTTGGCTTTCATACCTCCGGCATGTTCTAACATTTCAAAATTAAAAACCCAGTACAAATTCCCAATCTTAAAACGGCCAAGTCCAATACAACGGTTCAAATAGATAAAGCTTAAATATAAATAAATAGCGATCTTTAACTCCTTGCGTAATTTCCTTACCTCCTTCGCCTCCGCTTTGACGATCCAAATTGGCATTGTCTTCGGCATTAGCCTCATTGTTATCGGAACGCCTCCCCTTAAGAATAGCACGAGCCGCTGCAATAGCTGCTGCAGCCAGATCAATGACTTGCATTCGTTGAATCCGATTCCTCTCCTCCTTAGAAACGTCCAGAATCTTCTCGAAGTCCTCGATTTTCTTCTCCAAATCCACTCTCTGACCACCATCATTGTTGGCATCATTTCCTGCCATTTTTTCACTAATTCTTTGGAACTCAACGGTCTTCTTGTCACGATCAACGGCGTTCTTCCACATGTCAAGATAAGAGTCCCCATCCTTATTAGAAACCCTAATTCTCGAGCTTCCAATGATCCTCCTCCTCCTCCTCAGTTTATCAGTTAATAAAGACTGCCGCAGCGGTGAAAACAAAGGTTTCGTGGTTTTCCGAAAGTGAGAGGAGGCAGGCGTTGCACGTGAGCAAGCGCCGAGCTTTGACGCCATTTTGGTTCTGAAAGGAGAAAAATGAGACAATATCACTGAGATGAGACCCTGAAGTAAGCGTCTAAGCGAGTTTGGAAATGGCAGTGGCGGTGATTTTTATTTTTTATTTTTGAAGAAGATCGAGTGAGGTGTACTCTTTCGATTTTTCTTGTTTGAATCTTTTTTTTTCCTGGGTTTTCTCAAGAAAAAGATTGGATAGTTTTCTTGTGATTAGAGTAAAGAATAGATGCCAAAGTGTTGCTTGGTCCATGCTTAACGGAATTTAACCGTTTTTTGGTGATATGAGAGAGATTTGGGGGTTTTTTTACGCGCCGACAAATAGTAACTGACCCTAGCTAGATTTTTTGTCGCCACACCCACACCTACTCAACGTTTCTTTACTTCAATTGCTAAATATACCCGTTTTATAACATGAATTATTTTTTTTTCTTTTTAACTTCACGGTATTAGTAAAAAAATAACTAAATATTTGTTAATGACTGAATTTTATAATTTTGAAATTCAATTTGAATAAATGTTATATTAATGATTTATTAAATTGATTTTAGATTTAAATTTAAATAAAATTATAATCCATAGAATTAAATTACATGCCATTAGCCAACTATAAATTTTGAAACGACTCATCGTTCAATAATGCTTCATATGATTGGCAAACCAAAAAACGATTTTATTACTCTGCTATAGACTTGTCGGTGACAAGTCGAAAGTAAGCTACTTGCATAATAACACTCTCGAAAAGATAACTCTTCTAGCCAGGTCATTCCCCCCCATTTCTCCATAGTCTGCCCGTTTCCGTTCACGTCACGTCGTCTAGTGTCTTCGTTCCGCCAGTAAGGTTGTCGTTTAGTTCAGAATTTTGGCACAGCATACCAGAATCACAAGTTCCATGAGGAAGATCCATAATATATAGGCCCAGTAAAGTTCCACAAATGGAGTCAAGCTGAAACTCTTATGACTTATATGAGAGAAGAAAACTTCCTATGGCCTAAGTTGACTCGGTCAACCCTTCAAATGGCAAATGACACATACGGCCCAGGCGGGGGCTTAATATTCGGAGGGAGAGATGCTGGCGGCTCAATATCCGGTGGTAGATGAGTCGGAGGTGGCAAAATATCTGAATCAGGAGGCAATCTCGAAGGTAGTGGATTAGGCGAGTGAGGCCCAGGTGTACCTGGTGGTGGGGGTGGAACTTCAAGGGGAGTCGGAGGAGTAGGTGGAGGAGGAACATGATATTCTGGTCCCGGAATGGGTACCTCAGGTATACTTGAAGCAGGGACAAAATCAGGACACCGGCGAAGAGGACAAAATTTTCAAGCAAAAAAAAATACATACGAATTTATATTCAATTTTATTTTCATATTAAAAAATTAATATAAATAATTGATATTAATATTTGTATTCAATTTTATTTTTATATTAAATAATAAACTATTAAAATTTTTATTATTTTTATTTCAATATCTAAATTTTATTTTTAAAAATTACATAATATATATTATTTTTTAAATTATATTTATATATATATTTTGAGATATTTTTTAAAAAATATTTAAAATATTAATAATATAATTTGTATATAGTTTTATTAATAATACAATGTATTTAAAATAATTTGTATTTAAAATATAATTTATATAATTTGTATTTAAAATATTAATAATATAATTTGTATATTATTAATATTATTAATATTTCTCAAAATATTTTAATACATATTATAAATTTATATATATATACATATACATGTATATATATGTATATGTATATAGGAACCAAGGGGGCCATAGACCCCATCCCCCCCTCCCCCGGTTCCGCCCTTGACCTCTCCCCGGTTCCGCCCTTGACTTGGAGGTTGTGTTACGATTTCAGGTGGACTAGTATCGATCTCCGGAGCTTTGGGAAATTCGGGAACTCAGGTGGAATTAAAGGTGGGGAATAATCTGGCTTTCTTGGGAATTCTGGAGGATTTTTGCCTAGAATTTCAGGTGGGTCCATTTGCTCATTGACTAGCAATAACTGAGCTAAAAAGGATAAAAGATTTGTTCTGTCATTAACAGAATCGTTGGGTATCTTTCCATTTGGAATTGCAGAGGAAAGTAAAAGAGACGGAGTTTTTGGTGCTATTTTAGTTCTGGAATTTGGGGTATAAAATGGGATTGTTCTCTTCATCAGATGAATTGATATTGAAGAGACAGAAGTGGACATTTTTAGAAAAAAACAGCGTCATTTGGCAAAACCGGAGGAAGGATTAATGCCACCAAATACTGAAACAGAGCTAGCTGCTGCTGTATTTATGGGTTTTTTATACCTCACTAGAATTTAGAGTCAAGCTGCTCCATCACTCGTAAGTTGCAAGTAATGGGGACACTTGTCGGCCATGCACAAGGATGTTCAATTTCATTTATGCGTGTGTGACTCCCTCAATTCACCACGTATATATCTTCTTTCAACTTATCGGTATTGTACAGCTCCTTCTACCCTTGTTGTTGCCGTACAGTTTTCTCGTTTCTCTTCTCTTTTTATGCTTTTATTTTTAATAGAAATCGCGTTAAATTTTATTTTTTTTATGTTTGTACTTCTTCCTTCTGTATAATTTATCGTATATGCATTTCTCGTATAACCAAGTCTAATACATAATCAGTGTTTAACTCATTAAACTAGCAATTAGCAAATATGATGTTCCCTAAATTGCAGAATCCACGCCAGTGGGAGTGATTGGATGCTTGAAATTTCAGTGAATACTTTTCATAATTGAATGGTTAAAATACTTGTAGAGCTACCCTAAAAAAGAAAAATTCCTGGTGTACTTAAATTCTTCATTTTTTTTTCATCGTCTGATTTGCTCAGAAATTTCTGAAGAATTGTCTATTTAATAAATTTAAAACGACTTAAATCTCTTTGTAATTAATTATTAATGTGCTAAAACATTATGTATATAATTTTTCCTTGCAACGTTACATTTCAATATAATTTGAATAACTAATTCCATTTTCTTTTGTCTAACATAAAACACCTGATATGTGATATGCCATAGCATCGGTAATTGAAGGGTACTTAATGCAAGATATTGAAACTTTAATTCACCAACCATATGAAATATTTTTTTTTATACAACACATATACTAAAAATGTAAATAATTTTATTGTTACAAAAAAAGGTTAAAGAATTAACAACTTCGTTCATCGCTGTTATGCTTCTTATCCGCTAATAAAGTGAATTTTTAGCTCCAAAATGGCTCATATTATGCTTAAAATAATTTTCTTGGTCTAAAAAAAAAAAAGCTATGCAGACTAATTAAACAGCTAGGGAAAGAAAAATGACCCAAAGGGGCCAGCAGTTTCCGGCGCCGTAGGTGGCTTCATTTCAGGCAGTGTAGGGGATCAATATCTGGCCTTGGAAGAGGGGGTTAGATGATCTGGCGCAGGCTGAATTGGTGGAGGCGGCTTCCCAGGTTTTGGAATTGGAATGTCAGGAGCTGGAGGCGATGGTATCGGCAGTCGAGGAAAATCCGGTCCGGGGTTAGGCTCTGGGCTCGGTGGCGGAGGGTCAGCCACCTCATATCGAATAGGACTCACAAATTGCAGTAGTCCTGCAGGGAACTCTAGCGGGTACTTTTGCCTGGACCAGTGGCGTAGCTAGCAAATTGTCGACGCCTGGGTTCTGTTACTGCTTTTCACCATTAACGGCAGCCCGAGCTCTTCTACTGTTCTCCACCATTATGCGTGAAATTAATTGAATTACAGGTAGAAATTTTCTTTAGCTAAATCTGGGCGGCTGCTTACCCAGGCCTAGGTACGCCCCTGGCCTGGTCCATATTAGTCTGACCTTAGAGATTGGCATTTTTGGTTTTGCTTTGACCAGTTAATTTCTGAACAACTAGGGCAATTATCAGTATAGCTTCAGCACAAGTGCTGCGTGCATGGGATGAAAAAAGCATATAGATAACACGTGTAAATTCCACCATAACTGGACACTCTGTCCATTTACCACGTGTAGGCTTCTGCAAATGGATCCAATTCCTTAGCCACGTATTATTACACCGCAATTTTAAAATTTTTTACTTTTTTATAAAAAATATTTTAACCATCTTATTATAAATTTATAAAAAATTTATTATAAATTATATAAAATTTATAAACTGATAATGAATTTATTATAAATTCTATATAAACTAATAAAAATTTAATATTTTAATAAATATATTATAAATTTTAGTATTTTAATAAATATTTTATAAATATTATAAATTTAAAATTATTTTTAATTATTTTTATATATTTTTTTAAAATCCTTTATTTTATTTAAATTTTGAAAGGGTGTTTCTTTTTTCTTTTAATAATGTGCTTTTAAAAAAAATATAAGAAAAATTAAAAATAATTTTAAATATATCATATTTATAAAATATTTATCAAAATATCAAAATTTATAAAATATTTATCAAAATATCAAATTTTTAGTAGTTTACAGAGGGTTTATGATGAATTTAAAATTAGTTTATAATAAATTTATAATTAGTTTATAAATTTTACACAGTTTATAATAAATTTATTATGAGTTTATAATAAAATAATTAAAATATTTTTAATAAAAAAATTTTAAAAATATTATAAAAAATGTCTTTTTTATAATAATTTCAAATAATTGTGACGATTACACGAATTTATATGGGATTATCACAGCTCATGATAATATGACCATCAAAGTTGGGCTCCACCGGCCAGCAAAATATGCCTTGCCCAACATCCTAAACCCCGTTTTGGGATTCATGCAATTACAAATTTTTTAGAAGAAAGTTTACAAAATATTTGTATTTTTTTCTTTAAATTATTATTTATATTATTTTGAATATATAAACATATTAGTGTTTTTTTACCATATGTACTTAAAATACACTCAACATATATTTAATATATATTACATTTTATAAATTTTTATTGTTTGCACAATTCTTATAAATTTTTTATTTGCATAATATTTTTATATTTTTTAAATTATTTCCTTAATTTTTTTACATGAAAAATGACCTCAGATTTGGAATAATTGTTCAGTTTACAGATATATTATGCTTGAATTATATTTGTAGATATTATGAATTTACAAATTTATAAATACATTTGTATTAATTCATACAAATTTTATGTTTTAAAAAAAATTATAACCACATTTGGTGAATTTATCTGTTTTCATTCATATTTAACTCTCTTCAAAAGTAATTTGTTATGAACAAAGCAATAATTAGCCCACTTAAAATTAAGTTACACTCTTTCAGAAAATAATTGACTTCGCTTTAGAAAAAAAAATTAAAATTAAAATAAATTTCCTGTTTGTCTACTAGTACTTCTCTATTTTTTTGAACAATATCAACTAGTACAGTTAGTTATCAGAAGTGGGAACCAGTGGCTGCTGTGTGAAGCCAACTTGGAAAAAAAAACGATTGTTTTAATTGGGAGAATCATGATAACAACCAGTAGTAATAAATATAAATTTTTTTATTAAAATACTATATAAACTATATCATAAATGTAAATTCATTCAATAAAAAAAATATAATAATAAATAAAAATAAAATAAAGAGAACGATGAGCTTTTTTTTTATCAGCAGAGAAGGATAAGCTTTGTTTACAGTAGTATAAAACTTCTGTCAACGAATCGCCCCCCGAGAGTCCTAAACCGGACAACGATGTGCCAACCGTTTTTAAGTGGACTTCCATGTGTCTAGCACTGTGGCTCCCTCTTTCCAGCCCTAAGCCTTCAACCGTCGTGTGCACTACACGCTCTGATATTACCAATAATTTTATTTTTTTTTATAAAAAACGATATGCAAATGCATGTGAAATACGTTAAAACTTAGCTAATTGATAATAAATTTTTAATTTAGTATTATTAAATTAGTTTCGGGAGACTATGTTATTAAATTTTGATATTTTTAATTTATTTAGACAAATAAAATATCAAATGACACGATTGGCCATCCTCTTTAAATTTAATTTTACGATTTTTAATTTCAATCATTTTGCACGTAATTCACTGGATTTTACAACGTTTAAAGCCCTAAAATTATATTTGAATTTCGACTTTGCCACTGGGAGTATCTGTGAGTCTGGACCAGCGAGAGACATCGCGTGGAGAAAAAGCTTAGAAAGCAGAGACAAGTAAGCGATGGAGAGAGACAAAAAGACACAGAAAATGAGAGAGAGAGAGAGAGAGGAAAAAAGAGCTCCAGCTTTCAAACAACACAACAAAGAATAAAACTTGTTTAATTCTGTGTGTCTCATTCGATATTCAAAAGCTTCACAAAAGGTCGAAGAACAGACCCCCCTCATCTGCCCAGTACCATCTTTCTTCAAGATCCCTTTTGTTTGTGCTTCAATGGAAGTCAATGGTTAGTTTCTTGTGCATGGGATCCATACAGATTTCTAGGTCACCCTTATATTCCAACCTAATGGCACCTTTATCGTAATGTAACTTTTGTTTCTTTTTCATTTTTGTCAAAAGGGAATTGTGGAGGGGCTAAGGTTCGGGCTTTTTTATTATTATTGTGGTGTTTTGTGCCTTTAAGAGATGCAATCAGATAGGTCTGATTCTTCGGGTCCGATAACCCAACGTGTCAACTCTCTGGTATCTGCTACTGATACTAGAGGAAAGCATAGGATACAAGCAGAGCTCAAGAGACTTGAGCAAGAAGCTAGATTTTTGGAGGTTGGTTCTTTTTATTTATGCTTATATTTTTTTTTCTGTGGATTCTTCCATTTTCCTTGATTTTATTTACGTATTTTTTTCAAAAAAGTTCTTTGCTTTATTTGATTCCACGAGCTTATTTTGTGTGAGAATTGGGAAAATCTTGAATTGGGTTTTTACTTGGTGAAGGAAAATAAAGGAATTGTTTAACTTCTTATTGGCTTTGACTTCCAATCTTTTCTATTCTCAATGCTGGACCTGCCAAGTTATAAATTTTATTGGATTTTATTTGTATTAGCTTTTGAATTTATAGGAAGCCAACTGCACATGTATAGAGAAGCACAGCAGTTCCAAAGTATAATAGAACCGTTTAATTAAACAAAGGATTTTAGCTGAAGTGTGATCCTCCACCAAAAAAAAATTGCTTTTATTTCTGAGGATGGGTGGTTTTACCAGATTAGTGAAGCAATTTGGTATTCTTTAGTTGACTGCTAGAATCCAATAATGTAAGTTGGTTATCCTAATTCCTAATATAAAATCAAATTGACATTCTTGGAACCAACAATTTAGAAATCACTGATTCTTAATTGACATTGGACCTGTCATTTTTAGCAGATTCTTCATTTTCATGTTCTTTTTCTTTGTTTAGCAGATTCTTCATTTTCATGTTCTTTTTCTTTGTAACCTTGGTTAACTGCAGGGTGCAGAATCTTTATATTTGAATTCCTTGTTTATATTTCAAACTCCAAGTTGAAGTTTCTTTTGGGTACTACCATATTCACCATGGAGGATATGCTATTTAAGTTCTACAATAAATTTTGAAGTTTTCTGTTTTAACATATTGTGAGATATTGCTTCCATTCGATTTATGTATGAGCTATGTTAATGTGTTATAAAACGTTCTTATGTTGTAGAGTGAGGTTAGTGCAAGAAAATTTATACACTTTAGAACCAGGAGGTTCCACGAGACTTTCAACCTTGAGTTATAATCTGCCCATCAAGAATTTGAGAGATATAGTGAGAATTATGCCCACTTGTGTTGTCATTACTCATTAGTTCCTATCCCTGAAAATGTAGTGATTATTGCAGTTGAAGAAGACAATATGTTATTTGATGAATTGAATAGGGTGCACATTCAAAACTAGTTGGAGAATCTTCCTCAATTATTAACACAAGATTTAAAAGTTCATTTTTTTTTTCGTTTTTAAATCAAGTTCCGTTCACATTTGGATATCAAAGTTCCATAATGAATCGTATCTGATTATGGATATTCATAGGTTATGACTAATATTTGGAAGGCAGCTTTGTCCTTGAAGAGGCCATGCCCTTAAATTTTGAGTATGAAAGAAAGTCTTTATTTTGAGAAGGTATAATGGAGCAAATTGGTTTAAATGGTTGTATTTATTCCACAGCATAAGATGACTTTGATCCTTATGTTCTCCACATCTGGAAAGTTCCTTTCTAATTACGATGACATTATTTGACTTTGCTTGTTTTTGTACATCAGATCTGGCTATCTCAATATAAGAATTGATTGCCAACCATATCACGGCGGCAAAATCTTGTTTCATAAACAATCTGTGGAATAATGCTTGTTTTCTTTACTTGTCTGTTACCCTTTCTGGAAATTGAGATTCAGCTTGCAGAAACTTTCCATGCTTTTTTAGCATGAGCAATGGATTATATTTTCAGTTTATGTGGTAATACTATAACAAGTTGTTTGCCGCACTGGAGGAGTCTTAACGCTTTCTAATGAATGACCTGATTTTCACATTAGGGTTTGTCTTCAAATCATTATAAATATCAGGAAATTTTTTATTACTAGATAAAGACTACTGACTCTGGAGTTCATGTTTCAAATGAATGTATGCACAGGAAGAGTTGGAACAGCTTGATAAGATGGAAGAAGCCTCAGCTGCATGCAAGGAGTAAGTTCTTTAAAAAAATTACAGAGTGCTCGAATGCATAGTACCCCGAAATCAAATGTTCAATTGATGCTTTCTTTATTCTTTTATTTTTTTTGAACCGATTGCTTTCATTATCTGAGACTACGTTTTAATTTGTAAGCTAAATCTCATTTTGTGTGCTTCAGAATGCTGAGCAATGTGGAGATTAGACCAGACCCATTACTGCCGATGTAAATGCGTGATCCTTTCCCATCATCAATTGTGATGATTTATCTACTTAACTTGTGACGTAACTGAGTACCTATTTATTCTGGTTTGACAGAACAAATGGCCCATTAAATCCATTATGGGATCGATGGTTTGAAGGCCCACAAGAATCACAAGGTTGCAAATGCTGGATTCTCTAATGCTGATTGTTGGCAGAGGCTTCAACTTACAGACATGCAAACACTTTTGTCACCGTCAAATTTTTAATGTAATGCTGCATTGTGTAGAAATAACAATTTTATAGCAACATTTTCTTCATCGAAAAATCTACAATGAAATGATTCATTAAATATGACAAATTCTTCAGGGTAATTCAAATGTAAGGAACAATCTACAGTATTGATGATGCGTACAGTTAAAAAGGACTCTCTCACTCATCTTTCAAACCCATCAACATTTGAAAAATGAACTTCCTTTTTCCATTACAATCTCCTTCAACTAGGTGCTTTCCCAGTAACTTGCTGGGCGATCCATCCTAGGCCATCATATAGACCTTCACCTGTAAGTGCACAGCAAGCTTGGATGTGCCAATCGTGATTCTTGATGCTGTGAAGCGAGAGAGCATCAGTAATCTCAGCTGGGGTCATGGCATCCTTGAGGTCTTGTTTATTTGCAAACACTAGTATAACAGAATTCTGTAGATCCTCATGTCCAAGCAATCTGAAAAGTTCATCCTTCATAATGGAAATCCTGGCTCTATCAGTACTGTCTATCACTGCAATGACAGCATGAGTTCCACGATAATATGTTGCCCATGATGTCCTCAGTCTTTCTTGCCCACCAAGATCCCAGACCTGATGACAACAGCAGACAAACTTGTATATCTTCCTAGTGCTACTTTTAAAGACAAATAAACAACAGCATCATCCACATCATAACATATGATCATACAAACATCTTTTCCTGAATCAGTCAAAAAGAGAAAATCACATCAAACTTCATTGAATTCCATAGGAAACACTGAAGCAAGGGCTAATTAAGGGCTAATAAGTGAGTTAAAACCTTCTGTTCCCTTTCAACCTACTTCAGAACTCACAAAATTTGCAAGTGGTGAAAAGAGAGGATATTTACACATGCAGTTTTTTATTTTATTTATTTATTATTATTATTATTACGAGTCCGACCCTTCTCTGGACTCTCCTCGTTGCGGGAGCATTCGTACACCGGGCTGCCCTTTTTTTATTATTATTATTTTCCATATTTAACTAGCTATTACAAATGTTGGTTCAACATAACCAACGCAGGCAAAATCACGTTTTCAAAATAGCAAGTATGCTACATATACATAACAATCAGTAAGACAAACAACCAACTCCCAACATCCAAAAGCTAGATGCTAATGTGAAGTCCCCAACAAAACAGCACCCTTTGCTAATAATTACACTGCAAATCTTCCTAGTTTCTTGGAAAACTATCAGGACACATAATTGCATTCCCTAGCTTCTCCTAGGACCAGCAATTTGCATATATCATTGTTATGCTCGCACATCTGTGTTTAATGATTTCCTGATTGGTCAAATAGATGGGCCAAGTAGAAGCCTGACTGGGAATCTTTTCCACGTCTTAGTCCAAAAAGACCATCTCCAATTGCCTACTCTTTTTTCAAGAAAACAATTCTTCAAACTTTGCAAAAAAATAAAAAGAAGCATGGCATTATCGCAATAATGTAACGACTAAACATATCCATCTTTTTGGCAAAAGGTTATCTTTGCAGCAATTCTGATCCCAAGGTCTGCTGATACCAAATGAAAGCAACCTAAAACAAAGACCAGTAACTAAAAATTTCTCATCAAGGAACACAACTGACTTGATACCTTTTCAATTGTCAGTCTAAGATCAAACAAATGAGGCTTTCCATTTTGGCATATTTTCTTCGATATTAAACAGAATACTACCAAAAGAATATATAAAGGTGATATCAATTATAAAGAGAAAGACTTGGGCATTCACTAAAGTGGTGATAAAGGTGGTGTAGACCGGTGATATAAATAATAACCCACGCTCTGAACTGAGACACACACTCAAAAGAAAAAGATGCAAGATTTTGAAATTCACCGATTCCTACTCAGTTGATAGCTATAAACTGCTATATACGTTTTCAGTTTATGCAATCTAAAAAAAAATTATTCACAATGATCAAACTATTCCTGCATCAATCTAAATCAGTATCACATTTTCAGCACTACGTCAAAAGTCAAAATTTTTCCTTACTTCGCCAAACTTTATACACATAAATTTTATGATCCTTATCACCAAATACCAGACAAGTTTACATATTTATAAACACTGAACAACAAAATACAAAACCCAATAAAATTAAGTTGAACTCAGGAAAATGTTAAAGAAATCGCACCTCAAATCGAATGTTCTTGTAAACAAGCTCCTCAACATTGCTTCCAACGGTAGGATGAGTAGTAACAACCTCTCCCAGGTGCAATTTGTAAAGCGTCGTCGTCTTGCCTGCATTATCTAAGCCAACCACCACAATCTTGTACTCCTTTGCAGGAAACAACATGAACCAAAACTTGGATATAAAAGCTCCCATCTTCTAATTTCAATTACCTGATGAATACAACATCAAAAACAACATGACCCGTCTCAATATATTGATCAAATCAAACCAAAAAACAAAAGAAGAAGAAGAAGAAGAAGACGAATTGCAATAGATTGTGAAAAAACCCAAAAACATAAATATGAAATAAAATAAAATTAGAGAAAGATCAGGGTCAGAATTACAAATCTATATCAGATACAAACGAAAAAAGAAAAGAAAAGAGATAAAGATCGAACCTTTAATTAAGGGATTTGAGGGGGAAAAAAGAGAGAAAGGATAAAAGATGAGCGAAGGAGATGGGTACGGGTCTTGAATGAGAAAAGGAGAGGACCCAAATGCGAAGGCGACGATTATTAGATTAATTTGCGCTAGAGATTGTTTGTGCGATCTGACTTGTGAAAGCTTGAGAAGAACTGAAGAATAATAAAACTAGTGTCAATTTTTGTTCAATGGGTTTGGTCCAAGCAAGGAACGAATGGGTTCGGTAGAAAGAAAAGAGAAGTTAAGAGCCGCTCTGCTGTCGGTGACACGTTGGCAGGTTGATGCCAACAATGGTAACGAGTGTAGATCCAGATCAGCATAATATTCCCATATCCATTAGTTGTCCAGTTTTTGTTCCTCTTTGGAATGGGCTTCTTGTTGGTTTTGGATCCATATTTTATTAAGGCTTTTTGTGTGATTGTCTCGAGAAAATTATATAAAATATTGTTTTTTAATTTTTTTACTGTACTTTAATTTTTTATAAATTTACATTTTTAAAATTTATGAAAAATATTATTTTTATATTTTTATGATATATACTAAATATGTTAAAAATATGTTGAACATGAACTTAAAATAAACTATATTTTATAAAAAATTTTATTGATAACGAGAGCTTAACCAATGCATAATTCTTTTTTTTTGTCAGAAATAAAAGCATATTATTAAAAAAAGAACAATATTACAATAGGCCTAGGTAGGGCTGTAATCGAGCCGAGCCGAGCTTTGGATAGCTCAAGCTCGGCTCATTATAAAATAGTCGAGTTCGAACTCGAACTCGAATCGAGCCCGAGCCGAGTCCGAGCTTGTATCGAGCCAGCTCATATATCATGTATCTCGAGCTTGATTTAAATAAGTTTAATAAACTCAATAAACTTACGAGCTTTTTAAATGAGCTAGCTCGCGAGCTAACGAGCCGAGTATTTCATAGCTTAAGCTTGGCTCATTTAACAAATGAGCAGTTCGAGATCGAGCCTGAACGAGCTTTTACCGAGCCGAAATCCAAGCCGAGCTCGAGTAGGTTGACTCATTTACAGCCCTAGGCCTAGGTAAACCCAGTCAAGATCTACAGCAGGCCGACTAACAATACCCAAAGTTTACCAAGCTTTAAACCAGTACAGAAGGCCCCCTTGCATAACAACGACCAAAACCAAGAAGGATGGCCTATCAAGGTATCAAGGGCCACAGCCCTAAGACATGCAAACTCAAACCAAAAGTTCCTTACTTTCTCATATAGCATGTAATAGGAGTATTCACGGCTGAATTAGGCCGAATTTCACTTTAACTTATAGCCTGGCTCAAAAAATATTCAAATTATTTTTTACAGTTGTGGCCTAACTCTAAGTCTAGTCGAACTAGACCATTTTGGGCCTAACCAGATTTTAATCAGATTGAACTAATCCAATTTTTTTTACTTTTTTTTTAAATTAAAAAAATTTAAAATTGAAATTTAATTTTTTAAAATTTTAATAAAATTTACCTATAAATATTACTTTAAAATTTATTATACTAAATTATATCTAATAATATATAAACTATTATATTAATATTTATGATAACTAAATTATTTAATTATTTAGTTATTTCAATATTCAAGTAAAAAAATATAAAATATAAAATTTATTTTCCATGTATTAAATTTTAAGAGTCTCAAATATCATAAAATACCTATAATATTTTAAATTTTTTAAAAAAAATTATATAAAATTTAAATTATCAAAATATATATTTTTAAAAAATAAAAAAAATTAACACCTAAAGCCAGTAAATTTTTAACATCAATCCAAAATTTGACCCGAGCTATGCTTTGAAACCCATAGCTTATAGATTCGGGATGGGCCAAATTTTTTGGACAGCGAATTATTTGAACAGCCTTGGCATAGAAGGTGAGAGAAAAGGTGGTTGGAAAATCTAAATCTGGGACTGCTGGACACTATGCTCAAATATATTTGTGAAGTTGAGCTGAAAGGAGAATCTATGGTTCTCCACAACCTGGCCGGAACACCTCAGCAACGACCAAGAAAACACAAAAGGAAAGTCATACACAGTAGATAAAAAAAAATAAAGGAGGGTTGCTTGGCTTTTCTGTAAACAAACGGACCACCAGTGGCTGTAAATCTTCATCAGAGCTCTACCACGAGGGAGAGGCCTCTGACCATAAAGCAGCTACCATGGGAGACCATACAAAAACTCATATAAGACAGAATCTAAAAATAACACTAGTAAAATTCATCAAAATAGCAAGAACTACTCTAAAACTAGAGAAAACTACGAAATCTAAACGAAAAAATGGAGGATCTAGGACTGTCACCAGCTGATTCGCCGGCGACAGCCCTAGACCTTGCCACTGAGTCTCGGAGAAGCTAGCAACAATGTTTGTAGAATGCCAATATGATAGGAAAATCCCAGCAGCTATCGGCCTCTACAAATCTTTTTATTATTAATTCTCATTAATTTGATGAAATTGTTATTCGATTTTATTGTTTTATTAGGAGTTTCGGACACTATAATAATTTATTATTATTATTTTTAGATGATTTTTTAAAAAATATTATTTCCATTCACTACAAGAAAATGATTCCTTTTCGATAGTAGGATTTGACAATAATTTAATATTAATAATAAGAGAACAGAAATAATTTATAAAATTCCTAAAAAAATCTAATGATTTAATGAGAAATCAACATACTGTTGATATCAAGCATCGAATGATATTAAATTAGTACGCGTAGTGTAGACACACAAGAATTTGTTTCTTACTGTATTTAATTTTCTGTGAATAAAAAACTTATTTTATTAATTTATTAGCAAAATGAATTATTATTAGCAAAATGAATTAACGCTTTCTCTCTACGCCTATAGCTTATATGAATAATGAATCATTTCAATCGTGCCTGCCAATATTCAACCTACCTTATTCTAGTTTTACCATAATTTGCAGGTGCAAAACGACGAATAGATTTCATCACCTACCTAGACATCAACAGTTACTCAAATACTCATCCTCTTAAACACATGATATAATGATGTAGCATAAAAATTAGCATGCCACATCTATCTATCTATCTATCTATCTATATATATATATATTGACATGACATAATATAATTATAGTATGCTAGATTATATAAATATATTGAATGTCATATCGACATAGTTGACATGGTATTATTGTATAATAAAATTATAGCTTGATATATCAATTATCTAGTAAATTTAGTAAACTTAATTATTTTACTCTACCTATTTATGTATTTATCATATTACCTTATGTATTTGTCTATTTATTCTACTAAATACTTATATGATTTCATACTAATCATTTTTCTTTTATACTTATATATTTTGTATCAAATAGACATTTACATATAATTGTAATATTATTTTTTTAGATATTTATTGAGTATGAAATATACAAGTGTAATAAATAAAATAAATAGATAAATATATAAGTCACTGATAAATATATGAATATTTAAACATATTATACTTAATTATTATTAAAACAAATATATAATTTATCAATTTTAAAATTAATTTTTATAATTAGTATTAAAATTGTCAAAATAAATAAATATTCTTAATTTTAATTCATTTTACAACAAAATAAAATAATAATTTGATGATTTATTATATGTTGACGTGGAATATACGTTGATATTGCGCCTAATATTTTTATAAAATCTTACATGATATAATTATATTATATCAGCCCAACATAAATGTTGATATTTAATACTATATCAGCATCCACGTCAGCTAGACACGTCAACTGACATATATCCTGTTAATGGCTCTATCGGAGTAGCAGAGCCAATAAAATAATAAATATACAAATGAAAACAACGAATAAAGTAGTGAAAATTACCCCTCAATTGTGAAATGTGATCGACCCTTTCTCTCAATGTAAACCCTCATTCCACTCAGACTGTATCAGTGTATCTTTCCAATTCCGAAATACTGTATTCAATTATTTTTCAACTTTTCTTCCTTCCATGGACCATGTGGATCCGGCAGCCTAAAAAAAGAGAATATGCTCACTGCTACCAACTCCAAGTTCCAAGCACAAAAATATTTTTAATTAAACTTTATCCATCATTAAAATATAAAAAAAATTATAATTAATTATAAAAAATTCATAAACATTCGCAAAAATTATAATTATTATGTGATTATGCATTTTTGACAAATTGTATCATAAGTTTTTAATTTTTAACAAATTCAATAATAATAAATGTGGAAAATTGAAATTCACAACATCATAGACATTAATTAACATGTATAATTATGAGTAGTTAGCATCTCGATTCGGTTAGTAAAAAAAAAGGAGTACAGTGAATATTTGTTTTAAATATTAAAAAATTGAGAAAAAATAATAACTAAGTACTTATATTATCTCATACTTTGATTAATGATTTAAACTATTAACATTTTTAACTTTATTAGAACTTCAGAGGGACCAAAAAGAAAATATTGCAAAGAGGGAAATATTTTGTATTATGTATGAACGTGTACAATTTATCGAAAAGCTAAAATTCACCAATAAAAATGATCCACGTAACCAAACATTAAATACCGGACCGCATTGTATAATAACTCTGCTACAAGTCTACCCGTAACCCGATTAACACCTGCTAATTGCTTAACTTAAAAATATGGTTGGCCACGTCTACAAAGCTCACTCACACTTTGCTGCTTTGTTGAATCCGCACACTCCCTTCCTAAAAACCAACCTTTACTTGGCATTTCAATCCCCTAAACTCGGTCTTCTTCTTTATTTCGTTCTCCGGTGAACTGCCATACATTTTCCGTTGACAATGTCGCAATCTCTCCATTTCTTCACTCCAACTACTCGTTCCCCTAACCTCGCTTTCCCTAAGCAGTCTTATCCTAAACCCTCTCTCCCAACCTCCAATTGCCGACTTCCGGTTACTTTCTCTTCTAAATCAGTATCCGTCAAGGCTTCAGCGTCATCAGATCCCAATCCTGCGCAGTCTTCTCAAGTTCTTGTTTCTGAAAACGGCACAGGAAGTGGCGTGTTGTCTTTCGGAATATAAGACCTTGCCAGTGGCTGATGCGAATTCGATTGAGGTAGATGCGGTGACGGAGACGGAACTAAAGGAGAACGGATTTAGGAGTACGAGGAGGACGAAGCTTGTTTGCACGATCGGTCCAGCCACATGTGGCTTCGAGCAGCTGGAGGCGCTGGCGGTTGGAGGCATGAACGTTGCGAGGATTAATATGTGTCACGGTACGCGCGAGTGGCATAAGAGAGTTATTGAACGTGTTAGGAGACTGAATGAAGAGAAAGGTTTTGCTGTGGCTATTATGATGGATACAGAAGGGAGTGAGATTCACATGGGCGATCTCGGTGGAACTCCCTCTGCCAAAGCTGAGGTAAATTTTTAGATTCAAATATTGCCGCTGTGGTTATTTTGGTGTTTAATTGCGCTTGTTTTATTGTATGTTTTTGTGAACTCCGTTGACGTTTGTTTCAGAGTGCAAGTTATCTGAGATTCAGTTCCTTTATACCTGTTTAATTTCCAAATTGTTGTCATAGTTTATACAGCTAAGTGTATGAGCACTAGAATGAAGGCCTGGGAAGCGGGAACCGCTCAGCACTTCTTTAATAATCGTCTCTCATTTCGTTGTCGGCTGCATAAGTTATTATCTGAGATTTTTGTGTTTTCTTTTTCTCATTTTCATTGGCAACTCTTATAAATGCATTGCTATTTGAATAAGAAGCTTTACTTTTCAGATGATTGTCTAAATCTTGACACCTGCGCTTGAATGTAAAGTTGATGTAACTTATACTGCTGATCAATATAGCGTCATTTTGGAGGAATCCGTTCCAAATAAAATAGATTCAGCAATATTTTTCATAATATCATTATTATTACTAGCTTCTGTTTGCGTAGATGGCGTCTACATTCTTTTGAATCTTCTTCCTTGGCTATTAAATCTGACATTGAGATAAATCATTTTAAAAAAACCTTGTTTAATTTAAGCAGGTTCTTTTTCATTGGCTTGGAGCTTATTGTAATAAGTTTTTCTGCACATGCAGGATGGTGAAATCTGGACTTTTAGTGTCAGAGCCTTTGCCTCGCCTCATCCTGAACGCACAATCAGTGTGAACTATGATGGTTTTGCTGAGGGTAATTTTCATAACGTTATCCTTGAAGTTTATATGAAATGTTATTTTAGATTGTACCTGGACTGCTGTTGCTTATACACGTGAATTCTCGAGTGACTTTAAACCATTGTCTCATGTGATATAGATGTGCAAGTTGGGGATGAACTCCTAGTGGATGGTGGGATGGTAAGGTTTGAGGTGATTGAGAAAATTGGTCCAGATGTCAAGTGTAGATGTACTGATCCTGGACTATTACTGCCACGCGCTAACTTGACTTTCTGGAGGGATGGGAGCCTAGTGCAAGAACGTAATGCCATGCTCCCGACAATATCCCCCAAGGTCCGTGCATCTCTTCCGACCCTTTTTTTTACTTTCCTTTTTCCCTACCTTTTTGCATGAGTAAAAATTAATTCTCTTACCAACCTTCAATAACATCATACAAATAAATTGAATAATTATTTATGTATTTTTAACCAACTAGAAGGCTAATGAAGATTTTCTCACTGTGTCCTTTAGTTAGACACCTCAAAATTTTGGAAGTTTACTGGTCTCTCAGATTAAATCCATGCCATTTTAACTGTAGTAATTTTTTGAGGCAAGTGGTTATCCATATGAGGCTTTAGCATTTGATGTAATCTTATGCTAGGTTCTTTTTATTTCATTCTTTTTGTCCATGGGGTTAAAATCTCAGAATGAAATTCAAATACTAACGAGAGGGCTAAATATTGATAATTTTAGGATGTGGTATGCAAAATTTTTGTCATTTAAGAGTAGAATCTTATTTTGATGATAGCTCAATCTTTTCATCAGGATATAGCATAAAGCTATAGGTAGATTCTGAACTGTTAAGCTACTCTAATGGCCCTTTCAGTTAATGTCAGATACTATCAATAGAAATTGTTGAAAGTGCATCTATGTCAAATTGTTGAAAATGCATCTATGCCATCTAAAATTTAAGCAAGATTAGAAAAACATGTTTATTGTACTTTCAAGTTAAAAACACATGGGTCAGATTTAATTTTGATTCAACAAAGTTTGGAATTCAGTTTCAAAACTTAACCTTGACAAGCATGTACTCTGATTAAACATCGTAAAATAGAAGGTGCCTTGTGTGTGTAGAGTGGATGAGCTTACATGGCTAAATCTGTTGCAGATGTTGTACATGCAAATGTATACTTCACATGCAAGTGTATACTTCTTATTGCCTGCATGCCACGTTTCTTATTTGTGCCACATTACTTTTTTTTCACTATCTTTTTCTGCAAAATTTAAAGAAGGTTCATTTCATCTCATGGTTGAGATTTTCTTTTCTCCAGGATTGGTTGGACATTGATTTTGGTATCGCAGAGGGTGTTGATTTTATTGCTATATCATTTGTCAAGTCTGCTGAAGTGATTAACCATCTTAAGAGCTACATAGCTGCAAGGTCTCGTGATAGGTAAGCACATTTAATTAGTATTATTTGTAAATTTCTCCAGTTTTGTTCTAGAATTTCATCAAGCTATACCTTTAGTTTCAATAAGGCCGAATTATCTGTTGCCAGTTCTCATGTATTGTTTTTTGCGGATGTTATTATTTCCTGTTGTATCTCTGATATAGCCTTAGTTTCTCTTCATTTGTTTGTTATATGTCATTTCTTGTTATATCAAACCAACCTATCTTCACCTTTGACAGTTGCAACTTGAAAATATTTCCACTATGAATAGCATGATGTCATATGTTATCTGTGCTTTGCTGTTGGTTGCCTTCATATTCATAGCAAAAATGTTTAGCACTGGTGACAAACTTTTTTGGACTTGAAGATTTTTATTTTGTGATATAGTGATATAGCTGTCATTGCAAAAATAGAGAGTATTGACTCGTTGAAGAACTTAGAAGAGATCATTCAAGCAGCATGTGGAGCTATGGTAGCAAGAGGAGATCTGGGTGCTCAGATACCATTGGAACAGGTTCCATCAGCCCAGCAAAGGATTGTTCAGCTCTGCAGACAGCTAAATAAACCTGTCATTGTTGCTTCTCAGTTACTTGAATCTATGATTGAATACCCTACACCCACCAGAGCAGAAGTAGCTGATGTTTCTGAAGCAGTTAGGCAACGCGCCGATGCTTTGATGCTTTCTGGTGAGTCAGCAATGGGCCAGTACCCAGAGAAGGCACTAGCTGTTCTCAGAAGTGTCAGTGTGAGAATTGAAAAGTGGTGGAGGGAAGAGAAGTGCCATGAAGTTATGGACCTCCCAGCTGTAGGATGCTCATTTTCCGATTCTATTTCTGAAGAGATTTGCAACTCTGCTGCTACGATGGGTAAGCATTCTCTGGCTATTCTAGATTTCTTAATCCAATAGATAGATATATTTAATTTTTGCATCTTCGAAAATCAAAAGATATATTTCCTTAAACAAGTTGGAGGGATGCATTGTTTGGTTTGATCCAGTTTGGACTTCAGGTCTTTTACTGAACTGAGAATCTTTCAAGCTGAATCGAACTGTTTTAAATATGATAAAAAGATAAACAGTAGAATTCAGTTGATATTTATTTGGTTTTCATGGAAGAAAAGAGGCAACTTAAGCCATTTATACTTCATCAATAATAGGGCTTGGAGAGAGAATTTGAAAATAGTATTACTATTCGTATTCAGTAGATTTTGCAGTTGTAACCATTGCACCAAGTATAGCCCTACTTGAGACTCAAAAGCAGAGTAATATAGTGCTTCAAATTTGTTTGATGGAGAATATTCGTTTAAAAACTTGACACTTTCTACACTTGTCACTGAGAAGAGAAATTTCTTTATCCTACTTCATGCATGGACTTCAGATCATGGATCTCTTTTAATTATATCTCCTAGCTCTGCATTGCTAAATTAACAGAAACTCTAAAATTATTGAATAAATACACAAATATATTTATTTATTTGTTCTTGTAAATAATTTATTAATAGGGCACAGTATTCTTGCATGCATGGCTGTGTTTATGTACTTAACTTCTGTGATTTTCATGACACAGTATGATTTGTGATTTTGTAGCTAACAATCTGGGGGCGGACGCACTTTTTGTGTACACAAAGAATGGTCACATGGCATCTCTCTTGTCTCGTTGCCGACCTGACTGCCCAATCTTTGCTTTTACAACCACAGCACCTGTACGGAGGAGACTGAACCTACAGTGGGGCCTGATACCTTTTCGCCTGAGCTTTTCTGATGACATGGAAAGCAACCTTAATAAAACCTTTGCCTTGCTCAAGGCTAGAGGAATGATCAAATCAGGTGACCTTGTTATAGCTGTTTCTGACATGTTACAGTCCATCCAAGTCACGAATGTTCCTTAGATTTCGTTTCTGATTGTTGTTGCCATTTCAACCCTTATGGACTGTTTTCTATTATTTGTCGTGTCTATTGTTACTGGTTCTACGATTTGGTCACGGCTGGAAATATTCTTATTGCTGAAAAGGAAAAGGAGAGTGACCATGAGTTACTAATCTAAGATGACCAGCAAGGTTAGATTGGATTATTCCGCTTGAACAACCATGATTTTTTTGCAGGTAGTCACAACTTATAACCAGTGAATTTTATTTTGTTTAGAGTGAGAGTGATATAATTGCAAAATGTATCATTTGAGATAGCGCTGTAACAGTTTATGCATGTAATAATTTATATTTATATTGTTAGCAACTTGACTTTTTTATGTTCCAACAAATGCTTAGACTTAGCATAATCTTATTACAGTCCGAGCATATTCTTTAAGCATGCGTGTAATTGCTGTGTTATTTAACTAGTTATTCATCTTATTATTTATCGTCAATATCAAAAGCCTGTGATCAGGAAAGAATTGAATCAGTCTGAAGCGAAATTACAACTTAATGTATACCACTCACAATCATTGTTGTATGCTCTTTCTCTTACATATTTTCTGAGTCAGCCATTATAGAAACTAGTTATACAGAGACTATTATGTATGGTAATTGCAAAGGGGAAAGTGTTTTGCTAGAAGTCTTGGGAATTAGATGGTACGTGCTAGGTATTTTATTGACTTGGGTAAAATTGTGAATTGTACTTGTAATATGAGATCATTCGTTAAAAAATAACAAACTGAAGTTATATGGCCCTATTAAAGCTATGCAAAGAGTTTGGTGACCACCAAGCAATTAGAGAATTACAAATTATGCATATTCGGGGATTCTAGCAGTAAAAAATGAATCTCTTTCTCATGCCAAAAACAATTGACTGGGAAAATTAGCTATAATCTAATAATTTTTTCAAAATATAAGAGTTCAGATTTAAAGTTAGTGCTCTTCTTTTTTTTTTTAAAAAAAAAAATTTAATAAAAAATATCAATGCTAAAAAAAATTAAAAATCCAGAAATTTTTCCTGTCCTGTCCCATCCATTGAATTAAAATTAAAAAGAAAAAGTTTATAAGCCAATGCAATAACGCAAACCAAACGTAAACAGTAACTTTCTAGTTCTTATCCAGTCAGGGTTTAGAGATTATCTTATTATCATTATATAATTCAATGGGTCCACTTTTGAAGCTCTATTGTCAATCCAAAAAAGGCTAATGAAGGGAGAGGGGACATTTTTCGACTTAGATCACATCTTCTTGCCCCCCATGAAAATAATACATTGTAACTTTATAAAATATAGTTCTAACTTTATTATGTTTTATATTTATTTCAATTGGTTTAATGAGTTCATACAATAAACGAACTATGAAATATGTGCTATATCCAGTTCTATTCTATTGTATAAATTTATTTTCTTATCAATATTTTAAATAGAATTTCTTAAAATTCAACTTAATTATGAACATGACTATTCGTTTTAAGCAACTTGAATAATGTCTCTTTTTTAGCCAATTCACCCGTATGACTTTTCATATCTTTTACTTACTTCACTACACTAATTTGTACTATTTTTTTTAATGTTTTTTGTCTTTTGTAAGGAGGGCAAATGACAGGTAAATCTAACAAGAAGTATTTCTGGAAATTAAAATAAAACCTTCACATTTATTTAGTTTTTTAGTGCATTCACAAATCATCTCCTGGATGTCTTATGGTATTTTGTTTAGATTTCTTCAAAATATATATTTTTTTCAAAAATATATTTTTTGATGTATTTAGTATTTTAGTGCATTCAAAAATATTTTTTTCTCTTCTATTTTTTTTTCAAACTTTTCAATTTTTAATTTTAAAAATACTACACTTTTCAAAATATACATCTAATATATCAAAAAATATACTATAATATTCAAATGCTGTACTATTATTAATTTTTGATTGGTCAATCTTTACAATTACATGATCATAATAAACGGGTCCAACTCTATTAGCCCCACTGGCTCAGGTGGCCCGATTTTCTTATCAATTTGGACGCTATCGACCCGCAAATAAGAAAGGGTCGATTATAAAACAGTTAAAGGGCAACTATTATTTATTTATTTTTTTAAAATTATTTTTTGGAGTAAAGTCATATAACTATAATAATAGTAAAACTCTCATTTATCAAATGTTAATATAATTATATATTCAAAATTTAAATTTAAAATATTAAATTAAATTAAAATAATTTTTTATTAACTAATTTATACAGTCAATAATTAAAATAACTATTATTTATATAATTAACACGGTGACCTAAACCTGATTGATAAGAAATGAATGGATAGAACAACATAAGATCGATGCCTTGTTTGGATTTTCCAATAATAATAAGAAAACCCAAAACCAGAATCCAACAAAAAAAAATTAAAAAATAAAATAAAATAATAGAAGTGGGTTTTGGTGTTGAAGTGAAAAAGACATGTTCATCATTTCATATGCAAAATAGCTTTCTTTATCCGACCCCTTTATGTCCTCATCAGTCATCATCTCCATTATTAAAATTTATAAAATTCTTAAAAAAGAAAATTTAATAAAGTTATTTTATTTTTATTTTTTTTTATTGATACACAGATTTTATTGTGATTTGATATAAAAAACAAATAGGTATTATCTTCAAGAAAAAATTATGACAATTTATAAGTACTAATTATCATCTTCTTACCACGAACGATAAATCTAAGGATCTTTGCCTTTGGAATTTACATATAATAATTCACCATTTTATTAATTAAATTAGCCTTTTTAGTATTAAATAAGAGCATACATCAAAAATATTTTAAAGATTACTTCTAAAATTATTCATCATTTATTAAAATAAATTCGAATTGAATTGTCTCAAACACTTATATATATATATATATATATATATATATATTGGAGGAAATAAATATAGTAATAAAGTTTCTTTTGTGGAGTAAAAAATAAATGTGTCTAACTTAGATAATTCTTAATAAAAAATAAAAGTGTCTAATTTAGATAATTTTTAGTTAAAAAAATAAAGGTGTCTAACTTAGATAAATAAGGTGTCTAACCATTGATAAAATTCTACCAATTTATTTTTGAAGCTTGTATAAATCTTTTAGCTCTCATTTGAAATGTATTCAAAAATTAGAGTAAAATAGAGAGTTTTAAAGAGAAAAATGAGATTTTTTTCAAATATTATCTTTCATTTTATTAAAGAGAGTGTTTAATTTTCTCCTATTATAAGTGAGAGTATTATCAATTGTGTTCTTCTTATTTTAGAAAGAAACTGTTGTAATTCTTTTGCTATAGTAAAATCTTTATACAATTTGTTCGCGATTTTTTACTCCAATTAATTTGAAGATTTTTTCACGTAAAATTTTGGTATTCATTATTCTCATTTTAATTTATCATTTCTATTTCAGTTGTAATTGTATACTCCGTTCTATAATGTTTTCACAATAGTATCAGAGCTCCAGATTTATAGTCTATTTTTTGGTGTTGTAATCATATCTAATTAGTGGAAAGGAGGAATCTTCAATAATGGCAATGAAGTACAAAATACAGAAGTTCAATAAGAGTAATTTCTCATTTTGAAAAATGAGAATGATAGTAGTTTTGAGAAAAGATAATTGCTTAGTAGCAATTAAAAATAGGCCTAATGAGATCAGTGACGATGATAAGTGGAATGAGATGGATAGCAATGTTATTGCTAATTTGTACCCAGCACTAGCCGATGGAGTACTGCTAAGTGTGGCGAAGAAAAAGACAGCAAAAGAGATATGAGATATTTTAAAAAAATTGTACGAGGTTAAAATACTGCATAATAAAATTTTCTCTAGATGAAGGAGTCAACTATGGTGACAGAACACATCACACTCTCAACACTTTATTTTCACAGCTCACAGCAATAGGGCATTACATAGAAATGGGTGAACGTGCTGAAATTCTTCTTCAAAGTCTACTTGATTTGTATTATCAAATCATCATTAACTTAACCAACAACATTGAAGTTTTAGTCTTCGATGATATTGCAGCTGCAGTTCTTGAAGAAGAAAGTCGGCACAAAAGCAAAGAAGATTGACAGAAAGGCTCATAGTAAGCAGAAGCTTTGATAATAATAATAAGGAGGTCAATGGAACGTGGCCCCAGTGGGAATCAAAATCAAAGTAGATCAAATTTCAGAAGTAAGAAGAATGTCAAGTGTCATCATTGTGGCAAGAAAGGGCACTATAAAAGGGAGTGTTGGCATTTCAAGAAGAACGAATAAGCAAAAAAAAAAAAGGTCCTGAGTCATCAAATGCTCATAGTTGTGTAGAAAGCACCTCAGATGATGGTGAAATTTTATATAGTAAGGCAACAATAGTTACTGAAGGAAGAAGAAGATTTACTAATGTCTGGCTTATGGACTGATGCGGAATTCCAAGATTATAAAGAATCTGAAACCCTATCACACAATTTTAGTTTACTAAGAACCCTAGATGATTGTTTATCCTATTAAACTCCTAATTGACATGCAATTAGAAACGTAGATAACTGGACATAATTAGAAAGAACGCCACAAGTGTTACCTTGATAAATTAATTCCAATTTCTGATGCAACAACAAGAAGAAGAACTCTCTCTTGAAGTAAATTTCGGCTAAGCCAAAGTTAATTGAATAATATCATTAAAAAATATCATCTTAAAACCCTAAATAAGCTATTAATAGCTAAATCCTAATTAGGATTACTAAGTAGCGTTTGGTTGACTAATCAGTGTTTTAAGAACTAATAAAGTAAACCAAGCTAAATTTAACACAAAACAAATAAGGCCCTTACTTTTTAAATAAGTATAACTAGTGGGTCTTAATATATATTAAATAATAGACCCATATACTTAGATTAAATTTATGGGTTGCTTCTCCTCTATATCCTTGGTGTCAAAGGCTTGTCCACCATGCCTTTCTTCTATGAATCGCCTTACAAAGCCTTGAAAGGTAGATTTGAGCTTCTTGCCTGCTATCTTATAATTGGCCCACTTGGCAAAATGAGCTTCATGCCATGTTGGCCTTCTCTGCTTGCTTCGCTAGCCTCGATCACATTGCCATCTTTGTTCGCATCAATCCCTCCCTCCTCAAAAAGATTTGTCCTCGAATCTTGCTTGTAGTGGATCGCATAAGGAAATGGCTCAATGAATTTAACCCATTTGCATACCTCATATTCAGCTTCCCTTGCCCTTTCAATGCTTAAGTGACTCATGGTCTGTATTGATCACGGATTCTTTTAAAAGTAAGTAATGTTGCACGTCTAGTGCTCTCACTAAGGCATACAACTCCTTATTATAGGTAGAGTACTTCAATTGAGCTCCATTCAACTTCTCACTAAAATATGTTATAAGACATTTTTCCTGCAACAACACAACACTTATACCAATCCCAGAAGCATCACATTCAAGTTTAAAAGTTTTATCAAAGTCAGGTAAACATAAAATAGGTGCAGATCACTGCATATCTTTTAAAGCATTAAAAACCTTATTTTGTTCATCTCCCCACTAAAAACCCACATCTTTTTTAATTATTTCAGTAAAAAAGAAAGCTGCAATGAATGAGAAATCTTTCACAAATCTTCTATAAAAACTAGCTAACTCATGAAAACTCTTTACCTCAGACATACTCTTAGGCGTAGGCCATTCTTGAATAGCTTTTACCTTTTCAGCATCTACCTCAACCCCTTTAGCACTCACAACAAAACCTAAGAAAATAATTTTATCAATACAAAAAGTACACTTCTTCAAATTAATATACAACTTCTCTTTCCTTAGAACCTCTAGAACTAACCTAACATGCATGATATGCTCATCTATAGACTTATTGTATATGAGAATATCATCAAAATACACAACAATAAATTTTTTAAGAAAATTACTTAAAACATGGTTCATTAGCCTTATAAATGTGCTAGGTGCATTAGTCAAACCAAAAGGCATAACCATCCATTCATATAAACTATATTTTGTTTTAAATGAAGTTTTTCACTCATTACTTGGTTTCACCTAATTTGATGATATCCATTTTTCAGATCTATTTTAGTGAAAATACATACACCATATAACTCATCTAACATGTCATCTAATCTAGGAATGAGATGGCTACTTTACAGTGATTTTGTTGATTGCACGATAATCCACACACATTCTCCATGTTTCATCTTTCTTGGGTACCAACAATACCGGTATGACACACGGACTAATGCTCTCTCTCACATGCCCCTTCTCCAACAATTCATCTACTTGCCTTTGAAGTTCCTTTGTCTCCTCTGGGTTACTTCTATAGGCTGGCCTATTTAAAATTACTGCTCCATGTATAAAATCAATCTGATGCTCAATACCCCCTCAAGGGAGGGAGTCCCTTTGGCATCTCTTTGAGAAAGACTTCATCAAATTCCTATAACAAAGAAATAAAACCACTAGGCAATTCTAGGTTAAGGTCAGTCAAAATCAATAAACTCTCCTTAAACCTTATTGTTATGAGTGTTCTTCTGCTTATATAAGCACTTTAATATCTCTCTCTTTTGTAAAAAAACTCTGCTTCTTTCTTTTCACTTTTATTTTCTCTCCTCTTACTGTTCTCTCTTGCACATCTCTCTTTCTTTACCTCACTTGTGCAATCACTCTCCATTGGGCCACATAATTATTTCTTTTCTCTCCTGGCCTCTTATCCCTCTATTCTTTTAGTTAGCTCACTGCCTGAATCCTCATTTGAAGTCTTTATCATCTTAATCTGTTCTTGATACACTTTTTTTTGGAGAAAAAGATGCTAAAGTGAAAATCTTCCCTTTCAAACTAAAAGAATACCTATTTTTATACCCATCATGTGTCACTTTCCTATCAAGCTACCAAGGCCTACCCAATAGTAAATGCTCAGCTTGCATGGGTACTACATCACATAACACTTCATCGACATATTTTCCAATAGAAAATGACACCACAACTTGTTTTGTTACCTTTACTTCACCACTATCATTCAGCCACTATAGTCTATATGGTTTATAGTGTTTTTCACACTTCAACCCTAACTTATCAACTAAGGTTGTACTAGCCACATTCGCACAGCTGCCTCCATCTATAATCATGTTGCAAACTTTTCCTCCTACCAAACACCTAGTGTGAAAGATGTTTTTCCTCTATTCTATACTCCCGTCCTTAACCTGAACATTAAGTACATGCCTAACTACCAAAGATTCACCACAAACAACATACTCAACCTGAACAATACTGCAATCCTCTAAACTAGGCATAGAATCAGAGTCAGATTCTGATTTAGATTTAATTTCTCCATTGTCCCTCATAAACATAGTCTTTTTATTAGGATGTTGCGAAGCGATATGTTTATTACCCAAACATTTAAAATATTTAATATTTCTTTGCCTATTAGAAGAATTAGAAAAATCAGTGGTATCTTTATTTATGGAAGAGACTCATTTGCTCATTTCAAAGCTTGCACCTTTCACCTTGGAACTTGAGACTCTATTCTTAGACTTCTCATCTTTAGTCTTCTCATCTTTCTTTGGCCACCTTGAGGTCCATGTTGGGTTGTAATTGGAGGAACCCCTTGATGCGCCCTTTTGCTTGAGTTGTCTCTCCACCTTCATGGTCATGTTCACCATCTTCTCAAGCTCTATATAGTGATGTAGCTCTACCACATTTACAATATCTCTATTTAGCGCCCCCCCCCCTCCCCCAAGAATCAAGCCATGGTAGCTTATCTATCCTCTTCAATATTTTCTCGAATCATTGCCATCTTCATCTCTTTGTGATAATCTTCTACTGACTTAGACCTTTGTATGAGTCTTTGCAATTTCTGATGTAGCTCGCGATAGTAGTAGGATGACACAAATCTCCTCCTCATGACAGCCTTCATTTCTACCCACGTCTCAATAGGCCTCTCTCCATTCCTTCTTCTTGTAAGTTTCAGTTGTCCCCCACCATATCGATGTATAATCTGTAAACTCAAATGTTACCAACTTTACCTTCTTTCTCTCTGAATAGTTATGACAGTCAAAAATAAGCTTCACCTTCATTTCTCACTCCAAGTATGTTTCATCATCATTCCTTCCTATAAATATTAGAATCTTCATCTTTATGGAATTGATGTTGCTATCTCTCCTTCCTGACCACCTATCTCCTCCTAGTCTTCTATCTCTTCTAGGCCTAACCCTTGAAGATTAGTTGTCATCTTCATTTTCATCTTCATCAGGTTCATCATGGAACTCTGTATCTCCTTCATCATAAGTCTATTACCTAGTGTCACTCCACCTAGTTGATGTAGCTCCTAATTGTTGGAATTGCTTAAACACCTCAACTTCATCCCTCAAATTCATAACATCTAAACTAAACTTCTCAAATTGATTTTGCATAGCCTTCGACATGAAAACTATATCTTTCATGCTCATTTCGCCACTCTTGTGTGCCTCCTCAGACATGATATAAAACTATAAGAAAATGTTAGAGAGAAAAAAAAATCCTCACACTCTCCCTCATGTGTTTACACTCAATAATATGTCACTCCACTCGAGTTTCACTCAAATCAAGCTTTTACCCTCTTATTGGCTTACACACTCTTGCCTTTTATCTCTCTTGTTTCCTTCTTGAAGTTGCACTTTAAAATTTAAAATAACTAATCAGGTTAGTCACAAGTAGCAATCTATAAAAATTATAATGAAAAGCCTAATAAGAATCGAAAAATACCAAGTTCTAGATACAATTTGATAATCATTTGTAATATTTTTTTTAAAAAAAAAAGAGAAAAACACATAGATAAAAAATTGTATGTTTGTTAATGCAAGTTGTAAGAGTAACCAGAATGCAAAAAGTCACCCTTATATCCATAGTATAAGCAAATAAATAGAAAACAAAAGAAATTAAACTATGAATGTAATAAAATTGACACCACAGGAAGCTAAATTAAAGAATTTTAATTTTTTCCCAAGTGGGAGCAGAAATAAACCCTAGATCTAGTTATTCAACTAACTTACACCAATTAAGAAGGTAAGATAGGGTGTAGATACGAAAGAAAATTAATTGAAATAAGGAAACTCTAAACAGTTTTAGAAATATAATCAATAATCTCAAAAATTGAGCAAAAATTTTCAGATGACCCGTTTGCCCTAAAATTGAAAGATTTGGGGGTTGTGACAAGCTTTTATGAGTAAACTTGTATCAAATATAGGGCTCAAAAATCAGTTTCTAAATTGGTATTGTGCATTCCATAACTCTTCTATAGCAAAAAGTTATGGCCTTGCAAAGTTGATCCTTTCACAACCAAAATTGACCTTTTTTTTTTCAACCCTAATTTTAATCCAAAAAGGTCTCCTTCAACTTTAGCTTTGTTCTAGCAACCGCCAAGCTATTTTTTTTTTCATTTTTTACATTTTTTTAAGCTAATAAACCAATTCGAATTGATTGAAATAAAAAATACAAAATCACAAAATTGATTGAAGTAAAAAAAAGAATATCACAAAAAGAATAAAAAATATAGATAGTGTCAAGACTCTGATACCATATGATGTGAAACCCTAAGATTATAAAGAATCTAAAATCTCAACACAAATTCAGTATACTAAGAACCCTAGATGATTATTTGTCCTACTAAACCCCTAATTGACATACAATTAGAAATGTAGATAATTGGACAGAACTAGAAAGAATGCCACTAGTGTTACCTTGATAAGTTGATTCCAATTCCTGATGCAACAAGAAGAAAAAGAACCCTCTTTTCAAGTGAATTTCGACTAAGCCAAATTTAATTGAATAATATCATAAAAAACCATCGTCTTACTAACCTAAATGAGCTATAAATAGCTAAATTCTAATTAGAGTTACTAAGTACGTTTGGTTGGCTAATCAAAGTTTTAAGAACTAATAAAGTAAATAAAGCTAAATTTAACACAAAACAAATAAGACCCTTACTTTTTAAATAAGTATAACTAGTGGGTCTTAATACATGTTAAATAATAGGCTCATATACTTAGATTAAATTTATGGGTTACTTCTTCTCTATATCCTTAGAGTCAAAGACCTGTCAACCAAGCCTTTCTTCCATGAATCGCCTTAGAAAGCCTTGGAAGGTAGATTCGAGCTTCTTGGCCTACAATTTTATAATTGGCCCACTTGGTAAAACGATCTCTATACCATGTTGGCCTCCTCTGCTTGCTTTGTTAGACTCAATCACACTGCCATCATTGTTTGCATCATGAACTCAAGAGAAACCTGGCATATAACTCTCCGAAGAGAATGGTTCCATCAATATGAACCTATCTCTGGAGGATTTGTGATCATAGGAGACGATCATGCCTTGGAGATTGCTGGTATTGGTACCATTAAATTAAAGATGCATGATGGTACGGTTTACACCATCCAAGAGGTACGAAACGTCAAAGGCTTGAAGAAAAATCTATTTTCTTTGGGTCAATTAGATAATAATGGGTGTAAAATTCATATTCAAAATGGGATCATGGAAATAGTTAAAGGCGCTCTTGTATTGATGAAAGCGAAAAAGATAGCTGCAAATTTATATATGCTTAAAGGAAAAACACAACAAGAAAGTAAAGCATCCACTGCATTAACAAGTTCAGCAGAAGAATTAACAATGATCTTGGTCACATGTCAGAACAAGGGTTGAAGATTCTTGCTAAATAAAAATTGCTTCCTGGGCTTAAAAAGGTTTTAGTACCCTTTTGTGAGCACTGTGTTACTAGTAAGCAGTATAAATTAAAATTTAGTCGTTCCTCTGCTAGAAGCAACGCTACCTTAAAACTAATTCATTTTGGTGTTTGGCAAGCACTGGTTCTATCCCCAGGAGGAGCAAAATATTTTGTGTCTTTTATAGATGATTATTCTAGGAGATGTTAGGTGTATCCAATGAAAAATAAGGCAGATGCATTTTCAGTTTTTAAAATATTCAAAGCGCGAGTTGAGCTTGAAACTGAAAATAAGATCTAGTGTTTAAGGACATACAATCGAGGGGAATATACTAGTGATGAATTTGATAGCTTTTGTCAATAGAAGGTATCAAAAGGTAGTTTACGGAGACATACACTCCACAACAAAAATGGAGAAGCAAAGTGGATGAATAAAACCTTGTTAGAACAAACAAGAGTGATATTGAGAGCTACAAGGTTGCTCAAGTCATTTTGAGCATAAGCAGTCAAGACTGTCTGTTACATGATCAATCGGTCACCATCAACTGTAATTGGTTTAAAAACATCAATGAAAATGTAGACTAGTAATCCAGCTAATTATTCTCACTTATATACATTCAGAAGTCTTCTTTTATATTATGTACAATGCCCAAGAAACATCAAATTAATTTAAAATGTTATTTTTTTAATATTTTCAGTATTTGCTTGGACACGTTGAAAATATTTTTTTAATAATTTCAGTATTTGTTTTATAATGTAAAAGATTTTATCTTAATTTAACATTTTTTTCTCCAATTAATTTAAAAATTGTTTCACATAAAATTTTAGTATTCATTATTTTCGTTTTAATTTTTTATATCTACTTCTGTTGTAATTATATACTCTGTTCCACAGCGTCTTAACAATAAATACTTATACATTAATATTATTTCATAGTAATTATTTAATTTTACATTGTAAATTAAAATTTTGTATGGTACAATGAATATATATGTATATATAATTAGAAAATTAATCTAAATTAATATTATATATATGGAATTTTATCAATTTCTACAGAAAAATTCACTCAATCTAATTCAATTAAATATAGAAAGCAACTAATTAATTATAATTAATTTGTTAAATAAATGAAAAACATTTTCTAAAAAAGGATGAAAAAGATTATATGTTTGAGAACTTGTCGAAACAGGAAAAGAATTAGAGGGCATTAGCAAGTAGAGGTGGACAAATTCGATTCGGTTGGCCGAACCGAACCGATCAGACCAAATCGACCAAAAACCGATCATTGATGTTAGTAACCGAAAACCGACCGAACAAAATTAGAAACTGCGAAAAAACCGAACCGAAAAAATTCGGTAGGTTTCGGTTTAGACAAAAAAAAATTGAACCTGATTTATTTTGCTGCGAAAAAAATCGGTTGGTTTCGGTTTCGGTCGGTTTTGAAACAATGAAATTATTCAATTCAAATCCAAATAAAACGAAATGCGCATGAAATAGAAGAGGAGTGGTTTTCGGTCGGTTCGGTTTTTTGAGCAATGAAACCGCTGGCCTACCGAACATTTTCAGTTTGATGTAATTTAGAACTGAACACCAAATCGACCAGTCAGTTAACCAATTTTTCGGTCGATTTCTCGATCAGTTCGGTTTTTACAGTATTTTTGTCCACCCCTGTTAGCAAGGCAGACGCAAAGCAAAGCATAATTGCATAAATATCTATGCGGAAAATAAACAAAGCCATAAGAAATTAAGAATCCACATTTGTTTAATATGTCAAGGTGGGTCCCAATCCTTATAATATCATATCTAAATAAACAAAAACATTTTTAATAATAATAATAGTACTAAGATCGATTTTTTATTTCAAAAAAAAAGATAGATTTTTAGTAGGTTTTATTTTATTTTTCCTGGAAAATAAGGGTTTTGGTAGGCCAACAAATGCCGAAATATGGTATCATTTCGAAAGAAGATAAGGCTGTGAGACTTTACTTATTACGTTTGCCTATTTTTGGTTTCTAGCTATTGGCTATTTTTATATTTTTATACTTGATTTGATTTTTATATTTTTATTATTTTTTTTACAAAAATTCCAAAAAAAGGGTAAAAATATAGGTGACTTAATAACTTTTTTTTTTTTAACTGGTAACTCAATAACTTATTAAGTTATTATTATTATTCTTAATGTAGGGATAGTGAGGATGGTTACCTAAGTTCTGGTCCTTTGCCCTTTTTACATGTTTAAACTTTAAATTCACAAGCTTTCCAATTGGTCAAGAGGGCATCCACTAGTTATTTTTTAAAATTATTATAATGTTAAAATTACAAAATAAAATATAATCAACATTTATTCTATTAAAATTTTCAATGAAAATAACTAAAAATTTGATAATTTTATTTGATATATATATAGTTAATATTAACAAAATCTTAAATCAAATAATTATCTTTAATAAAAGATTGAAAATGATGTTCCATAGTTTTCCTACATGAAATTATCTATTTATTGACTTTTTTTAGTTGTTCTCATCCCACCAAAATGCGTAAACAGTATAATTACTCCGTTCAAACTAATGATACAAACAGTACAACTCGAATTATTATTAATTACATGCCTCTCCAATAATTCTAATTTAGTATGTTCATTCTATATATATCATTTACCTCACATGAACACATTGTACACACATTTATCACACCCAATTTGTCTCGTCGACTAAATAAAATTAATTTAAAATCGATACAGTTTGATAATTTTACAATATGTTCGATTTTTTTTAAAAATAAAATCTTTATGGGCCAAAACTAATTATATCTCCAGCAATTTGAGCTAAAGTCTCATTATTATTATTATTATTTTCACAATATTGTATTATGAGATATCTGGTAGTACTGATATAATTACATTTACACTTAATACTGTTTTGAATTTAATATGCAATATAAATTTGATAAATTTGAATGCTTTTAAGCAAAGTGCTCGAAAGAAAAAAAAATCTTAAATTTGTGTGTTTAATTAATAATTACTTTGTGTAATGTGCATGCATAAATTAAATACTACGTACCTTGCTTCACATACATTTACCATTCAAAAACAGTTTTGGATTAATTAATTAATAGGATACATCAGCTTTAAACAAAGTTATAGAGAATTATAAATGAATATTTAGCTGTGCTAATAATAATATAAAAAAAGATACGTGCTCAATGAATTGAAAATCTTAATTTTAGAGGGTTAAATAGAGAACCGAGATTATTAATTAATTAATTAATTAAGTTCTGATTGAGATTTTACATAGAAGCTTTATAACCTTGAAGTTTATTAATTAGAATTTGATAAAAAAACTAACATATATAATTTGTGTTTGAATTTAAATTCAAGAAAAAAAATTAACAGATATATATCACTTTATCACTTTTTATATGTTAGAATAGGTTGGAATAATTAATATAACTGTTTGTTTGGTGAACTAAAGACAAGTTATGAGGCTAAGAATATATATATATATATATATATAGGCTTCTTGGAAATTCAATGTAAAGTACAAATTAAAAAAAATATATTAATTAGGGTTTGAAGGCACTAAAAATGCTCATTCCAAAATCCAAATTATGAATATATAAAAGTGTTTCGCCAAACATACAAATTCTTAAAGTCACCAACTTTTTCTCAAGTTATTAAAAGTAATTTATTGTAAATCTAAATTATTTGAGTCTCCAAAAGCTAATAACAAGCCCATGTTCCCAAAAATAAAAGTACTCATCAAAGAAAAATTAAAATCATTCATCCATTCTCTCTATATATATAATTTACTTTTAAAAGAGACTCAATAATTTCAATAGACATCATCAAAAGAAGTTCATTAAAGTGGCATCAATGGCATTGCCGCATTAAAGTTATAAAAAAAAAAGCAATATAAACCCAACGGATTAGTGACAGATATATGTAATCCAATGGGACATAATTTTGTTTTAACTTATTGCTAATTAAGCTTTTAGCTTTTAATTATCTTTAATATAAGAAAAAGATTGAAAAAGTAATAATTGACCAATACCAAAAATACTACTAGCTAGGCAGGCCCCAACTTATATATATATATTGTAAAGTAGATCTTCTATATGTATTGGCTGGGGTAATGGTATTTTCATGAAACTTTGGTCTTCTTTACTTGCTTGAGAATGTTGGATTTTTGTAGGTAATTAATTATAAAAGATTTCAAAATGACATGCAAAAAATAATTATCACTTTAATTATGAAAGCCATTCCCATTGTTTTAAATTTAATTATCAAGAAAAGTGATGAAAGAATCAACTACTTTTTCTTTGGTTCAAGAAAGAGGAAGGAGAGGTTATGAAAATGAATTAAACTGCAGGGATCAACTCATTGTCAAGACATGAACACAAAATAAAGAATAAAGAGAGATTAATGGAGAGGTTGATCCATTATAATTCCATATATAATAAATAAATTAAATTTCAACCCCGAATTATATATTATAACTTGACGTGTAATTAGCTTTAATTATCTTTTTATATATAAATATATATGTTTCTAATTAACCCGCATACTAAAATTACTACGTACATTCTTGTCTTGATCAGCAATAATTGAATATTTATTTAATTGAAAACAGTATGGACAAAGACCAGACATGCTTACAAACGAAGAGTCATGGCCGAGAGTTAAACTTGATTGACTCTTCTTTAACCCTAATAAAAGGAGAGAGGTCCCATTTCTTCTTTCTTCCGTTTTCTCATTACTACAGCCCTCTTTAATTTTTTATACCTAACAGTCCAATATTTTTTTAAAAAACTATATTATTGACTAATCATAGTTAAAGAGCTTCGAATGAAGAAGCAAGAGGTGCCACACTGTTTGGACCTGTAAAATTAAGAAAAACGACCGAACTTCAATGGGAGTCTTCGATGTCAAAATCAATAATCAGAAATAACTGAACTATATAGTGTTAAAGAGCAGTGATTTTCGAACCTCTTACCTATAAAGCCTATACTTATTTATAGTTGGAAAGTGGAGACAACTTTTGCAAAGGTCAACAGATTTTCAAGGCCTGTCAATGTAGTGGGCAGATTTTTTGAATGTCGGTGTAGTTTTGTCACATCAAAATATATTTTATCATAGTTTGACTGTATCTATAGTACTATAATATATACAATTCAATTGAATAGTTCGGTCATGTAGTTCGGTATATCATAGTCCTCCCCCCCCCCCCCCTCCAAAAAAAAAAAGATTGACATTTATGTCATAAAGAACTATTAATAGAGTCCGAAAAAATACGTATCGTATGGTTAAAAGGTATGACATTCCGTTTGCAACAATGGGGTGGGCGAAAAAAAGTACCGAATGTTTCGCCAAGCACAATAAATGGGACGTGCCTATAAATAGGAGAGGGGAATGATGATCATTTACTACTTTCGAACGTTGTAATAGTTCAGTCGCTCTGATAGTTCTGGTATTCTTAAAGACTTGAGATATTAAAACCGAGATTTGGTGAGTACTATTTTACCTTAATCTTATTTTCAGAATTAGATAGTTCATATAAAATGAGTTTGGAAAGTGAGTATGTGTCTATAGATGAACACAATGTGAGAGAGGAGTACATACATTTTAGAATTAGGTAGTTCATATAAAATGAGTTTGGAAAGTGAGTATGTGTCGATAAATGAACACAAAGTGAGAGAGGAGCACATGCATTTTAGAATTAGGCAGTTCATATAAAATGAGTTCAGAAAGTGAGTATGTGTCTATAAATGAACACAAAGTGAGAGAGGAGTACATACACTACAATGACTCTAGTGTGGAGAGCTTGGTTAATAAGAGAAGTTTTGAAAAAATTGAGATGGCGGTAGCTGTGGAGGAAAGAGGTACAACAGTGCAACCCGCCCTATTGGATGAAGAAACAAAAGAGGAAAGGGTCTCTAATGTATGAGTGGGCTTAGATCGGGCACGTGTTAAGGATATTGAATCATCCTTAACCGAGGAAGATTTGAAGGATATACGAGAAAAGTATAAAATTATTGCTGAGTATCAATTAATACTGTCGAGCAGCAATGTATGAGGTCACGATATTCCTAAAGCAAACCAAATAATATTATACGAAGAGGATTTCAGAGCAGGAATTCAATTTTCTCTAAGTCCGTTTATATTAAGTTTTGTAAAGATCAACGGTATTTTTCTAAGGTAACTTAGTCCAAATGCTTGGCAAACTGTGGTAGGGTTCGAGCTTCTCTATAAGCTAATTGGTGTAGAAGTTTCTCCTAGAGTATTGGCAGCATTATGCTTTATCAAGGCTTGACCAAAGTCTGATGAAGACTTTTTATTTCTTCAAGCCCGACCAAAACTTGCATTATTTACCAGAAAACCAAATTCTGGAAAGATCGATTTTTCATCTTAGAGAGAGATGGAGGGTTTGAATGCCTGACAAAATGGAGCTGAGGTGGGAATTGACAAAACATAAGAAGGAACAATTTACATGCAGATGACCGAGCTATATTTGATAAGATTACACAGGACATTCAGAGAGAGAAGTTGAATGTCCTACACTTAATTGCAATATACTTTCCATTAAGAAAAGACCCAATTGAACCACTCCCCAAAGATCAGGCTAGTAATACTTCTTGATATCCTGGTAAGTTTGTTAAGTAATAATTTTTTTAATTTTTTGTGTTTATGCAGGAATGGATAAAAAAGAAATGAAGGATCGTATAAAATCACTCCAAAAGGCAAGGGCCAAAACCCACAAAAGCATGAGAGTAGAAGCACGAAAAAAGAGAAAAAGTGGAGATGCTGGCAAAGGGAGGGGAGGAGAACCTTCCAAGAAAAAGAGAAAGGAAAAGGACAAAGGAAAAGGGATTGCAAGTGGTGAAGGTAGCATCCAACTGATATCTATTTTAATAATTTATGTGCATATTTTTAAGGTAATTTTATTAGTTTTTAGTTAATCTTTTCTTTAATTTGTATTCAAGAATGCTTGGAGTGTTTGATTTAAGTGAAAGTGAAAAATAGAGCTTAAATTTACATTGTTGGATCCAAAATTGATGAAAAGACATAAAATACGACCAATACACCACTGGCTTGGTCGTGTCCCCTCATCCAAGGTAAGAAAGAAGACACTCTCACATGACACGGCCAGAACAAATCAACTTGGCTGTGTCCATCTGAAAATTTCAGCAGAGGCAAACACATGCAAAAGATACTGCCAAGGCCTTTGCTGTGTCCCACCTGAAGAACAATGAAGGAGAAGCAAAAAACGGAGACAGAGATAGACACATGCAAGAGACACAGCTAAGCCATTGGTCGTGTCATATGATACGGCCAGGGCCTTGACTGTGTCCCACCTGAATAACATTGAAGGAGAAGCAAAGAAAGGAGACAAAAGCATACACATACAAAAGACACGGCCAAGTCATTGTGACACGGCCAAGGCCTTGGCCGTGTCTCTTCTGAAGAACAATGAAGGAGAAGCAAAGAAAGGAGACATAAGTGTACACAGACAAGTGACACAGCTAAGCCATTGGCCGTGTCACTTCCATAAGAATAAAGTATTTGAAAGGCAGAAAGTATTTTCAAATGTCGGTGTAATATTGTCACATTAAAGTGTATTTTATCATAGTTTAGCTGTATAGTTTCGAATTTATCTATAATACTATAATATATATATAGTTTAATTGAATAGTTCGGTCAAATAGTTTGGTATATCACTATGTATTGGTTATATGTATACTTGTTGCATTACAATGAATCGTGTTGGTTGCTAAACTGGAAAATTTTAGTGGTGAACTAATTATTTTTTTTTGGACCGTTAATGAATTTATTAGTCAAAAAAGTTAAATAATTATATATATTAAAGTTTAGTTTATAATAATTAAAAAATGTGACTTTAGTTTTTTTTTTGTGTGTATATTATAGCATAAAAATTAAAATTTTACATTGTACGCAAATTTCTTTTACAGAGTGAACCTAGCTAGACTGTACTATAATACTATTAAATAAAATATGAGCTAAGCATATGAACCAATTTTTGCATTAATCTTATTATATGTATTAATTTAAAATTTGTCTCAACCAATACTTATTATTAGCCAAATTATAATTGACCAAGTCTTAATTGACCTATCGTCCGTGACTAGTAATTAACAGTTAAGCCACTTTCATTTCCATTTATAAAATAGTTCTTATCTACAAAAATTAATACTTCCATGAATTATTCTCGAAACCTAATCAATTAATTTCAAGGATCAAGTCAGGTGAAGTGATCAAAGTCTCTGGACAAATTTCACAATACAGTCCAAAGCAAATAATGCCACTTCAGGTGCCTTCTTTGGACTGATATTGCGAAATGAGATTATCATATAATATATAAATATATTCAACTAAAATTTCTTTTTCAATGATTTAGTGAACGTGAAAGTGGAATTATTTTTAAATTTACAATTAAGAATTTTTTAAAGTGGAATTAATTTTAAAATTATAATTAAGAATTTAAATAAACGATGAAAATGAAATCAAAATCTCAACTAAATATAAAAATAAATTAATTAATTAAAGCTTATAAAATTAATTTTGCACCCCCATAATGTATACTTAATGATTATATAAGCAAAAAGGAATTAAATCATAAATAAAATTAAAATATAATAATGCACAGTGATTTTTCTAGTTGTTTTTTGTCCTATATATGTACTGACAAATAAAATTTATAATTACAAAAATTAAAAGGGGTCAGTGTCGTAATGAAAGTGTGGAGCCTTTTTAAATAATATCAGTAAACCCCACCAGAGGGAATAACAATAATAATAATAATAATAATAACAATTGTTTCTTGCCGTGGTCACAACCGGTTATACTTACTTGGCACCCTTTTGTTTTTATATTCTCAATAATGTGTCACTCCTTCTTTGCTTGTACATATAGTTGTTAACCAGTAATTGAATTCAATATTAAATCATAATATCATATCAAGCAAATGAGCAATAGAAAATTTTATAGGAATATCAAACAAAACCATTTATTTTTGTAATGTGAGTAACTTCATTTTGATAGCTACATTTATTTTTTCTTTTTTTTACTCCTTGTCGATGACATTAAAATAAAAAATAAAGTTACAATATATATATATATATGCATTTTCAATAACACATAATTCCTATTAGCCTACTCCACGCAACAGAAAATAATATTATTATCAATTTAATTTATATCTAAAGATAAAAAAAAATCTTTTTTTTTAATTTGAAAAAAAGAAAATTAATTCTAGTATATAGAGAAATGTATACTAATTATTAGATTATATCTTAATATATATGTGAAATGTCTCTTACTTTAATATTTATTGTAAATGAGGTCATAATTAAAAAATAATGATATTTAAAAATAAATATAATAATGAATTATAAATTTCATTTTCAAATCAATTCCTTATTAAATATGATTACTTGCAGATATATATAAATGGTAGGTTTTACATAAATTAGCTATGTCTCGCCTTCAAATATTGAAAATTGAAACTCATCATGCTATTAAATATGATCAGTATGTTTCATTTCAATAATTGGATCGCATGTTGAGAAGAAGTTCAAAAGTTCCTTCGATTTTTTTTCCTCTTTTCTGTTTTTTCCATCCAAAACTAAATTTCCCAATTTTTTCCTTTGTAATATGGTAGATTTATTTGTAAATTATATATCAATAATAGGACAAGTTGAAATTTGATATACATAGAACGTTTATATGTAATAGTTATCTAAAATCCAATTAATAATATATTTAAAAATTGCAATTAAAAATTTTAATTATCAATAGCTAGACTTTTTAACAATTGATTGTCAACATCTAATGGGTAATTGTTGACTATCAAATACCTTGCGTTTGTGACATGAATAACCTATTTAAAATTTCAATTGCTGAAATAGGAGTGTTTATGCAAAACGAAATTTAAAAATAAGGAATAAGAACATTTGTACTTCGTTCAAGAGTTTAATCAATATTATTTGATTGGATAAAAATAAAAATAAAAACATTAAACGATCATGAACGAAATGTAAAAATTAAATTCGTATTGAAAAATATATTGAATAAAAAAATATCTTTAATAAAGTAGAAATAAAGTCTATTTATAATGGTAAAAAATTATAATATGAATCCTAACAGATTTAGAAAAAAAGACTAAAAAATTACAAAATAGTCCTTAAAAAACAAAAAATATAAAATCGAGTCCCTAAACAGTAAAATTTAGACTTCAAAGTTTGCAACTTAGTTGTATTTTTTTAAATTATCTGTCTCGCGAAATTCTTTTAGAAAAGCTATCACGGGCCACGAACGGACATTATATGTAAAAGTTAGACTCTTTACCGTATCTTGCCGCAAATTTTACCGCGGTTAAAATTCTCCTCAAAATCTAAAGCTAGTTGATCTACATCACATGTATTAATGGATAAAATTTAATTAATGGACTTGAATTTCTAAATTTTAGTTAAATTAATCTAATTAAGTAAAATTATAGAAATTGATAATTCAATTCACTTAAAATTATAATTTGTAATTTAGCTAAGAAATATTTATCAAATCAATCAAACTGATCTATTTAATTATTTTTTTTATAAATAAATTTGGAATTTTAATATCTTAATTAGTCTAAATGTTTATATTTTTTCTAATTTTTGTATGAATTTATATTTTAATTGGTGCATAAATAATTTTATATACTTATATTTATGTAACATATTATGATATAGTAATTTTAATTTTTAATATTATGTGTCATTGCTTTTTGCAATGATTTAATAAATTTAATTGATACAGATATATTTAAATTTAATTTTAAAAGTTGAGAGGTAATTTTAATATTTATTTTTAATTTATAAAAAAATTAATTGATTTAATTAAAATTTAATGTTTTAATTGGATTAATTAATTTTTTTCTTTTAATTTGATATGACGCGACGATACCTTTAAAATCAAGCGATCCAAATATATCCGACCCAATTAAATTTTCCCATTTTCTCGAATTAAAGAAAAAAGACAACTGATACTGTACCTGCTCCTACGTGTCGGTGTCACACACGACTTTCTCTTTACACCACCTTCAGTTCGAATTTCAAATTTGCCCCACGAATTATCCACCATCGCCTCACGTATCTCCGCAACCACAGCGCCGTAGTGGAAGGATATCATGGTAATTTCATAAACAACTAGCCAATCATGACCGCTCACGATCTCCATTGCTGGCACCTGGCATAAACGCTTAAAATACCATCAAAATCTAACTGCGGTGGTACCGTTTTGCCATGTTGGATCAAATTACAATAAGAGGACAATATATTAGCCACGTCAGCTTTACGTGGCAATTCAATGCCTAGTCAGCATGCGCGACGCCATCTCCCCTATAAAAGCCTCAACCCCATCCATTCTCCACTCTAGCTCTCCCTAGTCTCGACCAAACAAAACCCCAAACCACACAAACCAAAAGAAAAAGCAAAAAAAATAGAAACCTGTTTATACCTTTTTTTCCTCCTTATTTTTCTTCTCTAACAGTAAGCGCCGGCGTTATAACCTCGCCGGAGAAATGAATATTCCGGCAGTTATGTTTTTTCCTTCTATACGTAATGTCCGTGCTTCCGATCATCCCCGTGACGTCTTTCATCAAAAACCCTGAGCTGAAATCCATATTGTTTGTCTTTTGCATAGCTTTTAAGTTATTCAATTTTCTAACTGTCGAGGGAAGGGAGGGTTCCGGATTTTGCTTGCCGAGAAATTTTGTGTATAGGTTTACGATTACAATTAATTTTTTTTAGGAGCTTTTTGATAGGGCTTGTTGATTTTATTGGTAATTCCAATTTTGAGGTTTTTTCTTCATCAGCGAGGCTTTACTTGTTTGTTGTAGCTTAACAGAGGAGGCAAAATGTACATGAATTTGATTGCTTAACCTGTGGCATTGATTTCGGTCTTGTCTGGTTCGTGGGCTTTGTAAATTGTACTGGAAGAATCAGAGACTCATTGATCACTCACTGTGCAAGTCTATGAGTCTGTGCAAATATTTGAGAGAGCTCTGAATATGGAGCAGAACTGACGCAGCGTTTAAACCAGAGCAATCAATCCATTTTAACATCTAACCTTCAAACTTTAGCTTTAGTATTGTCTCTCTATTTATATAGTCTTCGTAGCTGTTAGCCTTTCCCTATGAAGATCCAACCAATAGATATTGACTGTCAGACGACAGTACCGGCGCGGCCAGAGCCGGCGAAGCCGGTGTTAAAATCGCGTCTAAAGAGGTTGTTCGATCGGCAATTCCCCAGCGTATTGAGAATTTCCTCAGTGGAAAAGCCTAGTGTCGGTGAAGCACAGTATGGGACCAAGGAAGGGGGAGGGGCAGGAAACGAGTTTGAGCCAAGTTCAGTATGTTTGGCTAAAATGGTACAGAGTTATATTGAGGAAAGCAACGAGAAGCCCTTTCGTGGCCGTCACCGATGCAATTGCTTTAACGGGAACAATGACAGCTCCGATGATGAATTTGATGTATTTGGTGTCAGTGGCTTTGGTGAATCGATCAGCAATGGATCATCTGGTGATGGCTCCGATATGCTTAAGGTAAATATTGCTTATTTGCCTAAGCTCTTTCACTTTTAAGAGCATTTACCCTCTCGATTTTGAAGCCATACAACTATTTGAAGATCAAATAGCTAAATAAATATGTATATATTGTGTGATCAAAAACAGAGTCTGATTCCTTGTGCCAGTGTCGCCGAGAGAAATCTCTCAGCTGATACTGCGATGATCGCTGAGAAAAACAAAAATAACAAGCAGAAGGACGAGTTAAGAAAGATCGTAGCCGATGGATTAGCATCTCTCGGCTACGATTCCTCCATTTGCAAGTCTAAATGGGATAAATGCCCTTCTCACCCTGCCGGTATCTCTCTCTCTCTCTCTCTTGTTTCAGTAAAAATTTTGAAAATTAAAAAGGAGATTCTGAACTTGACTTTGTTTAATTGGGTATCAGGTGAATACGAGTACGTAGATGTGATTATAGAAGGAGAGAGGCTTATAATCGATATTGACTTCAGATCGGAGTTTGAAATAGCTCGATCCACTGGAGCTTACAAGGCAATCCTTCAATCTTTACCGTACATATTCGTCGGAAAATCGGATCGGCTCGGTCAGATTGTTTCAATCGTATCGGAGGCAGCGAAGCAGAGCTTAAAGAAGAAAGGCATGCACTTTCCTCCATGGAGAAGAGCCGAATACATGCGTGCTAAATGGCTATCTCCTTTCACCAGACAAAACGACGCCATTTCAAACACCGAATCCGAAACCGGGAAAGATGAATGCTCAGTTTCGATGGAAAATGACGATTTTGGAGAACTTGAACTGATTTTTGGTGAGAACACGTCGCCACAGCACAGTGATTCAGCATCGTCGCCGACTAAAATTTCCGGCGATGATGATAAAGTAAGAGTTGACTCTGTAACATGGCAGCCGCCGGCCGTGGAAGTGAAGAGTGTAGATAGAGGAGCCAAGATGGTGACCGGATTAGCTTCTCTACTCAAAGACAAACAATAAAAAATTTTGGATTTTTTAGTTTTTTTTTTAATTTTCCAGGTATAAAAAATATAAAAAATTATCTATATATATAATATATGTAAGCGAAACAAATATAATATATAATATGTAATCGGATAATTGTACGACCTCTGTTTGCCCTTTTATTTTTTAAAAATTACTTGCAAAGCCTCTGTAATAGCCAGAGGTAGTCGGGAATCTATAATTATCAATGTAATAACTATTCTTATTATATAAATAGAAAAGAAAAACCAAAGCAATTAATAATTTTCTCTTAAATGTAAAAAAAAAATCAGAAGATTTTAATTATAATACCCAGATTAAAATATTTATATATTTGATGGATCTTTTGTATTATATTATTTTTAAGGTTTTGTTTCCGTAAAGAGGAACAAAGAAGGATGAAACTTCCTTTCTTAATTTTCCCATCTTTCTAGGCTCGTTACTTTATGAATTAATACAATTATAAAATGTTTCTCAAAATTGGAACTTTTCAGCTTATTGTGAATAAGTGATTTTTAGATTATAATCAGATTAAAAATAAGCAGTTAAACGTTTCTGTAAATTAGTTAATAATCAACTGATAATCAGTTTATAATCAGTTAAGTGTTTCTGTAAAATCAGCTTATAATTAGTTTTTAATTGCAGAAACTGTTAAAATGACCAAACTATCCATGAGTTTATTTATTGTATAAAAATAATTTTTTAAATGTCAATTCAAAATTTATTTTGCAATAATTATAATAATAATAATAAAATTTATTTAATAATAATAATAATAATGGTGTTATCAATAAATTATAAAAATAAAAAACTAAAGTGTATAGAGTGGGCAAATTTGAAATATTGAAGATTAGATAGGGATAGTATGATTTTTACTTGGTCAAAACTGCTTAAAAAATAAGTGTTTAAAAAAAGTAGCAAAATTCAATTTTTAAAAAACTGATTAAAATCATATTATAATTTACTATTTAAGTTTTTATAAACACTTAAATAAACAACTTATAATCTAAAAACTGCTTATAATCAGTTTTGACCGGCTTTTAAATTTTAAAAAATACCTTCGTAATATAGATTTTGAAATTTGGGGAGGAGAAAGGTGGCGGTGGAGTGGATGACGGCAGTGGCTCGTGAAGTCTCGAACGCCGTGCAAAGGAGGCAAAAAAAAGTTCTTTAGAATGGCGTGATATTCTCTCTTTTTACGTTTTTGTAATGCTTGTTTTTAGTACACATTACATATTTGTTTTCGAACACTGGAAACGCCTCTTTTACCTCAACTTTGGTCTCGTGAATTCATTAATATATTATTTTTTCTTTCCTTTTTTTTTTTAAGAGTAATTTGCTTTTGTTATTACCAGTGTATTGTGTGTACGACAAAATTTGTGAATTTTGACTGGGTATAATAAGGAAGGTAATAAAAAGGTATAAAATAAGTTGCTTTAACACGTGGGAAATAAGCATTGGTTGAAAAGCTAATAGAAGATTATTTTGACTCTCTCTTGATTTTGAGCTTTGACTATTCTCAAAATTAAATCATTTACTTATTTTTTGGGTTTTACCTTTCTCTGCTTGTAAATACCAATAACTATTTGATTTAGTAATGTTACTATAGATCTTCAAAACTGAAAATACTTTTATTTTTTTTATTTCAATATACTCTAATTTATAAAAAAAAGACATTTTTTTTTCACTTATTCAGTAATAATAGTAAAAAAACAATGTAAGTGAATGAACGTGTGAAATGTGAAACCCCATAATTTCTACGTTTTACTTTTATCTTATACTATACACGTAGAAATTAGTTGCCTGAATTGATGGGAAAAAAAAAAGAAATTCAAAATTATTCAAAAGATGAATTGAATTACTAATAAATGGATAAACCAACGAAATTTTTTCCAGAAGGATCAGGAGAATTAAATAAAAGAGTCAAAGTCCAAAGAGTTCGTGGTCAAAGGAGTACACAATTAACATTAATTGAGAGTTTTAATTTAAGGTAATTTCTAATTCGATCTAATCAAACTGTTTTAAGCATAAAATACTTTCATTACAGAGATCATTGCAGCTTTAAAAAATTTACATAAATGGATCAAAATGCTGTTTTTTTAAAGCACAAAAATCCTGCAATTTTCAAGTCATTGATGAAATGGATGGAGCCGGTTGCAAAGCTCTGAGAACTAATGAAGGGCTGTGGGATCCTTTTCTTCTTCTTTTTTTTTTCTTTTTTTAATTTTATATTTTAAAATATATTTTATTTTAAAATTTTTATTTTTGATAGGACTTATGGCAATGGCAGGGTGTCTATCCTCTATATAGAGTAAAATAATAAAAGCAAATTTGTCCAAAGCTAGATAATAACGCTTTTATGAAAGCAATCCACCAACTACTCCTTTCTTTTCTTTTTTTTTTTTTAATTTTTCTATTTGTTCCTGAGATATGATATTATGTTATGGAGATTGCTTGTGAGGTGTAAATTTGATTTACTGAGTTTGCCTAGGCTTCACGAAATCAGAGCATTCATAATGGAAAAAGAACTTGGATGTGCTGCTCCTCATTCCTACAAACCTGCACTCTAATCAATTTCACCATAAGCAATTAAAATTATGACCCCATCCAACAATAAATTTTGGAATTAATTAATAAGGTTAGTTTAACATTTTTCTATACAGTGGAATTATTAATAATTAATATTAAATATGTAAGTTTAATAGCATGTTGACAGTGTAAGTGAATATAATAATATAAAATATAATTTATTGTTTCATAAATTTTATATATCAAATGACACTTGAAGGAAGTTATTTATGGTAGTAATTAAATATTAAAATATAACTAATAGTAAATATAAAAAATCAAATCTTATAACATTTTCAATCGTCTCGAATAAGAATATTGAATATGAAATACTTTAAAATTTAAGAAAAAATATTTTATCTTTTAATGAGTTTATCTTATATGAATCTAAAAAAAATATAACAATATGCTATTGAAAAAATATAAAATTTTTAGAATTTATAATAAGTCTAAACTACAATATAATACTGTATAACCCTTAAATAAATTAAAATTACTTCAAACTCAATTTTTTTTACTCTGAATCCAAATAATATCTCATTATAACTCACTATATTTAATCATAACATAGTCATAATCATAATTAAAAATTTAACTAGTTTTATATAATCTTAATCTCATTTAAAAATATGAAGATATCTTTCTACATTCATATATATAATATATGTATATGTAAATGTATCATCACATTTTCATAAATTAGTCTGGTGAAAATTAAATTAGTAAAAATAAAGTAGTTGATTTATGATCAAAAAGAAAATATTCTTTTTAGGGATTATTTATTAAAATAAAAATAAAATATAAATTATAATTTTTGGTTAATTTAAGCACAACAGGTAAGTGATGCAGTGTACATTAACACAAAAACCATGGGCAAGTAATTAAAATTTCCCATGAAAAGTATAGGCAACTTACTCTAAATCTAATCGGGATATAACATGTCTCCCAACAATTCTTCCTTTATTCAAAGCATTTATCCACTATGACATGGACTTAATATTAGGTGACATGTGGTCATGTTTGGCCCGTTGTCTTTTCTGTTCTTTTCTTTTCTTTTTCTCTCTCCCTCTACCAGTGTTCTCATAATCCCCTTAAAAATCCTTAAATGCACTAAAATTCTCAATAAAGCTTTTATATAGATACACCATGATTATAACATGACACCATCATACTTAATAATATTTTTCCTTTTTTTTTTCGAAACACTTCATAATATTGTTACATGAATTACTTAAGTATAAGAGATTATACTAAAAATATCATATCTTTCATCATAAGATTGGTCAAGGATAATCCTCACTTGTATTAATTGTAAATAACATTATTGTTAGAAAAATTACGTAGATTTTTTTTATAAATTAGATAAGTGAGAATTGAAATAACAATGAAAAATAATATAAATAAAATTGATAATGAAGTTCGGCCAATTGTGTCCATATATTTGGACATGCTGCAAATTATTTTATTGAAAAGAGAAAATATTCAAAGTGTTTACAATACTCACAACTCACAATCCACACCCAAAATTTTACACAAAAAATTTTCTCCACAAAATTCTTTTACAAGTTTATTTTTTTAAAGTATTTCTCTCAAACTTTTAAAACTCTCAAACTCTCTAATTTTTTAGATGATATTTCAAATGAGATATAAAAGGTTTATATAAGATTCAAAAATTGGGTTGGTAAAATTTTAATTATGGTTAGGCACATCCATTTATGAAAAAATTAGACGCCTCTATTTTTTACAAAATTAGGCACCTTCATTTTTAACAAAAATGAACCTCTATTTTTGACAAAAAAAAATATAACTCCATTTTGACTCTTCAAATGGTGTAATTTTTTTAACAATCTCCCACTTGAAGGCTGATTTTAATGTATCTTCACACCTCGATCTGTGCGGCAGGTCTTTCCAGTTTTGTTACTCTTGCAAGCTAACTGAAGTTGAACACAACTTCAGTTTCTCAATAGCCACTGTCTTTGTCAACATATCTGTTAGATTTTTGCTTTTTTGGATCTTCTCCAGTATTAGCACCTCATCCTCCAACAGAGTTCTAATGAAGTGATAACGTAGTCCAATATGCTTAGTCATAGAATGAAATGTTGAATTCTTTGCCAAGTGTATCGCATTTTGACTATCACTGTATAAGATATTCTTCTCCTATTTGAATTCCAGCTCAGTTAACAAGTTTTGAAGTCATATCATCTTTTTACTGGCTTTAGTAACCGCCACATACTCAGCCTCTATAATGGATAGAGTGACAATTTTTTATAAATTCGACATCCAACTAACAGTTGTATTTTCAATAGTAAATATATAACCAGTGGTACTTTTTTGGTGATCGATTTTACCTCCAAAATATGCATCTACGCAGTCTTGTACTTTTAACTCTCATTTACCAAAGTATAAATATTTTTCTGTGGTGTCCCGTAGATATCTTAAAATCCATTTTATAGCTTTTCCTGGATTTGACATAAGCCTGCTTATAACTCCCACTGCATAGCCAATGTCTGGTCTTGTACAGACTATTGCGTACATCAAGCTTTCAATGGCTGAGACGTAAGAAACCTTAGCCATAAGTTCTCTTTCTTCCTCTGTCTGAGGGGATTGATCATTAGATAGATGAAAGTGACTGTCCAAGGGTGTGTTGACTGGTTTGGCGTCACCCATATTAAATCTCTGTAAAACACGGTTGATGTACTCTGTCTGATATAACTGCAAAAGTCTTTTCTGCTTATCTCTTGTGATTTGCATTCCAAAAATCTTTTTTGCTAGACCTAAGTCTTTCATGTCAAATTTCTTTGACAATTATTATTTCAACCATATCCTCCATATCTGAACATGCTACTAACATGTCATCGACATAAAGTAATAAAATAACATAATTGAAGCTATATCTCTTAAAGTAGTAACAGTGGTCGGCGTTGCACCTCTGTAATCCTTCTTTATGCATAAAGCCATCAAACGTTTTTTACCACTGTCTTGGAGCTTGTTTCAGACCATACAAGCTCTTTTTAAGTTTGCATATCTTATTTTTCTTCCCTTTTTCTTGAAAACCTTCTGGCCGGTGCTTATATATCTCTTCATTTAAATCTCCATGAAGAAATACAGTCTTTATATCTAATTATTCAAGATGAAGATCTTCAATGACAACAATGCTCAACACTGATCTAATAGTATTTAGCTTCACAACAGGAGCAAAAATATCGGTGTAGTCAATTTTTTCCTTCTGCTGGAATCCTTGGACAACTAATTAGGCTTTATATCTCTTAGAACCATCATGCTCCTCTTTTACTCGATACACCCATTTATTCTGAAGTAACTTCTTCCCCCATAGGTAACTCAGTTAGTTTTCATGTTTGGTTAGAGATCAAAGACTTCATCTTGTCTTTCATGGTAAGCTCTCACTTGCTAGCATCTCTAGTCTGACAAGCTTCATCATTGGATTCAGGCTCTCCTTAATCAGTGAGCAACAAATAGTTCATATATCTCCTGTTAGGCATATGAGGCCAAGAAGACCTTCTCAATACAGGAGTTGGAGTAGGAGGCTGTGGTGTATCGGACTGTTGCACACTGCTTTGCTCAATAAGTTTCTTTAGCTGAGGACTTACTGCAATCGGCTTCGTCACAGGACTATCTGAGACATTATCTATATCTGCAAATATTGGCTCACTCTGCTCTGTATCATTGGCATCGGTTTTATGCATATCCTTATACATCACTTTTTCATTGAAAATTACATCTCTACTGCGAATCAACTTCTTGTTTTTATCCTCCCAAATACAATAGCCAAACTCATCCTCACTATAGCCGATAAAGATGCATTTTTTAGATTTGGGATAAAGCTTATTTCTACTTTGATCACTAATATGCACATATGTTATACAACTAAAAACTTTCAGATGTGATAGTTTTATCTCTTTCCCGCTCCATACCTCTTCTAGTATTCTATACTCCAACGAAATCGATGGGCCTCAGTTGATCAAGTAAGCTGCTGTGTTGACTGCTTCTGCCCAAAACTACTTCGATAGATCTGACTGTATACGAATGCTTCCGGCTCTTTCTATCAACGTTCAGTTCATAAGCTCTACTACACCATTGTGTTGAGGCGTAGCTGAAATAGTTCTCTCCATTCTAATCCTTTGCTCATAGCAGAACTTCTTGAATATGGTGTCTTCAAATTTACCTCCATTATCAGTTCTAAGCCTTTTAATCTTCAGACCTGTTTCATTTTTTACCATAGCTTTCCAGCTCCTGAAAGTTTCAAACACTTCAGACTTATACTTTAGAAAGTAAACCTATACTTTTTTAAAGTGATCATCAATGAAAGTCATGAAGTAGTATTTTCTACCAATGGATGAAGTTATCGTTGGTCCCCAAACATCAGATTTGAACGAGCTCTAGCTTTTCCTTCTTTGGAGTTTTACCACTTATCTGAAAGCTGACATTTTTCTGCTTTTCAAGTATGCAATCTTCACAGATGTCTATCTCAACTAGCTGTAGACTTGAAAGTTTTTTATTTGAGTGCATAATTTTAATTCTTTTCTCAGTCATGTGGCCAAGTCTCTGATGCCATAAATTGAAATTTTTATTTTTTACTGCAATTGCAATTGAACAGCATGCCCCTGCTATCATATAAAGAGTACTACACTTTTTTCCCTGAGCAATAGTCATTGCTTCCTTTGAAATTTTTCAGTCATCACCATGAAAGATTGTAATGAAGCCTTCACTAGCCAACTACCCTACTGAGATTAAGTTCTTTCTCAGGGTAAAAATATGCCTGACATCCTTCAACTCCCAAATAGACTTGTTTAACTTAATCTTTACTATACGTTTACCAATAATATCATAAAGTTGATCTTCACCAAGATATACCTTTCTAAGATTTTTAGGGACACACCTCTCGAAGAATTCTTTTTGCGAAGTAGCATGAAATAATGCTTTAGAGTCTAACACCCAAGACTCCTCTTTGCTCTCTAAAGAGCATATCAACACATCATCTTTTTTGAGGTGGAAGTAATATTTGCCTCTGCCTTCGCCTCCTGGTCCTTTGATGCACTCTTGCACTGATTTTTATAGTGCCTGGTCTTTCCATAGTTCCAACACTCGATGGTCTTCGAGTTATGAGAATTAATGAAATTTTTGAATTTGGACCTCTTGTCCTTTGATCTACCTCGGTGGTTAGATTTGCCACGCCCATTTTCTCTGGTTGAATTTCTTCCTCTTGACTCTATATGCAAATTTGAAGAGATTGATAATTCACCAGGCTCTCTCTGTCGGATCTCTTTACTGAGAACTAGATCACGAACATCATCAAATTTTAACTTTTTTCTTTCCGACAAGCTACTCACAACTGTGACAGTAGCATTCTAACTTTATGGTAAATAAGACAAAAGTATTAATGCTTGTACTTCTTCATCAAATTCAATCCCAACTAAACTCAACTGGGTTGTAACTGTATTGAGTTCATTTAGATGCTGAGCTATCGATGTGCCTTCTGTCATCTGCAAATTGAATAACCGCCTCATCAAGTGAATTTTGTTAGAAACCAATGGTTTCTCATACATATTGGAGAGAGCTTTTATAAATCCAGCCGTGGTGTTTTCTTTTGCTATGTTGAAAGCGACATTGCAGGATAGTGTTAATCGGATAACTCCGAGAGCTTGTCTATCTAGAATTTTTCAATCTTCTTCTTTCATATCATCTGACTTCTTTTTAGAGAGAGGTTGATACAAATTTTTCTGATACAAATAATCTTTAATCTGCATCTTCAAAAAGTAGAAATATGCACCATCGAATTTTTCAATTTTTACCTTTTCTTCGTCTGTAGTCACTACTCCCACTCGAATCTGACTTTCCCTGAATCTTTTCTGGCAATTAAAAATTGATAGAATTCTCAACCAGCAGCTTTGATACCAGTTATTGAAAAAATTACGCAGATTTTTTTTATAAATTAAATGAGTAAGAATTTAAATAACAATAAAAAATAATACACACACAAAATTGATAACGAAGTTCGGTCAATTGTGCCTACGTCTTCGAACCTTATGCAAATTATTTTATTGAAGAGAGAAAATATTTAAAGTGTTTACAACACTCATAATTCACAACTCACATCCAAAATTTTACCTAATAATTTTTCGTTCACTAAATTTTTTTATAAGCTTATTTTTTTAAGCTTTTCTCTCAAACTTTTTAAAACTCTCAAACTTTCTAATTTTTGGGATGAACTTTCAAATAAGATTTAAGAGATTTATATAGGCTTTAAAAATTGAATTGGTGAAATTTTAATAATGGTTAGACATCTCTATTTTTGATAAAATTAGACACCTTTATTTTTTATAAAAATGAACTTTTATTTTAGATAAAAAAATATACCTTTATTTTTAACTAAATGATGTAATTTTCTTAACAATTATACATAGCATAATATTACAAATTCTATTTATTGATTGACCCATTTTTTTTAAATTATACATACATTATAAAATTCATTGTTTTTTAAAGAGTAAAGAGAACTCATTTATTAAGATGCAAAAATAGAAGCAGGTATTTTATTATAAAATCCATTGTTAAATCATTAATGTAGTGGTATTTTATTGTATTGCTAATTGGATTTATCCAACATATATTCTAAAACACATGTCAAGCAATAATAATTATTCTAATTTTTATAGGGATGCCTTTCATTTTAACTGAAATTTATTGCACTAACTTTGTAATGCATATATTTTTTTTATAATTATTTTAAGAAAATGATTACTATAAATGTTAATAAAAATAAAATTAATCTCAATTAAAATTAAAATATATATTACTGTTTATTATATGTTATTAGCTGAATTATTCTTAATTCAGTACTACGTACAATCTGATATTCCCAATTAAAGTATGAGTAAATTTTCGAGTTTTATAATGCTTCAGCATTCAAGCATGGAGTAGTAGTAATAGTAATAATGTTAATAAATTAACAAAAATTTATGTGAAGACATTTATTCAATTTAGATTGATGTATGTGTATGGCAGTGTTAAAGTGTCCAAAATCACTCATGTGACTATCTATGTAGCATTATGAATATAGAGAAATGGCCAAAACAGGTTTTCTCAAAAGTCCAGCTTAGGAAACCTATATCATATACACCCATCGTTACATGTTGAATGTTTCCATTATTCTATAGCAACAGAAAATTTAAAAAAAAAACCACAAACAACCATTCATATATCATCCATTGAGTTGAGTTTGACTTTTTTCTATTTAATCCTTTAAACAGAGCATTTTTCTTGTCAAATGGGCATTTGCCATTATTTGTGAATAAAAATGCCATTATTAATTTGCTTAGTCTTTATTTTAATGAGAAGAACTTAATTTTACTATGATTTTAATTGGAAGAACCCAATTAATTAAGACTCCATACAATTATACAGATTGCGGAACTATTTTGGGAAGAGATCTTCTATTTCAGCTACACAATATATATATATATATATATATATATATATATAGCTGAAGAAATTGCAGAAGATACTTATTATGACACTACCAACATAAATGAAATTTGCAGTATTTCATTGTAGTATCACATAAATATATCACATATTTTAATAAATTACTTTAAGTTCTTTATTTTTTTTAGTGAGAGTGTTGTTACTTGTGAAAATGACTACATCGATCAGTTCATCCAAAATGCATTCGAGATATTAAAGTTGATGAAAGATTATTAGAAGAATATTCAATGGGTTGCCATAGAATATGCCAAAACCAGAAGTTATGTCATTAAAACAAAATGGACTTCCCACTCTGCCAATTGGCTAAGCTTTGCATATTTTCACTGCCACAATTGGCCAAGAAACAAATATTTAAAGACTCAATCAATTATGTGATTCTTCAATTGGTTAAGTCCTGATTTTCTGATTTTGTCAGCAACAATAACAAATTACCTAAACTTGCATTCTGCGTGTAGAGATCTTAATTTAATTATAAATTTTGATTTTTTCTTTTAAAAAAAATAATGGATTTATTTTTCCTTCCTAGAAGAATGGAGAATCATATATATATATATATATATATATATGTGTGTGTGTGTGTGTGTGTGTGTATCTTCTTTTTGCTAGTAATATGATTTAGTTTAAGCATATAATAATAATAATAATATTGATAGTGCAATTTCTTGGCCTTTTGTGATTTTATTGGAAATTACTAATTAAATCCATATAAATCACTTATTATAATATATAATTATAGAGGACCCCTTGCTTCATGGTTTAATAATTGGCAAATTATATGGTCATATACGTGTATTTTGTTGGTCCTAATTTTATTTATTATTAGTTTTTATTTTAAATCTCAATTTGACAATGAAATGTTAAAAATTAATAAATAAAAAAAACCTTCAAGAAGCCTGCAATATACAAATAAAATTTAAGGATTTTTTATATTATATATATAATTCCTTCAATTTTAATATTTTATTACTTCACATTAGACAAATGATTAATCTTCCTAAAGACTAAAGTTTGTTCGACAATATTCTTTTTTCTTTATTTAGAATTGTAATATTTTCTCTTTTTTCTTTCTTTGTTTTTCTATTTTCTTTATTATTTCACACAAAAAGACGGCCAAGTTGATGATCATAGCTTAACTGAATGAGTGATTGAATTGAGGAAGTACTTTTAATTAATTAGCTTCAAATGGGTTTTGAACTACCATTGTTGAATTGGAAAGAAGGTTTGAAAAATTAACAAATACATGAAATCACCAATGTGGTTGGCCCTAACAACCAACAAAATTTTGGAAAAAAAAATATGTACTATTGCGTGTATTATTTGCTTCAAATCTATGGATTCTAAGGCATCAAAATTAGATATGAATATTTATTAATCACTTGATAATTAAATTTCAATATACATTAATAAAAACAATATTCTATACGAAAATAAGAATTATCTATGCAATAGTCAATAATTAGGCAATGATTATTGAATTTATCAAATAGAAAATAAAACAAAGTATATTATAATACCCAATTAAATCATAAGATTAGTGCGAATGAAGATAGAATCTTTTTTTTTTGATAGAAAATCAAGATAGAATCTTTATTATTACATATGATGTGGAGTAATATAAAATAATCTTGAAATATAAGTGTAATCTTAAAATAAACTTTAATATTACTCCTACGCCACTAGATAATGTAGTTTAAATAATGGACTATCATATTCCTAAGATCAGATAGGTCTCTTTATTTTTCATTTCTTTTTTCGTATTTGCTTCTTCTAATCTAATTAGAAACTTCAAGAATGTAAAGTTTAAACATCTAAATGCACAAAAACTTTTCCAAAAAAAGAAAGAAAGAAAGGAAAAAAAAAAAAAAAGAAATGCACAAGGCATGTACACTAGTGACCCATCATGCATGTCTACAAAGATCAATTTTCCTATAAAAATTAGTCTAGAAGGTTGCTCATTTAAAAAAGTTTATAACAATTACTTGTTACTGGAGTAAAATGAATTTAGTGATTTTTTTTTTTGCAAATTATCCTTTCGAATTTAGTAAGACCACGAAGACAGTAAAATTTTTTATATAAATTTTTAATGTAGCTGTATATTCAAATTTAATAATTATTTATGTTATAGTACAAGATTCAAAATTTCTCCCTCAAAATTGAAATGTACAACTGATTTATGTGTATCATAGTTGAATATGACGATAAACAAGTTAGTTAATATAGCTTTTGAATAGTTGTAACGATTCTTATAATATATTTCAGCCCTTATGAGTGATATTGTAAAAGTGTGTTTTATTCACTTCGTGACTAGCTAATTTATTTTTATTTCTTCTTTTAAAAAAATATAACATCTCATTTATAAACATACAAATATAAATTTATATTACACAATTGAATACAACTTAGTTGTATATGAGTAATCGAATCAGTTTAATAAATCTTTCCCTTTTAATACTAAAAAAAATGCACAAAAATACATATACATAAAGAAAAGATTTTGTTATAGCTAATTTATACAGATATAATAAATGATTTAAATGCAGGTATAAAGCGAATAGTAATGGATAAAATAATACACATATTCATAATAAAATTTTAGAGATAAAATGTAAAAGAAAAGAAGAATTGATAGATGAAGTCGCATAAAAATTTATGAGATGGAAGGCGGCCAAGGGTAAAAGGCTTTCTCAATGCCATGCCATGTGGTCTGTCAGATGTTGTAGAAAAGCCAGGCCTGTAAACTATTTGAAACGGCCTTCCACATTACAGACAATAAAAGCCTAACCTAATGAATCACAAAACAGTCATAAACTAATCTCCAAGACATGTCTTACCTCTTCAGGGCCCTCCAATAGGCCCTTGTGAGTCTGTGACAATGCCTGCCTAAATGGGCACATCTGCCTCTTGTAACAATTACTTCACTTGCTTTACTGTATCAGCATCTCCTTATAGAGATATAGAATTGACAATTACATCGCTAAAATCAGCTTTAAATTCACAAATATCAAATTACAAAAAAATCTATAATCTTTTGGCAACAAAAATGCTTTAGCAATAGCAATCAGATTCCCCATATAAAGTAATTCCGTTCAGACAAATGCACTAATAATTTGTTGCACAGACAGCAACTTCCATGGCACAAAAAGAAATTCTAAAGTATTTGTCTTTTAAGCTGCAGATTAAGTTCTTGAAGGATTTGGAATCAATGTGATTGTAATAGAATTCAGAGCTCTCCTCAAAATAGTACTGATAACAAGTGTTATTGTTAACCCAAATCAAATGTCAGATGTCAATAACAAGGTCACTGGAAGATGCTCAGCAAGTTTCAACTGAACCATAATATTGTTTAACATCCCATATAAATTGCTGGATTCAGAATGAGATCCATCAAAGGCAATGAACTTGTGGATTGAACCATTCACTTCTATCCAGCTATATCCGGGTTTCTTTTGAATGCCTTTCCCTTTCATAATCTTCCTGGCATGAGCAGCTGCATCCCATCTACAATCTGCTGAATACAAATTTGCCAGAAGTGCATATTGACCACTATTATTAGGCTGAAGGCTGATTAAAAGTTTGCCTATATATTCCCCTAGATCAAATGCCTTGTGTATCATACAGGCACCAAACAGAGCTCCCCATACACCTGGCGTAGGCTCCATAGGCATCTCTTCAATTAATTTTCTTGCTTCCTCCAAGTACCCTGCCCGGCCTAGTAGATCAACCATGCAACCGTAGTGATCAAGGTTTGGCTCCAAATGATATTTGTATTGCATCAGCTTAAACAATTTCCTTCCCTCATCTACAAGACAGCCACGAGCACAGGCACTATGAGCACCAATGAATGTAACTCCATTTGGTTGAACCCCACAACTTAACATTTGATAGAAGTGATTCAAGGAGGTTAAGGTATCTCCATGCATTGCCAACCCATTAATCATGGGCATGGCAGTTCAAGGATAGACATTCTTCATAGATAACTTATAAAAAACCAGAAAAGCTTCACCAACAGAGCCGCTCTTTGAATACACATCTATTAATGCTGTCCCAACAATAGAGTTCACCTCTATTGCATTCCTATCTATGTATTTATGCACCCATTTTCCTTGATCCAATGCTCCCAATTGGGCAGAAGCTGTGATAACACTGGTTAAAGTAGATTGGTCAGGCTTAACATCAGTCATTAACATGCCTTCAAAGAGAAATAATGCATCTTCGAACCTATTGCATTGAACATAACCTGCTACAAACGCACTCCAAGGAACCACATTTTTATTGGCATTTCATCAAAAAGTTTGCTGGCATCTTCGCAGTAACCACATTTTAAGTACATATCTACGAGAGCAGTACCTACATAAACATCCCATCTCACTTTCCCACCCATGAACCCATGTACCAAACCAAATATCACCAGTAATTTCAGCTGCGCTAAGAGCACTTACAACAGTTACCTCATCAACCTTCACACACATTAATCTCATTTGCTTGAAACATTTTAATCCGTCAACGGGAAAACCGTTTCTAGTATACCCATCAATCATTGCAATCCAAGAAATGGAATCCTTGTTTGCAGTTTCATCAGACACTTGGCGTGCACGTACAACATACCCACAATTTGCAAAAGCAGCAATCAGAGAATTTCTCACAAAATGGTCAAATTCTAGTCCGTACTTAACAATATGAGCGTAAAATTGAAATGGGTTTTCACTTTTCAACTTTGAGAATGACTTGAGAAGAGAGAGACATAAAGGGTTGGGAACTGACAGAAAAGCCTCTCATAATAATATTCCATTGGTAGATGGTGGGTGTTACCATGTGCTGGAAGAGGACTGAGGCGTACGCGAGATGAGAGGCATGATAGCGAGTGAGGGAATGGAGTAGTTTGGGAAGAATGTCTCCAGTGAGCAGTACCGTAATCTAGCATGCTTTATAAAACCTCCGCTGCACTCCTTATAAAATAATTAAATTTGAATTCTAATTTAAATTAAGCTTAAACCCAGCCTCAACTTACATTCAACAATCTCATATTTTATACTCCCTCCCTATCATTTACACAAAAAAAATAAGATGAACACAAAAATTAAAAAAATTTTACTTTTTTTATCTCTTTTTACTTAAATACCCCTAAAAAAAAATATCCATCAAATTAAACTTTTAAGACAAGGATATAAATGATATTTTATCTCATTTTACTCCCCAAAATTTACCTAAAATGACATATTTTTTATATAAAAGATACACCAAAAAAGAAAATTTTTCCTATATAAATAATACGGAGGGAGTATATTTTAAATTTAAATTTAAATTTAATTTAAATAAATTTAGCATTCAATATAATTATTTTTGCTTTTATTTTTTTTATTAATTTTTTATATTTTTAAAAAATATATTAAATTTAATATCTCTATAAAAGATGAATAATATAATTATATCTTAATAAAAATAAATTATTAAATTATTATAATTTTATATTTTATTATAAATTATTAAGTTATTTTATATTTTATATTATTTAATTTATTTATAAATCACATATACTATATTTTAATATATTATATAAATTAAATTAGTAAAAAAATTAATATATATATAATTTAATATATATATTAATTAAATTATACATAATTTAATCTAATATAATAAATAAATTTTTTAAATAAGTTAATTTAAAAACTAACTAGTAAAATATTTTTTAATATAAATTTAATTTATTTAATAAATAAATAATTTAAATTTGGGCCTCAATTACTTTTTACTTAGCCGAGATTCTTTAGCTTGGCTTACTCACACTCAAACGCGTGAGAGGCCATAAATGATGACGAAAAAGTGAATTTGCTTGAGATGCTTTAAGCTTCTGTGATAATGGAGCAACCATGTTAGGTTCTTCCTAATTGAAGACATTCATTATCTATTCTCTCTTTTCACTCTCTGCCAACTTCGAATACAGGCACAGGGACGATCAAACGACATCTATAGTTAATCCAGTTAAACCAAAACGACATTTAATTAAGAATTCTCCATTATAATATCCTTTTTCATTAAAAAAAATACTTTTTGGACTTGAAAAAAGAATTGGACTTTTGATAAAAATACAAAAAAAAAAAGATAAAAATAATTTCATATTTATAAATTATTTATCAAAATATCAAAAATTTTAAAATATTTACTAAAATACCATATTTTTATTAGTTTATAATGAGTTTATATGAGTTTATCATAAGTTTATTATGAGTTTATAAATTTTATATAGTTTATAATAAATTTATTATGAGTTTATAATAAAATGATTAAAATATCCTTGATAAAAAAATAAAAAATTTAAAAAATATGATGGAGGGTGTCATTTTTTCAAAAGAGTTCACTTTGTAATTCTTAATCATCAACTCAACCCAATTCAACTCAACTCAATAAAGCCTTAATCCCAAGTCAATTGGGGTCGGCTATATAAATTTTTATTTTTCACTCAATATGATTTAGGGTTATCTCTTCTGATAGATGTAACATCATAAAATTATTTTGGACCACCTTTGACCAAGTAAGTTTAGGCCTACTTCTGTCTCTCTTAGCTATATCTACTTTAACTTGTTCAGTTTTTCTAACCAGCGTATCGCTAGGTCTTCGTTTCGCATAACCAAACTATTTCAATCTATGCTCTCTTATTTTATCCTTAATAGGTGATACCCTCACTTTTTCTTTAATACACATTCTATATATCATACTATGACGACACATTCATCTTATCATTCTCATTTTCACAACATGTATTTTACTCACGTGTTGTCCTTTTACTGTCTAACACTCACTACCATATATCATCACAGGCCGTATTGCAGTGAGGTAAATTTTTTTTTAATTTAATTGGTATATTTCGATCACATAGAACTCTTATAATACCTCTTCACTTCATCTAACCAGCTTTAATCTTATGATTTACATCTTTTTCACAACCCCCATCTTCTTCACAACCTCCATCTTCTTCACAACTCAAATCTTCTTAAAGAATGGAGCCAATATATTTAAAATAAGTACTATGAGGTACTGCTATTCCGTCTAAAATAATTTTGTCTCTTTCTCTATTCTCATTTTTAAATCTATAATGCATATACTCAGTCTTAGTCCTACTTAGCTTAAAACTCTTAAATTCCAAAGTGCTTCTCTACAACTTCAACTTTTGACTTATCCCTGCTTGAATCTCATCTATTAATACAATATCATCTGCAAACATCATACACTAAGGGATGTCATCCTGTATATGTCTTGTTAGCTCATATATAACCAAGAAGAAAAGATAAGCGCTCAAAGCTGAACTATAATGTAATTCAATAGAAACGAAAAAATCATTAGTATCTCATCCCATAGTGCGGACACATGTGATGGCTCCCTCATACATATCCTTCAAGATTTGGATATATCGTATAGATATTTTTCTAGGCCCTAGGACCCACCATAAAACTTCTTTAGAGACTCTACCACCATAAAACTTCTCTAGGAATTATATCATACGTCTTTTTCAAGTCAATAAAAATCATATGTAAGTCATTCTTCATTTTTCTACACTTTTTTTTTTCATCAAATCTCTTATAAGAAAAATAACTTCCATAGTTGATCGACCAGGCATAAAGCCAAATTGATTTGAAGAGATACAAGTATCTAACCGTAAACGGTATTCCACAACTCTCTCCCACAATTTTATAGTGTAGCTCATAAGCTTTATACCTCTTAATCATTATTTCCATGAAATTTAATATGATATTTGAATTAATTAATATATTAACTACTAGTTTTAATATTAAGAACTTTGAAATTTAATTTAATTCATATTACACAAAATTTGGTATAAGAATTATTCTTCTTAACATTGAGCTAAAATGAATATTGATTCAGTAATGTTAGAGTTGCCTATTAAATTAAAAGTATTAATTAAAGTTCGGATATTTACTTAGAGATAATTATTGGCTGTTATATATAATTGAAAACTTTAATTTAGATCATTACGCGTGTATAATAGTTGATAAAAAATTATTCTAACTTAATTAGATATTTGAAGTTTAATTTTTTGGATATTAAGCCGTGTTAAAATTTAGTATGAAGAATCTGTAGAATTTATAATTCTAGCCGGCTTGACTATGAAAAGATTTTAATTTAGAGCTTTTAATCTTTTAATCTTATTTAAATGATAAAATTATATTATTTTATTAAACAATAAGATTAAATAAAAAATATATGTTAATATTTATTTAATATATTGGCAACAATGATTATAATAATACTATATATTAAATAAAAGTTAATTAATAGCTCATAGTTATAAACAATATTCTAAAATTAAAAATTTTATTTTTTGAATATATATGTTTATGTAAATAAACATTTTATTTTATTATTAGTAATCATTGTTGTCAATAAATAATTTTATTTAAATAATATATATTCTAAAAAATTAAATTACTTTCCAAAATACCTACTTCTATTTTTCTCTTTCACAAATATCTTTTTTCAATTTTTAATTTCAAAAATATCATTTTTTAGAGGTAAAATTTTTTTATACAATATATATTCTATTTTTAAAAGTATATATTTAATATATATTTAGTGTATTAAAAATATAAAAAAATAAAATATTTAAAAATTTAAAAATAATGCTATACGGTATAATTTTCTCTAAAAAATAAAAAAGATCGATAGCATAATTTTCCACTCATTATAGGCCTCTTCCATAAACTGCAAGAAAAATTATGTCATTTACCATTTTTTTTATAAAATTTTTATTTTATTTATTTTATAATAAATTTTATAAACTCATAAACTCATAATAAATATATAATTAATTCATAATAAACTTATAAGAAACTCATAAAAACTATATAAATTTAGTATTTTTATAAATTAATCATAAATTTTTGTTAATTTAAATATATTTTGAAATTTTGATAAATTTAAATTTTATTTTTTCTAGTATTTTTAATCCCCTAAACATCAAGCCTAAGAAATCCACATCGGCCCAATAATTCCTTGAATCACAAAGTCCATAGGGCCAATATTCGGGTCCGGTTCACTTAAGCCCTTGAGTAGATCCGAAATTGCTAAATCACCACAGCCAGACAAGACCAACCAGACAGTAATGCAGAAGCGGGATCAGAACAAGTCTGCTGGCTCAGCTGGCAGCGCCACCGCACCAGCGGCCAAGAGGGGCCGCCCATTCGGCAGTACAAGCAGCAATACTTCATCTACTGCCTCTGGTGGAGACACCGTAGCTTTGTCCAGTCTCCTTGGCCCATCTCTCCAAGTTCACGCCTCTTTTGTCGGTCAGTTTTATCAAATAACTGAAACCCTAAGCAGCCATATGGGTGTATTTGTGTTAGCTAACGATTATTGTTTCTATTGTGCATGCTGTCTTCAGATCAAAACAATAAGAGAATAGTTCTGGCTCTTCAGAGTAGGTTAAAGAGCGAGTTAACATGGGCATTGAACACTCTTACAATGCTTTCTTTCAAAGAAAAGGAAGACATGCGAAAAGACTCTCTAGCAAAAATCCCTGGCTTGCTCGATGCACTTCTCCAAGTTGTAGGTTACTCTCATCAATCACTTAACTTTATCTGCAAGAAATAGCAAAATAATTGTATTTGTGCACCCTAGGGTTTATGGTTTATTTCAATATAAATATTCGAAATTGGCATCACAGAACATGAACAATAAGTGGTTGTTGGGGTTTATTGCATGATAAATGTGCTAATACCTTGTGAAAATTTGAAGTTTTGGGATAATGAAATTTGCATCTTATGAGTTGAAACTGCATCATTGGGTTAATGAAATTAACTTCTTATTAAAAGAAATTATGCATATGTTGTGGGATATTTGCAACATGTTGTTGCTGGAATAAAAAGTTCTTAAATGCAATTTAGATGTTTAAATAAAACAGATAGATTACTGGCGTGACATTGCACTTCCTAAAGAGCTCAGCAAAAAGCCTAGGGTTAGAACATTAGGTGCCAATTCTCTGGTTACGGGATTTGGTAATGGATACGAGAATTCAGGACCAAACAGCCCTCTCAACCATACTGGGTAAGTATGGTATGCTTGTCTTTAGAAGTTGAAAATTTTGTCTTTGATCACTATGGAGTATGAATATGGAAAGAAAATATTTGTGCAGATTGGGGTTAGGTTCTACAACTGAAGCTTCGGGGCTGAAAATGCTGCCAAACTCCGTTGGTCAGAATGGTGGTTTGATGAGGATGGTCTTTTTAATTTAGATGAGGAAGGGAGGGCAGAAAAACAGCAGTGTGCTGTGGCTGCTTCAAATATCATACTCAATTTCTCTTTCATGCCAGAGAATGAGGCCATTATGGCCCATCATCGGCATTGCTTGGAAACAGTGGTCCAGTGTATAGAAGACCATATTACTGGTAAGAAGAGTTGACAAAAGCAAAGTGATAGTTTAATGCAACATCTTAATGCTCCATCAACCTTTACTCAATGTGGATGTGATTATTGTATTTGTTGTATTTTTCCTAATCAAACTCCATTAAGGCTTATTTCCTGACTAGTTGGGATTTGCTGAATGGATCAATTTTCCCCATTCAACTTTGTTTAGGGTCATTTTCTTAGGATCCATATTTATAATGGTTTAAATTGTGTTATATTGGCCTTCAGCATAACAACCTTTCCTTATCTCTAATGAAACTGTGCCTTTTTGGCATTGAGAATGACATTTGCACCACTAGAATATGTAACACAGTTATGGGAAACTGACGAGGTTGCAAAAAAGTCAGTGCATATAAGTCTTGCAAGATCAAGAATGTAATATCTTTCTTTCTGGTTTTGGAATATCACCATGTTTTTATTGTCAAGTTGTTACTTGTTAGAATGGCAGTTTATCCCAGGTAATGCAATGTCATAAGAGGATAACTAGAATACAGCTTGTTAATTCCTACAGGACATTCCCTGCTAACACTATGTATGGAACGGTGAAAAATTAGGGCAGGAAAGAGTGAGGGAAGAAAATACCTTTGCTTTGTTTGGAAGAAGAAAAAAAGAGGGAAAATTTTAACACATAGGGCCCATCTGTCACTTAAATATTTGCTAAATTACATTTTTGATCATGTTAAAATTTTTTTATAGTGAAGGGTGAAGAAGTTATAATTCAAGTTATTTTTCTTATCTTTTTTCATGATGAAGATTGAAGTCGCTATTTTCTTTTCATAAAACAACGTTGTTTTAATTTTCCTTCCCCCATATCAAAGAGGGAGGACACAAATCTAGTTTCCTCAATTTGTTATCATTTCTATCCGCTATCTATCCTCTCTTGTTTCTTTCCCAAACTAAGTATAGAAGTCTTTGATATTTCCATTCAAAGTTTTGATGTTGATGTCTTCTCTTTTCTTGCATGCACTAATTCATGTAATTCAAATGTTAGGTGTTTATTCATTCTTGCTTTTTTGTTAAATGCTGCTAAAAAGTTCTTTGTTTTGACAGAGGATGAGAACTTGTTACAAATGCCCTTGAAACAATAGTAAATTTGGCAACGTTGCTTGATCTTCGAATTTTCAGCTCATCAAAGCCATCTTACATCAAAATAACGTTAGGATCTTGTTTACTTTTGGCTTTTAAAAGTATTCTTCTGGAAGCAGCATGTGGTTGATAAGCTTGCTAATTATTTTCATTTAACAGAGAGAAACGTGCAGTCCAAGCTATCATGGGGATGCTGGGTTCTGCAGTTAAAGCATGGCACTGTACTGCTGCGGAATTGCTAGGGCGCATGATAATAAATCCTGACAATGAACCGTTCCTTCTTCCTTTTGTTCCCCGGGTTACTTCTTAACTGACCTTTTCTTTTCTTATTTTTCCATGTTTCTAGTTTGCATGAAATTGTTATCAGGACTCAAATGTATACCGCAGATACACAAGCGTTTGGTGGATCTTATGAGCATACAGGCATTAGATGCACAAGCCGCAGCTGTTGGTGCTCTCTATAACCTTGTGGAAGTTAATATGGATTGCAGATTGAAGCTTGTTAGCGAGCGATGGTACTATTACGTTTATTTTCACAAATTACTATGTACAAATAATGCAAAGGAAAAGTTTATACCAAAGGATTCTCTGTATAATTTATCAATTCAGGGCAATTGATCGACTACTGAAAGTGATCACGACGCCACATCCAGTACCAGAAGTTTGCAGGAAAGCGGCAATGATACTGGAGAGCCTGGTATCTGAGCCACAAAACCGGGGCATGCTACTTGCTTATGAGAATGCATTTGCAGAAATACTTTTCTCAGAGAGCAGATATTCAGATACATTCACAAGGATCTTGCATGAGTTGACATCTAGGCCAAATAACAAATTCACAGCTGCCCGTGGTGTTTGGGGCATGTGACTGAAAGCCTGAATCACCAGGTCATGTAGTTCTGATTCATGAATATTGTATTGAAACATCATTAATACATGGCATCTGTAAATTGCAGCAGAGTTTTAGGTCTCAATTAGTAATAGCTAATGTTGTAATTTTCTATTTATTATTTTCTGTTTCATTAATTTGTATTGTTATCATATCCATGCCCTTGTGGACCTGTGCAGCAATTTGATGTCATCAACAAACGATCGCTTTTGTAAAATATCCTTTATCACAGTTGATTGATAATGACACGGAATAGTGCACTTGGAAGTTGAAATACTTGTGTTCATTTAAGCGTAGACAGATTCTTAGCACAAAAAATTGGTTGTTTGACTTGTTACTAACTGATTAAATCCTTATTATGGAGGTACTGATTCAAGTTCGGTCAGAATAAAAACACACTTGAAAGTAATTTCATAATAGCTCGTAACCATAAGTTGCATAATATACTGATTGATGTATGTAAGTTGAAGTTCAAATCCAGCCTTATGTGGGCTGGGACATTCATGGTCATTCGTCGAAATTGGGCTACTTGATTCTTCTACTTAAAGAGTGGATTGTCTGTCTAATCTTATATACCCAATCAATCACTAAATATTGATTGATGCGTCAGAACTATCAGATTGATAAGAACTCAAAAGCTTGGTTAGAAGACAATATATATATATATATATATAGACACTTTAATCCAGCAAATAGAAAAGGAAAAGTTAACACTCGGATTTGAATATGCACTAAACCGAATAATCACTATATTATTTGTAAAATAATATCATAATAATAAAGCTTCAATAAATTTGAATATATCAGGATGAACTACAATTTTAATGTTTTATATAATTCTATGCTTACGAAATGATTTTATAATTTTATTTTAATAGTATAAATATTGAATTTACATTTATTTAATAATATTTATTACATTTATCAGATGAAAAGTGTTGCTCAAATCACTAGGCGGTACTACTGCAATTTTTTACTTCCCATTTCCAGTCGATGCAGTAAATGAATTAAACAATAAATAAATGGGCAGGTATTTGGAAAGAGTTTTCTGATGGATTCATGATGAAACTGTTGGGCATGAGCACGAAGATCATTCAGACATTAAATTTAACAAACAACAGTAAATTAGAGAAAGATATGATGAAACTCATTCATTTGTTTAATGGAAAAAAAAAAAAAAACTGGCTCAAGAGAAGTTAGTTGTGGCATGCAGACACATTCACTGACTCAGATGACTACAATATACATATGTATTTATGTATTTATGTCGTTTTAAACAGTTAATTGCAGAATTTGGGTTATTGATGAGAGGATGATCGTTGTTCTTCTGGGTACACTTTGATTATCATCTACTATTAATTTGTTAATTGATATTTTATACTCAAGAAATAATTAAGTATTGATAAATTAATTTGTTATATGATAAATTAGTTTAATCAACCATTCATATGAACAATCGTGTGAAGAACTTACACTCCATCTCTTTACTTTTTTCACAAGACTTTATTTTTTCTTTTTCTACATTTTTAAATATACTATATATGCACTACCCACTAGCTAGTTTGATGCTCTGTACCATCAGCTTAATTAATGGATTTCTTTCTTTCTTGATTTCACTTAATTACCATATATATGGATTTATTTTCCTTCTTTTCACATTATAAATTAAATTGACTAATTCTCGTAAGTTTTGACACCACCTTGTACATTGAAAGTAAACCAACTTGGAAGAATTTGGGAAGAATGTATATATATTTTATCATGTCATCATCTACCAAAATAATTAATGAACCCCTGTGTTTGGATAGTGGGAAATAAAGAATGAAAGAAAGTAACAAGAAGAAAATAAAGATGGACTTATTATTGTTTTTCACAGTCCGGGAACATCAATAAAAATAGGAAGAAACAGAAAATTAACATTATTTTCCTTCCATTCCCATCCTGTTCAATTTGACAAGAAAATAAGAAACGATAAAATAATCATATACAATAAATTAGTAGATTCTATTAAAATAATTTTACCGTAATTGAATTAATTTGCAAACATATACAGATGTAATTAAATACAAAAACATCATATTGTTGATTATTTCAACTTGCACGATGGTATGTGCATAAGTTTCAGAAATGTTTTTTTTTTGTCAATATGTTTCAGAATGTTATTACTGTGGCAACTGATCTTTTAAATATAGTGCTTCAGCTATTGCTCACAACTATCAAAGCAAGTTATTCCTTTCTTAAAAGTTTCAACTTCAGAATCTGCCCGGAAAAATATTAATGACACAGCTGAGACATTTTTTTTTCTTTTAAAGGATAAATATTAATTCTTTTGGTATCTTTTACTGTTATAACATTAACATCCATGTCTTATTTTCATCAGCATCTCATATAATCATTAGTGTTCTAGTAATGCATATAATAATGAATTTGTATCTTAAAATGTAATATATATATATATATATATAATATCATATGATGAAATTTAAATATAAAATTATTTTGAAATGACGATTTAAGTACAACCTGAGCCTTAGATTATTACAGAGTTACTGCTACATTGATTTGATTACAACAGAAAATGAAAAAGAAACTAAAGTAACATTCTGAGTTATTTCATCAATCATTAGAGAAAGGAAATGCCTTTTTTTTTTTTAAATTTATGGGAGTAACTTTAGGTAATTTGACAGGAAAATCATTAATTTCATCAATCCAAGGATTATTCTTTTCTTCAGCAGGATTAATAGTCCTAATAGCATGCCACACACCACTATTGCACTTGAAACCAGAACCAAATCCTATTTGCCAAACTCTGTCGCCTTTCTTGATTCTTCCCTTAGCTTCAGAATAAGCCAATTCATACCATAAAGAACTACTAGATGTTTTACCAAATCTATAAAGAGTCATTCTTGAAGGTTCCATTTGCCATTCAGTAAGGTTTAGATTTTTCTCTAATTCATCTAGAACACCTCTTCCTCCTGCATGTATACAGAAATGCTCAAATGCTAATTTGAAATCAGGAATGAAAGGTTTTATCTTTCCTCTGAAAATCTTTGTCGCAACTAAAGTTGCTAAAAATAAAAGTTTTTCGGAGATTGGAAGAACTAATGGGCCAAGAGCGGTAATATTTGTTTTTAAGGCTTTTCCAGCAACTGCCATAAGGTCTTTTGAGAGAGAAACACCAAGCAATTGATTCTCATCCTCTTCTTGCATTATACAATTGTAGCATTTATCAGCAGCACCTTTGTGGATTCGTACTGTATGGATGAGTTGATACTTTGATCGTCGCTGATCAGATGATCGGTTGGATAGAAGAATGGCAGCTGCTCCCATACGGAATAGACAATTTGTGAGAAGCATTGATCGGTTATTACCTTTATACCAGTTGCGTGTGTTATTTTCAGTGCTCGCCACTAGAGCATAAGAGTTGGGATGTGCTTGTCACATTCAATAAAGATTTAATTAAATAACAAGAAGAGAAAAGATAAATGGCATAACTATCTATATAAAGTATTATTAAAAATTAATCATCCAAAAAAAAAATAAATAAAAGATAACAAACCATTAGGAGGTGTTTGGCAAGGTCTATGGAAATAAGTCCAGCACTACAACCCATTCCGCCGAGATTATAGCTGGAAATATTGCCTCTAAATTTGTAGCGATTGATTATTATGGCTGAAAGAGAAGGTGAGGGATTGAACACACTGCAATTGACGAGTATTCCAGTATCTCCAACTTCCACTCCTGTTTTGTCCAAAAGGTCATCAATGACTCCAAACATAACCATTTCTGTTTCATTTCTTGATTCAGATAAGGACTGGTCCAGAGGGATATTCATCAATCCCCTGGGACCATATGTCATCTCACCAAACCCTGACTTCTCTAGAATTTTCCTCTTAAATGTTAGACTTTCATCTGTGAAGTAACCAGTTTGTGCAAATTGTTGGGAATGTGAATTCCACATCGGTAAAGAATGAGCAGCTTCAGTCACTTATAAGACTGGGCAATCTTTTTTTCTGTCAACTCGGATTTTCAGGATGAGTTAGGCCCAACTCTAATATGGTATCAGAGCAATTAATGCCCAAACGGGCTAGATCCTGAGCCAAACCCCCACATGACCGAAGCTGATGAAGAGATGCCAGCCGGTCCGCCCAAACGGGCTTGTATTAGCAAGTGTCAACCGAAAGGTCCGGTTGCACTTGAGGGGAGATGTTGGGAATGTGAATCCCATATCGGTAAGGAATGAGCAGCTCCAGTCACTCATAAGACTGGCCAATCCTCTTTCTGTCAACTCGGATTTTCAGGATGAGTTAGGCCCAACTCTAATACAGATATCCTCAGGAACTGCTCTCTGGTGCACTTAAAGTTTGATTTTGGCTTGTAACAAGCAAAATCAACTAAGTAAAATTTTCTTATTCCACTCATGAAATAGAGAGTGATTATAGAAACCACACAAAATGAGTATAAAACTGATGATACCAAATTGAATTTGACTTGGTTCCATGTCTCATTGAGATCTTCTTTGGTAAGAGCTAAAAGATGAGGCAAAATCATGCCAAAGAGTGGCACGAACAAGAGGTATATAGCATTGGAGATCAAGTAATGGTAACCAAGTTTGGCATGTTTGAGTTTTATAGATAACAAGAAGTTGGGTAAACTATTTTTGTTTTCATCAGATGGTGTTTCCATTTTTTCTTCTCCTGATCTTCCATATTCTTGTGGGAAGTTCAGAAACAAACCCTCTGATCACTCCACAACAATTCAAGTTTAGTCGTGAAGTGTTGTGAGCTGTTGGTTCCTTATATACGGTAGGTTGAGAATTTTATTGTTAACTTTGTTTTTTTTCTTTATTAATTTAAAGTTGACATCTCTATCATTGCTTGGGATATTTCTAGGAGCTCTCAAAAGTCATTTTCTCTCAACGTCATAACAGCAACTGTTAATCGACTTGGCCAAATTCTGTTAAAAAATATTTAAAGAGAAAACAATATAGAGAGAGGGAAAAAAACATTTAAAGAGAAGAATAAAAAATATTATTAATAAAAAGATTTCTCCTAAAATAACCTGCTCAATTAGGTTCTCAAATTATAAAAGAAAGCAGTATTCTCTCGTTAAAAGAGAGGATGTAAACAAGAACTTGAGATATTGAGATTAGATACTCTTTTAGAGAATCTAATTTGTAGCAGACCATTTAACAACGTGGGCCAACTCTTTTCCTCGGGGAGTGCATAGAATCATAATCCATAGCCCAGAGACTCATCAATGGTTATTACATGACACTGATTACAAATAAATTAGTAAATAATACTAGTAGCTTTTGATGGCTCCAAAATCGAAGTCATTCTTATTAGCTCTTCGAGAAGCATGAGACTTGAATGCATTATTCAGTCTTCAATATCTAAATTTCAATTTGGAATCAAAATTTTAAAGAAAACAAAATCTTTCTTTCTTTTCTTGTTTCAAATTACATTGTTGTTTTTGTTAAATAAAAAAAAATTAGAAGCTCTAGCCCTAGAACTAGGTATTATTAAATAAATTGAAATGTTCACAAGACATCAATGTAAGTGTTATCTTTCAAGTTGTACATCAAAGAAAAAAACATTGTGCTAATATAAGTGTTTCACACAATAGAAAAATAGGTTAGTTTACTCAACATTAATCAAGACATATATCTATTAGCTATTTTAACTTATTTGAACCACAAAATATGCATGTTCAATTATGAAATTGTAAGAAAGAAAGTTCAGATTTGGAGATAAAATTTTAAATTATCAATAAAAGGAAAGAGATAAACACTCACATAAGTGGGAATGCCAATAAATGGAATAAATCCAAGCAATGGAGCATAAAAGATATCCAATTTCAAAATTCCAAAAACATGATTTTGAATCACATACTCAAAAACAGAACTTATCTGTAATAGTTTTAATTTCAATCAATGAGCCTATTTATCACCTTTAAAGAAAGATAGAAGAAGTAAAAGAAGAAGAGAAACTTACTGCCGCAATTGCGATAATTAGGGAGACAATTAAATAAACATGATAGAGAATTTCTAGAAATGATATCAAAATCACAAAAATAAAGCGTTACACTGAAAGTTTCTAATTTATTTCTATCTTCTTGCCTTTTGGAAGTGGCCAACTTGGTTTGTAATATCCACAAGGTGGGCAGCCTTTCCAAAGAAGGTATGGACTCCAATAGCAAAAACCATGGGTTCAATCTCTTCTTGCTTGCAAGTAGAACTAGAGTAAACACCATCTCCAAGTCCTTTTGTCATCCTAGGGACTCCCCATTAAGTATAGACTCCCAAACCAAAATAAAGCAAGTTCATTAAAAGCCATAAAACCAAAAATTTAATAGTTAAAAACCATGATGATGGCATACGCACCTAGTCAATTTTCAGTGAATCCCCTTCTAGTAAACGAACATTAGCTGGAATAATATCCTCAAGTTTTATGCTAATGATATCATCACCAGGAACTAAAACAAAAGCATCTTGTTCACTCCACCTTCCATCTCGAAGAATCCATGTTGCAATAAACAAAGATAAAAACAATTTATTCAAATATAAAATAGTCAGTCAATCCTCTTTTTGAGTTTTGACAGTGGTTTCTGATTCAGGTTTCAGTTATATGAAGACATAAGCACGAGCATAACTTCAAGGATAATTTACAATTTATAAAGTTTTTTAAATTTAGCTTTCGGGGCTAGTTGAGCCATGAGAGTAGCAACAATATTACCAACATTATTTTTCTAAAAAAAACTGATTGTGGAGTTTATCAAAAGTAGAGTAATAATACCCATAAAGTCTTGCCAATCTAAAGGTTTCATCTATAAAACCAAAAGACAAACTCAACAAAGTCTTGAAACAAAACAATTTCATATTCTAACTTCTTGTGAATCCCAAATATGTGATTACTTACTCCTCCATTTTCAAGAGCAATAGCCATAATAGCAGCAATCTCTATCACCCATAACAGAGGATTCCACATAAACCCCAAAAAATTTCAAGAATTTTCTCTCCTGAAGCAGTGCCAAAAGAGAAATTTTGAGTGTAGCAAAAATGGCAGGATAAAAATTACTGAAAAAAAAAGGTATGACAAGTTATAGGAATAAAAAGACGAACGCTACCTTTTTCTCTTCAAGCTTGTCATGACCAAAAATGACAGGACAAGAATTACTGAACAAAAAAAGTAGAACAAGTTCTATGAATAAAAAGACAAATGCTACCTTTTTCTCTTCAAGCTTACTCTGACAAAAAATGGCTAGCCTCTCCTCAGCAGCTTCAGTTGTGAGACCTTTGCTGCATCTCAGATTCTCGAATACTTCCTCATGGATATATTTTCCTTCACTAAAAAAGGCTTAAATTTTAAAATCCAAAACAAACAAAAAAACACAAATGGCAACCGGACTATCAATGGCTTCAAAGTATATTCAGATCTTTTACCAAATTCACAGTTTTCTTCAACACAGCCTCCAAAACTTCACTTTTTTTACTCATCTTTTCTTCTCTCAAACTCTCTCTCACCGAAATATCAAGTAAAAATCAAATTTCAAAGCACAACCAATATAAAAATAATTAAAACTTGTGATGCCCAGTTAAAAGGACTTGATTTTTAACAAGAATTAGTGCTCAAGGGGCCAAAAGGAATACAACCTTAACAATGGCAGAAACTAACCACTGGAAGAGTAAGAGCAAAGCGTGTACATGATCTCTCTCTTGATTCTTCAATGATGGCATGAGCGTGGATTCTACAGTCCGTTATCTATATATATTATACTAAACGGCTGTAACTTTTATATCTTACTATATGTCATAATTTTTTTAAAAATTCTAAATTACATTATTATTTTTATAATAAATATTTATTTAACATTTATTTGAAGGGTTTAAATTGAATTAAAATATTTTATTTAATATTGATAATAATTGAATTTACTAATGACGTTTGTTTATTTGGTTTAACAAATAATTTTTATTATTTATATTAGTTATTATAATAATATCATAGAATTATAAGTCTCTTTGTATTATGTAATTTGACAACTATAGATTATATACTTAGATCTATCAATATATATTAATAAATAAATATTTTTTTAAAATTATCATAGAGTTTGAAAAAAGAAGAATATGCGCAGCAACAAGTGGGCTTTTTTTTTTTCTAGTAAATATATGAAGCATTAAAAAAAGAGCTTTTGATAAAAAAAATATAAGAAAAAATTAAACATAATTCCAAATATACCATGTTTATAAAATATTTATCAAAATACCAGAATATATAAAATATTTATCAAAATATCAGATTTTTATTAGTTTACAGAGAGTTTACAATAAATTTATAAATTTCACACAGTTTATAATGAGTTTATAATAAAATAATTAAAATATCCCTAGTAAAAAGTAAATTTTTTTAAAAAATACTGTGGAGTGTGTCATTTTTTCTTTAAAAAATTCTTCAATAGAAAAAGGTACACAGCTTTGTAGAAAAAAGATCAACCATTGTCCTAAATTTAATTACCAAAATTAACGAAAAATGGAGAAGTGAAAGCAAGAATAGTAATAACAATCCTGAATTAAAAAGTTTTGACAGCAAATAGCAAAAATACCACTTTAACCTAAAAATTTAGTGTGGGAAGTCCCTTGCCTATTAGGAGTAAGCATGGGTCCAAGTTAGTCAAATTAAAAGTGTATTTTTTTTTATTATCTCTTATCCAAAACAAAAAAATACTAAACAAATATCAACCAAATTTCTTATATTTTTATCGAATTGAGTTAATCTCATATTTAGCCAAATAAAATCAATTTCAAACATATTGTTGATATTGTATTTCTAAACCGACCGAATCTAATCCAATATGTTTAGTTTGATCAGATTCAAAAATTTTGCTCAGTCCTATTGGCCATTTTACCTGTCTTGTTAGTATTCAATTCAAATTGAACTAATGAACAAACTGAATGTAAAATTTTAAAAATTAATCTAGGAAATAAAAAAATTAAAATTTTCAAAAATTAATCTAGGAAATAAAAAAAACTTTTTTGTTAGTTAGAATTTATAAAATTTAGAATTAATTAGAATGTAGTTTTTAAAATATATGTTGTGAGCGTGAAAATACATTTTTAAACACTTCTGAAAATACATTTTTAAACACTTCTAACATAACAATATATATATATATATATATGTTTGTAAACTAATTTATAACTTGATTTAGTTTTAATTTATTTATAAAATAATTTGAAAATATTGTGATCAGAGAAAATATTTCATTAATGTTTAATGCAGCAGAGAAAACATTAGGTACATATCAGGTAAAGGATGTAACAGGCAGCAACTGACACTCCTTCAACTTATGCATTTTAGGGTACTTCCACTTTATTAATAAATCATAAGTGAAGTTGCAAATATACACTTTATGTTTTGGCGAAGATATATATTGGCATTAAAATTAATGGGGACATATATAAAATATATTATTAAATAATAATATTAATGTTTTTATCTTTCAATAAATAAATAAATAAAATCTTAAAAAATCTTTAGGTCTGCTGTACTTTTTCCTCTTTCTCGATCTCTTTTTCATCTATTCTTCACCCTTTTTTTTAAATCAAAATAGTTGATTTAAAGTCATAAATGTCAGCCGATCTCTTTCATGTAGTTCTGTTTCTCTCTTATTTGTCTATTGTTATATTTTTTAATCTAATTATGGATATTTTCTTTTGCGAGAGAAAGATGATGCACGTTCCTATTCATACGGTTGGGTATGCCATTAAATTGGCTCACATGGCTATTCTTTTATCTATCTTTTTTTAACAATTTCTTAGTGTTTTCTTTATTTTTTTTTCAATTCTTGAATTTTTAAAATTATAGTAAATTATTATTTAGAGTAAAATTTATATATAGTGTTTCTGGTTCTTGATTCTCTTTTTTTTTTTTTTTTTATATTATGCATTTGTTTTTATGTAAAATTTTCTTTTTTTTAGATCTTTTACTTTGTTTGATTAATGGAATTTGCAAGAAAAGAATAAATAAAGATTGAGATCTGGATTTCAAGTCTTACGTTTGGTAAAATTGATTTCTTTTCCTTCTCGAAATGCAAAATTAAACTTCCAAAAGCAGAAAAACACAATAAAAACATGTAAAACGTGAAAATGTGATGGTTTCCATCAATAATAGTGTTTTTCAAAAATTAAAAAAATAAAGATTAAAGATAAAAATGAAAAAAAAAATTGAAAAAAAAACTCCGAATATTTAAAAATCAAACAAAAAAAGCAGCTTGTTTGATGCAATTTTCTCTGAATAGTTTCCGTAGTCAAAATAATTACAATAATTGAAGCAAAGCTCTCCATATCCAGTGAAAACTTTATCTCATTTTTTATAAAACTGGCCCCAAAAAAATTATAAATTTATAAAATTCTTAAAATATTTTCAAATTTATCATAATTTATAATTAATTTATTAATTTATTTGATTTATATATTTTATTATAAATTTATATATATATATATATAATTTTTATAAATTTATTTATATATATATAATTTTTATAATTTTATTATAATTTTATTTCAAATTTACAAATTTTCCCAAATTTGGTAATACTGTAATTTTTTGAGGAAATTACATTGTATGCTTTCTTTTAATTTTTTTTTTCACAAATACCATGTAAAATTTTGGGATTTTTATTATTTTGCTTTTATGTTTAACTTTTACCCTTTATATAAATATCTCTTTTTAATACTTCAAAAATGCCCAAAAATTCCAAAACCTAAAGGCTGAGAACTTTCTTTCAAAATTTTGTTGTTTTGACCACTACAAAGAAGAAGAAGAAGAAACAAGGATCGAAGTAGAATTTATATTTTTTGTCACTTTAAGTTGATTGTTTCTTCAATCAATCAGATATTCAAACTTATTTTGTTCTCTTTATTTAATTTTTACATTGACGTTGCATTTTTTTTTTTTGCATTTATGTTTTATGTGTTTGTTTAGATTCAAATTTTTAAATGAATGCATCTATCTTTTCATTTTTTTAGCTTTATCTGATTGGAATACAATTATCTTGCTGCTTCAAAATCCGTATTTTCTTTTGTAATAGTAGCAACATTATAAAGAAATATTGAAAATAGTTATAGCAGCAACTGCTACAATAAGTTCTATGATGAAATAAAAGATTGTTCAATTTTTTTTTTTACTCTCAGTAATTTTGCTAAAATGGAATTTTTAAAATGTATTTCTAGCAGAGTATGATCATACCTATTTTGGATAAAACTTTATTAAATTTTCCTCTTATAACAATCATGAGATTCCATATTTGATCAGGTCTAAGTTTTTCTGTTTGTCAAAAACTTCCAAATTTTGAGATATGTTTATTCAAATCTCAAGCAAGTAACTTGCACGATATCTTCCATATTATAGTGTATAAATATAATCAGGTGATATAATCATAATTTATTATTATTATACGATTTCAATTTTTAATTTTGTACAAAGATTAAATTTGAACAAGTTGTTAATTTAGAATATATACTATAAGAATATTTTAGGTATACCTATAGATTAGAATTTATACTATCAATATACTTTAAGTATACCTGTAATATATTCAATTGTTTCTTGTTTTGGTGTATAAATATGAAAGAGACCATTTTTTTGTTTCTTATTTTGGTGTATAAATATGAAAAAAATTAATTCTTTTTTACTTCTTGTTTTGGTGTTGTAGCAAAATATGAATGATACATTAGGCTGAATGTTTGAACTGTAAATGAATTGGCAATTTTTTTTTGCTGCTATTGTAACAATGTCATCAAAAGTGTCAGCTAAAGTTATCTATCACTTCACATTACTGATATTCCATGCATGAATAAGAATGTATCTTATGAGTATACTTTAGACATACCTATAATATACTTAGTTGATCCTTCTTATGATAAAAGTTTATTTTTCTATTATTATTTGTGTAATAGGATTTTCTTTTGGTTTAATTGATATAATTAGAAATAAAAGATTGTTTGCGAGAGAATACAATTTGAATTTTTAATCTTATTTAAGTATTAAAATTGAGCATGTGGTTAAATTAGAATGTATACTACAAGTATACTTCAGATATATATGTAATATACTCATCGGATGATTTTTTTGTGTTGTTATTGTTACATCATGTTGCCTTTTTGAACTGCAATTGAGTTGGCATATATTTCTTATTATGATTCTAACAATATCAATCAAAGTTTTCTGCTTATGATTTTAGTGTTGTAGCAAAACATTAATGATAAATTAGGTTACATGTTTGAATTACAAATGAATTTGTAAATATTCCTTGTTATAATTGTAACAACTCAACAAATCATTTTTTTTCTGTATTGCATCATTAAAATTTCAAAAAAAATTTCTGTATTATCATTTTGGTTCTGATTTTAAAATTTAGAATATGTTTTTTTTTTAAATATTTGTTATTACTTCTTTTTTTTTTTAATTTTCATCTGATTTGATAATATACCCACTAAATATTTAAAGTTATTTATTATTGGAATTATCATTTTGATTTGAAAACACTCCAATATTTAGTCTTTATCTATACACTAAAATCAGAAAAGGGTCAAAACACTCCACCCCACCATAATAATATTTCTCAGCATGCTCAATTAGATATCAAGCACAATATTCAAAAAACACATTAAACCACTACTAAATCGACAATTTAGGGTATTTTGATGCATGGACCTCAAAATGGCAATGGGCAAATCTCAATCATTTATTCACATGGATCAATACAATATTTCATATATTTATCAAATCATGAAAATTGAAAAAAAAATTGCATTAAATAATTATTTAATTAAAAAAACCATAAATATACACTGAGTATATTTTGAGATCTGCATATTTTGAGAGATAAGTTACGCAATAAACATGATTGAGAATTTAATTTTGAAAGTTTTTGAATGATTCACGTGATTTTAGAAAAAATTCTTATATGATTACTTGAATCTCCAAGAAATTGTTGCAATATTTTTCCTCCAAGATATTTCTTCTTTTTGACAATCAATATCAGGAGTGATAATCAAATTAGAGTTGTTGTCTTTTTCAATTCAATCAGAGTGAGAATCAGCGTTGGATAAAAATCGAGTGTTTTTGAAACTATGATTTTTGGTTTGGGGTAATTATAAAACTAAACTAAAACAAAGTTTCATTCTCAGATATACGGTAACAATTTAATTTTTTTTTTCATTTTTACGATATACAGATTTTATAATTACAGAAGAACGGCGGCAATTTATTGAAGATGACAGCAGCTTGTTAAGTCCTCCTAACTTATCCACACCCATATCAAAGCCTCTTTAATTATCCACATCCAAACATAAAAATTTTCACAAAATAATATATTCAATAAATTTTTTAATTTATTTTTTAAGATTTAATTATAATATTATAAATCGATTGATTAATATTAATAAAATTTAATTTTTAAAATTATAAAATGTTTAAATTAAAATAAATTTTATAATTTTTATTAAAAAAAATTTATTTGATTAACAAATGTGCTTAATTAATTAATATATTTTTATATAAATTAATTATATGAGATAAGTTATATGAATATTTTTTGTCTATATAAATATATTTAATTTTTTATATAAATTAATTATTATAAATTAATTAATACATTTTTACATAAATCAATTAAATAAATATAATAGTTGAATAAGTATTAATTTAACATAAAATTAATTATACGTTGTTACATGTTACATACAAGTATATATATATATATGCAGTTATATATAACATATACATATACATGTATTGTTATTTTTTTCAAATTCAATATATATATTAAGTCATCTACACATAATAAATATATACTCATGTATATTTAGATATATGTAACATATACCTATATATGTATTATTATTATTTTAAAATTCAACATATATATCTTAGTTATATATAACATATATTTACATATATCGATATATACTAAAATATACTATTATTCTTTACTTAAAGTATATATATATATCCACATATATATAACATTTATTATTCTTTTATAATATACTGCATATATCTAATTATATGTAATAAATACTAACATATATTCTTATTTTTTCGGTATATCTAGTTATATATAATAAATATCAATTTATATTGTTATTTTTTTTGTTTATTTGGTTATATGTAATATATACCCACAAATAAATAAATATATAAAATAGTTATATACCGATATATATATATATATATATTGACTTGTATTATTATTATTTAGTTAAAATATATATAATATATATAGACATACGTCTATATGTATATTTAATTATATATAACATATACCGATATATATTTAACATATACCGATATATACTTACATATATATAACATATATGTATATCTAGTTATATATAACATATACCAACATATATCCATATACATCTAGTTATATGTAATATATACCAATATATATTATTATTCTTTTCTGTATATCTAATAATATGTAAAATATGACCACATATAAATAAATATATAAAATATTTATATACCAATATATATCTACATAAACCCATATATATTGTTATTTTTTTACTAAATATATATAACATATACCTACATAGATATAATATATATTGTTATTCATTTGCAACGCATACGCATATATATCCAGTTATATGTAATATATATTCTTATTCTTTTAGGTATATCTAGTTATGTATAACATATATCCATATATAAATAAATATATAAAATAGTTATATACCGACATATATCCAAATATACTCATATATATTGTTATTTTTTTATTAAAGTATATATAATATATACCGATATATACTCATGCATATAGTATTATTCTTTAATTAAAGTATAGATAATATATACCAACATATATCGACAGTTACCAAAGTAATCAGATAATATTATTTTTAAAACAAAAACTTATTAAAAAAATTGTAGAAACAAGGAAAATAACTCTTCACTTGGTGAGGTCAATTTCTTGATGACTTAATTATTTTCTCTCTGGCTCTCATTTTAATCACGGAAAATGGTAATTAATGTTTATTTATTTTTATTATTTGATATTTTTATTAAAATATTAAACTAGTAAAATCGAATTTAAATTTTACACTATACATGTACATATTATTATTTGATATACACCATTAATTATATTAATACGACAAAATAAAGTAGTGTGATAACATGAATCTAACAAAGTAGAAGCAAATGATTATAGCAAATAGATAAAGAAGACTTAACGAATTTCGACAACAAAGAAGATATGTAGCCAGACAAAACATGGAAGAGAATATTCTCACTAATCTTCGGCAAACAAAACCATCTATATTTGCATTTTGACTTTAAACTATGAATATAATTGCTGCCAATAATTCCAAGGACAAATCAAAAGCAAAATAAATGAACATTGCACCCATAAAATATTGGTATTTCTTTTCTTCAGCCTTGGGGAAGTTTGAGAGAGCTAAAATAGAATATCCAAAGATTTTACTTAATAATATCTAAATTGTTATAAGATTATTTTTAAGAATATCTATTTTTTGTTATAAAAGTACTCGCTTTGTTAAATTTCAATTTAAAAAGTACTTCTTTCAAATATATATATTTAGTATATCAAAGATATAATCTATTTTTAAAATATATACTTATTGTAAAATATATTAAAATAATGAAATATTTGAAAATTTGAAAGAGTGTGTAATGTAAATTTTCTTATTTTCATACCAACTCAGCTAAAAACTAATTTGGCCTAAACACTGTTTTTTTTAGGACTTTTGGCAAAAATATTAGAAAAAATAAAAATAATTAAATTTATCATATTTTTAAAATATATTTAAATATATATAAATTTATGATTAGTTTATCAAAATAACAGATTTTTATAGTTTATTATGAGTTTATTATAAATTTATTATAAATTTATAAATTTAAATAGTTATTATGAGTTTATCATGGGCTATTATAAAATGATTAAAAAAGCCCTGATCAAATGATAAAAATTTTATAAAAAAATAATTGAGGTTATAATTTTCTCTTTTTTAAAGAAAAATCTAACTAATTCAACCTTCTCCGTTGCATCAGTTGTAAAAACTTAAAATTCTGACTTTTTTTAATTTAATATATTTTTGTGATAAAAAATCGATTTTAAATTTGTTGTTTATGAAAATAAAAGCTAATCAAATAGCAAAAGCTGAAGAATCTATCTCAAAATGTTACCACATAAGCAGCTCAATTATAAGACAAATCTCAATAAAAAATTGGGTAAAAGCTCTAAATCAACTACTGAATAAAAACTAATTATAATACTCCTATGTATAAATTTATCCACTATCAATTCTAACTCAATAAGCATTCTAACTAACGAGAAATTAGTAATAATATTAAAATATTATTTTTTACTTTGCATATAAGATATAATAATACTCCACTCAATTTAAAAATATTTTTCATATATAATTAAAATAAGAAATATCTCATTACAATTAATCCCATTAAAATTTTAAGTCAAAATTCTAATAGTCTTCACTTTAACTCAAAATCCCACAATCATATATAATTCCATTTCCTAGTAGAATTTGCTCAACTAATTAAAATTCAATGCAATTAATAATAAATCTCCACATTCTCGAATAAGCCATCTTTCTAAATAATAGCATTGCTGCCAAGAGGAAATCCATAATCAGTAATAGATTTTCCCCTATCAAGATCAGTAGTTGAACAATCTGAATTAATTAACCAACCACATTATCTTTATTCTAAATAATCAAAGTGCGAGAAATCATGAAACAGGATGACTTACAAAAGATCGGACAAGCTGCATATTACAATAATTGAAATGATTCAATCTGTTAAATGAGGCTCTGCGTGAGGAGTCATTGTACATGACAATAATTTCAACGAAGTTGGTGGTAAAGTATTACACATAATTAATATATATGTGTAAAGTTATATACTAAAAAACATTATATTTTTGCGTATTTTTACTTATATATATATATATATCCATTTTTTAATATAAAATTTCATTCACACTTGATACTCCAGCAAGCTTCAATTTTAATTTACTTAGCATTTAAATTAAGTCCAAGTGTCTAATTCAATAATTGATTAAAAGCATAATGGACATTTATTATTTTAACGAGCTGTCATCATAATTTAAAGTTAATGATTTGTTAAAATTAAATTTTTATGTATGTCTTTTTAATAAAGAGCGATTCATTCGAAGTGGTACTGCCCCTACTAAATCAAGCTCTAAACCGAGCTTTAAGTCCGAACTTGAATATTAAACCAAACTCACGTATGGACTTCATTTCCGAGCTTTATATTCAGTCGAGTTTTTCTATATTTTGGGGAGTATACTTTGATGCGACAGAGAGCCTTAAATTGACATATCCAAAAAATCCGTGAATGCTACATGTATTGTTCTCCACTTTCTAATTATAAATATATATATCTCCTCACAGTTAAAAAAATCTTCTTATCTTCATTTTCTATTTTATAATATATAAGTTCGTCTATTACATTGATTTAGTCATCAAAGTCTCCCTATTAAAGTTTGATTTCTTTTTTCCTTTTGCAAGTAAAAATATTGACAGATCTTATATCCGAACTCATATAGAAATTCTTGAAGTCCACCTCGTAGTCAAGAAACAAACAAAAATTTTTAAGCGGAGCAAAGTTCAAATTTATTGTTAAAAAGTTTTAACCAGAATGACCACTGGATAAGAGGGTTTGTCATGCATATTGGAAATGCTGGATCATAAAGGCTGAGCTCTGGGCCTTATTTCAAGGTTTCTTTCTAGGAGTATATGGGTTTAAAAATTCTGATAGAATCCGATAGTCTACGCGCAGTTAATGCTATTCTTGCTTTCAGCCCGGAGATTTGTGTCAATGCCTCAGTGATCTCCAATATTAGAAAGCTGCTGAGGATGAACTGGAGTGTGGAGGTTAATCAAGAAAAAACTAACGTAAATAAAGTATTTTATTTGACAAATTTTAATTTCATTCAAACTTGTAAGATCCTCCTCTGCTTCATGAATTAACTACATCAAGGGAAAAAAAGTACAATGTTTTCATATATCAACCAATAGGGCTAATAACTAATAATAATATTTAGGATACAAAGTTGAATAATAAGATGACAATCAAATGAATGTTCAAGAAGAATTGATGGACACAATCTTAGGAACATGAACAGGAAACTCATGAATTTCATCAACCCATGGGCTCTTCTCTTTAGCTGGATTAATTGTTTTTAACGCACGCCAAACAGCACTGTTACACTTGAATCCTGATCCAAAAGCAATTTGCCATGTTCTATCACCTTTTCTGATTCTTCCTTTTGCTTCAGAATAAGCCAATTCGTACCATAAAGAACTACTAGAAGTGTTACCAAATCTATAAAGAGTCATTCTTGAAGGCTCCATATGCCAATCTGTAAGATCAAGATTCTTCTCTAATTCATCTAGTACAGCTCTCCCTCCTGCATGAATGCAAAAATGCTCGAATGCTAACTTGAAATCTGGAATGTATGGTTTTATTTTCATTTTAAAGACCTTTCTTGCAACTAAAGTTGCAAAAAATAAGAGTTGTTCAGACATTGGAAGGACTAATGGGCCTAAAGTTGTGATGTTGGTTTTGAGAGCTTCACCAGCAACTGCCATAAGATCTTTAGAAAGTGAGACACCAATTCTTTTAGTATCATCTTCTCTTTGGAATACACAATTATAACATTTATCATCAGCTCCCTTGTGAGTACGAACTGTGTGGATTAGTTGATACTTCGATCGACGACTGTCCGATGATCGGTTAGAGAGAAGAATGGCTGCACCACCCATTCGAAAGAGGCAGTTTGATACAAGCATTGATCGGTTATTGCCGAAGTACCAATTCAAAGTAATGTTCTCCATACTAACCACTAGAGCATAGGAGTTAGGGTGAACCTGATAAATAAAAATTAAGTGAAATATTACACTAATTAAAATTATATGCTCAACATTATGCATGTAAATAATTAATTAATAATATATATATATATATATATAATAAAAAGAGTAATTTAGATCCAACTTAGGTAGTTGTTGGGAGGACTAGCATTAATGGAAGTGCTAACTTTTTAGGGCAACCCCAGCTAGATATGAGGGCAGATAATGCAGAGCCAACTTGACCACATATTTGTTCGCATATCATATATATAGCACAAACCCGATATGAATAAAACTCAAATAAATATTCGATTTTTGTATTTTTGAACTTTAATTTTATTATAAAACTAAAGTGTTATTAAATATTTCCGGTCCCGAAATTAATCAACTTACTCAAGTTGTGTCCTCTTCTTGTTGAATATTTTTTTCAAATATAAAAATTTCGAAGTTGACATTTAAATAATAACGATTTAATATTGGATTGATTACTCAATTATTACTTGATATAATGATGAAACTATTTAATTACTGAGCTAGTAATTTAATGAAATAAAATAAGCAAACCTGTAAAAGCTGCTTGGCAAGGTCGATGGAAATAAGGCCAGCACTGCAGCCCATACCACCGAGATTATAACTCAATATATTTCCTCTTAGCTTATAGTGATTTACAATCATAGCAGAAAGAGACGGGGTCGGATTGAACAAACTACAATTAACAATAAGAATTCCAACATCCTTAGCTTTAACTCCAGTTTTAGCTAGCAGCTCATCAATGGCGCCGAGCATCACAGTCTCAGCTTCTTTTCTTGCCTCGGCCATACATGGGTTCGGTGGAACCCGCATAACAGCTTCAGGAAAATAAGTGTTTTGTCCTAATCCAGATCTTTCAAGAATCTTCTTTTGAAAAGCCAAATTCTCTTCAGTGAAGCTTCCGGCCAATGTTGATCTCTCCATGAAAATCTCTCTGGTGCACATACGAGCCTCTTCAGGCTTGTAACATGAAAAATCAACCAAATAAATTTTTCTTGGGCGGCTCATGAAGTAAAGAGTAGCCAAGAAAACTATGAGACCAGAACAGAGAGTTACAGATATGAAATTGAATTTGAGATGGTTCCATAATTGAACAAAATCTTGAATAGTAAGAGTTGACAGATGAGCAGAAGCAACACCCAAAAGAGGAATTAGCAAAAGATACATAGCATTAGAAATTAAATAATGATAACCCAATTTTACATATTTGAGTCTAACTGATAGAAGAAAATTTGGAAGCTTATTATTATTATGTTTTGCTTCTGCTGTATTTTCGTGTGACATTTTTTATGAATGAATTAAAGAAAATGGAAATTAAAAGGCAAAAAGAAATGGAAGATTGAGAAGTGAAGAAAGATTGAGAGAAAAAGTAAGGAGATTTAAAGAGAACAAGACTGCAGAGAGGGATAGGATGGCGGGGGGTTGGGGGATACAACTACCCCAACGAACATTACATTCATGGTTAACGAGGCAAGCATGGCAATATTCAATTTGCCAACTGGGATTTTGAGGTTTTATTTATTTTTGTTTTCACGTCCACATTGGTTATATGTTTGACCTATTTGTAGTTGAGTTATTGCCAGTTTGCCACTTTCATACACGACAACATTAATTGTCTTTAGATGATGCCAAGTGTTTCTACATAGTATTACTGTATGTTCATGTTGGTGAACTACTTATAAATGTTTTTGTGGAATTTTGACTATTGATCTTTATTGGTAAGAAATAAAATGAATTTACTTTATTCATCATACATATTCCCTAAGGCTACGATAAGAGAAGAAGGATCACAAAAACTTAAAAAAGCAAAAAAAAAAAATCAAAATTTTATTCAGTTTAGTAATTTTATTTTTAAATCTTTTAATTAAGTTGAGGGAAAATTAATTATCGAAGTTACATATATAAACATTTATCCTTGACTAAGCTAACTACCAAAAATGTTCTAGAAATTATTAAACAATATCCAATTAAAAGCTAGACTGCTTAAATTGGTGATTTGGTGTTAGTTCAACTTTACTGCTTACCCAATTTTAGTCATGATTAATTAAGAGTGGCCCTAAAAAATCATATTTGGAAACTCTTTTTGTAGTTTGAGTGTTACCTTCAAACATAAATTAATTTTAGAAAGAAAAAAAACTTAATAAGGGTAGATGGTGTAAAACCAATTGTGTGCGTAATAAATTGAAATTAAAAAAATAAGGGTTCAAATTAGAGATGATAATGAGTTAGGTATTTTGGATATCCTATTAGTCATAATCCTAGAATATAAATAATTTATAAATAATTTTAGAGAGATATTAATAGAATTTTTACTCGTAATAAATTTAAATATATATTTTTAAATATCCGTTATCTGAATCTGATTATATATATCACTTATATTTAATTAAATTATAATTATATATTTATTATATTTTATTTTAATTATAAAATTATGTGGTATAAAATTATTTTAATAAATTTGTATTAGTATTAAATTTTTATTTATAATTATTTAATTGAAAAAAATATAATTTTATAATTTTATAATTTAAAATTTTATAATATTTTTAAATTTTTATACTTAAATAAATAATAAATTTAAAATAAATTTAAAATAAATATAAATAATTTAAATTTAAGTAAGCTCGAATTAAAATATGGTATTTTAGGGATAACAACCACGGTGACTACTAAATAAAATGTTGTGTTTAACAAGAGAACGAGAGGGCAGCTAAGGAATAGCACCAATAATTGGGTCAAGTAGCAGAAAAGAACGCTTCTTCGCATTTTAGGCAGCACAGACACCGGCTTTGACCTCCCATTTGTCGTAACATTATTATTATTTATTTTTGAAAGGATAAGTCGTAACATTATTATTATTATTATTAGACTTAAATGTATAAAGAGTAATATACGTGTATTTTGTGTATTTAATATGATTTTTTATTTTTAAAAAATAAATTATTAGCAATTTAATACATTAATTAATTGCACTAGCTATAATAAATATGATATGATAAATAAATAAGTAATTCAAATAAAAAATATAATATCTAATGTAAAAATGATATTTAGCGTGTTTGACATATATATCTAATATGACAATTTAATTTTTTGGTAAATAAATATATGATTTTTTTATTTTTATTTTTTTGCAAATAAATACAATTAAATTATATTTTGTATTATTTTGAGCTTAAAAAGTTATGATATGAGGAAAGTTACTTTTTTAAAATTTACACTTAAACTATTAGTTAAAAAATAATTAAAAATTTTTTCAAAATTAAAGAAAACATCAAAATCAATAAATTTTGTAATTTTTAATTTTTTTCTTAATTATGACTTAAATAAACTCTTTAAACAGTTTTTTCATTCAGATAGAAATTATTTACTGGTTAAATAAATAATTTTATTTAAAAAAATTAATTTGATATGATATAATATATTTTCTTTAATCAAATGTCATATTTTTAGTGTTATGGCAATATTATAATTATCAAATTTTGAATTATAACTTTTGAAATAGAGTAAGTATTAAAAACTAGAAAAAAAATAAAAAAGTAAAATTATTTAAGAAATCAAATGTAAATTTTGATAATCATCATTAAATTTATCCTTTTTTTCATACTTTGTAATCGAGTGAGAAAAAAATTTTCATATATAGATTTTGATGTTTCTTTTAATTTTTAAAATTTTTTAATTATTTTTAAGTCATAGTTTAAGAAAAGTGAAAAATAACTTTTCTCAACTTATAATTTTTTTAAGCTCAAAATAAAGTAAGATAGAATTTGATAAAAAAAATAATAAAAAAAACCAATGTATTTATTTTCCAATATTTCAAATATCATGTGTATTTATTTGTCAAAAAATAAAAAGATCATGTTAAAGATATAAAATACATTAAAATCATTTTGATATGGGCATATTTTTTTTATTTATGTGATCCGTACTAATAAGTTATTTACTACATTAGTATTTATTATAGTAAATTAGCAGATGTAATAAATTATCAAATAATTCAAAAGTTAAATATTTACTTAAAAAATGTCATATTAAATATGTAAAATAAGTTAAAGGTGTGTATTGTTATTATTATTATTATTATTATTATTATTATTATTATTATTATATTTTCTATGAGTTATATTAATTAGAAAAAATTATATGATATGTAATTTTTTAGTATGTATTTATTATTGAATTGTAATTAATAATAATATTAATTTAAGTATATAAAATAAATACATATTTATAATATATGCAATAATTTTCAACATAACTTTTCCCTCTCTATTAAAAAAACAATTAATCTAGTTTCTAGACAAAAAAAAATTATAAGTGCTAATATATGGTGAGAGATAATAAGAGTCTATAATTATACTAGTTAGTACTAGTCATTTTAATATCATACTAGCTAATATACCAATATGTATTGTGAGTTGTGATTTTAATATTCTCCTATATTTATGTCTCTGCTTTGTACATTTAAAATAATAATAATAATAATAATAATAATAATAATAATAATAATAATAATAATAATAATAATAATAATAATAATAATAATAATAATAATAATAATATACTCTCTACAATTTTGCGTGCTGGAGTTTTGAAGCAAATTATTAACTTGGAGAAAGTTGAATCAACAAACCTAACATTAGCCGATATGTCTTAAATGCTCAAACTTCTAACCTAAAAATACCCACCAACCTTGTTGTGAAGCATTTATATACCAATATGGGCTACTAATGCTAAAGTGATACATCATAGATATACGCTTCTCATTCACATTATTCTATGGATATATAAGCCAATGCCTTGTATTATGCTAGTTAGGGTTAGATTTTTAAGTATTCACTTTTCAACACTTAATTACAAATTTATATCTATTTTCACATCTTACATCTAATATATTTTTTTAATAGAATATATTTAGTATATATATAATATATTAGAGATAAACATACAATATATTTTCAGTTAAATTTACGAAAATTAAATGTTTTTAAATATTTCTAAAAAATGTAAAGTATTAAAAAAAACAATTAAAAAATAACATGTTATATACATCCTCTTAGATTTTGGTTTGTGAAGTGGAGATGGGACATTGGACTTGAGCTTTTTAAGCTAGGTAAATAACATAAATATGTTATTTTAAGAAGAGCTCGCTAGTGTAGTTTGTGGTTTGTTCATTCAATTAGATGGGTTAATATATATATATATATATATATATATAAAGTTGGCCCAGTATAAGGGACAAAGTATATAAATATACCCCATATGTTTTTTGTGAAAGTTATACATTAGTCCTTATATATTGTTTATGATAAATATACAATATATATTATAATTTAAATATTTTTAGGCTGTGTTTTCAAAATGAATTGGCTTTTGAATTATGGATTTACAGTGTCCTTGTGGTTGTGGCTGTTAATGGTGGTGGTGGACCGGTGGCGTTGATTTGCAAAATAGAGAGAAGAAAAAAAACCCATCAGTTCATCTAAAAAGTATAGGCAAAACAAAACCCATTTCAATTAAATTAGTCTAATACAAAAAAATTTAGCTAATTAATTCGAGCTTAAACTTTTCATTCTCATTTTTCTGCTTTTTTTGGTAACCAAACAAACCAAACCTCATATCGATTTGCTTAAATAATATATTATTCCCATTTTATCCTCCTAAATAGAACCCAACATTGAAAAGAAGAATCAAGTTAAAAAATTAGCTTTGACATCTGTGGACCCATATTTTTATTTTTGTCAGTCAGCAACAAAAAAAGTGGACTTTAAGTTCACCAAGGAAGGGTTTAGCAAGTTTGCAAAAGTAAAATCTGTGTATAATTGAGCTCATAATTTTTTTTATAGTTGCTTTTGCAAAAGCATTAGACGTATATTAATTTGTACCTTATCCTAATATTTAATAAATGAAAATTTTTTTTAACATGGTTTATTTATTTTCTATAATTTTTAATTTTCCAATAAGAATTTTTGTTAAGAATTTTCTAATACATGATCATTTTCCTTAATTTTAAAAAATTAATATATAAATTTATTAATTTTACAAAAATTATAAACTTTTTATATTTTAAATATTTAGTATTCCCTATTAAGACATTGTGGTACGAGGTACATAATTATAACTGAAGAAGAAACGATAAATAAAATAAAAATAATGAACATCAAAATTTTAAGTGAGAAAATCTCAAAATTAATTAGAATAAAAAATCACGGATAAATTATAAAATAGTTTTATTATAGTAAAAAAATTACAATAATTTTTTTTAAAATAAGAAGAGTGTAATTGACAATACTCTCTCTATAATAAGAGAAAAATTAAACACTCTCTCTAATAAAAAGAAAAACAATATTTAAGAGAAATCTCATATTTTCTCTCTAATACTTTTTCTTTTTAATTTTTTGCCTAAAAATGGAATGGTGAATAGAAGTGTATATATATATATATATATAGAGAGAGAGAGAGAGAGAGAGAAAATGTGATGATATGAGATGATTTGGTAGTTTGCAATTCAAGTTGAAAAGTAACTTGATATAGTTGTCTTCTCCAAGAAAATATTCCACCATTTTTTTTACCAATTTTAATATTTAATGGAGAAGCAAAATTATTTCTTATCTCTTTATCAACTTGAAAAATAACTTGATATAGTTATCTTCTTCAAAAAAAATAACCCACCATTTTTTACCCAAAAAAGGAATTTTACTACTGCATATCTCCCACTTAAAGTCATTTTTGTTCTTTTTATATCCTTTCTACACTTGACATCTCTATGTTATTTATGTATCTGCTAGGCCTAAGGAGGATCGACACCAGATAAACTTATCATTATTAATCCGCTTTGTTAATAAACTGCTAGGTTGTTCTTTGTATGGATTTTTTATATATCCACACTTTTTTCTTGCATCTTCTCATGAACGAAGTGATATTGAACTCATATTTACTTTATCTTTGAATGAAATGTTGGATTCTTTGTAAGATGCAAAGCACTATGACTATCACAAAATAGAGCAATCTTCTCTTGTGTGTATCCGAGCTCCTTCAGTAGTGTTTGCAAACATGTTGTCTCTTTGCTAGCTTGGGTAGTTGCAACATATTTTGCCTCAGTTATAGAAGTAGCCACAATAGACTGCGATTTAAAACCCAGCTCATAGCTCCTCCAGCAAGAGTAAACATATAACCTGAGGTGGACTTGCTCTTGTCAGGATCACTTGTATAATCTGAATCAATATAACATCTGACAATAAAGTCTAATTCTCCATAACATAATGTAGTATTTGAGGTACCCTTGACATATCTCAGGATCCTCTTTACAATACTCAAATGCTCTTTACCAGAATTCACCATGTATCGACTAACCACTCCTACTGCTTGTGCAATGTCTGGTCTTGTACAAATCATAGCTACCATTAAGCTATCCACTGTCGATGCATATGGTACTTGAGACATTTCTATCCTCTCTACTTTATTACTAGGGCTCATACTTGAGGATAACTTGAAATTAATAGGAAGAATGGTAGAAATTGACCTGCAATTTACATGTTGAAGCGCCATAAGATTTTCTTCAAATAATTTTTCTAAGAAAGCAATAACTTCCTATTATTTCTATCTTGGTAAATCTGCATCTCTAGAATCTTGTTTGTTAGTCTCAAGTTCTCCATTTCAAACTCCGTAGCCAACTGTGCCTTTAAGTCTGTAATGCGATCTTTGATGGGACCTGCTACCAATATATCATCAACATACAACAACAGAATAATGAAATTACCATCACCAAATGAACTATGTTTATTGTATCCAAGGCTCATGATAAATGAATCAAATCTCTTATACCAACATATCGGTGCATGTTTAAGACTGTATAGAGATTTATTCAATCTGCGAACCAAATTCTCTTTTTCTTCAAAACATTCTGGTTTGAGCATGAGATCTCTTCTTCAAGTTTTCCATGAAGAAATGCAGTTTTTATGTCCAATTGCTCTAAGTATAAGTCAAATATAGCACACATCGCCAAGATACTCGAACCGTCGTAAGTTGAACAATAGGAGATAATATTTTATTGAAGTTTATACCTTCTTTCTGAACAAATCCTTTCACCACCAATCTAGCATAATATTGCTCCACTTGGTTATTGCCATCTCGTTTGATTTTGTAAACCCATTTAATCCTCATGGCCTTCCTTCCTTGTGGCAGTGAAACGATATCTCATATTTTATTTCTATGAAGAGCTTCAATTTCTTCTTGCATTGGTACCATCCACATAAAAGCTTCTTGACTTTTTATAGCCTCATGGAAAGTTGATAGCTCTCCATCCTCTATTAGTAATCAATATTCGACATTTCCCTTCATAATGTACTCTAAGTGCCAAGTTGATTCTCTTCTCTCCCAAGTTGACTATCAAAATTGTGGAGTTGCAAACTCGGCTTATTCTTGTTCTTCATATTCTGATGATGCTTCAGAAAAATCTGAAACTTCTTGTTCTGTCTTTCTTCAACTTGAATTGTAATAGTCTTTGGTATATCTTTTGAAGTGTTATCATTATTTTTTTCTTGTGCCTTATCTTCTACAAATACAATATCCCTACTGATTAGTATCTTATGGGCAGTGAGATTCTACAAACGATACCCTTTGACTCCATCATCATACCCTAAGAAAATACACTTTCTGTATTTTTTTTATATTAAACTTTGATGTTTCTTGGGCGTTGTACATAACATAATTAGGCCTTTCAAATGTATGTACAGGAGAATAATCAGCTGGCTTACAAGTCCACATTTCCATTGGAGTTTTCAGACCAATTGCAGTTGATGGTGACAGATTGATCATATAACAAGCAGTCTTGAATACTTATGCCCAAAATGACTTGGACAGCCCTACAGTTCTCAACATCGCTCTTGTTCTTTCTAATAAGGTTCTGTTCATTAGCTTAGATACTCCATTTTATTGTGGAGTATATGCCACCGTAAACTGCCTTTTGATACCTTTTTGTTTACAAAAGCTATCAAATCCATCACCATTATATTTTCACTATTGTCTATCCTTAAATACTTGATCTTCTTTTCTATTTTAAGCTTAACTCGCACTTTGAATATTTTAAAAACTGAAAATACATCTGCATTTTGTTACTGGATACACTCAACATCTCCTAGAGTAATCGTCAATAAAAGATAAAAAATATTTTGCTCCTCCTAGGGATAGAACTGGTGTTGCCAAACATTAGAATATATTAGTTCTAAGATAGCTTTGTTTCTAGTAAAGGAACTGTTGAATTGCAACCTGTGCTTTTTACTAATAACATAATGTTCATAAAAAGGTACTGAAACGCCCTGGAAACAGTTTTTTATTAGCAAGAAACTTCAACTCTTGTTTTGACATGTGGCCAAGCTTACGGTGCTACATCAATGTTAATTCTTATACTGAACTTACTAACATAATAGATGCTTCTCCTTCTTGTTGTGTTTGTCCTTTAAGCATGTACAAATTTGTAGCTATTTTTTTCACTTTCATTATTACAAAAGTGCCTTTAACTATTTTTATGATCTCATTTTGAATATGAGATTTTATACCTAATTGTCCCAAAGATAATAGATTTTTCTTCAAGCCTTTGACATGTTGTACCTTCAAGATGGTGCAAATTGTATCATCATACATCTTTAATTTGATGGTATCAATTTCAGCAATCTCCAAGGCATGATCGTCTCCCATGAACACAAATCCTCTGGAGGTAGGTTCATATTGATGAACCATTCTCTCCGAGGAGTCAGATGCCATATTGCTCTTGAGTCCATAAGCCATACATCAATGAATCTTCTTCTACCTTCAGTAACTATTGTTGTCTCACTGTATAAAATTTCACCATTATTTGAGGTGCTTGCTACACAACCCTGAGCTTTTGGCGACTCATGACCTTTTTCTTTGGCTTCTCTATTCTTTTTGAGATGCAAATACTCCTTTTTATAGTGTCTTTTCTTGCCACGATGATAACAGTTGAGATTCTTCTTACTTCTGAATTTTGATATACTCTAATTGTGACTCCCTCTAAGGCCACATTTCATTGATCTTCCTCTTGTTACTGTCAAAGCTTGAGCTTGCTATAAGCCTCCCTATATATCCTCGTTGCTTTTGTGCCAATTTTTTTTAAAGAACCACACCTATAATATTATCGAAGACTAGAACTTTAATGTTATTGGTTAAGTTGATGATAAGTTGATCATATAAATCATATAGACTTTGAAGTATAATTTTAGCACATTCACCCGTCTCTATGTTATGCCCCATTATTGACCTCCCTTCTCCCCTCCTATCTATGTGTGTATGTATATATATAATAGATTATTTATATATAATAGATTAATTATATTAAATTATATATATGTTCTTTTAAAATTAGTATTTAAATATTGATTATTTTATAATTTAAAATTAATTTTTAATTTATTATTTTGATGATGTTATTGAGTATAAAAATTTATAATTATTGTTTAATTCAAAGTTTAATTTATAGGTTCTAATTTATTGTTTAATAATTAGATTAATTATATTTTTGAATTTAATCATGAGTTGAGATTTGAGGTTTTGATGATTAAATTAATTATTTTGACATTTAATTATGAATTGAGATTTTGAGTTTTAATGATTAGGTTAACTATTTTAAAATTTGATTATAAATTTAAATTTGAGGGTTTTGATTTTATACAAAATATTTTATCACATAAATTTATTAAAAAATAATTAATTTTTTTGGACCAATAAAAAATAATTAGTTTAAACTTTTCTTTAAAATATCTCAAAAAATATATAAGTATTATTTTAAAAATGGCATATAATGTGTAATTTTTTAAAGTAAAATTTAAATATTAAAATAAAAATGATCAAAATTCTAATATTTAAATATTTAATAAGAAAATAAAATTGAATATAAATATTAATATCAACTATTTGTATTAATTTTTTAATATAAAAATAAAACATATATATATATATATTCGTCTGTAATTTTTTTCTTAGAAATTTTGCCCTTCTTTACTAAATTCTGGTTCTATCACTAGTTGACTCTATCATTCAAAGGGTGTAAAATTTTTTTCTCATGAAAATTTTATTGTGCAGTGATTTAGTCTCGTATAATTGTATCAAAGTATCTCATATCTCAATTTTGAAATTTAATCAAAAATTGAGATTTGGGATTTTCATGATTAAATTAATTATTTTAAAATTTGATTATGAATTGAGATTTTGAGTTTTAATGATTAGGTTAATTATTTTGAAATTTGATTATAAACTGGAATTTGAGTGTTTTGATTTTATAAAAAATATTTTATCACATAAATTTATTTAAAAATATTTAATTTTTTTGGACCAATAAAAAATAATTAGTTAAATATTTTCCTTAAATGTTATTTTAAAAATGGCATATAATGTGTAATTTTTTAAAGTCATATTTAAATATTAAAATAAAAATGATCAAAATTCTAATATTTAAATATTTAATAAGAAAATAAAATTGAATATAAATATTAATACCAACTATATATTAGCAATAATTTTTTAATATGAAAATAAAACGTATATATAAATTCGTCTGTAATTTTTTTCTTAAAAAGTTTGCTCCCTTTAACTAAATCTTGGTTCTGCTACTGGTTGACTCTATCATCCAAATGGTGTAAAGTTCTCTCTTCAAGAAAATTTTATTATGCAGTGATTTAGCTTCGTACAATTTTATCAAAGTATCACATATTTCTTTTACTATTTCTTTTCTCCATCACACTTGACAATACCCCATTGACTGGTGCTAGATACAGATTAGCAATAGTATTATCATTCATCTAATTTCACTTGCCGTCGTCAATCGAGCATATCTCCAATTGCCGCCAAGCAGTTATATTTTATCAAAACTATTTTTATTTTCATTTTTTACAATAAGAAATTACTCCCATTAAAATTTTTTATTTTGTACTTCAACACCATTGTTGAAGATATCTCATTTTTACTAACTGAATCTGACGATAGCACAAAAAAAAGTTATAAATTTGGCGCTCTGATACCATTGTTAAAATATTATGGCATGAAGCATATAATTACAACTAAAGTAGAAATGAGAAATAAAATAAAAATAATAAAAATAAAAAATAAAATAAAAATAATAAAGACTAAAATTTTATATGAAAAAATCTCCAAACTAATTGGAGTAAAAATCATGGATAAATTGTATAAGGATTTTATTATAGTAAAATAATTACAATAATTTCTTTCTAAAATAAGGAGTGTACAATTGACAATATTTTTTTTTATAATAAGAGAAAAATTAAACACTCCCTCTAATAAAAGAAAAGATAATATTTTAGAAAAATCTCATTTTTTCTCTCTAATAACTCTCTCTCTCTTTCTCTTTGGTTTTTAGCCTAAAAATGGGATGGTGAATAGAAGTAGATAGGTATATATAGAGAGAAGAAATGTGGTGATATGAGGTGGTTAACAATTCAAGTTGAAAAATAACTTGATATAGTTATTTTCTTCCAGAAAATAGCCCATCATTTTTTACCAATTCTAATACTTAATAGAGAAGCAAAATTACTTCTTTTCTCTTTATCAAATTGAAAAAAACTTGATATAGTTGGAAGGCAACTTGATATAGTTATCTTCTTTAAGAAAATAGCCACCATTTTTTACGTATAAAAGGGACTTTACTATCACATTCGTTACTTCAATTTCATAGATGGATACATTTAAATGTTGTTTATATATATATATATATATATTTGATCCCTTCCTAGTATTAATTCTAAATTCATCCCTACTGATAATATATCAAAGTCATCAAAATTAATAAATAAAATAGCTAAATTACATTATGGTAATAATATGGTACATATAATAATTATATGAACAACTATCATGAAATTGATCAATAATTAAGTTGTATCATTTAAGTTTTAATTTTTTGACAAAAGCAAAACTTGAATTATCAAATATGTTGATATTATAAAAGTTTACAGTGTTTAGAGATCAGACTTGATTCGGTTGCTATAATTGATCGACAAAAACAGAAACTAAATGAGAAAGATTAATCGAGCGCAGCTTTGCTCTGATACCATATAAAAATTTACATTGTTTAGGAAGCTAAGACTCACTTATTACGTATACTACAGTGTGTATATATAGAATACAAGTATATCAATATTCTGTTACAAAAGATAACACTACACTTATTCACAATTACCAAATCATTTAACTCATCCTTATCAGATATTAATGAAAATAAAGAGCATACAATAAGATAATACATTTCAGTAATTAATCCTTTTTCTTTTTTATTTGTTAGTTTTTTTAATGTAAAATAATATTAGCATAATTAATAGTAAAATAAACATAACTTTTATAGTATTTCGTACACCAACCATGCACATGTAGTTCAAAAAAAAAAGAGATATATTATTAAAAATAATATATATATAATTTTTATTTTTTGTAAACTTAGTTGAAATGACTGATACTAAACTAATAAGTAAAAATTAAAGAATAGCATTATTTCACAAGATATTTAATAGTGAATTTAGGGGACTTCATTATACCAACAAATGAAGCTTTATATAAGGACCATAAATTAGTTATCTAATTTTTTTACCGCTCTTTTCCTTTTTAAACAAATTCAATATAGAATTACAAACTTTGAGAAATACTAATTACATTCAATTTAAACAGTGACAATTCAATAATTTTTTTTATTTATTAGAAAATATTTATTATAATCTCTCTTTCATTAAATAATTACTAAGTAATGATTTAAGAATTAATTACAAAATATCCTATGAAACTTATTGCATTAATTAACATATTTCATCCTTATAATTTTAAAACTTGCTAATAAAACGTCCCCTTTTTAATTTTTAACGCTTTCTTTTTTAATTACTGAAGTTAATTATGGTACCTTATTTCAATATTGATGAGCTAATAAAAATAATTTAACTTTCATTTATTTTTATGCTTTTATATTGTTTTAATTAACAAAAATTATTTTATGTTTTTGGTTTAGAAAAATACGATAATAAAAATAATGGAGTTCCTAAATAAAATTTTATTTTATTCTGCTTAACTCATTTTTCATAATTAAAAATAAGTAAATTATAAATATGGACTTCTTCCAAAATTGTATTTGAGAATTTTATCTTATACATTTTAAATAGAACCACTAAACACTAATTTGAAGATTAAAAAAAAAGAAAGTGAAAGTGTTAAAAATTAAAAAGAGTGATAATTTTTTTATTTCTTAGTTTTGAATTGTGGATTAAATAGTGACACCACGTGGGTGAAGCCATATAACTGATCATTAGGCACTAACCATTAATAATTAATAGTACCATCAATTGAGGCATGAAGGGCTAATGGTCTGTTCGTCCCTATTAATTTTATTTTTATAAGTCACTATTAATTATTATAAAAATATTATATAGATTAAATTAATATTAAAATAATTATTTTTTAATTTAATTAATATATAAAATATTTTTAATTTAAATTAATTTAATTAATTTAATATTGTTTTAATTATTAATTATAATTTAAAAAAATAAATTAAATGAAAACACCAGCAGACCAAGAATTAAATTCATACACAGTCGAGTTCAAAAAACATTTCATACATTCAGTCAAACTTGTCATACGCAATAAAAAAAAATCTGCACATTAAATTAATTGTAGTTCCCTAAAAATTAATTTATTTATATAATTTAATTTAGTTATTTAACAAGCTAAAAAATATTTTTGCTGTGTTGCAATTTATAATATTTAATATTATTTTAAGTAAAAATAATTTATTTGTTAATATAATTAGTATATAAAAATAATATATATAAATATATATAACATTAAAAAATAAAAATTTTCATGTTCAAATATTATAAAAATATTTATAATGAAATATGTCTAGTGTATTAAAAGAAAATCAAATATTTAACCTTTGTTAATTATAGAAAATAATGCTATTAGTAAAAAAGAAAGAAAAGAATATTATTTTTCAATTAATTATAAAATAAATTTAATGTTTAATGTTTAATTATTATTTTGAATGAAATACATTATTTATTAAACATATTTTTTATATAAAATTATATAAAAATAATGAAATACATATTTTTTTTATATAATTATTTTAAATAACATGATATGTTGTACTTATATTAAAAAAGATATTTAGAATATTATTTTTTTAACAAAACGTATTCACCAATTTAAAATTTTATTGATATTTAGATATATTAAGTTTTTCATATTTAACAGTATTAATTTTATAATTTTTAATCTCATATTTAATCTAAATTTTTTTGGAAAATATTATTTTTTAAATTATTTTGAGTATTTTATAGTTTTTATTTTTTGAAATTAATAAGATGTCAAAATTTAAATTAAATTAAATTAAAAACTTATAAGGTTTTTCTAATTTGATAATATAAACTTTGAGCACATAATATTTAAATATTACTAAGTTCAAGACAATACTAATTAAAATTCAAAATAAAAAATAAAAAAATTTAAATGCATTTAAAGTTTTTGAAATAATAATGTGTTTAGTAATTTTTTTGGTAAATATTACAAAACATTCATTAATTTTTTTTAATTTTTATAATTAAAATAAATATAAACAATAATTTTAAATTTTGTTATTTAAAAATTAAAGATTAATATTAATAGTGAAAGAAAATTAAAAATTAAAATATTAATAATCTTCTATTTTTTTAAGAGTCGCTAAAAGATATATGCATAAGTTTGATTTTTAAGAAATTTTTTTATTATCCATTCATTAAATTAAATTTAAAGGGTAAATTATTCGCTTGAATTATATATAAAAATATTTAACAAAAATAAAATAAATGATAAAATGAGAAGAGACTTGATAAAAAAAGAAGAAGAAGAAGAAGAAGAGGCAAATTGCTATTGGGCATGAAATGAGAAACGTAGACTATAAGCTGCATGAGACTCTAAAGACTTAAGTGAATGGTGGTGCATCTAATATACCGACACAAAATGGTAAGCTAATCGAAGAGGAAAAAAAAAGGAGCAAGAGCAAAATGGAAAATAAAGTAAAAAAAAAACTTGGTTTAAGGAGAAATTCATGCCACAAGGAATAATATTTCTCGTGGCAATTTTAGTATATATATAATTCAATTCATAAATAAATAAAAAGGAAAATACTTATCAATTGTTCAATTCGTTGTTAAATTATCTTTTGTTATTATATGAAATTAATAATTGCTTAATAAAATGTTATGTAAAATAACTATTTGTAATTAAATTTTCTGAAATAATTGATCCCTCAGAGCATTTATTTGAAAAAATCGATTTTCACGAACTGACAACAAGTAATACACCTATTGATATGCATGAACCTCTTAAGAAAACTCCTAATTTTGTACTTAAAATTTTAATTAATATAAATTTTATATTAAAAATAATATATTTATAAAATTTATTCTTTTAGAATTAAAATTAAGTAATAAAACAGAACTAAAACTTATCATTTTACCGAATTTCAAACTAATTAAAATTTAATTTAGAATCAATTACATATATTCTTCTAATATTATTAGTTAATTATTGTTAAATAAAAAGAGAGAGAGAGATTGCAAAGTTCAGGTCATCATAATATTTTATCATGGGCCGAATCGCAAATCTCAATTAGTAAAATTATGAGTCACTGAGTTGAATTTTTTTTTTTTAAAAAAATAGTATTTTCTAAACCTAGACCCCATTCATATTCAACATATGGTAATTAAAATTATATATTAGTCATATATCCATGAATTAGATCACCATAGAATATCATAGTCATGCCTGATTGAAGAATATTAAGAACTAACATAAAGATTTGTTGAAATTGAAATCATTGAAAACCCCTGAAGGAAATTTTTTTGGCTGTGATGGTGAAAAACCTCCTCCCATATATACAATGATCCATCAAATATCTGGGCCTAATTACATTACCATCTTGAGGATAACAAATCTTGCATCAGAAAGTTAATAAAAAAAACTGATATTGTAAATGAAGTATTTTATTTGACAAAATTTATTTCATCCAAACTTGTAAGATCCTACTTTGCTTTATGAACTAATTAACTTTATCAGGAAAAGAAAAAATAAAATATTGTTTTCACATATCAACCAGTAGAGCTAATTAAAATTAATAATAATTAGGATACAAAGATTGATTAATAAGATGACCTACGATCAAATGGATGTTCAGGAAGAAAAAAAGGGACACAATCTTAGGGAACATGAACAGGAAATTCATTAATTTCATCAATCCAAGCGCTCTTCTTTTAGCTGGATTAATAGTTTTTAAGGCACGACAAACAGCACTGTGACACTTGAATCCTGCACCCAAGGGCGAAGCTACTTATGCTGGAAAGGGCAGCTGCCCCCTTTTATTTTGAATTTTTTTTTATAAATATGTGTAATTTTTTATATATATATATGTATATATATTATTAAAATTTCTAAAATGTTTAATTGCCCTCCTTTAAATTTATAAAAAAATATAAGATATTTTTATTTTGCCCCTCTTCACTAAAAAGTCTAACTTCGCCCCTGACTGCATGAAAACCAATTTGCCTTGCTCTCTCACCTTTCTCTGATTCTTCCTTTTGCTTCAGTATAAGCCAATTCATACCATAAACAACTAATAGATGTGTTACCAAATCTATAAAGAGTCATTCTTGAAGTCTCCATATACCAATATGCAAGATCAAGATTTTTCTCTATTTCATTTAGTACAGATCTCCCTCCTGCATGAATGCAGAAATGCTCATATGTTTACTTGAAATCTGGAATATATGGTTTCATTTTCATTTTAAAGACTTTTCTTGCAACTAAATTTGCAAAAAATAGGAGTTGTTCAGACACTGGAAGTACTAATGGACCTAAAGTTGCGATGTTGGTTTTGAAAGCTTCTCCGGCAACTGCTATAAGATCTTTAGAAAGTGAGACACCAATTCTATTAGTATCATCTTCTTCTTGGAATACACAATTGTAACATTTATCATCAGCTCCCTTGTGAGTACGAACTGTGTGGATTAATTGATACTTTGATTGGCGGCTGTCCGATGATCTGTTGGACAGAAGAATGGCTGCACCGCCCACTCGAAAAAGGCAGTTTGAGTTAAGCATTGGTCGATGGTTGCCTAAGTACCAATTCAAAGTGATGATCTCTGTACTAACCATTAGGGCATAGGAATCAGGTGAAACACTTGGTTAATTAAAATTATTATATGCTCAAAGATTATGTATATAATGATGAAACTAGTTAATTACTGAGATAGTAATTTAATGAAATAAAAGAAGCAAACCTGTAAGAGCTGTTAGGCAAGGTCCATGGAAATAAGGCCAGCACTGCAGCCCATACCACCAAGATTATAAATTTATGACTCAATAAATTTCCTCTTAGCTTATAGTGATTCACGATCATAGCAGAAAGAGACGGCGTCCTATTGAACAAACTACAATTAACAATAAGAATTCTAACATCCTTAGCTTTAACTCCAGTTTTAGCTAGCAGCTCATCAATGGCGCCTAACATCACAGTCTCAGCTTCTTTTCTTGCCTCTGCCATACATGGGTTCGGTGGAACCCGCATAACAGCTTCAGGAAAATAAGTGTTTTGTCCTAATCCAGATCTTTCAAGAATCTTCTTTTGAAAAGCCAAATTTTCTTCAGTGAAGCTTCCAGCCAATGTTGATCTCTCCATGAAAATCTCTCTGGTGCACATACGAGCCTCTTCAGGCTTGTAACATGAAAAATCAACCAAATAAATTTTTCTTGGGCGGCTCATGAAGTAAAGAGTAGCCAAGAAAACTATGAGACCAGAACAGAGAATTACAGATATGAAATTGAATTTGAGATGGTTCCATAATTGAACAAAATCTTGAATAGTAAGAGTTGAAAGATGAGCAGAAGCAACACCCAAAAGAGAAATTAGCAAAAGATACATTGCATTAGAAATTAAATAATGATAACCCAATTTCACATATTTGAGTCTAACTGATAGAAGAAAATTCGGAAGCTTATTATTATTATGTTTTGCTTCTGCTGTATTATCTTGTGACATTTTTGATGAATATATTAAAGAAAATGGAAATTAAATAGCTGAAATAAATGGAAGATTGAGAAGTGAAGAAAGATTGAGAGAAAAGGAACGGGGATTTAGAGGGAGCAAACTGACGACTACCCTAACGAACCAAGTGTTAACCTGGAAAAGAGCGGGATTTTGAGGTTTTATTTTATTTTATTTTTAGTTTTCAAGTTTGACCTATTTGTAATTGAGTAATTGCCATTTTGCCACTTTCATACATGACAACAAGGGTCATATGATGCCAGGTGTTTATATATATATATATTTGTCAAATACATATCTAACTCCTTCAATTTTATTCATTTAACCAATTTACCTTTTAAATTTTTTAATTTAACTATATAGGTCAAGTCATATATTGAGTTATATTTTTATCAAACTTATAAATATTTTTTTTCCTCTAAATTTGTTTCCATCTAAAGCCCTTCTTATTAAATTCCTAAAATTAATAAATCTCTAAACTTCTTATTAGTTTTTTTTTTTAATATTTTCGTACCTTTTTAAAAGTTTTATTGTTGATTTAATATTTTTTTTAATTTTTTCTTTTCAAAATATAATTAATTTATTTTTTTTGTAATATAACAAAAATATATGTTAAAGATTAAATTTTATATAAAAATAAATTTAAAAATAAAAAAATATATTTATAAGTTTAAAAAAATATAATTCAGTATGACTTGACGAGTTTATGTTTATATATTAATAAGAAAAATATGAGCTTTGAGTTATATAATTAAATTAAATAAAAAATTCATGTGACAAATAATTAAAGACCTTCTCTATATTATTACTTATACATGTTTTTGTGAAATTTTCATTAATGTTTTTTATTGGTAAGAATTTTGTGTAGTTAGATAATAAAATAAATTTACTTAAATATGCATATTTCTTACAAGGCTAGGTTAAAAGATGAAGTAACAATTTAAAAAAAAAAAAACCTCAAGATTTTACTCAGTTTGATAGTTGAAAAGAGCCATATTTATTAGTTATATTATTTGTAATTGCCTAAATCTCGAGATATTTGTGTATTCATTTATAAATTTTATTGACATGAGCATATTGTAAGGATTTTTCCTTTCAGAATTGTATTTAAGAATTTATTTTATACGGTCCAAATAGAATCATTTAAATATTAATTTAAAAATAAATGAATATGAAAGTGCTAAAAATTAAAAAGAGAATGATAATAATTTTTCCACCAAATTTCTAAAGCTTAGCATTGATTGTTACGGTTAAAATTATTTATATTTTTTGATTAATTTCAATTTAATTATTGTGTTTGATTAGATCGTCACTATTAATTATTAATTACTACGGTTAAAATTTGACTGACTTGAAAAAAATAACATGAAAAGTAAAACACCAGCAGTCCTAATATCTATTAGGTGAATTAAATTCACACATATACATTCAATCTCGTCTTTCGCAATAAAAAAAATCTACTCAATTATTTAATTGTGGTTGGCTAAAGATTAATTTAATTAAAAATATATATAATTTTGATAAAATTAAATAAATAATTAAATAATTGAAAAGTAAAAAATAAAAAGTTTTCATCTCTCGCTTAAAATATGGTAACAATTATATCTAAATATAATTGTCAAAATTTTCAATTTTACTTATTCAATTTCTTATTAAATTATTTTTTATTATTTTATGAAATGACTACTTCCTAATAAAATATTGTCTAAAATAATTACTTATTGAGCAGGAAATCACAAAGCGAGATTAGAAGCAGGAGATCACAAAAGCTTGAGCGGCGGCTCCGTTGCAAATCTTATCTGACCAAGGGTTAGATAAGATATTTTTATAATCCAATTTCTAAATGGGTCGGGTAACAATTACATGGGTAGAAGTGTGTGAAGTGTGTGGAGAGTTAATTATATTGTACATACAAGTATATTGTAACAGTTAGATAGTATATATACATGTACATAACAGAATACAAATGGGACGAAAGAAATTTTTTCTCATTTCAGAGATTTTTTCCAATCTGTTCATGGTATCAGAGCCAGAACTGATTTGGTGCTGAGATTCTTGCTAATTTTCTTCCTTTTCTTCATTGATCTACCTTCTTTTTCTTCATTGATCTACCTGAAAACAAAGATTTAATCAAGAGATGGCTGATGTAACACCTGCTGCTGAATCTGGAAATTCAGATGCCTATGCTATTACTGGAAATGAAAATGCAACATCAAAATTGATAACTATCATGCTGAATGAAAGAAATTACCTGTCATGGAGCAGATCTATGATGATCGCCCTAAGAGCTCGCGAGAAACTTGGATTTGTAACTGGAGAAGAGATCAAACCGGCTGCTGGCACACAGATGGAGAAGAAGTGGAACAAAGTTGATAGTATGGTGATATCCTGGATTGTTAACTCAATTTCCAGTGATCTTGTGGAAGCATTTTTATATGCTAACAGTGCAAGGGAGCTGTGGGAAGATTTGGCTCAGAGATATGGAGACTGCAATGGTCCCTTGATCTACAAGGTGAGAAAAGAAATTGCAAGCATACAGCAATGTAATTCATCTGTTGCTACCTATTATACTAGACTTAAGAAACTTTGGGATGAAATGGCATGCTTAAAGCCATTGCCAGTTTGTACATGTGGAGCTGCTGCTCGGTGTACTTGTGGCATTACTAAAGCCATTTCAGATCTGGAAAATGAAACAAAATTAATGCAACTGCTTATGGGACTTAATGACTCATATGACAATGTTAAGAACCAGATCTTGTTAATGGATCCTTTTCCTAATCCTAGCAAAGCATACTCCATGATTGCTACTGTGGAAAAACAAAGGGAAGTCCATACACCTTCCTATGAATCCAGTGAGCAGTCTAATGTCATGTTAGCACAAAGATACAGCAGTAATGCAGGTTACAATCAGAGGAGTAATGCAAGGAATAACAGGCAGGAGAACAAGAGCAAATCAGACAAGATTTGTGAGCATTGCAAGCTTCCAGGTCATGGCAAGGATACATGCTTCAAGATCTATGGGTATCCGGAGTGGTACATAGAGTTAAAAAAGAAAAGAAGTCAGGCAAACATGGCAAATGTCCAGTATAATGCAGAACAGCAGCATATGCATGACCAGCAAGGCAAAATGATAGGTGAAGATCATTTCTCTGATGATCCAGTGGCAAATGCAGTGAGTTTTGCAGGTATTTTATCTTTTTGTCATTATAATAGTGTTATTAATATGAATGATAAGGGACCATGGATTGTTGACACACACAGACCACATGACATACCTTACCCACCTATTTGACCACCTAGAACCTTTACCTTACCCCAAACCAGTTAAACTTCCTGATGGATCCTACAAACAGGTGACAAAGGTTGGTACAATCAAGTTACATGATAGACTAACCTTAACCAGGGTTTTATATGTACCTAGTTTCAAATGCAGCCTCATATCTGCCCACATGTTAGCTGATGTTAATGGAATTTCAGTTAAAACCTTACCCAATCATTGTATAATGCAGGATTTGCAGACTGATGAAACAATTGCAGTTGGGAATGTCCATGGAGGTCTCTATTATGTTACTAATAGTTCTTTTTTGTTAAAACCTACTGTTGCTTATGAAATAAACATGGCATGCAAAGATCATGATGTTCATTTGAAGTATCTTTGGCATGTTAGACTAGGCCATATATCTGAAAATAGACAATTCCATGTAAACTCTATTCCAAACAGTTGTAAGGGAACATTAAAATGTAATGTCTGTCCTCAATCCAAACAGCAAAGGATACCATTCAATCCTAGCTGTTCTAGGGCCAATGACATTTTTGATTTAGTGCACATGGATGTTTGGGGACCCTACCCTATCACCTCTATAACTGGTGCAAATTATATGTTGACTATTGTGGATGATTTTTCAAGATACACATGGGTGTATATGCTGTCAAACAAAATGCAGGTGCATGGAATCATTGATCATTTTTTTAAAATGATTCAGACACAATTTGAGAAAACAATTAAAGTCCTAAGATGTGACAATAGGACTGAATTCAAGAATAGCCAAGTCACAAGTATCTTACAAAACCATGGATCCCTACAATAATTTTCTTGCCCACATACCCCACAACAAAATGGTAGGGTGGAAAGAAAACACAAAGAATTACTCAATGTTGGAAGAGCCCTTTTATTTCAAGCCAAACTGCCTAAGACTTTCTGGTCTGAGGTACTCCTAACAGCCACCTACTTAATCAATAGAGCACCCTCTGAGATACTCAAATGGAAGAGTCCTTATGAACTCCTTTACCAAAAACAGCCTACCCTAACCCACCTACGAGTCATTGGTTGTTTGTGTTTTGCCACAAACACCATACCCAACAAAAACAAGTTTCAAACTAGATCTATACCAGGAGTTTTACTGGGTTATGGACCTCAGCAGAAAGGCTACAGAATTTATGGGTTACACACCAAGAAACTATTTCACTCTAGGGATGTCAGTTTCCGAGAGACTGATTTTCCATTTCATTTGGATAATCCATCTAATCTCTGCACATTTCATCTACCTGATTGTGTTTTGGACACTAACCCAATTGATTTTCCTACACCAGTTTCACCCAACAACCAAGACTCAACAACACATTATCACATTCCAAACCAAGACCAAACACCTCATCCAGAATCAAATCCAAATCCACAAGAACCAGTTCATACATTAGAACACATACCTGAAACCATTTCCAACTTACCATTCCAACCAGAAAATCAGCCTGCATCACAATTGCGGAGAAGCAGCAGAACCAGACATCAACCCTCTTGGTTATCTGATTATATTGTACCTGGACACCAACATAACAGTTCAGCATTGTTTTCTCAATCCTATACCTCTCACCAACTTAATGTCAACAAAATTCATGAACCTACTTCATATTATAATGCTAAAAATAATGATAACTGGATAAATGCTATGCAGAATGAATTGCAGGCTTTAGAAGACAATGGCACATGGACAGTAACAACTCTACCTCCTGACAAGAAGGCCATAGGCTCAAAATGGGTCTATAGAGTCAAATTTAATGCAGATGGCACTGTTCAAAGATATAAAGCCCGGTTGGTAGCCAAGGGCTACAACCAACAGCTGGGTGTTGATTACAATGACAGTTTCTCTCCAGTTGCTAAACTAGTTACTGTGAGAACTGTGCTGGCTTTAGTTGCTAGCTATGACTGGCCTCTCCACCAACTAGACATCAACAATGCCTATTTACATGGGTATATTTCTGAAGAGATTTACATGAAACCACCTGATGGTTACACAAAGGCCTCAGCTGGACAAGTATGCAGACTAAATAAATCTCTTTATGGACTCAAACAGGCAGGCCGCCAATGGAACAAGGAATTAACATCAACACTCATTACATACGGTTTTTCTCAGTCAACAAACGATAATTGTTTGTTCATCCAACACAGAGACAATTCCATGCTTATTCTCATCGTTTATGTTGACGATATACTCATCACAGGCCACAACATCAATGACATACAAGCCATTAAAGAGTATCTACATGCAAAGTTTACAATCAAAGATCTAGGGCAGGCGAAATACTTCCTGGGTCTCGAGATTTTCAGAACAGAGAAAGGCTTGTTTTTATGTCAAAATAAATTCATACAAGATCTTATACAAGATGCTGGAATCAAACCAACCACTTCAAAGCATGCACCTTTATTGCAGGGCCAACAATTACAAGCAGAGATGGGAACGATCTTACCAGATCCTGAGATTTTTCGCCGGTTAGTAGGTCGGCTACTGTATTTGAACTTTACAAGACCGGACATCACTTACTCAGTACAACAGCTATCACAGTTCATGCAGTCACCTCGACAAGGCCACCTCCGAGCTGCCCTTCAGGTGTTAAAATACTTATCTGCTACACCCTCGCTCGGATTATGCTTCCCGGTAGCACCAATCACCCAAGTCCGGGCCTTTTGTGATGCAGACTGGGCTGCGTGTCCTACTACCCGCCGTTCTCTCTCCGGGTACTGCGTTTTTCTTGGTTCATCTCTCGTGTCATGGAAAACAAAAAAACAAAACGTGGTTAGTCGTTCCTCAGCCGAAGCAGAATATCGCAGTATGGCAAACACAACTTGTGAGCTAATCTGGTTGGTGAGTTTATTGAGAGAGCTCAGAGTTACAGTAGATTTACCTGTTTCTCTTTTCTGTGATAATAAAGCCGCAATCCATATCGCTGCAAATCCCGTCTTCCATGAGCGAACAAAACACATCGAGATCGACTGCCACTTGATCAGACACCAGATTCAGTCCGGCTTTATTCGCACATCTCATGTTTCTACTCACGATCAGCTTGCAGATTTATTTACCAAGACCCTTCCTATTGTAAAGTTTCGATCTTTGGTCTCCAAGCTTGGTTTGGTCTCACACCCAAACGCTAGCTTGAGGGGGGGGGGGGGGGTGAGCAGGAAATCACAAAGCGAGATTAGAAGCAGGAGATCACAAAAGCTTGAGCGGCGGCTCCGTTGCAAATCTTATCTGACCAAGGGTTAGATAAGATATTTTTATAATCCAATTTCTAAATGGGTCGGGTAACAATTACATGGGTAGAAGTGTGTGAAGTGTGTGGAGAGTTAATTATATTGTACATACAAGTATATTGTAACAGTTAGATAGTATATATACATGTACATAACAGAATACAAATGGGACGAAAGAAATTTTTTCTCATTTCAGAGATTTTTTCCAATCTGTTCACTTATGATTATTATTTTTTTTGAAATAATTGCTTCCTTAGAGGCTAGAGCATTTATTTGAAAATTTGTTTTTCACACACAGGCCACGAATAATACATCTTGATATGTAAAAGTTATATAATACGACGGATCGTTTAGCTAGATATTTAAGTTGAAATAAAAATTAATTAGATAATTATATTTATTTAATAAAAAATTATAGAGTTTACTAGATAATTTTTAAGATATATTTTTTTAAAAAAATATTAATACTTATAATTATTTAATTAGTTTATTAGATTATTAGTTGAAATAATAATTTTACTGTACAATTTCTTAAGAAAATTCTAATTTTATAAAATTTAATTCAATTATATATATAATTTAATATAAAAAAAAACAAATACAAATCTATCCAAAAAATATATATTTATTGATAAATTATGTCTCAGCAATTATTACTAATTGTTATTGTTAAATAAATAAAAGCCAGTAGTTATCTAAATTTACAGAAGGAATTTAGGCCTTAAATAATTGTATTTAGTGTCCGATGATATTTTAGTGATTAGTCTATCATTTGACAATTGTTTATCATTTATATAATGGCTTATTACATATACTGTCTCTTAAACTTAATATGTTTGGCCATTTTATTTTATATGTTATTTAAATAACTATTTTATCTCTCAAATTTAATTTTTTCATAATAAATTGATAATTATTTTTATATATCCAAATTTAATGATGCGTGAGTTACAAACGCTTGAAATCTAAAATTTCAATCATCCCCAATCTAATTTCGGCCATCAAACTTAATTTTTTAATAAAAAATAAAAATCTTCGATCGTTAAATATTCTAGCAAAAAAATTATTTTATTCTTCTTCTTTTTTTCTTTTTTTTTTTCTCAAATCTATCCATTTGCCAAATTTTTTTTTTATTCTTCTTCTTCTTAAATCTATCAATTTTCTTGAGAAACAAACATAAATCTTTGGCAAAAACACAGAAATTTTATATAGTTGATGATTTTGTTAAAAAAAATTTCTTCTTCTTCTTCTTTTTAGATTTTTAGACAGAAATTTTGATTCAATACATAAATTTAAAATTGAATTTTAGATAAAAAAAATCATTATTTTTTGGTGTCCGTCACTGAAATTCCGGCAAAAAATTTTGTTAATAGTTTAAGGGTATTATTGTAATTTTATAGTAGATGTTAAAATTTTCTTAAGTGGAGGATATTTTTGATATTTTATAATATAAATATATTATTTTAATCAGTTTCACGCACGTTCTAAAAGTGAGATATAAATATATTACCAACTCAGCAATTAAAGATTAATTTGTTATGAAAAAATCAAGTTTGAGAGGCAAAATGATTACTCGAATAGTATATAAGACAAAATGACTAAAGTTGTTAAGTTTGAAAAGCAACGTATGTATTAAGCCTTATATAATTTATCGTAACTTTTTTTAATATCCCACCTGATATATAATTTTAGTTTGGTATGACATTCTATGAGTAATTTACGATCTCAGGATGAGCATTCTATAGCTCGATCTGAACTATTTAAGTCAACCAAGATCAGGATATCAAGTTGTCGAGAACATGATTTATGAATCAAACCACTTAAACTTGATAGGCGAATTATTGAAATAGCCATCGTACGTTTTATAAAAATCTACTGATACGTTCAGATATTGTCTCTTATCCCTCAACTATAAATAGATATAGATTTCTACAGGTAAAAGATCATTTTTTTTATTATTTTCACTCTTTTATCTGCAGGCGAACCGAGATCTAATTTAGATAACAGAATTTCTCTTGAGAACTCGAGTTTTTATTGTCTTACTGGTAGGTAGCTAACAACAATTGTACTTGAATCCGAGCTTGAAGTCCTTGAAATTCTCCTCATCGTCACTACTATTTTATATATTTTTTATTATGTTAAATATATATCAAGTATACTTTTCTAAAAGTATAGTATATTTTTAATATATTAAATATACACTAAATGTGTACTTTAAAAAAATGATTTTATTAAAATTAAAAGTTAAAAAAGGAATATTAAAAAAAGAAAAATAAATATTTTTAAAATAATTTTATTTTTATTTTTTGGTATTTTTGAAGAAATCAATTTATATTATTCCATGCTTAATTAAGCATTCAATGTTACTTTTATTAAATATTATTTTTAAATATATTTATATTATATTTTGCTACGTTTTCAATATGCATAGAATGATTTATTTATTTTGATTTTCACTCTTATAATATAACTTTTCATGATAATTTCATAGATTAAAAATTATAAACTTTAATAAATTTTTCAAACACCAATTTAATGATTTTTGGTAATTTTAAAGTTTTATATATTAAAAATATATTTAGTAAAATTTCTAAATACTATATATGTTCTTATAATTTATTTTTTTATTTTCATAACTTATTAAAATTCTATAAAATATTATCAAATTATATAAAAAAAATCTTATTTAATCAAACTATATATCATCTCTTTAAATATAATAAATAGTATTTATAGTACTATATACTATTATAAAATATAATATCATATAATATTATATACTACCAGTTATTGATCATATTTTATTTTTAAAATAAATAAAAAATTGCTAAAAAAATAAAATTATTTTTGCCATTCATATATATTCAACGTTTACATTTATTTGTAAAAAAAAAAAATTAATGTGTTTTTTTATTAATTCTGTTCATAAATTGAAATAATTGAATTATATTTTTTGAAACGGAACCTAAAACTTACAGCTAGGACTACAAGTCTAGAACCAATTAGATTGATATTTTGCATAACTTTTTTGGACAAATTGATACAAATAGATATTTTGCATAACTTAGCCAACTACTAATAGCGGCCCAGTGCGCACCCAAATATGACTTAGCAGTAGAATATTTTTTTTTTATTAGACAATTGCTTCAAGGCGATTTTTCTCCCTCAATATAAGATTCAAAAAAAAAAAGGCCATATTGCAACTCAATAAATCTCCTTTTATTTAAGTCAAAATGAAAATTTTTCATTCCACCATAAAATAATTGAATTATATGATATGATTATTAAATTTAATTACAAAGAAAAATACAAGCATGGATCAAGGGTCTTAATGAAAGGTGTTCGTAGGCAGTAAGCTATGCATTAATAATTAAGAAAAATTAACCTAAAATTTAATAAAGGTGTTGGTAGGTAGTCCCCTATACCATTAATAATTAAGAGAAAATTATAGGAAATTTAAATTTTAAGATATATACTAAATATTATCTATGAAAATGAGTATTTTAAAATTAAAAATTGAAAATTTATATTTTAAAAAATATTTTCACTTTCTATAATTAATCTGCACAAAATTTAATAATTAATTGTAAACGATAATTCATCTACTCAATACGTTAAATAGAGAAATCTAGTTGCATAAAATTCTAATAATCATCAATGTTATACGATCAAGTATTTGCAGAAATTACTTTATTTTTTCTTTACATAAATAAATTCTGTAAAATTTTATAAAATACATTTAAAATTTCATGTTTTCACATTTGATATTCTAAAACTTAAATTTTATGAAATTCAACATAACCATATTAAATCTTATCATTTTATAAATAAATTTATACTTTAAATTAATGTAAATAAAAGGGGAAATTTTTATTTTAAATACTTATTGCGACATGTATTTTAATCCCTCGAAATCTTCAAAATTTTATTAATTTATTTTATTATTTTTATAATTTTAAATTTATATCTTTATAATAAAAAATCCCTCACTTCTTTTTTCTTTTATCATTGGCGTTAATGACAAGATGTCATGGCATTTTATATAATATCCTATCATACATTATGTCAACACATATAGGTTGACATGACATTTTATATGGGTTTAAGTGTTGATGTTAGCATACCATGTCAACTCCGTTAATATTATCATGTTAGATACGGATTCTCAACTAGGGAAGTCATACTTCAAAAGATTTTTCATAGGAATTTCAGCTGTGAAGAATGGATTTCTAAAGGGGTGTAGGGTTGTGATAGGATTTGATGGTTGTTTTTTAAAGACGATGCTTGGTGGAGCTCTTTTAACAACTGTAGAAAATGATGAAAATAACCAAATGTTTCTAATATGTTGGACTGTTGTAGGGGGTGAAAATGAGCGGTCATAGAGATGGTTTATGGAACATATATTTGATCATCTCGGGATAAGTATTGGATTGGGTTGGACATTTACAAGCGATCAACAAAAGATAATATGTATTGACCATTTGTATAAACTTTTTATAATTGCAAGTGTTATTGAACATTTGTATAATTTTTTATTAGGGACTTCTTAAAGTGTTGGAAGAGATTGCTCCACATGTTGAGATAAGAAACTATGCTCGACATATATACTCTAATTGGAAAAAGAAGCATAGAGACAAGAAGATGAAAAAGGTTTTTTGGGTTGCTGCAAAGAGCACTTATGAAGCAAAGATGAAGGCTAATTTAGATGAATTGAAGGAAGAAAATATATCAGCTTATGATGACTTTATAAAGCTCAATCTCAAAGTGCTTTGTAAGTCCTATATAAGTGTTGAGCCTAAATGTGACATGATAGATAATAATATATGTGAGACATTTAATGGATGCATAGTAATGACTAGGGTTAAGCCAATTATTGGGATGCTTGAGGAAATTAAAACTAATCTTATGGAGAGAAAGCACACAAAATTTAGGGTAGCAATGGAAAGTGATGATATAATTTGTTCTAGGATAAGAGACAAGTTGCAAGAAAATATTTTCAAAACTAGATTTTGTTGTGTGAAGCCATCAGTAAGGGATAAATTCCAAGTGGCAGTAAATCAAGACTCCTATACTGTGGTTTTGGTCATGCATACTTGTAGCCGTCGAGAGTGAGACTTGGTTGGTATCCTTTGTGCACATGCATGTGCTTGCATTCATTTCCAAAAAACATATGTTGCCACTCTTGTATGTGACTGGTATAGTATAACCACATATTTAAAGATATATCAAGATGGAATCAAGCCTATAAATGGAGAACCAATGTGGCCTATAACTGAAGGATACGATATTCTACCCCCACAGTATAAGAAAATGCCCGGAAGTCCAAAGAAAAAGAGAAGAAAGGGGGTTGAAGAGAAGGAAGAACATCCCCATAAATTAAATAAGAAAGGGGTTGAAATGAGTTGTAAGTTATGCAAATAATACGGTCATAACAAGCAGACTTGCACATTCCAGAATCAAAATGTTATTGTCATACCAGACATGGGAAGGCCAGATAAACTTTTTATAAGTAATTTGTTCTTGGACATCTAATTAATATTGCATTGGATTTCATTAATAATTTCTTCCAATTTGCAATCAAGAAGAGGACGACCTCCAAAAAAGCAGGAGCCTCCTTTTATACCTTTACAAGCCACCCTAAATAGGAGGTCTTAATTTGTTGCATCATATCAGGCTGGTGCAAATCAAGAAGACCAAATTTCTAAAACTCAACATATAAGAGAAATGAGGCAGACAAAAAAAGGCTATAGTGTTAGATATTTGACTACAAATTTCAACATATATTTGCGGTTACTTTTCTCTATCATCTTAGCTTTTGGTCTTCCATATATACTAAAATTAACACTAATATGATTTAATTATGTGCAATTAGATGCTTTGATAACGAAAAATTCAATGCTTCTCGGAATGACAAGCTATATAACCAATAATCTCTTCTAGTGCCTATAACCTAGCAACAACCCCTCATGCACAAACACATGAAACTAGACCAAGTGCTAGAAGACCAAGAGGAAGATCAAAAAAGAACAAGCAAGTAGAAATTATACTCACATAGCCACCAATTTTCACACAAGATAGTTTTCTAAATATCTAGATATTTATGGTGTTTTGTCATATTTTTGTGTCATTATTGGTTGTGGCATATACTCTTTTTATGCTAATATTGGCTTATTACTTTATGCTTTTGTGTTAATATTGGCTTATTTACTTTATATTTTTGTGCCAATAGTAGTTTCTTTAATCTATGTTCTTTGCGCCAAACTAGGCAAGTAGTATATTGCCACACTCTATTTTTAGAAGTGTGATGGTCCTAGGGTTTAGGAAGGCTTAAGGCTCCCATGCACTACGTAGAACCCAACTAATTTATGAATTCATACATATTGGTTAATTGCACAAGTGAATTAAAATTTTATATCATAATTTTTATTATTTACTCATAATTCTATGGTACATTATTACACATTTATTTTGATATTGAATATTACATATTTTTTTCATTATATATTACTTCCACACTTTATTAAAATATTCATAATAGTACTATGAAACAATTAGAGTATAGCACAAACGTAATTATTTAATTACATATGATAGTATTTGTTAATTACATTATTTTTAAGCTTCTTGCTGGAAGAAGAAATCAAGAAGCTGATGATCCTAAGTCATCTTTACCTGAAACCACAAATTAAGAAGCTGATAGCCCTAAGTCATCTCTACTTAAAACCACAGACGATGGAGTGAGTCGTCAACTTAATGAGATTATAGTATCACAAGAGTAGAATGTACAATAAAATAGTTTAAGGTTCAAGAATAATAAATACATAAGGTAGCAGCCCAATAAAAATATAATAATAAAATTTAATCCACAAGAAATACCAGCAGCGAAACCACAAAGTGGTTAGTGGGGTCGACTAACCCCCCTCCCCTACCCCCTTTAATATATATATATATATATATATATATATAAAATTTTGAATATATAATTTTTTTATTATATATTATATATAATTTTATAAAATAATCTTATGTATATATAATTAATAATTTATATTTATTTAATATATCTTAAAATTATATATATAATTATATACTTTTAAATTAAAATTATTAAAATTATATAAAATTAAAATTACATATATAGAAAATTATACCTTTTTTATAAAATTATATTATTTTTTCAATTATAAATATATATAATTATATTTATTAATAATTTTTTAAATATTAATTTTTTTATTTTTAATAAAATTCTATAAATAAATTGTTAGATTCAAGAATTAAATAAAAATATATGTAAAAAATTTAATAAATTTTTAGAATTTAATAAATAATAAAAAATTTTTGATAGAAAAATTTTTAATAGTAATTTATAACAAAAAAATTAAATTTTATTATAATATTAAATATTTAATTTTTCTTTAATTCGTCTTTAATTTTTTTTTAAAAAAAAATTGGACCTCCCCTTGTTCGATTTCTAATAAAAAATTATCTCCCTTAGCTCGATTTCTGGTTCTGCCACTGAAAAATGCCCATAATAATTAGACTAATATCACAAAAGTAAATCACATAATATGACAGATAATACATAACAATAGCACTGGAGAAAATATATTATTTATCCAGTGCTATCACACATTACAATTACATAAGAGTAGCTTCTACCATATAAATTATAAATTTCTATGTGCACATAACCTGATGGTATAGCTCCTATCAAGTTGAAATTTTGTCATATTGATTAATCAAATGGCTTGGTTTAATCGCATAGGCTAAGAGGTTACATTAATTTTTACAATTCAGAAATATAGAATTACAAACAACAAATGATATTAAATGACTCAAATATTAAGAATGGTTAAATTTTCGTAAAAAAAATTATAAAAGTGACCGATCAAGGACAGAACACTGTAACTAAAAGTCATACATGTACTAAAAATTGAAAAAGAAAAGTCATATTAATCACGTTTCATTTTACAATTTTTTTAAATTATTATTATTATTGGAAAATTATGGATAGACATTAGAATACAGAAGCAAAAAATTAATTTGCATATGGATTTATCGAAGCAAAAAGTCAACAGCTGCAGGAAATTTTGAGGTAAATAAACAAAATGTTTCCCACCAGACTATTCTGAATTTGTATGATGCAACAATTAACCTAATATTACATTCATTTTGCTATTCTATTTAATTATTATTCCATCATTAATTTATCCCCCAAAAAGATGAAAACCATAAAAAAGAAAAAGAAATGCCATTATTTTGTCCTTGTCTGCATCTTCATAAAAAAATAATAAAAAAATAAATAAAAAAAAAAAACACTTTGTCTCAAAATCGACAAAGATAGTTCTGTCCGTAATGGCCTTTGATGCCCAGCAAGAGGCAGGGAAAGCACCTTGTCCAAGTAATAGATTCACTTGCTAAATTTTAATTTTTATCAGTTCAAGATTTAAATTGATAACCTACGCTAATAATTATATAAATCTTATTGATGTGAGCGGATAAAAAAAATTCAATTAAAAATAAATATATGAGTTTTGAATATCAATTTTAATGTAATTTTATTATAAAATCAAAGATGGATAAATTTTTTCTTAGTAAAAAATAAATAAATAATTATAGTTAAACTATTTTTATGCATTCATTTATATGCTTGAGATTTTAATGCATTCATTTGGATAAAATTATCAAACTGTCATTAATATAATTTTCTGTTAAATACTTCATAAATATCAGAATTGTTTTGTTTTATATTCTGCATCATTATTCCAATCAAAAGATACTATTTGCTTATGTTCAAAATTAAATAAAAAATAATCTAAAAGCATTGAATAAATTATTAACCTACTTAAGGTTAAATTACCCCTGTCTTATCAGTTATTGTGCTTGAATTAGTAAAATCCAAAATTTATATGTATCATAGTGTTTGCACCTATATAACTAATAATATATGTTAATTAACAGTATTTTTTTTTTGTCAAAAATAGTTTTTTAATAATGTGATAGTGAAATATATAAATCTATTACTTATTTGTACAAATGTCTAGCAAAGCAGTAGCGGAACTAGCATCAGATTGAAAGAGGAATAATTGGTGGTCGGTCATTTTTTTGTTGGCGTCGTTAGTCAGTCAGCGTCTGTGCTGCTCAACATCTCTCTCTTCTGATCTGGTTCTGTTCTTTTTCTTTTTCAATGAGCCGTGGACCATCAGAATTACTGACAAACCAACAGCAAAATTTATCTACATGTATAGTGGGCGTAGGCAAAGGGGATCATTTGTTCCGCTTAATTTCACCTGCTTTCGCCACTGCAGCAAAAGCAAAGCACACAATATCTATTGATATCTTGTCATTGGTCAAGTGGATATCCCATCTAATCGACTCACCTACGGCCATGACAAAAGCCTTAGTTTAAAAACAAACATTATAAAATTGGCAGGTTGTATATTTTTTGTAACTTATAGTTAAGATTTTTTTCCTGTTTTTCCCACTATGTTTTTTATCAATGAGAATAAGATATATTAATAGAAAAACATCCCAGATATCATGGGGAGGGGACTATGAAAAAGAAAAGCCAATACAAATAAAGGGGAGAGAAACTTTACAATCAAAATCTTATAACAATAAATTAAATATTACAAACAAAGGAGGAAGGTCTAGATAAGCATGGGTGTAAGCCTATAAACAATCTCTGCAACTCCGCCAAGATGAAAAAGCTTGAGAAGCTTAAGCTTCCACTGACCCGCCCGCATAATATATATATATATATATATATAATAGTTTTTTTTTTGTCAGAATATATATAACAATTTTTCTATAGCTAAAACTGTGAAAAAGTTGACTTTTTTTTAAACACAAATAACGCTAAATGTATAGGTGAACAAATATATATTGGTAAATGTATATATTGATAAATGTATTTGCGTGTATATATATATATATATATATGTAATGAGCCTATTTGAACCCAATATATATTAAAGTGTAATATTGGATATTTAAACTTATATATATATATATATATATATATAATTTTAATTATTATGAATTTATAAAAAATAATTTTTGTGAATTGACAAATGTTATATATAAAAAAATTATTTTCAATTTAATTAATATGAATCTTATATTTAAAAAAATATGATTTCAAATCATCATTTTTAAAAAATTATTCTATCTTTTCTTCTATTTGTCTTTTTTTTTAATCAATTTTCTTCTATCTCTCTCTTAATTTTAAGTCAATTATTTCTTATGTAAAAATTGTAGTTGTAAAAATTTATTCTTCTTCTTCCTACCTATCTATTTTCTACATAGTTTCAAACAAATATAAGAGTTATTTCTATAAACTTCATAATTTTATTTTTATTTTATTTCTTACTTTTTCCAAGATCTATAAATTTCTATATTATTTCATTTGTTATTTTTTTCTATTTATATATATATATGTGTGGAATTGTATTAATGTCCATAAAATATTCATCTTAATTTGTTTCTTATTAATTTTGTCACAGTTGAACATTTTTAAAATTTTAATTTATTTTTTTATATTTTTTCTCATTAACTTATATTATTGATGGTGAAAGTAAGATATATTAATAAGTGTAAAATTTATTATTGTAAAACTAAAAAAATATATTTTATAAAATTTTGGCTAATAAAAATTCTAAAGAAATAGATTGGATAGCAAGTGAGCTTCCACTGATATCAAATCATCCGTCCGCCCTGTTGAGAGAAGGAAATAACCTTCTCTTCTTATAGGAATAACCATAACTCAACTGAGATAAAAGGACTTGTAAGGCTCCAAAGGTAGAACGGAGATTAACCATTTAAGCCTTGTAAAGTGGGGAGTAAAAAGATCCAAAAGGACATGTGCTCAAATCCTTAAAGAAAAACAGAGCTGAGCCTAAAAGAAGGCTAGCTGAGCTGAGAGCGGACAAAGGTGAAAATAATGATTGAATAACTTCTGACCATGGAGCGGACATAAAGGCCTTCTGGGAGGTTAGGTTGTTTTTAGACTTGAAGAGTCCAAAAGAAATATTCCTCTCTAAAGTCCTGGCAGTTTAATCTGATCTTAGAACTATGTAAAAACAGAGCACTTTTTTTAGTTTTCAAGAGAACCCATCGAAAAGAATAAATCAAAATATGTCTGAGAGATTTCTTAAACTATGGCTTGGCTGGCAAAAAAAAAAAATGGGGAGCACAGGGATTTTTAAAGCCATATCTGTAACTTTGATAAAATTAACTACCACAAAAAGTAAAAAACCATTTAAATTCTAAGATTAAAAGAGAGATTTGAGATTATTGGTGATAAAAAATGGTTGTCGGCCGCTCCAAACTCTGCACTAAAATCACCAAAAGGCCAGAATGAAACCATCAAATAGCAAACAGAAAAGCTAGAAAACTGTGGATCTTTATTCAAAGGTGTTTTTTTTCCCTCTATTGAAACATTATTTTGAAAAGGTAAACCAATACATCAAATCACATCTATTAATAATTTATTACAGGGCTTTTGAATTTTTAAATTTATTATCTTTATAAAATATTCACTAAAACATTAAAATTTATAAAAAATTTATTAAAATATAAAATTTTTATTAATTTATAAAGAGTTTACAATAAATTTATCATGAGTTTATTATGATTATATAAATTTTACACAGTTTATAATAAATTTATAATGAATTTATAATAAAATAATTAAAATATCTCTGATAAAAAAAATAATTTTTTTCAAAAATATAGTATAGTATGTTATTTTTCCTTTATTTTGTGTCTAATCAATTGAATTGCCCACTGATTAATTAGGCACTAATAAAAAGATTAGATGGATTTTGTTGATTAACCTATAATTTTTTATTTTAACACTATTCTTTTAAATACACCTTGGGGTCAATAATCAAATTAGATAATAATAATTAATGAATTCTGAAGTCACAATCTCACACGTTGACATACTCCTCAACATCATCAGATTTTTCACTACTTGAAAGATAAAATTAATCCTCAGATTAAGATCAGTACTCGATTATTCATCTAGCCAAACACTGTTCTTTTCAATAGATAATTAAAAGAACTTACACAAGGAGAAGAGTTCTTAACTTGCAAACCCAGAATGCTCAAATTCAAAATAATTATCCGATGTCCAATGACTCTAAGATTGATCAGCTATTTGTTAAAACAGATAAAATTTCATTGGCCCTGAGATCTATGTCAACTGAAATTTAACAATAATATAAAGGGGAGCCTTGGCGCAGCGGTAAGTGTTGTCGCCGTGTGACTTGAGGTCACGGGTTCAAGTCGTGGAAACGGTCTCTTGCAATTAATTGCAAGGGAAGGCCGCGTACGAAGACCCAATGGGTCCGACTCTTCCCCAGATCCCGCTCATTGCGGGAGCATTCGTGCACCGAGCTGTCCTTTTTAGTTCTCTTTTAATAAAAATTCACTAGTTAGACATTAAATTCATAATGATGATCCAGCAATAGAATTTTAGACTCAGTTTTAATCAGAAAATGGAAGAAATTCAAACCTTGAAATTCAGACTTGAGATAATGAAAAGAGATTTATTGTCAAAATAATTTCAATCTGTTTTTTCTGATTCTTATTTTTCTATTTTTTTTCACCTGCATTTTAACCGGTGCCCTTCACTAAACCTAATTTTGGAACAGTTCATAAACTATTTTCTCCAACAAGGCATGGTATATGCTTTTTTAAAAAAATCATTTGATCAAAGTTTAGTGCTTACTAAAATATACGTAAAATAAATATGGTGTTTTAAGAGTGTAATTATTTAATTTAAGGTTTATATTAACATATAAAACTCTAGTCAGTCTCTTTCTCTTTAAACTCTTGTAGATTTTTTTCTTAGTCTAAAAATGAGAGTGTCGTTGGTTCATCGATAGATGACAACTACATCCATCTTTTTTTATAATCTATTACTTGATTTTTTATGTTTTTTTTAGTTTTGCATTTTTTTTATGTAGTTTGTTCTTAAAATAATTTTTAGATCAATATAGATCTGAAATTTAAAATTTGTGTCTTATTTTCATATTTCTTCACTTTTTAGAATAAAATTAAATGTTATCTAAATTTTTATTAAGAAGTTTTGTCATTCATTGCTAGAAGGTTATGTGTCTTCTTCTAATGGAGATTATATATCATTCTCTAATTGAGGTTTTATCCATTTCTAATGGAGGTTATTTATCCTTCACAAATGAAGGTATTCTTCTCATATGAAAGAAAACAAATGACAGATGGAATGAGTGTCTTGCTGAAAATCAGATTGTCCGTGGTATGTTATAATTATTCACTGTTTGCATCGAATAAGTTCAAGAAAATTCAGTTCTAGTAACTTCATTAGTTATGTACATTTTGTATAATTCAAAATTTTATAATTTTAATTGTACCTTGCAAATATATTTTTTGACTTATTAATGAAAATTTATTTTACATTAAAAAAGAGAGCGTAATTATTATAGTTCATTTTTTTTTCATACAATTCATAAATATCTATATATATATATATGACTATGTTTGGAATAATTGAAGTGGGCAAAATTTTAAATTTATTTAATTTTGTGATAAATTTTAATTTAATTAATGATAAAATTACTAAATTTTGAGAGTTTTTTCTAATTTTTAAATTTATTCAATGTGGTCACTTAAATTTCTCTATTGCAAAATTGAAATATATATTGACTCAAATAAAAAAAAATTCATATACAGAGCTCTCTGATAAGGTTAGATCTTGGTATCAAACATCTAAGACTTGACCGAACTCTTGGTATCCAGAAGACAAATTTTTGATACAGTCTTCATACGATATTGGCACACCTATGATTTCAGCTGACACTTATCAGAGGTAGTCCTCTCTCCATTCTCTATAAATAAGAGACAACCCTCATAAGTAAAGCATCTCTTTTCACTCCCATAAACTCTCTTTGCATTCAGAAAAATCAAGCTCTGACTTAGATAGCAGAGTTTTCTTAGCGGAGCTCGATCCCTTCTTTCTTGTCTTGCAGATAAGAGTGCTAGCAGCAAAAGAACCTGAATCCGAGCTAGGAGTTCTTGAGATTCATCTCAACATCAGTGTTACAGTGAGCGTGGACAACTTATTCCTTGACATGGAGGATAGAGCCTCAAGTATGTTCCCTGGTTGTTCAAAGTTCGAGCTCTAAGCTCTAAACACTCATCAAGCACTAAACTTTGCATTTTGATCCCGAACTAAACAACTAGACTTTGATCGTGCATATTATATAGTTCTCGTCGTACACCGAGCTCTAAGTACTCACATCATGCACTAAACTACGTTCACTAAATAATAGCACTCTAATCATGCAATAATATGAGCACTCTAATCGTGCAATAACATAAAATACTCCAACCGTGCATCAATTCAAGCACTTTGATCACGCAACTCAATTAGCTAGGGCACTCTAACAATGCCCAAGAGCACATCTAAGAGGCGCCTCAGAGTAAGCCCAAGAGCTACCTAACATAAATGTCAGGACACTAGGGATGGACTCTTCATCTCTAGGTACCTAGCTCCGGTATCCTACTCTACAAGAGGTGGTCCTATCTCCATTCTCTATAAATAGGGGGGGGGGGGGGTAATATTCACAGATAAAATATCTCTTTCTATTCCTATAACTCTTGTTACATTTAAACAAACCGAGTTCTAACTTAAGCATCGAAATTTTTTCAGTGGAACATAGTCTCTTCTCTCTTATCTTGCAGATAGAAGAGCTAGTAGCAGAAGAATCCAAATCCGAGCTAAAAATTCTTAAGGTACACCTCATTACCAATATTATTTAGTTAAAATTTCAGTTTACAAATGGTTGTCATGTGATTTTTTTTCTTTTTTATTTGTTGTATTAAAAAATAAAAACAAAAATTACCCATAATCTTTTAAGTAAATGGAGGAATAGTCTTTAAAATTTTAAAATTGGACTATTTTAATTCTCAATCATTATTGCAATATTAATACCCGAAAAAGGAAAAAAGTTAAATAACAAAAGTGCAAGAAATATACGACGGACATTTGTAAAACTTGATTATTGCTGTTACCAAATTTAAGTACAATTAACTTTTTATCAGAGCTTGAGATTATGGTGAAAGTTGGCATTATTAGAGTTATTCAGTTATATAAGGTATGTATTGCTCATCATATATATAACATAAAGGCAAAATGAATTTCTAAATTCTCTCTCATAATATTTCTTGTCATTGTCTATATCTGAAATTTTAAATAAAAAATTTTATCTTTTTTTTCTCAATAAAATCAGTATTTTTCTACCAAACAAAATATCCAAGTGATTTTAATAGTAAAATATTATATTCTAATGATAAATAAATATTTATTTATTTATCATATTAATAAATTAAATAATATGTTTAATCCATATTATATTTATAAGTAAGAAAATCATCAAATGACTATAATTTGAGGTATGACGCCCTCACAATTTCTTGTTTTCTCTAGGAACCGTGTATTCATGAACACTAATTGAAAAATTATATAATTAGCTTCTCTTTGGATATAATATAAATCAATTTCACTTTCTCTATATATTAATCAAATCTTTGTTTTTATGCAGGACTGTATTTGTACATTAATGGTTCCAAGAAAAAGACATAACACATTAATTTGTTGTCTAATTAACTACACTTTAATTTTTCTAATTTCATTATTCCAAGCAAGGAGAGTTTGTTAGAATGTATATTTATGTTGCTATCCTTTTGTTTTTAATATCAGTTTGTTATTTTAAGATGTAATTTTGAATTAGGATAAAGGGTAGTTTGGTATTTTTTGTTGTATATAAATAGAATGATGGTAGATATTTTTGGTAGAGTGTATAAAAATATTACTTTTGGCCGTTCAATGTATTGAGAGTTTTTCCTCTATTGTTCTTCTTCATTCTGTGTAATTCTTGTTCAAATCTAATTTTTTATATGGTGTCCGAGAAAGAGTTTGTGTTAATCTTGTTCTTGTTCTTCTATTTTTGATTTTTTTTCATACCTACATAGTGTTTTTCATATTTCTTAGTCCCGATTGATCGTGTTTTTGAAATCCTAAGTTCTCCGATTCAGCTTACTTTCGCTCGAATCCTTCTATTTTAGGATTTTAGTGACTTTATTAGTGTTTTTTTTACTGTTACAAGTTTTTTTTTTCCTTCGATCTGAGATCTATTTCTAGATATGGTTTTGTTATCTGTTTACAGTTCAAAACTCTAGAATTTTTTTGTCGATATTCCAGATCTGACATATGATGACTGAAATTCCAGAAACATCTGAGCCTACTCCTCATCCAATTCTTAATACACAATTGCAAGGTCATACAAATCGTGATTTGGTATATCTTTTACACTTACAGAATTCAGATCATCCCAGTATGATTTTGGTGAGTTCTTTCCTGACTAAAACTAACTATTTTTCTTGGAGTAGAGCGATGAAGATAGCTCTCGGTGCTAAAATAAAACTCTGTTTCATTGATGGCACTTGTGTCAAACAAGAGGATGGTTCTCCTCAGTTTATTTTGTGGAAAAATGTTGATTACATAGTCTCCTTTTGGATTCTTAGCTCTATTTCTAAAGAGTTGGTTCGAGCTTTTGTGTATTTTGATACTGCTAAGCAGTTATGGGATGAGTTAAAGAGTAGATTTGGTGATAGTAATGATCCTATGGTTTATAAGATTCAGAGAGAGGTTGCGTCTATTACTCAGAAACATATATCTGTTACAAGTTACTATACTAGGATACAAACATTGTGGGATGAGATTGCTTGTTTAATTCATATGCCTGTGTTGTTTTTGTGCTACTGCGAGAGAGTCTATTGATTTAAACAATTTATTCAAGCTCATGCAATTTTTAATGGGGCTCAATGATCAATATGGTCATGTGAGAAACCAGATATTGCTTCTTCAGCTATTGCCTTTAGTTAATAAGGCTTATTCTACGGTGCTTCGGGTAGAGAAGCAAAGGAAAGTTCACACTGTGTTTACAGATGGTTTTGAAGCCAGTGCTATGGCAATGAGAGGTTTTTTTCTGGTTAGGGAAATTCTAAGGGATATGATTGGGATAATAATCGAAGAGCTGGTACTGGAAGAGATGATAGAAGAGGTGATAGGCAATGTTCTTATTGAAATAGGAACGAACATGAGCGAAATTCTTGTTTCAAATTAATTGGTTACCCTGAATGGTGGCATGATCCTAAAAAACAAATGGATAAAGGTCCTGGTAAGTTTGTTGCTCAAGTCACACATGTTGAAAAGGAGAATGCTTCTAACTCAGAGGATTCTTCTCATGTTCAAGCAGCTTAGGCTACTAATATTGCTTCACTTGTTGAAAAAAGGTGCAAAAGTGTCTTAAGGGGAGGAGTATGGCTGAGATTGCTTGTATGTTTTGTACTAGTTACATAGGTACTATTCATGTACTTCAGCCAGATAGTTTGCCTGTTGATACTAACAGTTTTTGGATAATAGATTCAGGTGTTACAAATCATATGAGTTTTAGTTCTAAGTTCATGCATCATATGTTTTTTCTTCATCCTCTTAGTCCAGTTTACTTACCTGATAAGTCTGTTGTTTTGTGAGTCATTTAGGTTCGATTTTCTTTAATTCAAAATTTTTCCTTCACAAATTGATGTTTGTGCCTAGTTTCAAGTTTGATTTGTTATCTGTCAGTAGGTTGGTTACTGATCTTAACATTAGAGTGATTTTCTTCCATTCACATTATTTGTTTCAGGAACACTTGATTAAGGAGATTCTTGATATGGTCAAGTCTTGTGTTGGACTATACATATTAGATAAGTCTAGTTTTCTTCATGATACTATTCATTCTTTTGCTAGTGATTTTACTGTTGCCTGAACTGTATTAGATTCTTCTGTTGTTTTTGATACAGATGCTTTTAATTCTTGTAATGTTGCTTCTAATAAGTCCTTTTCTTTTGATTTATTACATCAAAGACTTGGTCATACTTCTAAAAATAAAATACTACATTTACCTATTTCTTCTTCTGTAAAATAGTTGATAATCATCATTGTAGTATTTGTTCATTGAGCAAGCAACGTAGGCTTCCTTTTCCTCTTAGTGATACACATAAGTCTATATTGTTTGCTCTTATTCATGTGAATCTTTGGGATCCCTATCCTTTGGTTTCTGTCACTGGTGCTCATTACACTTTACAATTGTGGATGATTTCTCTAGAGCTATATGGACATTTATTCTTAAAACTAAAATAGAGACCTTTTCTTATCTTAAACATTTTGTCTTATGGTTCAAACCTAATTTAATACTGTTGTCAAGCAAATTAGAAGTGACAATGGTACTGAGTTTACCAATTCTTAATGTTAAGATTTCTTTAGAAGTCTTGGTATAATTCATCAAAAGTCCACTCCATATACTCTGCAGTAAAATGGAATAGTTGAAAGAAAATATAAATATTTGCTTGAAATTGCTAGGGCTCTTATGTTTCAGTTTCATTTACCTAGACATTTTTAGGGTGAGGTTATACTTACTGCTGCTCGCATTATTGATAAGTTGCCTTCTTCTGTTCTTCAGTGAAAAATTTCATTTGAAGTCCTTCATAATAAACTTCCCGATTATTGATTCTTAAAGGTCTTTGGTTGTCTTTATTATACGTCCAATGTTCATCCTTATAAATATAAGTTTGCCCATAGAGCCTTTAAGTGTGTGTTTATTGGCTATGTTCCTGGTCAAAAGCATATAAATTGTATAATTTAGAAATACATACTTTTTTAGTCTCTAGGGATGTCCAATTTTTTGAACATATATTTCCTTTTCAATCATCTACTGTTTCTTTAGATTCTTCTTTTGTTTTACCTCTTGTTTCTCCTGACTCATTCTATAGCTTCTGATTCTAATGTGCATTCTACTGATAATGTTTGTTCTTATGATTCTACTACTTCTTCTGCTATTCCTCCTCCTCCTCCTTCTTCTTCTCCTCTTGTTGATTTGCCTCTGATTACTAGACACATTTCTAGGATTAGAGTGAAACCTAAATGTATGGATCAATATGTTACTTTAGTTTTTTCTTATCCTCTTTCTTCTTTTTCTTCTTCTGTTTTGCCATACTTAGACTATGCTCATATGAATTTTCTAGCTAATGTATATGTTATTAAGGAACCTATTAGCTATAATCAAGCTAAACTTGATCCTAATTGGGTGGAGTTATGCATAAAGAGTTGATTTCTCCTAAGCAAAATGATACTTGAAAATTAACTTTTTTACCTCCTGATAAGAAATCTATTGACTGCAAATGGGCTTATAAAGTTAAATTCAAGCCAGATGGGTCTGTAGAAAGATATAAAGCTAGATTGGTTGCTAGATAGTATAATCAAATTGAGAAAATTGACTTTCATAATAGATTTTTCCCTGTGGCCAAGCTAGTTACGGTAAGATTATTTTTGGCTATTGCCTCTGTTAAGCATTGGCCAATACATCAACTGGATATTAATAATATTTTTCTTCATGGTTACTTGGATGAAGAAATTTATATGGTTCCTTCTGTTGGTTATATTGTTTCAGATACTACCTTGGTTTGTAAGTTAAAAAGGTCTTTGTATGGGTTAAAACAAGCTTTCAGACAATAGAACATTGAGCTGACTACTAAATTGCATGCTTTGGGATTTATACAATCAACCAATGATCATTGTTTGTTTGTTTTTGTTTGTTAAGCAATCTGACACTGTTTTTTTGGCTTTATTGGTCTATGTGGATGATTTATTACTTACTGGTACTACTGAAGAAGGTATTTCTTCTGTGAAGTTGTCTTTGGACCAGGCTTTTATTATTAAAGACCTTGGTCTTGCCAAATACTTTTCGGGTATTAAAATCTACAGATCAATGGCAGGTTTGTATCTTAACTAGCGAAAATATGTGTTGGATCTTATTGAGGATGCTGGTCTTTTAGACTGTAAACCTGCTAAAGTACCTTTGCCTGCTGGTTTAGCTATAAATGATGAGTCTTCTGAGATTTTGATGGATCTTGATAAGTATAGAAGGTTAATTGGCAGATTACTATACTTAAATCTCACTAGACCTGATATAACATTTCCACTCAACAATTAAGTCAGTTTATGAGTAGCCCTAAAAAATGTCATTGTGAGGCAGCTTTGCATATTGTTAAGTATCTTAAAGATACTCCTTCTGCTGGTTACTTTTTTCATTTGCATGCTTACTGTGATGCTGATTGGGGCTCATGTCCTACTTCTAGAAAGTCAGTGAGTGGTTATTGTGTCTTTCTTGGTTCTTCTCTCATATCTTGAAAGACTAAAAAGCAAGCTATAATTGCTAGAAGCTCAGCTGAAGCTAAGTATAGCAGCATGACTACTACTATTTGCAAATTGCAGTTTTTAACTTATTTGTTGCAGGATTTTTCCATTCCCTTTTTGCTACATATTGATCTTTATTGTGACAATCAAGCAGTTTTGCACATTACTGCTAATCTTGTGTTTAATGAGAGAACAAAACATATTGAGATTGAGTGTCATTTGGTTAGGCATAAATTAAAGGAAGGCTTTATTGTTACTAATCATGTTCCTTCAAAATTGCAGTTGATAAATATTTTCACCAAGGTTCTGGCTATCAGATATCATCATTTTTTTATGTTCAAGTTGGGATTGGATCCTTATCAATCTCCACTTTGAGTGGGGATGTTAGAATGTCTATTTACGTTACTGTCTTTTTTTTTTAATATCAGTTTGTTGTTTTAAGATGTAATTTTGTATTAGGGTAAATGGTAGTTTAGTATTTTGGTTGTATATAAATAGAATTATAGTAGATATTTTTGGTAGAGAGTGTACAAAAATATTACTTTTGGTCGTTCAATGTGTTAAGAGTTTTTTTTTTTTTTTTCTGTCGTTCTTCTTTATTCTGTGTAATTTTTGTTTAGATATAATTCTTTACAGAGTTCATGATATACTCACAAAGATCAACTCGTGTAACGGTGTAAGACTTAATTTTTAAAACAAATAACCATTAAATATTTAATATATATATATCATATTAAAATAAAAAATATTATATATATATTTATATTTTTAATAAAAATAATAATTATTTTTTTATTATTGTAAAATATAAAATGTGTTGTTGATTCGGACAAAAGGAATATAAACTAAATAAATATAATAAATAAAATAAAAGTATGTAAATAAGTAAATAAATAAAACTGCATTAATTTTTATTTTGTATATTTATTAGGGTAACATTGGTTATCAATTATCATATCAAAATGTACAAATCTTTATGATTGAATGTTTGGCAATAAATGCAATATCATAAAATAGTGGCTAATTAAAATTGGCCCCTCCAAAAAGGAAAAAAAAAATGTCTCTAAAAGGAAATGCCAATGAATCTTTCATGATCAATCATAATGAGCTATCAGACAATAATATGTCGTATGAAGTATACAGTCTCCTTCTACTTTGGTTCTTCCCCTGTTTTATCCTTAAATTATATATATTTATATATAATTATTTTTATTTGAAATTATATTTGAAGGAAGTAAGTATTTATCACCAACCATGTAAATAAATTAGTAAAAAAATATGGATTTTTTTTAAAAATACCCTAAAAAATAAAATATTTTTAAAAATATCCATTTTTAATTTTAATTTCAAAATTACTCTTTTTTTAACTTTTAATTTTAAAAATACCCTTTTAGAGGTATATTTTTAGTATATATTTGATATATTAAAGATATATTTAATTTTTAAAAGTATATATTTAGTATATTAAACGTATACTAAAAATATAGGATTTTTTTTAAAAAAAAGTTAAAAAGTATGTTATAGAATATAATTTTTCTAAAAATGTTATTCTAACTTATAAGATTTCGAGTTTAAATTTTAAATATATAATTATGTTAAAAATCAGAAGAAAAAATTTTGTTGTCCTTATAATACTATTCAACTCAATACTGAAAATATAATTTACACTAAGAAAAAAGTAAATACTTACCTCCAAAAAAGAAAAAAAGAAAGTGATATCAGTATCTCATTAGAAACTATTATATTAAAATAGTAATAATATTTTAAAAAATTATATAAATATTTATTAATTACATGTGAAAGAAGAACATTAAAGACTCAAACTTAAAACTTAAATAGAAGTAACACACATTTCTAATTAGCAAGCTATATTTTAGTGATTAAAAAAATCAAATATTTAATATAATACTTATAAAATTGAAATTTTAGTATCTATTGATTTTAATTACCTGTTTGCATGGGTTGCACTTTCTATATCAGATAATATGGAATGGATAAACTCTCCTCCTTCATGCATTTTATGGATGTTTTAGATTTTGATGCTACATATAATAAACATCCAATTTCCAAAAAATTAAATATTTATCTAATAATATAAAAAATTAGATTTTTTATTACATAAAAAAATAGATATTTAAATCGCTATGATTCTTTAAAAACTTTTTATGATATACACTAAAAAATTAACTAATATAATTGTGTTGAAAATAATAAATTTGAACTAAATATTAATTTTAAAATTAGATGTACACTTAACATTTCATTTTATAGAGACTGACTCTCAAGTACTCTTCCAAGCCCTTACCAGACAAGACAGTGATTATTTTGAATTTGGTATTGTAGTTCATGATTGTAGGGAGGTTATCTCTCAATTTAATATTTCAGTTAGTTAAGTTAGGAGACAAGCCAACTCAGTTGTTCATGTCCTCGCAAGGGCAGCTGGTTCAAGTTCTTGCTTCATATGGAGGGATGTTCTTCCATCTTTAATTGTTGATTTGTTAAATAGTGACTTTTGTTAATATATTTCATCATTATTACTCAAAAATAAAATGTCAACGTAACATTTCATTTTGAAATAAATTCAAATTTATATATTAATAATAAATATTTTAAAAAATACGAGGGATATTATAAAAAAAAAGTGCCCGATTAAAGCTGTAATGCCACCTAAACCTCCATTAAGAAACAAACAATGATGAAATTCTTACTTAAGCATCCGTCAATGCATATGACTATAATGCGTTATTAATTATATTATTTATATATGTTCTTTAGATGTCCAAATCAAAAAATATTTCTAACCATATGAATTTATTATAAAAATGAAGAGAGTTTATTTATTTATTCTTTCTAAAATTGAAGACTTTAAAATAAAAATCAATTATTGTTATTATTATTATTATTTAAATTAAAATTTAAAAGCATGCGTGCTTAATTAATTTTTTAACCCAAAAGTAGGTCCCCAGGGATCAACAATTCGGACGATGGGCCAACAATTCAATGAGGTGGCATAACTGCAGCCGTCCAAGTCAGACATGGGTGACACAACAACAACCAAACAACACGACAAACAATGATTCGACCTCGTAGCTCTCGCCACCAAACCGACGAATAAACGCTTAAAACGGATCCAGGGGCTGGGGAACTCTTGAGCCGTCAGGGGACTCTAGGAGTATTTTCAAAATTACATAACTACCCCTAATGTCAACCAGCCTCGTGACTATTGACTACACAAAGTCAAAAAAAGCCCTGGCCACTTACAAGTGCAATGTTCCTCGTAGGTGAAAGTTTCCTGGAAATTAACTCTGATTTTTCTTGGTGGCTGCTAAGCTTGCTTGAAAGAAACATTAATTAAACAAAATTTAAAAAAAAATTCTCCCTGCAATCTTTTTTTTTTTAAAGTAATATTGGTTCTTGTTAAAATCTAAGCTGGGATAATTTTTTAATTTTTAAAGTACTTAAAAAATTTTATTTTTCTATTTATCTCGAAGGATACTTATTATTTTAATAAATCAATAAATATGTTAGATTTTCGTCACTCATATTTAATATTATTTATTAAAATTAATAATTATATTTTATATTAAAATAAATATATATTTTTATTTTAAAAAATAAAACATATTTATTAATTTAAAATAGATAAAATATAAGTTAATGCAATTCTCAGTGTGCAAAGCAAATTAAGCAATATAGTGGCAGCAGCTACAATAATTTGACTAAAGAAAGCTCAAGTTGTATAAACAATAAAACAAATAAAAAATATGATAGATTGGGTCTTTTCTTTTATTGCCATTGTTGGTGATGGCCAGTTAATTAGATTTCTCAATGATCATTATATGCTTTTGCATATTCCAGTTAACCGCACAATTGGCTTAAAAAATAAAAATAAATAAATAAAGTGGGTTCCTTTGAAATTTTAAGACATTTGAACAGAATACAGAAAAAGCAAAAGCTTTATTATTTTTACTTATTTTTTCAATAATTTTCTACAAGAAATTAAATGTACGGTTATTAGGAAGCCTCGATTTTTCTTAAAGCGAAGTGATTACTTTGTTTAATAAGACACACACATGTATATATATATATATATATATATATATTTATGAGTTTGGCATGACATTAGTAAATAATCATAAATTAGAAGTATAATTATCATTGATATTAATATTGCTTTGTAAAGTGGTTGTAGCTTTCAGAAGCAATATGTGATGTTGAATTGATAGGGTTTTTTTTCTCAAATCAATGGTACTTGCTTTCATTTCATCAACATGAACTTTTTATTAACAAAATATCTTTTGTTTCTCACCAATTCTTCCACACGGTCCATTTCCTAGTTCTATTAATTATCGTTCATGAAATCTACTTTTAACAGCCGGCTTGTAATTTAATTTTTCATTTTACCTATGAATGAAAAATATATTATTAAGCTTCAATTTTTTTTTAAATTGCAATTATTTCCAACTAGATGTGGAAAATAAAATATTTTTAATTTATTATGTTTATTAAGATATGCATGTATTTGCATAAAAAAAATAAATAAGAATATTCTAATTAAAATAATTAATATAAGCACGAGGATATTTGTATCCATTATTTTAAAGTTTAATGAGAATTATTATATACCTATCAACAAATAAAAATTGAATAAAGATTCAATGATTAATTAAATTTATGTATTTATTTACTTTACTGGAAATCAGACTAGCTATGAGCAAGGTTGAACCTTGTGTTATCTAGTATAGTATAACAATACACTATATATAACTTCTCTTAATATTCACACACTTCCAGTTGGTATTGGTATCAGAATTAATTATTTTAAATTAATTTATATATAAATTGAAACCAAATTTCTTCAGTATAATTCATACCTAATTTTTTTGACAAATAAAAATAAATTTATTAAACATCAAAATTTAATAACAAAATTAAAATAAATTGAAGAATAAAATTTCAATACTAGTATTACACTAATAAATAACAAGAAAACATCATCTTCTAAACAAAAGATATTGGTATTACACTAGGCAACTTTTGTTTCCTAATATTATGATAATAATTAGTTAAAAAAATAATAAAACAAAAAATAAAACTGCTGACAACAATAATGAAGAAACGTGCAAAAAAATACAGCTAATAATTTGCTTGATTCCCTCCAGATATAGTAAACCAAAACCAAAACGAATTGGGGGTAATTTTGGAATTATATCAAGTCTAGAAGAACCCTACCAGGCCTACCCTCTTATAAAAGTTAACGCCAGCCAACAAAATAACTTGTCCCGTGTAGTGCTTGGGTTGCTAGTTTGTCTCCCCACTTCCTCGGACCATGGAACCACGGGCTCAGCCACCACCTCCCCGGCCTCTTGCTCCGGCGAGAACTTCTTCTACCACCCTTCCCACCACCCTTCTCAATAAATACGAGCTCGGTAAATTACTCGGTCGCGGTAGCTTTGCCAAGGTTTACGCTGCTCGTTCTTTAATGGACGACAACGATAAACCTGTAGCTATAAAGATCATCGATAAAACTAAGATGGATCCTGCAATGGAGCCAAGGATTATATGTGAGATCTCCGCCATGCGCCGTCTTCAACATCACCCTAATATCCTTAAAATTCATGAAGTTTTGGCCACCAAATCTAAAATTTATATCGTCATGGAGCTTGCCATCGGCGGCGAGCTTTTCTCCAAAGTTCTTCAGCGTGGTAAGATGAAGGAATCCATGGCTCGCAAATACTTTCAACAGCTTGTTTCGGCTCTTCAATTTTGTCACCAGAATGGCATTTCTCACCGGGATGTCAAGCCTCAGAATCTCCTTCTCGACGAAAATGGTAATTTAAAAGTATCTGACTTTGGTCTATCCTCGTTGTCCGAGGTGCAAGATGGAAACATCCTTCAGACAGCTTGTGGGACGCCAGCTTTCACGGCGCCGGAGGTTATGGCACGGCGTGGCTATGAGGGTCCGAAAGCGGACGCGTGGTCTTGTGGGGTTATTCTGTTCTTTCTATTATCAGCCCAATTACCATTTGATGACACTAATCTTGCAGCGATGTATAAGAAAATTCAACGAAGAGAATACAAAATGCCTTCTTCAATTTCAAAATCAGCTAAATCGATTCTAACACAGCTTCTTGACCCGAATCCCGCTACCAGAATGAGCATAGAACGGCTAATGAATCATTCTTGGTTCATGAAAAATTATGAATTACCAATTCAGTGTTCGATTTTCGAATTAGATTATAATACAAAATATTGTAAATTTGATAATTCTAGTGTTAATGCATTTGATATAATATCCTTGTCATCGGGGTTGAATCTATCTGGGCTTTTCGAGGCTAATAGAAGAGAGAGAAGATTTACATCGACAGAGACGACAGAGAAAATTATGGAGAGGGTAAGAGAGGTTGGTGGAGGACTAGGATACAGAATTGAAGAAGGGAAGGGTGGAGCTATTGGGTTAGGCAAAGGAAGGGTGGCTTTGGTGTTTCAAGTGTTGGAAATAACAGAAAAGTTAATCGTGGTGGAAGTGCATGTGGTGGGTGGTGGTGGCGTTAGTCCTTGTGAGGTGGAATTCGGTGAGGTTCATTGGGGAGAGTTGAAGGATGGGCTTCAAGATGTTGTACTTCAATGGCAAAACGATGCTATGTGAAAGAAAAAGGCTGAATGAAGCACAAACGACTGATCTTTGTATATTGGGAAATTCTTTAGTTTCAGTTAAAGACCTTTTAAGTGCTAAATTTGTAATAGTTTGGATCTTAATATTTCTAAGTTAGCAAATTTAGTTTTAATATATCATTTACTTGGATTGCGATTTTTTTTTTGCTTGATATCTTTGATTTGGTACGTTGATGATCTAAAATCCAGAACCTTTGTATGTACATAGACTGCAAGTTTATGTTTCTGTGACTGTATAAGCCTGTTTGATGTCCATGATTGGTGTCAGGGTACTGCTGTCTTTGGCTTGATGAGACTGAGAAAAGAAGCTAAGCAGAACAGAACTGGCTTCAATTAAAATATCATCCAATATCTACTCTTATCAACAAAGCAATGAAACAGATTCAAATTCATACTTAATTTACACTTTGTTTCGTTTTGTACATGAAAATCCATATGAAGCTTAAGCCCCCTTAGACTACCACCTAATTTTTCAACTGAAGTTTTTCTGAGATGTTAGTTACATATCGCCACTATTATTATCATCATCTACCTCAAGTACATTAGAGAGAGCCGTTGACCATGCCTGCAAACCACTGTGAGGATCCTGCTTCATTTGTGCTTCTAGATTGCCAATAGCCTTCCTTGATATTCCACATTTCACTAAAACAATTCCAAGAGATCTGAAAGTACAATCATCAGGTTGTATATCAGCTACTACCATTTCCTTGAAAGTTCCAAAGGCCTCTTTGAATCTTCCATCCAATGCGTACAAGCCAAGCACATTATTGTAGCTCAACAAATCAGTCAAAAGTCCCTGATCTCTCATATGTTTTGCAATTTGAATTGCTTCTTCAAACCTTCCTAGTCTTTTGTACATACGTAGCATCATTGCAAAAGTAAATTCATTTGCAATTCCTTTTCTCTCCATGCTCTCAAAAATCTCTTCTGCTTGTGTGACCATAGATTGCTCACTGTAGAGATCTATCATACAATTTGAAGAATATGCATCAGGACCCACGTCTGATGATTGAAGAAGTTTGTATGTTTCTTGTGCTTCTCTCAAGTAGCCAACTCTGGTATAGAGCTTGATCAAGGAGTTGTATATGACTGTATTTGCAGACAAACCTGCTCTTTTCATTGCATCAATATAACTCGTAGCTTGCTTAACACTTCCAGCATCAGCAAAAGCATTTATCAGCACGCCATAGACAATCACACCTGGCTTCACACCATAACCAATCATCTCCTTGTATAGCCCCTCTGCCATTTCCAGCCTACCTAATTTCAAAAAGCTTGAGATCACAGCACAATATTGGACGCAATCACTAACCAGTCCAGCCTCTTGCATCTTCTTCAGATAGTATTTTGCTTTATCTGGTAGATCAACACTAGCCAAAATCAGTATCAGACAACTATAGCTACATTTATCCGGCACTACACCATGACTCTCCATGCTATCAAACAAATCACATGCTTTACAAAAATTCTTTCCCAAACCATATGCTTTAATCATCACATTGAACTCAAGGACAGTGAGCTTATTCTGCTCTAGGCAGCAAGTAAAAACTTTTGAAGCTTCCAGAATATGCCCACGCTCTCCATATGCATCAATGTTAGCAGAATAACACTCAGAACTCATATTTCCTGCAAGATGAAACCTCCTGAACCACAACCATGACTTCTCAAGCATCCCAGCTTCGATATACATTCTAGTCAAAGCTGATTGTGTATACTCATCAATCTCTAAACCCTTTAAATCCATCTCTGACACCAAATCTTCTGCATCATTGACCATATGCCTTACTGAGAAGGCATATAGGAGAGTACGGAAACTCACAAGGTCTGGCTGCAATTGATCTTCCTTCATCCTTTTAAAGAAGCTAGCTGCTGTGCTTATATCATTGTTCTTAGCATGGAGGGAAATGAGAATATTATATGTCCTTGTATCAGGCTTGCATCGAAGTTCCTCCATCTTCTGCATAAGTAAAGCTACTTCTTCAAGCTGGCCATAATTACCGCAAATGTGAATCATTGTATTGAAAGTCACTGTTGTTGGAACAATCCCTTTCCTAAGCATCTGTGCAAAAGTTTCAGATGCTTCTTTAAGTTGCCCTGCTTTCCCATATGTGTCTATCAATGTATTATATGTGTATGAGCCCAAAGAAACATTCATTTTGGTATCATTCTCCACTCCAGAACTTGGTTTAGTTATTCCTTCATGCTTCAAAGATTCACGCAAGGACCACTTCTTGAAAAACTCCTCAGCCTTTTGGAACTCCCCTGCCTTCTTGTACATTTGCACAACAATCCCCATTGTCACTTCATCAGGTTCCATTCCCTGCTCATTCATCTTCTGAAGCCAGTGAAGTGCCTCTCCCTTAAGGCCACCCTTGCTATAAACATCAATCAATGTACCAAATGTGGAATTGATAGGCATAATTCGTTTGATATTCATTTCATTGCACAAACATTCAAGGTGGCTCCACTGTCGTGCTTTGCCTAGAATCCTAATCATGATATTATAGTGAATCACATTCAACTCATAACAACCCTTTTCTTTAAACCACTCAAAAATTTCCATGGCTCTTTCCCAACTACACTGCTCCTTCAAAATGATGCTCCTCTCTTTGTTAGTTAGTGTATCTTCCCAAGGCCTGAATGCCTCATCCAAATCTTCAATTGTATCCAAAGCTTGCAAAATTGATGGAATACAACCACCATAATTCACCCATTTCGTCGAACACTTGGTATGCACTTTGTCAACGGAACTATTTCCATTCACCGAATTGAATTTAGCACCAGAACTCTTTTTATTATCAGATTTAGAAGCATCCCTTGTGGTTCTCCCTGCCTTATCTGGGTTCTTCTGAAAAATCCGTTTAGTGAACCTGGTTTATGAATAACGGTCAAAGCTTTATCGCAAACTTCGGAAGTCTCAAGGAGTCTTTTTCCTTTGAATTTCTTAAAAGATTCGGACTTCTCTGTCGGAGAAAAATATACGCCACTGTTTTTAGAAACTGAAAGTCCAACATTTGTTGAAGTCTTGGTGGAGCTCGATATACAGAAGCAATTATTATCTAGCTTCGCATACATTTTCTTTTTCCAGTTTCACAAACAGGTATGTAAGAAGTAATCCATCAATTCTCAGAATTCTTGAAACTAGAGTATTCAAATTACAGCGGAAATTCACCTTCTGGCGGGAATTTGGCTCGCTCTGCAAAATCAACCCAATCTCTCTTTTCTTTTTTGTATAAACGAAAAACAATCCACAGATAACCAACCGATTTTCCGTTGGACGGCAAAAGCTCTGCAGACTGCAGTTAAATTAAACATCACGTGCAGAATAACGTCAACTTTGATGTTTGCTTAAACGACTCGGTCGTTTTATTGAGACGATATCACATTAGAAATCGGTGGAGCAGAAAAATCATTCAATAAAACGATCTACGCCTATACAGTGTAGATTAAAGTTTAAAAAAATATAATATTTTTACATCATATGGTAAAATATATTATTCATATTAAAAAGTGAAATTTTATTTTTTTTTAAAATAAAATTCTAATAAATAAAACAATATATATCTGAAAGTAATGTTATTTCAAAGGTATCGATAACTATACTTCAAAGATAAACTCTCAATTTCTTCCTTAAATTTCATTGGATTCTGATTGGATTCAAAATGAACTTGTAAATCAATTAAAGATAATAAAAAAAAAATTATAACCCATTGACCACAATTTTAACTTTTTCATTGATTCGGGTACATGTCAACTGGGCACGACTAAAAGAAAGTGGAAGGTCTTTTAACATAAAATATAATAAATTTATAATATTGTTTTACTAAAAAATAATAATAATAAAAAAAAGGAAATTGCAAGACCAAATAAAAAAGGAACCACAGAAATATGAACGAAAACTTGCAAAATCAAATTGAAAAAGAGGACAAAAAGAAAAAGAAAGAAAGAAAACAAATTGCAAGATCAAACCAAAACAGCGATTGCGACTAGAGAGGAAGACGGGTGAAAGGAATCTGAAGGCATCAATGATCAATCAGAGTAATGCGATTCAATTTCAATTTCAATCATTTAAACTGAAATTTTGGTTTAGTTCAATTTGATTTACAGTTAACACTAAATTTCAGTTTAGTTAAATTTGATTTTACTGTTTAATCTGAATTTCTGTCTAATTCCATTTAATTTTATGTTTATTTTTTTTTTAATTTTTTTCCCACAACATGCATAGTAACAGAAAATAAACATATTACTTAGTCATATGGAATAACAAACTTGCCACAATGAACATAAAGGATAACTTTTTTCTTCTCTTTTTTGAAGGAAAAGTATAAAAGAAGAGGACGAGCTTGATCAGAAATATAAACAATTAGTTTACAAGTGCATTTGATCATCAAGTTTCTGCCCAATTTGAAATGTCATTCATTTACAGTATTTCTTGAACCATACTCCAATGTTAAGGAAGCTTTCATAGTCGGATTGTGGTCTGCAGAAAAACATGTATCCAGCTTATTGTCAAAGCTTGATCATAGCCAAGACGCATGAGAAGAATGTATGGCAAATATTTTTACCTTTCAATTCCATGAACATCATTAGGAAACGTGAGGATTTTGACCTCTACTCCTTTCTCTTTCAATGCCAGTGCATACTGCACGTTCCAAACATCAAAAACTTGTGATCATATTATGACAATATTAAATCCAGAAAATTCATACCACTATGCTTGTGATCTTTATGTAATTGCAGCAGAATGGAGTAATTTCACATACTTTTGAGACAGTTACATAGCCATAAAACTAAAATAAATTGTCAACCGTGGATAATATTTGAAAAGTACAAGTATCTTACTTGCATGCCATTAGACATTGGAACACGAAGATCCTGAGCACCTATAAGAAAGATTGTTGGTGCTTTGACCTTTACAGATCATCAAATTAACAATGTTCAACAGCCTAGTGTTTTCTTGAATTATGAACACTTAGTCAAATAATTAAAAACAAGCACCATTCCATACTAATTTTTTTCCTTTTATTTAGTGCTTTCAAAAATGGCCCCAGCAAACTATGAAATGTTACAGTATGAAAAATTGAAAATGGTCTAGCTTACCTTTGCAATGTGTGATATTGAGGACTTGCTGTGAAAGAGAGCCAGGTCTTCTGCTGAAGATGCTCCTGTAAATTTATTTTTCCCCTCAATCCCATATGTTTCCGTGTAGCACCAATCGGGGATATCAGTTACACCAACCATCGAAGCAAAGATTACAAACAGGATTTCTTGCTGCTGCTGCAGCAAACTTATCAGGTGCCTGCAGAAAGTTATAGAGAAAAATCTTCACTTAGTAAGACAACGATGCATGTCATATCCTAGTCTACTAAAAAACTGGCTGTTATTAGGATGAACAGGAATTATTAATATAGTAGAAACTAGTGCACCTGACCAATCAAGTGTGTTGTGAGAAAGCCACCATGGGAACCACCAAGCACAGCTATGCTGGATGGGCTAGCAAGGCCCGTGTCAATGACATGATCTATAGCTGTAAGTACATCATTTACATCCTGTGCATGATAAGCCAATGAAAGGTTAAGGTCTGCAATAAATCCCAAACTACAAACTATTTTTAGTGTCGTTAAGGTATAGAAATGTAGATTATTGCATAGAAAAATAAATAAGAGAAAAAAAATAGTTGTAATGCAGTTTATATTCTGAAACTACTTTTATATGATTACAAATGGTTGAAATCGAAGAGCAGAAAAGAATAATAGATAAGAAACAAAACAAACTGCCAGACTGTCCTTCCATAGAAACAAAAAGAGCTGTTGGGAAATAAACCAAAATGTGATGCAAAGAAGCCTCAAACTTTGTGATGCAAAGAAGCCTCAAACTTGAATTTAACAAAATCAAATTAAATGATAAGCATGCATGGAAACTAGATTCAGAGAAAGCACCTGGGACCCAACTTTCCCGAGAAGAGATTGCAATGCTTCCTCGCCAAAACCTAATGAACCTCTGAGATCAATTTCAGTGTTAAAACATAGTTGAATTACGATCATTCTAGGCCATATGTTGGTAATATGAGTTCACTTTTAAACTATTTATTTAGTATAAAAAGGCGAGAATAAGCAGGGACCCAAATGAAATTTTCAGTGTCTTCTCATTATAAAAAGTGAAGCAGTCAATAAACTGTGAATTTGATCACAAATTTTATGTGTGAAAAATAATATGAAAACAACTTTTGAGAAGAAAATGCATTGAGCATGGACATCTACTTCTTTTATATGATAAGAGAAGCCTAAGAAGCTAAAAGAGACCAGTTGGTCTTGTTGCCTTAGAACTCTCCATTTTACAGACTATAATGAGTGTAGGCAAGAGGAAATATTAATACATGGGAATCCTTATCAAACAGAACTTACACTATTTTTTTTTCTCCAATTTCTTCATCAATATGATATGAATATATATCATGTTTGGTTTACAGACTTGTACTGGAAATCCTTCTAAACCAAAGGAAGTCCAAGCAATTAGAAATGAAATGCTGGCCCTGCTTGAGATGATATTCGCACCAGATGTGTCCTATTAGCAGGTGACATAAGGTTTTATTTATTTAATTTTCATTTTGAGGGGTTAACATGCATGCACAGTGAAACTTCATTCCCACAATCAAAACAGGCTCTGCTGGAGCATAATGAAATGTCATTCAGCAGAATAGCATACATTCAGCTTCAAGATGTTTTGATTCAATTAAAAGGAAAAGTTAAAGCTTTTTTCTAACCTGTAATTCACAATCAACAAGCTAAAACCAATTAAAGAGAGAAATGCCAGAGACTTTGAGAAGCTCGACACTGAGACTGAATGCGGGCCTCCATGAAGCATTACTATTAAGGGCTCAAAAGCAGCATTCTTCTTTGTGTTGGAAGAAATATAAATAGCTTCAAAAGGTTTGCCAGAACCTGGGAAGAAATACAAATCTCCAATCAATTTTATCAACAGACGAGGTCCTATGACTGCAACTCATGAAGGATAAATATAAATTATTCTCACTTGGAATATAGTAATATTGATTTTGGCTGGACAGACCCTACAAGAGGCAAATGCTATAATTTCAAAAGCAGATGTTCTAAGATCTTTCTGGATACAAGAGAAACGTTTAAAATATGAAGGAAAATATGCAGTTTGTTGTTTCATGTGAAATCAACCCACAAAATATTCTCTCTTTTTTTAATAATTCATGAATCTGACTACTTTTTCTGCAATAATGTCCAGATATAAACTAAAAGTCAGCTTAAGATCCATAATACATGTATAGTATCTGAAATGCATTTAAGTTTCAATAAACAATACTCATAATTCACATGCCAATATAAGTAGATCAATGGATAAGTATAAACAAAGTAAAGTCTTTCTATCTTATTCTTCGATTTGTTTTATGTAAACAGTTCAACTTTTCCAGCAACTGCTGTGAATATCAAAAGGCACGGGCATACTGGACACTAAGTACTAACATCATTGGGAGACATATTGTCATCTGAATTAGGCTCTAGAAATCATAATGTTATTAGGATGTATCAGAAATGTGAAACCCGGCTCGCATCAACTTATTTAGATACAGAGTCCAATTTCATGCAAAAATACCTTTTGTTCGGCAACTTGAAACATCCTTGATTGGAATCTTCAATCTATCAAACTGACGGGAAGAAAGCAAGGTTCTAACCTGCAAAAAAAAATAAATCATTAGAGGAAAAAAGCCATTTATAGAATTATATATATATATATATATATATACACAAGTAATGCATAGCGTATCTAGTGAAATGCAGTAATACATACTTTCTCAGAACATCTGAATATAGGGCTTGATACATCTAACCAACTCCATGTGGCATTTTTAGTTGCCTTCTGAACAAGATAACCATACCTGATTTCAGGCACATCCACTGGACTACTAGAAACTGGCATAAGAGGGAAACAAAAAAACTTTTCATTTCAATTCTCTTATCCTAATCGGACTGATTACCAAGAAAATCAACACTGGGTTTTACCATCAATAATGTTGTCCCCATCCAAAGCAAGAAGATTCCATGAAAATTTTGAGTCAGTAGGACTAATGCGTTTCACATTCCCACTGTAATTTGACAATCATAACATGAATCACTTTATAAAGATTATAAAAGATCATTGCACATGAGACAAATAGAGAGTCATACAACTTACTTCAACACATTGACAGAAAGTAACACTCGACAGCTGCCCCATATTGAAGATAAAATCATACTGCATCCATCAGAAAGCCATGGATTGCTAAGAAAACCTGAGCAATAAAGCCCAGGGAAACAACCATCCTCCGCACACTGCACAACAGGAATCTGCAAGGATTGTAGAAGAAAGCAGTTAGTAAAATATCTTTCTTGTCAATGAATAAATATTTTATTGCATGAATGTATCTTTCTATCCTCAAAACCAGGGAAATTACCTACCTAGTTCAATGATGAGAGTACTGAAGGAAGGCCTTTTAAAAACTGGACACTGCCATTTCCCTTTTTTTGAGATTTCTATGAGAGTTTTCATTCAAATAGGGTGGATTTCATACAAAGAAAACTGTAAATTAGTATTTATTTTTCTTTAAAAAGAAAGCATTAAATATTTCCCTGATTGTTTCAAGCTAAAATGTGAGTAGCACCTTGCTAATCTCAAACAGAGAAGGTACATGTTGCCAATGATCGACAGCAAAGTATGATATCAAATCACCGCCATAGGCAATTTACTAGTTATGGTATGTTTATCATCCCAAATAACCCAATTTTTTTCAGCCAAATACAAACACGGACCAAAAAAAAGTTTTCATTTATGATTATTTATTTTTCAACAAGCTCATACATGTGTCATCCTAGTGAAGCAAGTGCTTAATCAAACACTCAAACAAATCAATGTTCATAACTTTTCCATGAAATCAATGTTCATAACTTTCCCATGAAATGATTAATTTTAAACAAGCCCAACAGAATTCACAGAACTAGATTAAAAGATCACACATGAAGGACTCTAACCACATCAACAACTTTTGTTGGCGAGCTCAATCGTTCATTAACTGGCCAATCAATTCTGTGAAGTGAATCTGTTGATGCATGCACCCCAGAATCTACAGAACTGCTTGCAGATAAAAACACAAGGAACCTTCCATCTGGACTGTAAATGAAAAATGCACATTCGCATGATAAACATGCGATCAGCTGGAAAGATGTTGGATAAATTATATATATTTTTGACGTGAATCTGTTGATTTACTGAATGTGCCTGAACTTTTTGCAAACAAAAACACAAAGCAAGGAACCTTCCATGTGGGCCTTGATAAGAGAAATGCACATACGCATGATAAGCAAGCAATCAAATGGAAGGCTGCAGTCTAAGTTGTACATAGAATACACACACACACACACACACACACACATAAAAGTTATGCAATTTCTTGCACCGACATGAAGGATATTGGGAAAACATTGATAGTTGATTGACATGCCTACATTTTTTGGATTGGAAGAGACAGATTTCACATAATTTTTCCCAAAAGATAACTACCTCCAAAGATACAATACACCTTAAACTATAGAATCAATGCAGAAATCCCATGAAAACAGTTGAGGGGTTGAGGGAGGACCAAGTGGAGCATGTGATCATGTAACCAGTCTATAACAAAAGGTGGAAAGGAACTGGAACATAATAAATATCCAGTGTATATTTATTTAAAGAGGACAATGTTGCATTTAAAATGAGAAATCAAGATGATTTGTCAGGAAGGATGATGTTCCTCAAATTTTTTCCAACACTTGAAAAAGCACTCCACAAGGGTTTTGGCATTAAAATTGGTTGAGAAGGATAATGTGTATGGTCTACAGTGAAGCCCCAAAACATAGGATCTGAGTTGCATACCTGAACAATGGAAAGAAGGCACTACTTATGCTTTGAGTTAGGTTGAGCACAGATGAACCTTGACTATCTCTGGAAGATTACGAGAAATAAATTATACATGCCACACTTAAAGTAAACCACCAAAGGAAATTATTCAAAAAGCAAAAAGCCATAGTAAATGATTTCTATGAAATCAAGTAACCCACTTGAATTTTAATTCATTAGCCTCTGTTTGATAAACTGGTGCTTGAACTGCATACAATGCACAAGGCCTATTGTGACAATATTTTATGCCAAGCTTTCTTGGATCTGGTGACCAACCCACAAAAACTAAGTACTGGTATGCTCCATCAGTTGATGGAGCCCACACAACTTGGCCAATGCTTAGAGACTTTGCAATTCCTTTAACAGGTTGTACCTCTCCACTGTTGCAATGCAAGGCAAGTTCAAATTAAGGATTGAATATCAAACAAAAAAACTACCGTTTACATTATCACACTACTAAGGAAAATAAAGACCAGAAGGGCATCACCTGTTAGTGCTAATGACAGAGCGTAGGCTGCCGTTTTCCAGCATAACTCTCTCCCCAATCCTCCTCCCATTCTCCTTGACCTCTCCAGCTACCATATTCCTTATCTGTGGAAGCACTGCTTTTTCTGTAGCCCAGACCGCAAGACATAGGCTTGGATGGAGATGATTCCTCAGCAGCGTAAGCAATGAATGTTTCATCAGAGTTCCAAGATATTCCCTAAAACCTACATAATAACAAATTACTTAACATTTCTGAGGCTCCATTCAAAGACGTGAAAATGTCAACCAAGAAGTACTACAACTACTGGTGCTATCAAAAGCTCCATAAAGCAGTTGTCAACTTAAAATTTGATGACTTCCAAAACTAAAAGACATGCACATACAAAGAGCAGACAGAAGATCATAATAAACACTAGACTAGCCACCAATAGAAAAATTAGATTCACATAATTACTCACCATCCATCAGTATATACTGAACCATGAACAGATTGGGGGATGTGGAATTCCTTTTCCAGCAGACCCTGGCTCCAGAATTCAAAGCGAGTGGGAGAATCATTTTCAGGATTCCGAATTAAAAGCAGTTTTGTACCTGATGATGATGGAACTATTGCAGACACACCTGCCATCTCAATGGGAAATGGGGTCCACTGAAAGTTCACAGAAGTGCTGCTTGCTTTTGAAATACTGGCATATAGAATGGATTTCATCTTCTTGTTAGCCAGAAGATTTGCCTGGCTAATTGAGATCATTGCCTGGGAGCCCATTCCTGCACCAAATGTTATATATCCAGATAATTAATGATGGAAACAATTGATGAGAGGAGCAAAAAAAAGTGCAAAGTTAGAAAAATCACAAGTCTTACCACTGGTAGACTTAAAAGTCCATGCCTTATCAATGCTGGAAATGCTAGTGAACTCTTGAAGCAACTTGGATTGGGAAGCATACTCTACCTCAGTACTTCCATCTAAACCCAGTGGCAAAGTATCTTTTGAAGCATCCATGGCTGGAATAGCAAAAAACCTTTTACTACCCTTCAAAAGCAAAATCAATAGAACATAATCAATATTTAGAAAGGATACTTATTTTCCAATAAAAAATAAAACCTTCAATTAGTGAAAAAAAAGAAAAAGAAAGGAAGTATGAAGTATCATATAACTAAGCAACAAATATTTAAGAATATCGGCATCTAGAAACCGATGAATTATAAAACAATATCCCTCTCCAAATAAAATATAGCAAATAAATTTTCTTAAACCAAAACAATTGATAAGCACAAAGAATTGAAACTTTTGTGAATCTTCTTGTCTATGAAACTAGACTACCCAGATATAATAACTTTTAGGTGCTGCAAACAATATGCTAACTTTAACGATTTTCACATTGCAAATCTTTTTTTTTCTGTTTCACATGTTTAATATCTAATCAGACTGGATCAAAAATCAAACAAATAATTTAATCTAAAATTAAGATTATTAAGATTGGAATAGAAGTTCTCCATTAGCAGCACGCAATTTAAAGCATTTAATATTGATTGTAGTAATTCATCCCAAAGAAAAAAATTGAAGACAATCAAAAACAAAATCAAAGGAAATGAACAGGACTAGTTATTTTTCAACGCAATGTAAATAGAAAGGGCAAGAGAAATGGATTGCTTACATGAAGAAAAGAGATGAGAGACGCCTGAGAGTGAGAGTGAGAGTGAGAAGAAGATAAAAAAGGAGGGAACAAAGGAACCAGAATTTTAGCACATAAATGCCAATGGCGGTTTTTGATGCAATTAGGTAGTGGGTTAAAGTATCTTCTTGCCATTATCATAATTTCAATATTCATATCACATTATCATATTCTTAAACGTTAAATATAAATATTTCCTAAAATAAATTATTCATAATCTGTTGCAATAAAAATAAATTTCCAAAATTACCGTTTAATGGTTTATTGATTTAATAATAAAATATATAAAAGAATTGGTCACGTGGAAATCTTCTAATGACTATGAACGACAGGTCATGTAATCTACAAATGCCTTGCTCAAAAGCGGATAAGACTGATAGTAATCTGTTGCATATTCATTATTTTTACCAATGAGAAATTGCCACGTTTTTACATAAATAAAACTCTCTTATGGGTTTGAGCAGGTACGAATATGGAGGATCGTAGGAAGACAAATAATCCCCTCCCCAGTGACTAGAAAATATTTACAAGAGATATTTTTGATTGCCAGTGATAGCCAGAGGGGATAACCCCCCTAGCTCAAGTTGCAGACACAAAAAGAAAGAGTGTGAGGTGAAAGAAGAAAGAAATAAGAGGGAGAAAGAGAAAAGAAAATGGGTTGGACGATGGACGGAGGGTTCATCTGTGACGACGGCAATAAAAACAGTCTTCATTGACGACGATGAGAAATAAAAATTTTATTCTTCTTTTTATAACCGCCTGATTCCACCATTAAATTTAAGATAGATCAATTTAAATTACGTAGTAAACATTAAACTTTTCTTCATTTTAAAAGAAACTAGTATTAAAATCAGTGTAATACGCGGGCAAAATAAATAATAATAATAAATTTTTATATTATTATATTTTTTTTATAAAATTTTATTTAAATAAATTTAAAATTAATTAATATATAATACTGTTTAAAATGGATAATAATATATAATAATTAATAAAAAATACATCTAATAATATTTTAAATTAAATTATGAAAAAATTTCTTTATATACTATATTTGTAATTTTATTTATAATCTATCTATCTATCATCATAGATTAATCTTTAATCTATTTATTCTAGTCCGTCCAAATTTAGTCCAGCCCAACCTATGGCTAGGTCTATAGTATTTGTACTTATAATTATAATTCTTGCCATTAAATCTATTAAGAAAAATAAAAAATATTATCCAATGATGAGAAATTATATGATTATCTTTTATTTTTTATTTTTTATTTTTCATTGATACTTATATATGAGTAATTTTTTATTTTCACTTTAAATTATTGTTTTAATATTATGATAAGATTTTCTTTTAAAAATTGTTATATGATAAAAAAATAATAAAAAAAATAAAAAGTTTTACAACTTATCAGTATTTTTCTCGAAAACAACTTCATACACTTTTTAAATTTTCATGTCATTGCTCTTATTTAGCTGTTTTTTTTTCAGCTATCAAATTGAAAGAAACTAAAAGTATAAATGATATTTAAAAACCCATTTCCATCAAAAAGTATATACATAAGTTATAAGTTCGAAAATTGTAATTATATTATAATTTGATTATTGCATGAGACAAATATACTCATCAATGACAAAAATTAAAATAGATTGTAACCATAAAGTATGAGCGTGCAATAAAACTGATCAAGATAAGGGCACACCTTACCATTTTTTATCTTTTGTATATGCAATTCTTCAATAATGCTTCAAATACTGTTAATTTAGATAAGTTCCAGCTTCATGTAAAAATAACAACAATAAATTCCTTGTTAATTTTTAGTTGATGTTTCATGAAACTAATTCAATAGACTTGAATAGGGAAAAATAGAGAAATTAACCAATAAAACACATATAACTAATTCATTTTAACGGAGAATATGAGCATTCTGTCTTTTAAATTTTACACTTTGCTACTCATTGTGCAATAATAAGGCCACATTAGAAAAAAAAAAAAGATGCTTTATTTGGAAAATAATTCTAAAATTAGAAAAAAGAAAAAAATCTCATATAATTTTAACCAATTCATTAAGAAGCTTTTCAGAGTCTTCAAAGAAAAAAGAATCAACTTCAACAACAAAATCTAAATTGCTTCGTTAAATTTTATTTCCGCATAACTATCTTAATTTCAGAGCTCTATAGCTAAAAAAATTATATATCGGAGCACCATGAACTTCAAGCCAAGAAATCTATAAATTTTAGAAGATAAAAATATAGTTTCTTTTTATCTTTATGCAAAATATACTAAAAATCCATAAAGAGAAAGCATAATTTTTGGCCTTGAATAAATTAAGAAAATACAATGTAATATCTAATTTAGATTTCCTAAACTGATTAATAATTAATCAATTTAGAAAATGTAATATAATATAAGATCCATGTAATCTAAACAAAATAACATTAATTGAATTATAAAATACTATATAAAATTAATATGACCTATAATGAAGCAAATCTTAAGGCTAGAAACAACATTGATATCTTTAATAGAAAGGGGCAAAACAACTAATGAACATAGACAATATAAGCCATCTTTGTATGAATAAAAGTACATGCTCGAAGAACTTGACTAAATTTGTTGCAGCATAAGGAATCGTAGAATTAAGAATAATTTAAAAAAAAAATACACACAAAAAATTTTAAAGCTAATAATATAATATAAACTAATCAATAATTAATAAGATTTATCAATACTTAATAATTAATAATATTATATAAATTAATCAATAATTTTAAAACTTTTAAGATTTCAAAACAAAAAATTAAATGATGAAATAAAAAAATAAGATTTATCTTCTATAAGATTTGTCTTAAATTAATCATAGTTTTGTTTTAAATTGAACCAAATGACAATTCAGAATGATGACATTTGGCTTAATATTATGTAAAATTTTTCTCATTTTATATTCATAGAGAAATAGAGATAGATATAGGTGAAGAGGAAAAAAAATATAACAAAAATTATATTTCTTTATTTTTTGTTGTTTGGACAATAATAAAAAGAGAAAAAAATGAAAATAAGTAAATAACTTCCCTTAATTTCCCTCAAATTTTCTTAAATTTTTCTTGCAATTTAAAAGAGAGGGAAATAAAAAAAAAGTTTATAGTTTAAGGAGTTACTAATTTATTTTTTATCAATTCAAAACAAAAAGGATATAATAGTAAAAATAAATTTTATAAAACTTATATTTTTTATGCTTTAATTAAATAATCAAATAAATAAAAAGAAATATAAAATTATATTCCCTTCATTTCTATTTTTCTATTTTTTCTATTTTTTTCCTTTCCATCGCGCAACTAAAGATGAAATTTGATTTTCTATTATTTGGAAAAAAGGGATGAAAATAGAGAAAAAAAATTTATTTTTTCAAATAGGGAGAACATAAAGAAATAAATAATGTGAATGGAAAATATATTTATTTTTTATCCATTCCTCTTCTCTCGAAACAAAAGAGAGGAAAATAATTGAATGCATTATTAGTGTTTAAACTTTTTCTTTTAATTTTGTATTTTGAATTTTTCTTTTCAATTAAGTCTTCAAACTTACTAATTTTTATATAATATGGTGTTTCTAATAAGTTTCACAGATTAAAATAATTATGTATCATGTTTTGGAATTATAAATTTATTTAAATATAATTTTTTAAATGTTATACGTTTTCTTTATTTTTTTTCTCTGTTTCTTCATTATTTTTTCCAATTTATATTTTCTTATTAAGAAATAAAATTATAGATAAAAAATTATAATCATTTTTATTTGAAAAATTAAAAGTTTATTCTGTTTTCTCTTTATTATTTTTAAAATAAAATAAAAATTCAAATATTAAATTAAATTCATTTATATTTTTTTGATAATCATCAAATACATGAAAAAAAGGAAATATAATATTTAAAATATATAATGAAATATAAAGAGAGAGAGAAAATTAAACTGAGCTTTAAAATATAAATACATTTAAGTTATTTTAACATATATATAATAATTTAGTTTTTAAAAGAAATTAACAGTTTGCAAATAATAAAAAAAATTGAACAAAAATTCAAATATCAAAATAATAAAATTAAAAAAAATTTAAACACTACTTTTTTTTTATAAAATAATAATTTTGAATTCTCTAATATTTTCTTTTATTTCTGCTTTTATTATTCCAACGGGATAAATAAAGGAAAATAGAAGGCGGGCATTTAACAAACATAGAAGAGGAGATAAGAAAAAAAAAAATGGCGGTTAGTTCATCACTCTCAATTCTCTTAGCAAATCCAGTGCCCAAAATCTACTCCTACAAATTCGAAACTACGGTTAGGGTTTTGAAGAAAAAAAGCCTCAACTTTTACGAGAAGGGTAGTAAGTTTAGCAGCTTAACGAGGCTAAATGCATCCGGGTTGTCAGAGATAGAGCCTGATCTCGATGAAGATCCAATTGACCGTTGGGCCACTCCTAGTATTGACGCTGTAAGTTTTATTTCTTCTTCTAGAGCAAGCATTTGATGAATGGTTCATAAAATTATATCTTTTTGTTAAATTTCAGGAAGATTTTAAGTATGGAGAGTATGATGGGCATCATACCTACTTCGAAGGCGACGAGGAAAAAGGTACAATTTTTTTTTTCTTTATCAGAATAAGCCGATCAAATAAGGTAATGGGTTTGAGTTAATGGATTGGTTATGTAATTTTGAGGATTTGCAACTAGATGTGTGTTTGGGCTTGTTCAATTGTACATTACTGTGAAGGAACGGACCTAATTTGGGTAAAATTAAGTATGTACCAGTACTAATTTTTGTCCTTTTTTTGTTCAGGAACATTTTGGGAATTAATTGCAGAAGATATTAAAGCAGTAGAGCCTCCAACGGGATTTCAGGGTATAAATCAGTATTTGACTCAAATTTTTAGATAATATAATCGCCTAGAGAGCAGGAGACAAAATTTTCATGTTTGATTTTTTTTTTAAATTATGGTTTTGCAGGGTTTATTTCATGGCTTTTCCTTCCAGCAGTTGCAGCTGGAATGTATTTCAATGTGCCGGTAATTTTAAATCAGATTTAACTCAAGTATATGAGTTAATTATTAAACCCACTCACTGATTTTATTGGAGCTAGTTGTAAGCCAAATTTGTTTTGCTATGATTGAGATTGTTTTTCTTTGATATGTTGTGTTTTAGGGAGAGTATCTGTTCATTGGAGCAGGCTTATTTACAATAATATTTACCATAATAGAGATGGATAAGCCCGACAAGCCTCACAACTTTGAACCCCAGATATATAATATGGAGAGAGGAGCTCGTGACAAGTTAATAAATGACTACAATACCATGAGCATATGGGACTTCAATGAGAAATATGGAGACATCTGGGATTTCACCATAAAGAAAGATGACATAGAAAAGAGATAATTCCTCCTATTAGAGAAAACAACTGCAATTGTTACTATCTTATAAATAACATTGTTGAAAGGTATAGCTTATATTCTCCAATTTGTTTTGCTTCCATGATTTCTTCACCGTTATCTTCTTCAGTATATGCTTCTTTTGTTAAGTTTAATAATAGGTTAAATTATCATTAGCATGAATGGTTATTCGCCAAGCCAAACGGTGCAGATACGTTGGAGGTTTGCGCTTCGAACCACTATGGTGTTCTGGACAATATCATAATAACTGTTCTCCCCTGTCTTCCCCACTAACAACTTATGTATTCTGTTTGTCAAGCATACACAAAATGGTGAAAGAAATTAGGATCGTTCAGAGTATAATTTGTGTGTGTGTTTTATAGGGGTTTGAATCCTTAATAGTTCTCAAGATCTCTTGCATTTTAAGCAGGAGAGCGTCAGAAGAACCACTTTGGTGTATCAAACTCTGTGGTTAGTAAGATACGCAATTTCATACTAGGATCTCTGTGCCCTTTTTGGTCATCCTTAGTGGGACAGCAGCTAAAAGTCATTCTGGAAGGGGGCACCTGCCTATGCTGCTTGGGACCTTATTCATTTAGTTCAATGCTAAGAATTGTTAGCCTAGTTTAGTTCGACTTCAATAGAATTGCGACTACAAGCAATCTCATTAATTGCCAGGAATAAGTCTATGGCTGTTTTTATCCAGTTTCTGGACTTATTTTCATGATTATAATTCCCCACCTTTATCTGATCTATAAGTCAAGTGTCTTCAGAAAGGGCATCAAAAAAATAGTAGCTTCCTGTTTGTTACATAACGTATTCCCCTATTTTAAACTTAGTTTAACGTCTTTTTCCCAGTTCTCAAATCAGGTTAGTTTTATAAGCATTCATTTTGCTTAGATAATACAAAATATTATCTTCAATATTTGATGGTAGTGGTTGAAGTGGGCAATAATGCCATAATGGGATGATAAGTAGTGCTCTGGTAGTATCATTGGAAGAAACTACTAACTCTGGACTGACAAATGAGCTGCTTGTTATCCATTTTTGTCAATGAGTTGCTGTAATTGGTTCCTAGTTGCCACTAGTTTTTCGCCAAAAATCATATTTATCATCCTTTGTGTGCGTTGTACTAGAAAACCATTGGTAGATGATTTTTTTTTAAATCCAATAATTACGATTTTTTAGACCCCCAAATTAAAATATCTAAAGTGTCCAATAATTGCGCATGACTTTGGCCCCTGGAGGATTTTGTCTCGCTACCTTTTTGTCTTGCATGGTTATTTCTGCAATTCTATGTCAAGTTTTATTTGCTTCCTGCAGAGTTTGTCGATTCTAGATGCCATGACAACTGGGCTAATTTTCAATTTTTAACTGCTTTTATAAACTTATTTCCTCCATTTCCGAATCTTCTCCATAGAAAATTAGAAATCTCGAAGCTGGGCCCAGTGGCGTACATCATAAAAAGTAAGCACCCAATTCTCATAACTCTTCTGGCATCATCTGTGGACTGTTATATATTCACCTTGTAGGAAAAGTCCGTTTCTATTGTTCCATACGGGCCTCCATTTTCAAAATTTTGTGCAGAAGTCGTCCCAAGGCTGTCCAGTAAATTTTTGCCAAAACATAGCATACCACGAGCACTTACGTCATGCAACTGCTAGTTAATATCTATTGACCTTATCAAAGCAAAGACTCACAGTCAATCAATCCTTAAAGGCTTCTTTCGATTTGATTTTAGTGAAACCGAGTCATTTCTAAAATTATATACATATTTTTTTGAATATTACTATAAAACATTCAAAAAATATATATATTTACAGCTCGGTATGCTTTTAAAATTATAAATTTAAGCCCGGAACCTTATTAAAAAGAAACAAAAATACAAACAATTTTGATGGGTCCATCCATAACTAATAAATTAGGTGACGAAAATCCTTAAGGTGTGATCCACCTGTTGGGTGAATAGAGAAATTGGTAAAACGCAACTATCTTTGACTAGAAAATAGAACCTCGGCGTTAACTTGACGAGCTTCAATTTCTACTTTCACTTGTCAGGCTTCATTTAAAAAGGCCGATCTCTTTTAAAACAAAGCAAGCCGAAAAGAAGGAATCATCAAGTCAGAAATGAGAACCAAAACCCATTTTGTATCTTCTCTTCTCTTCTTTATTTGCTTCAATTATATTATCAACCATTCGCAAGCTCAACCAAGCACTCAAGGATACCCCTGTTCTGTCAATCAAACTACCTCTCGATGCCAAACCTACGCCTTTTACAGAGCCATGGCTCCCAATTTCCTCGACTTAGGTTCCATTGGTGATCTTTTCTCTGTTAGCCGTTTAATGATATCAAAACCAAGCAATATCTCTTCTCCATCTTCTCCTTTAACTCCTGATCAATCTCTCTTTGTCCCTTTGTCCTGTTCTTGCAATACAGTCAATATCACTACTGGTGTCTCTTACTCTTATGCAAATCTCTCATACACGATCAAGAGTGGTGACACTTTTTATTTGGTGTCTACTAATCTTTTCCAAAATCTCACCACTTACCAGTCTGTTGAGGTTGTGAACCCCACCCTTGTTCCCACCAATCTTGATATTGGCCAAGAAGTGATCTTTCCAATATTTTGTAAGTGTCCTAATCAAACCCAGTTGCAAAATCAGGTGAATTATCTAATTTCTTATGTTTTACAACCTTCTGATAACTTATCATTAGTTGCTTCAAGGTTTGGAGTGGAAACACAGTCTATTGTAGATGTTAATGGCAATAATTCACAGCCTTTGGATACCATATTTATCCCGGTCAATCGACTTCCGCAATTGTCTCAGCCTGAAGTTACTGCTTCTGTTTCTTCTGGGAGAAAAGAGAGGAAAGGTTTGATCACAGGATTGGCTGTGGGGATTGGAATAACTGGAATTTTGTTGACTTTGGTAAGTGGGTTTTGGGTTTATAGAGAGGGCAAGTTGAAGAGGAGAGAGAGAGAAGCACATGAGAAACAGAGGCTGCAGTTGTATAGAGGAGATAAAGATTTGAAAGAAATGGAAGCAAATTTGATGGCAGATGTTTCAGATTGCTTGGATAAGTACAAAGTATTTAACATAGAGGATTTGAAAGAAGCTACTGATGGGTTCAATGATAATTTCTTAATTCAAGGATCTGTTTATAAAGGATGCATTAATGGAGAAGATTATGCTATCAAGAAGATGAAGTGGAATGCCTACGAGGAGCTTAAGATCTTACAGAAGGTAACATTATTCCTCTTTCGATGTACATATATTATAGCTTTCAATTTTTCTTTGATTTCCATTCACGCAGTCCTCTATAATCTTCAAAACACTTCCTGTTATTAAAGATAGGGCATTAACGAGTCAAAACTAGTGATCCCATAAAGACTATCTGTTGTTGAAGATTGTCAAAACTAGTAGACAAGGACACAAGTGTATTACTTTTATTAAAAATTTGCAATTCTTTTATTCTTATGATTAAAATAATTGTTGGTTATGTTAGGTGGCCTGCCTATTTTAGTAGGTTTTAAAATTTAAAAAGTTCTAAACTATGGTACCCAGCTGGAAGGTATGGCTCATGTTTCAAATTATAGAAAAGGAAATGAGCTTACAGTTGTGTCAGCCTGGCCCATTTCTTTTGGAATGCATTATGTTGGATTACTCATTATCTCGAATACAAAACAATAACAAAGTGTTCTTCCTGTTCTCTTCTTTCTTAAATCAAGATTAATAGTCTCTGAAGTCTGAATTCTCCAATAGAAATGAAACTGTTCAATTATTTTGCTTGAAGCCATGACTTAGAATATGGATACTGATATGAAAAATCTCAACTGTGTCATTCCTTGAAGTTCTGATTTTTGAATAATGCTGCTGATACAGAATAGACTGAACTTCAAAATGAAAGAAATTATATACTACCTGATTCAATAATAGAATAATTTTATGTTCGTTACAGCTCCTACTGTGTCTTCACATACATCTTGTTTTTTAGCTCGCTCCTTGTGCTCCTTTAATTGGATTTTATTGTGTCCCTGTTTCTTTGGTTTGGAATCTTATTTTCTCTTTTTAAATTGTTATTTGTTTTCTTCATCAGTTAGGGACAAATTCAAAATCCTTTTCGGTATGTTACAGGTAAACCATGGCAATTTGGTCAGGCTAGAAGGATTTTGCATAGACTCGGAGGACGCAAGTTGCTATCTAATCTACGAATACATAGAAAACGGTTCTCTTCATTCATGGCTACATAGCAATAACAATGAAAAGCTAAGCTGGAAGACAAGGTTACGCATTGCAATTGATGTTGCCAATGGTCTGCAATACATCCATGAGCATACTAGACCAAGGGTTGTGCACAAAGACATCAAAAGTAGCAATATTCTTTTAGACTCAACAATGAGAGCGAAAATTGCTAACTTTGGACTAGCAAAGTCAGGCTGCAATGCGATAACAATGCACATTGTTGGTACTCAAGGCTATATTGCACCTGAATATCTAACTGATGGGGTTGTGTCAACAAGAAATGATGTTTTCTCTTTTGGTGTGGTTTTGCTTGAGCTCATCTCTGGCGAGGAAGCCATTAATGAAGAGGGAAAGCTTTTGTGGGTAAAAGCTAATGAAATTTGGGATGGAAATGAAGGGAGAAAGGAAAAAAGATTGAAGGAGTGGATGGATGCGAATCTCTTACAGGAGTCATGCTCAATGGAGAGTGTAATGGGTGTTATGGGTATTGCAGTTGCTTGTCTGCACAGAGATCCTTCAAAGAGGCCTAGCATGGTGGATATTGTTTATGCTTTGAGCAAGAGTGATGATATGCTTTTTGACATCTCAGATGATGGATTTTCTGATTCTCAGGTGAGGGCAAGATAATAGATAATTTGGTAATTTTATAAATATATACATATGCAGGGGTGGATGCAGGATTTTAAGACAGTGGGGCTTATTTTTATTGAGTTTTTAGAATTTTTATTAGCTATAACTTTTACAAAATATTTTTATATTTTGAAATAATAAATTTAACACTTATTAAATAATAAATTTAATATTTATTAATGTATTTTAATTTGATAATTATATAAATTAAAATGAAAAATAATAATAATAATAAATTGAGATTTTGATAATTTTTATAACAAATATAATCAATAGAAAACAAATTGAAATGGGTATTTTATGAATAATGCATTTGTAATTTTATATATGAATTCTTAAACATAATTGTATATTTGCTATATATATTTATATAAATAGAAAAATAATAATTATAAAAATATAAAAAATTATATATTTTGAAATAAAAATTAAAAAATTAAATTAAATTAAAAAATAATAGAGCTTATATAGCATTTGAAAATTACATAAAAATTAGAGATAGAGGATAAAATTTTTGACATTGTGTGTTATAAAAAAATTTGACTAAAAAAATCAGAAAAATAAAAGAATTTCTAAAAAGTAATGATTTAAAATAATATTTTTTATTGATAATAGTCAAAAAAATTTGAAAAATAAAGTTCAAAACACATATATATCAATTGAATTGAATATGTTCATATATACAAATCTCAAATTTATATATATATATATATATATGTAGAAGTTTGAGCGGGCCTTGAGCTCCCACTCAATCCTTCATGGATCCGCCATTGTATATATGTTCGTGTCCGTATATAATAATAATAATAATAATAATAATAATAATAATAATAATAATAATTGATGCAGTAGATAATATGTATGATATGAGGAGTAGAAAAATTTTCAGGCTGTATTGTTTGTGAAGTGTCAAAAATCAAACTACTATCAATAAAAAGAAAATATATTTTTTCTCATGAGTCAAATGGATCATTATACATAATTTATTTAATTTTTGAAGTATATATAATTGTATTTTAATTACACTTAACAGCGAAATCAAAGGAAAAAGAATAAAAAAAAAGGAAAAAAATATAGATACCTGTTTTTTTTCTTTTATTTCTGTAAGGTGTTGTTAGTAAAACTAAAATTTATTTGTTGAAAATATAAATGATCTAAATTTTAAAAAATAATTTAGTATAATTTTTTACTTCTTTTAAATTAAATTAAAACTTTTAAAATAAGGCTTATTAAATAATTTTAAAAATAATTAAATATTAAAATTTTTAATCTTAAATATTAAAATGAATTATCAAGCACTATTTAAAAATTTTAGTTTAATTTTATAAATAGTTTCTAAATATACAGTGTTATAAAGTTATGGTTCTTAAACTTCAAATCATTTCATTAAAATTTTTAAATTAATATTTTTTTCATTAAAATTTATAATTTTATTTTTAGTATAGGATTGTGCATATAGACTCTAAGCACGTGGAGTTCATATCTTTAATTTAAAATAAATAATTATATGTTATATTTTTTCATTAAATTTATGGACTATTTGTAAAATTAAAATTTTAATCTAATTTTATAGAATTTTTTAGATATTTATAAATTAATTTAAATGTAATAAATATTTTAATAAATTTTTAACATAATTCTAAGAAATAAGTAAAAGATAAAATATTAAATATATTAGTCAAAAAATATAAAAATTGGATATATTGATGTTATTTAATATAATATAATAATTTAAGTTATATTAACAAATAATGAGAGAAGAATTAAATTCATTACTTAACTATTTAATTAAATTTAGTAAAATATTTAATAGTTTACTTAAATATTTGATTATTTATTTAAAAATTTAATTATTGAATGATATGAAAATATTTATTATTCTTTTATTATTGAATTATATATATATATTCATTACATAAGGTTATATATATTTTATATTCGTTACATGTATATTTCATATAATGTTTATAGTATAAAATATATTTTATAGTAAAATGGCTCCCTTTTTTTTACAATGTATTCTAATTTTTGATCGTCTACATTTATAAATTGTTTATTATATAATATGTGAAAATATATTTATATATTTAATACATATCAACATATACGACTTACACAACATACTTCTTTTTAAATTTTAAATGGACCAACATTGTTATTAACTTTTAATATATATATATATATATAATAAATAATATATAAAATAAAAAATATATATTTCCATCTAATTCAATCATTAAATTTTTCATTAAATAATAAATAAATTATTAAATATTTAATTAAATTTAATTAAATAGTTAAATAATAAATTTAATTCTTCTATTATTATTTATTAGTATAACTTGTATTATTTAATATTATATAAAATAATATTAATATGTCTAATTTTATATTTTGGGCCAATATATTCAACATTTCATTTTTTACTTATTTATTGAAATTATATTAAAAATTTATTAAAAATTTATTATATTTAAATTAATTTATAAATATCTAAAAATTTTATAAAACTAAATTAACATCTTAATTTCATAAATAATTTCTAAATTTAATAAGAAAAATGATATATAATTATTTATTTTAAGTTAATTATGTGAATTTCACGTGTTTAATCTCTCATAAAAAAATAAAGTTGAGGACTTTAATAAGAAAAAAAATATAAATTCAGATATTTTATTTAAAAGATTTAAAATTTAAAAATTACAACTTTATAATACTCTAAATTTAGAAATCATTTGTGACATTAAGCCAAAAAAAAATTTCCTCCTTATTTTTATCGAGTTCCAAAATATCAATATTTTTTAAAACTCAAGAAGCCAACAAAAAGTTTAAGCCAGTGGCAGTAGATAAAAACAAATAGGAAAAGCCCAAAATCTACTTCAATTTATCGTGTTTATTTGTAGCTGGCACGTGTCAAAGCAGTATCAAAACGCAGAGTACGAATTGCTGAAAAACATTAGCCACATAATAGTCTATGAATAACGCAGTGAGACAGTGGTGGAAGCTACCTGTCATTATTAAAGCAGTTGTGGTCCTGACGGCGACCGGTTTTTACATGTGATTTTTTGAACTTCGGAAGTTCAATAAACGCCTAGCCTTACTTTTATCAGTTTTTGCAAGTGCTGCCGAGTGATAGGACACGCGCGGGCCATTTCAGTTTCACTAGACGAAAGCGACCACCGAACATTTTTAATTTTTAAACGAAAAAGTTCTTTTTTTCCTCTTTGAAAAATAATATTGATCAATTATTATCATTATTTTTAATTTTATTGAGTTTTAAAAATATAAAAATATACGAGCCAATTTTTTTTTATATGGATTGACTGCAAAAGAATTATTAGTTTTATTATTTTGCATAATTTTTAATTGAAATCGATAAAGATATAATAATTTAAAAAGATTTATAAGATAATTTATATAAAATTATAGTTTAAATAGTTATTTCTTGACATATATAATGAAAAATTTTCTAAAATAATTTTTGAGACCAATTTTTATTAAATATAAGTAACTTTCTAGTTTAGTTTTTATTATATATAGATCATAAAATTTTCAAAAATAATTGAATAAAAAATTTAAAGTATTTTTTTTTCTAATAATAGTTATAAAATAAAAATAAATAATGTGTGAGAAATATAAATATTTATCTATTATCTTTACTATTTTTAATAATAAAAAATATTAAAATTATATGTACAGTTTCCTTTATTCAAAGTTGTCTTTTTATGACTATAAAAATTATAAATTACAATTTGTGTTGATTTTAGACATATATAATTGATTAATTCACTTAAAAATTTTAAATAAATAAATAAATTATATAATATTTTAGATTATTTTAGATTGCTCGTACATAATAAATATGTTAAAAAAAATTAAAATGTGAGGGAAAAGCAGGCACACCGCACAAGCTAGTTGATGTAAATGAAATCTGGTGCGTCCATGCCATGTGATGTCAATGATGGACTAAAAGAATCAAATACTAAATAATAATCAATGTTTTCAGAACCGGACCGGAGATCGGACCGGCATCCCGACTGGATCACTGATTTTATTAGTTTGATCGGTTCAACCAAATTTTTGACTTTTTTAAAACCGGCACTATTACGCATAAAAATATTAAAAATTCTAAAAGGGAGACCAATTTGTATAATATAAAATTAAGGATAAACTAAATTATATTATAAAACTATGTCATGATAATATATAAATTATATAATTAAGTAAAGAAACTAAATACTTAACGTCTTAAACATTAATATTAAGATCAATATCATCTAAATTAACACCGAGATTTCCATCTTACTCAATGTCATCATCTTCTTCTTCTCCAACTTGAATTGGATTCTCCTCTTGATCTAAAAATTAGTGCAATCAATTAAATAATGCATACTAATATATGTTTTACACAAATTAATTTTTAACTATTAGTATTAGTATGCATTAATTTGTGTAAAACATATATTAGTATGCATTATTTAATTGATTGCACAAACTTTTGGGAAGCAGAGGAGTCTTCTCTGGATATTAAAAATTTAAAACAAACCTAATTAATTTTAGAATAAAAATTCAAACCGGTCCGGTCCGGTTTACCGATTTTATCCGGTTTCACGGTCCAACTCGGTTTTCATCCTATATCCGGGTTAATTTACAAATCGAACCGGACAAGCAGCCGGTTCCCGGTTTTTTCGGTCCGGTCCGGTCCGGTTTTAACAACACTGATAATAATAAAATCTTTTAGTTATACAAATGATTGAATAAGACTAATGCGTTTGTGGTCCCCAATTACAAACCTTTGAGATCTGATCATCAGCAGCAAAAAGGCCAACCTTCTCTTTCCCTTTCGTTCTTTCTATTCTTCTGCTTTTCAGTGGAAAGTATATAGCAGAAAAGATTAATTATATAAACATACACTTCGCGTTAATTTTCTTCTTTTTCAGTTTCAGTCTGTTCTTTCTTCAAACTCATATAGAATAAAGACAGGCAGAGAGAGAGAGAGAGAGAGAGAGAGAGAGATGCTTCTCAGTCAGCTGCAGAGATCTCCGCCATTGATCTTACCTGCTCGAGTGCCAAAACTAAATCATTTTTCTTCTCCCTCTGGAAAGAGGTAATTACTTCAATGCCTCTGTCATTGTTAGTCCATGCAATTTCTCGTTGCTTCTTCTTCTTTATTATTTTTTTCTTATTTATATATGCTTTTCATTGAGTTGCCTGGACTTTTCCTTTTTTTTTTTTCATTTTTTTTGTTTGGCAATTAGGTAGCTCCTGCAAACTAGAGCCAATGCTAGTAGTCGTCGTTTTGCAGAATATAATTTTTAATTATGGAATGAATTTGTTTTTTGATAAGTGCTGTACGACCAATCATAACCGCTGAGGACAGATTAAGCTCTGATAAGTTACTTGTAGCTTTGCACCTTTTTTTTTGCATTTTAATTTTGAGGAGAGGAGCTTAGGGTAAAATCTAATCCAATTACATGCTTGTAGTAATTAAATGCTATTCTACAGGCAATCAGTGTTTGATTTCTGATTGATTTTCTAACTTGTTTCGTTTGATTGTTAAAATGGAAAGATGTGTCATTCAGTATTCTTGTTTGGATTGCATTGCCGGTATGACCTTGTTTCTCTTTCAGTATTTGAATAAATATAATGTTTACTTACAAATTTTGGTTATGGAAAGATTCATATAGAAACTGATTAATTTCTAGATTCCATACATGAGAATGTCAACTATTATAATTTGCTGAATTTATTAAGGTTCATGTTGACGTAATGATTCTACAGGGAATCAATGCCACACCAACTGTGGCGGATCAAGTCTTCAGCTTTTCATGAATGCCATTTCAGAATTCAGTTTTTCGGTGAGTGAAAAGCAGCCTGTTTTACTTAATTAATCATTGTTCTACTTTTACACGAGGACGGGTACCTTACCTCAGCTTCGAAAAATGGGGTTTTATTTCATGATGCAAATTTTGATATGCTTGAAATGGACTCCAGGAAGGGAGATTTAGGATTATAATGGCAAACCAAAGCAATTTTAAATAAGAGTATAAGACATTTCTTTGTAAAAGCCAACTAAATGCTCAACTTTTCTTCATGGCAGTTTTGATTGGATATGTTTAGTTGGTCTTTTATGTTATTGTACCATCAACTTCTTGATGCTTGTTGTTTTCAATACTGTAGACTATAGATTGGCCTGTCCCAACTCATGTGGTGCATTGGCTTGGTGGTTATCATGATTTCACACAACACATGTGAAACTTTTGTTAATATAGGGTCAATGTAGAAACACTTACCAAGGTGACCATGAGCAATATCACGCTTAGCCTTTTTTTTATGGTTTCTATTAACAGCATTACGTTGCAGTCTTCTGTGCTAAATCCAACCTGGTATATTTCAAAAACACCATTTATAGTTATGCATCTAGTGCTAAAATATGGGGCCTTCTGCTGTTAACTTTTTTTTCAGTGGCTTTTAATGTGTAATCTCAAGCTTTTAACTACTTCATAAGGTGCCAAATAATTAAATATTTCTGTTTGTTTGGCTGGTTTTCCGTGGTGATTGACCATGAATCGAAGGAGTGGGATTCAGGTGGTTGAAGGGGTCATCTTTTTTTTTTTTTTTAAATTATTTTTATTTTCTGTTTTGGTGTCCACAGATGATACCTTTTATTTTAGAGTTATCCTTTTTTTTCCTTTTAATGTGGCAAAAACACCTTCAGATAAACCCTGATGATACTTTTACAGCGAATTGGAAAGCCAATTCTCGGAGGAAGTTGAATTGTGCTGCTTGCATGGATATTTCAGATGATTCAAATCCCAAGCTCCTTAGAATGAGGCAAAATAGTATTTCTCAGGTGAGAATTAAGGGAAAAAAATCCTGATATGGAAAAGTTAAAATATGGATTCACTAGTTTGCTGCTTGTTCTTTTACTTGAGTACAAGAAGTGGGATTTATAACCTGCTTCCATTGCCCGGTGATGATTTTCCCAGAACAAAATTGTAAATGGTTTGGTTTTGTTCTTTATTCTAGTTGATATTGATATTTTAGGTTCATGCTTTTTTGATGACTATCTCTGGAGTTCTTCAAACAAAAATGAATAAAGTCATATTCAAGCTAACTTCCATTGCTTAACTTGATTTTGCCTCACTGAATGTGTCAGATTGTGTATTTTTAATTGTAATTTGTAGTAAATATGTTTATGCAATTCACTTTATGTGCAGAAATATGAAGCTAAACTCATGATTGGATCCATTTCATCATATTGCCTATTCAGATCAATGAAGTTAAATTTTTTGAAAACAATGATAAAGATGGTTCAAGATTCATTTCCCTCTTTGGTTTTGACTTTTGGATCAGCAAGCTTACCTTTTGCTTGTATATCTAGTTCCTTAAATAAGCCCACTCCTCTTGGTCTGGATGTGTCCTTCCCTTCATTTAAAGATCTTCAGTGGACCCTAGCGCGTTTACTCTATTTGTTCAATATTCAACTTGAAAGAAATGTGGCAACGTAAGTTAAGCAATCATTTTCTTGTTTGATTCATGATCTGCATTTTTCAATCTTCTAGTCCATAATTAAAGTTGAAATCTCATTATCTATATTTCATTTTCTTAGATTTTGTCATAAGATCATATTGTCAAATTGATGTAACTACAGTTAAGCCTTGAGAGAAAAATAATTCAGGCATTTTCTTCTCCTCAGAGCAGAAATGTAACAGCATAGATGCTAGTGTACTTGTAAAATCAGGTTGCCTCATCTTTTTCATGCCATATAGTTTATTATTCACTATTTTGCTGTAATATACTTAATGCTATTGTGGATGTTCTACTGCAAACTTGGTTACTTTGGAAGTAGTGGCAATCTTGTGTGTTATAATTATCATGTAAATGTGGTGGAGATTGATATGCCAATGATGTTAGGCTTTATAATGAGTGCTTCAGGCTTTATAGATAAGTGCATTTTTGATCTTTTGTGTTTCATCAGTCCAAGTTCCAATAAACTTTAGATGATATTGAAGATTTAGTATCACTATTGTATCAGGAAACTTGTGGTTGTCAGCACATAATACATGCTGCTACTACACTGATTTGTTTGTTATTTGTGTGCCTAATTGATATCTGCATGAATCTTCTTGCTAATTAATTGGTTGGTATAAATGTTCTGTAGGTTCTTTATAGTGCTCCTTGTGGCTTGTTTCTCGTTTGTTGTCATTGGTGGTTTCCTATTTTTCAAGTTTAGGTAATCTACATATCACTTTTTCTTTAGAATTTTATGATGAATCAGCATTTTTACTAATTCTTATATGGGGAATGTAATTTTTTGTTTATGCATGTGTATATAAACTAGGATGGATTTGCTTGCATGTGCACCATGCAGAGATACTTTATTTCTATTATTTCTTGCTTAGTCACTTCTCCGAGTTGAAAGTTTTCTTTCTTTGGCCTGTAGTTCATAGGTTTATCCGAATTGCAGGGAGAAGAGGAAAATATTTGAGATATATGTACCAAAAAACCTGGAGACCTTATTGTCAAAGGATTGCTGTGTTTATCTTCTTTTTCTTTGTTGGTAGTTAAACTGACAATTTGTTACATAACATGTATCATTGTGTCTTCCAAGTGGATCAGGACTTGTCCAACAATTTAATTGCTGCCTTAGAACCATTATATTTATGGCTTTTGTTTAGTGGGGTCTTTCCGTTGCTGGTTCCTGGTCATCAGGTTTGCAACTTCTTTTGAGCATTTCTTATGAAGTATTTGATATTAAGATTATACAGTTGAAGAGCTTGAAAGTTAAGCTGCCCGGTCATCAGTTTAATATTCAATAAAGACGATTAGAATCTACAGGAGAAAATTTTACATTTTACGATGTTTTCCTCTCTTCTTCTTTTTCTTCTTTTTGATAAGCAGAGTGGATAAGATTTACTATAGTCATATAATGTGCCATTGCAAGGACCTCATTATATGCTAAAACTTAAAAGTCCAATTCTCTATTAATATATGTCAAAAAGACCAGATGGTGATGATATATTGTATGTCAAAATGCCTAAAACAAGCTTGTTCGAAAACATAATCGAACTGAGCTCACCCATGGCTTTTTGGTTGGTTGGTTCTACTTTAAAGCTGACTTTTGATGCATATTTTCCCTTGTTTTTTGATCTGGGTATGTGCTACATTCAATGAGACAGAGGTAGAACACAATCTCTGGAGGACTGCTTTTGGGAAGCTTGGGCGTGTCTATGTTCATCATCTACTCATTTAAAGGTGTGATGATGTTTTATGAATTTCACAATTTGTTCATTTAAAATTGTAACTCCTGCTCCATAATTGCTGATTTATGTTTAATGCGTCTAAAAATCTTTGTTTCATGTGGAACTGCAGCAAAGAACAGGTGTTGAACGTGTTATTGGCTTTCTTCTTGCCATATGGGGTATACTGTTCTACTCTCGGCTATTGAGCACAATGACTGAGCAGTTCAGGGTAAACTACTGGAACAAGGTCTGCGTGTTAAAACTTTCTTATTTTTAAACGGCATCCTCAGGATAATCACTTGGACAGAATAACATGCAAAGGCTCCGAGAAGGTGCACAAATGCAAGTCCTTGAGACAGATCATATAATTATTTGTGGAGTAAACAGTAAACTGAGTTCCATATTAGAGCAGCTAAATAAGTATCATGAGTATGCTGTCCGTTTAGGTACTGCTACAGCTAGGTAATTGGCTCCCATGCTGCCAGTTCTGTTTCAATATTGTGTGCTCGTGTTCTGATTTACTTGATTTTTCTTGTGTTTGTCTTTTACAGGAGGCAAAGGATCCTTCTTATGTCTGATCTTCCGAGGAAGCAGATCAACCAGCTAGCTGACAATTTTGCCAAAGATTTTAACCATATTGATATCCTAACTAAGAGGTATTTGTATTAATTCTTTTGCACCAACCAGTGGAATCTAATAGGAATTGGCTTTTTCTTTCCCCAAGACTTTCCGTGCAGATTCTTTTTCATTGATCAGCACTGCCCTTTGATTAGATGATGTATTCCTACATTGCAACAGTGTAATTTCATTACCTTCGGGAATCTGGATTGGAATATTTCATTAAATAGGAGCTGCTTTCTCTTTCCAGGACACAGGATTCTCTCCTCCAAACAGTCTTCCATTATCACCATAGGATTCAATATGGGTGTTTGAGCCTGTTGTAGTCAACTTGAAATAGTTCCTCTTTTCTTCTGTGGACTCACCTGTTGTACATTTCATAATAGCAAGGGATAAATTTATGAATCCTATTTCCTTTTTTTTCTACCTTCAACACTTAAGTCCAAAGCATCATGATGTGCAAAAAATTCAGATCAAATGCTGCCTACACTAATACATATGAAACAGCAACAGCTGATTTTCACTGATTCTGTTCTCTGAATAGCCCCTTGTTTCATATTTTGTTGTACTAAAATAAGTATGCAAGCATGTTAGTACTTCGATAACTACTTAATCAATTTGTTATTCCCCAGCATCCAAATTGTTTTAAAATGGGGATTTTGTATTGTTTATAGGTATTTTTCTTTGCTAGCGTTTTATTGCTTTTGACATTCCAAGAATTACCTACCAAACCTTTCAACATCACAGTTTTGTGAAGCTAAACAGCTAGAACTAATGGATTGTAGATGAATTTGGTATTCTATTAAAGATTTGTTTCCTTTTGTTTCTCACATCTTGTGCTTCCATGTCTACAGTTGCAGCCTTAGCATAACAAAATCATTTGAAAGAGCTGCAGCCAATAAGGCACGTGCCATAATTATATTGCCAGCAACAAAGGGGAATCGGTAAGAAAAAAATAGAAACATTTGAAGGACATTCTGCTACTGTTTATTTATTCATACAGTACCCTATACTTGCAGGAAACTCCTTGCATGTCATTGTTGGAATCATCTTGTGGTATTAACAAGAATGCCAAAGTTGCTTTGTTATGATAAAGATATGATTTATTGGAGGCATCATTAGATGCTCATTGTTGATCTTTGAATTTTCTTGCAGATTTGATTAATGAATTATGTAAAAACTGGTAGTGTTAAGGCATGATAATTGCCTTGGTTGAAAAGGGGGATTATCACTAAGTGCTTTGATCAAAGTTACATATCAATGATTGGCCCTTGCCGTATGGATTTTTCTCTTTTGCACTGCATTCTTTGGAGTTTTTGTTTGAAGCTTATATTGTTGATGATAGTATCATTCATTAGTTTTTTGATGATTTAAATACCTCAACATGTTTCTTTGACCCTTGTTTTCTTGAATGAGATTAACTAAGGTTCTTTCAAGTGATATAGTGATCGACAGCCCATGAAGGTTTTTATATGAGCTGCATTTGGCGGATTTTTCCAATAGTTCATTCGTTTTGTCAGTTAAATTCATTATTGGAAATTTTTGTCTCATTATTATCAATATAACTAATTGATTGATTCATGAACTGTTCCAGCAATCAATTGTGCAAACTAATACCATTTTGAGTCTTATATTTTTAGCAAATTGTTTACTTTTTTATTTTGACAATTTGGTTTCCTTAAATTGTTTTACATCATCTCAACGCGTTCTTTTCAATAATTCCCTTTGTCCTTTATGGGCTCAATTGTGGTACCATTGATTTTTGTTTAGATGTGCCTAAATGTATCATGTTTGGGGTACACAGTTGTTTCATTTCACCTCACCAGAGTACACTTAATGGGCAAGGGCTAGGATAGAACAAAATATTAGTAATGGTTGAGAAATTAATTGTGGCATCCAAAGAAGATAACAAATTAGTTAAGATACATATTGGTTCTCTATCTTTCTAAATATATGTAGGATTTATATCTTTACTAAAAGGATATTGATTTCTGATCTTCAACTGATTAGGTTTGAGGTTGATACCAATGTATTTCTATCTGTGCTAGCCCTTCAACCTATTACAGAGATGGAATCCGTCCCCACCATTGTTGAGGTACATAAACTAGTGATGACTCTTCTATGAATTATGCAGCAAGGTTTGGCGTGCATGATTTCAAGTTAGATATGACATTGATTTTGAATGCAGGTCTCAGATTCCAATACATGTGAGCTCTTAAAGTCAATTTCAGGAGTGAAAATAGAGCCAGTGGAAAATGTCACATCCAAATTATTTGTCCAGTGCTCTCGACAAAAGGGGCTGATAAAAATCTATAGACATTTGCTTAATTATCAAAGTACAGTATGAATTTTTTTTTAAACTATGATCACCATCATTGTTTGCTCCCTTGTGTGTTTTAGATGGATATATAGAGAGATAAGAGACAGGCAGAGAGTTCCTTTCTTGTGGCCTTGCTTAACTTTACAGACACAATATATCCGCTGCCCCCTGTACTTGTCCATTTTGGTCGCTTTGCCCCCCTTATATTTATGCATTTGTCAGATTGCCCCTTGTACTTATCTATTTTATTATAATTATATATTGATCAATTTGCATCTTATATTTGTATATTTTATATTAAATAAACACTTGGATGCACATGCAATATTATCTTTATCTAGGTGTCTATTAAATACAAAATAAACAAGTACATAAGGTAAAGAGACCAATATATATGTATACAAAAATCTATTAGCACGCAATGGACGAGTACATGGGCAAAGTGGCAAATGCATAAATGCAGGGGACAAAATAATTAAAATGAATAAGTACAATGCGGTGCAGACGTATTAGGCCTAACTTTTCACACGCACTAAGTTGGTTTGATTGAGGTTTGTGCTTGATTTTAAAATAATAAAACATACCAATGGACTAGTATTGTATTTTCTTAACCCTGCCACATTTGTGTTGGATCTTGGATTTTCAGCTCTATGATGTTATTATGTTTATCTTCCCAACCAAGTTGCATGCATATTATGTCCCCTTTATTACAATTATATTCATCAACTGGTCTTGCACTTGGTCCTACTCTGCGTGTGTTAACTTATTGAGCATTTTCAAAACATAGTATGAACAAACCAATTATTGAACCACAATTCCCTCCCCCCCATTTATATTTGTGATTACCAGTTAAGCCAGTTTTGTGGCGCATCCCATGTAAGCACCTGAGAAATTGTAATATTGCATTGATTGTTAAGTTATATTTTTTACTTATATAAAATAATATCTTTGCATCTTTCTTCTTCCTCATCATTCTCTTTTTTCCTGAATGAGATTCTTTTCTATCATCCAATGCTATACTTTCTTCTGAAACACTAATTAGTATCAATTTTACTTCTTGCAGAAAATGTATTCAACCTTTGCAGTTTCCCTGATCTGGCAGGAATTAAATATAGGCAACTGAGACATGGATTTCAAAAGGTGCTGCTGTCTGCTGAAATAAATTCCTTTTGAGGAACAATTCTGTGCAATCTGATACGTATCTTTTTTTCCCTGAATGGTTATCCTTTCAGGTAGTTGTTTGTGGTCTTTACCGAAATGGGAAGATACATTTCCACCCAAATGATGATGAAATCCTGCAGCACATGGACAAAGTATGTAGATCACCATGGATTTTGTCTATTTAGCTCCTTGTTCCTCTTAGTCTTTTAGGAAAAAATATTTGAGATGCAATGTAGTTAGAATTTTGATTGGAATATGTAGATATACAATCAAATAGAGCCTGAGATACTGACCAGTTCAATCATTTGACCAATTTGATCTTTAGTCTGATTTGGCTTAAAGAATATTACTAGGGTTTTTATGGTATATCTTGGAACGGGTTCCAAGTGGAATAGGATTCCAAAATCTTAGACATCAATTTCCAAGTTTTTTTTAGATAATTAAATAGAATTTATTGATTAGATTACTAATTATACTTAAAAATATATATCATATCAATAGAAATTACAGTTATTCAAATGTAAAAAGATAGAAGAATTTAGATTATCTGTGTTCCAAAATGACAAATAGAAGAATTGGATTCTATTCCTAATCCTATGGCATACCAAATAGGCGCCTGATGTTATTATTTTCTTGCTAAACCTATGGGTTAAAGTTTCATAATAGAATCTTCAAAATTGTGATCACAATGCAGTTCAAATTGGAAATATAATTGACCTCAGGTTTTTAGTGAACTTGCCGTCATGTTTTCTCAAGTTATCATGGCTGATCATAATTGTTATCTCTTATCATATTAATTGTAGAAAGCTGATTTTTTATGAGGAAAGATATGATTCTTGTTAATATATTTCTCAAAGTATGCTCCTTTACTCAAGTTCCTCAGTTGATCACATTTCCTTCCTGATCTTGTTTATGTTCTCTAATTTCACTTTTCATATGTAAATTGTGTTAACTGGACCTGTTTATGCTAATTTCACTTTTTGTATGTAGATTTTGTTCATTGGACCTGTTCATGGGAGAAGAAGACCAGAAATTGCATGTTCTAGCATTTTCAAAGAAGGAATTTCTTCTTTACCAAATCTGAAAGTTGAAAAAGATAATGAAGATATAAATCATGCAATAGAAATAAGAAAAGCACGACTTGAAAATATTGTAAAACGTCCTGAAAAATCTGGCTCAAAGGTATCTTTTTGGGGACAGAGTTTCTCAAATGACATGCATTGGATTATGTGTCTGCTTGTATGACTGTTTTGCTTGTCAGTACAGACATCAGACCTGTCTCTTGGACCAAAAGAATGTATACTTTTACTTGGATGGCGCCCAGATATTGTAGAAATGATTGAAGAGTATGATAATTATCTTGGGCCTGGAAGTATATTGGTACACTTTCATATTCTTTGGAATTTTCTTCATATTTCTTGGTTTTGATCATACCTGCACCTCAAATTAATTGTGCAACGCATCTTCTTTATATTTTAATTACAGCTGCTCTCAAACTTGGTGAGTGAAAAATGTTTGGTTGATGAATTGCAATGGATGTAAATAGTTCTCTTCCTAAAAGCTTGCTTTCTTTCTCTAGATTGCTGTGCTTCGCTTAAGAATTCTTCTTCATGAATGCTTGAAGTGCCAGTTATTTTATGACACTTCCCTTGAGAGTTAAGCCTCTCTGTGAAAAAAAAACTTCAGGCTCCGCTGGAATTTTGATAATTGAAAAGGATGAAAATAAGTATTTAGCTGGAACATGTCCTCATGTGCATGATTATAGTTGCTGATTTTCTCTCTGTATTTTTCTTTCCCTCCTGTTTTTGAATGCCCTAAGGTTTGTTAGAGGTAATTTTTATGAGACTTGACCTAGTAGGAATTTTTATTTTTAATTTTGAAGTTCAAAAATTAGAACTAACATTTCATCTTGGAACTCTACAAAATCCAACTTGGGCACCCAATTGCTTTGGACTTCTAGAGTACTTTTGGTAGGGCATAGTGAAAGTAATCAAATGTATTTCTAATATAATATTTATACTAGAAATGCATGCGATTACATTACATTTTATTCCATTACAGCGAACCAAATGCACCTTTACTTCCCTTTGCATGTCTTCTGTTTACAACCAAATTCATTGATAGTGCCATTGATGACTGTAAAATAGAAATTCGATTTTGCCTCTTAGAAAATTCATACTAGGTAAGTTGAACTTGTTGTGGCTTATTATAGGTTCAATGTGCAACGTATAATGCAAATGCAGCCTGGTGTTCCTCCAATTGACTTGGTTTTCCCAGTTAGGAAAATGTCTACATTGATGATTGTTCATTGCTGCATATGACTAAACTCTTCATTGCTAATTCACTTGAAAACTTCAGATTATAACTTGCTGCGTTTTGTTTCTTTTCTTTCTTCTCTGTCATATTCCTTTTTTTATTTTTGATTTTTTCTGGAAATTAGAATCAGGATATTTATTAGCCATTTTAATTCTCTCTTCAGAGAAAATTAACAAATATAGTTTTGAAACTTTATGGAACCCTACTTTCTTTGCATGATGCATTACATGCTTTAACTTTCTAGTTCAAATATAGACCATAGACTGATTGTATTGTGTAGTATTTTTTATCTCTGTGTATATATGCAGGAAATTTTATCAGATGTTCCATTAGACGATAGAAAAAGGGCAAGTGATGGTGCTGGTCAGGAAAAACTAAAAAATGTTCGAGTTTCTCATAGGGTACTCTCTGTTTCAGTCAACCAAGAATATACCTTCCCTTCATTTTCTTTATTTTCTGGTCTCTTGGGTGGCGTTCTTTCTTTTCCTTTTGATTTGATCCATAACAATACTGCAGATTGGAAATCCAATGGATTATGATACATTAAAGGAAACCATCACCCATGTTCAGAGTTCTTGCAAGAATGGTGGAGATATTCCCTTGTCAATCGCTGTAATATCTGATAGAGAATGGCTTATTGGAGGTAACAACACTTGATGAATGAATTCTTGGCGGTGACAATGTTTGATGTTTTATGAGATAGAAGATAACATTGTATTAATTATTCTCTTCAGAACCCTCCAGGGCAGATAAGTATTCTGCATTTTCTCTTTTCCTTGCTGAAAACATATGCAGCAAACTTGGAGTGAAGGTGAATATGATTTTGCTTAAACAGGCTAATATTAATCAATATGTATTCTAGGCATCAATGTCTGAAGATTAGCTTTCAAAGCTCAGCTTATCCAAGTATGTTATTGATAACAATTTTTTCTCTTTTGGATGAAATGAGAATCAAGATACATAATTGACTTTTTCAGGTACAAAATCTAGTTGCAGAGATCATTGACCCAAAGTTAGGCAAACAGGTAAAAACCCTTCACCAGAGCTGATCAGTTTCTTTGAAATGAGCATCATGATTTTACATGTATATTTAAAAACTTACGCAATCCTTTCAGATTACAAGAATCAAGCCGTCCCTGACTTATATAGCAGCAGAGGAAGTAATGAGCCTCGTCACAGCTCAAGGTCTTGAATCATTATATTCTACTTGCAATTGCAGTGTTCAGTTAGTGGTAGATTTGAAGTGTGGTTATCTATTTTCGTGACAGTGGCAGAGAACCATGAACTGAATGAGGTCTGGAAAGACATTCTGAATGCAGAGGGTGATGAAATATATGTCAAGGTAAACTCTCTTTTCAAGATGGTGCTTTGACTTTCAAGTACTCATCAGTCTGAGGAGACTTAGATGGTTAAGGATGTAAGGATTTAGTCATGCATTGGCACATCCACTATGCCACTATGCAAGGGTTACTGGCAACACAATGCAACCTTTTCTTATATTCATAATGTGTTGAATTGTGTGCTGTTATTGTGTCATAGGAAAACTGAATGTTCAATGTTGTGATATTGGTGGTGGAATTGCCCTTTCTGGTGGTGATCTGGCACTGGCATTTTATCCTATATGAAAGTGGATGAAAGCAAACAACGAGAAGACAAGAACCCAAGATAATTTAGTAAACTATAAGAGAGAATGAAGCATGACTATGGTCTATTTATTTTCAAATATGTCAGTCGCGATTAATGAATAGTGAACACCGTTAGCATTCCTTAAAAATATCTGCATTCTTTGCTACAGTATTTGAAAATAGGATAGTGAAGCATATAAACTAAACTGAAGATGGACTGTCCAGCAGTAAATGAGGATCCTCCAGGTGCTCCTGGTAATTTATTTAACCAAGTAATTTTACCTGAAATTATTTTTTGTGTTTCTCTGGTAGGATATTAGCCTCTACATGAAGGAGGGGGAGATTCCGTCCTTCTCTGAGCTTTCTGAAAGAGCATATTTAAGGCGAGAAGTTGCTATAGGATATGTCAGAGATAATAAAAAGGTATTAGCTTATAGATTTTTATTCGACAGAAATTTTCTGGACATCTCATTCAAGCCTTACTTTTGCAGGTTATTAATCCGAATCCCAAGTCCGAGCCCCTTACACTTGGAGTGAGTGATAAATTAATTGTTATATCTGAGCTTGAAGGGGAACAACCTATCATTTATAAAATGTAAATTTAAGTCATCTATTTTTGCTCCCAGTGTTAATTGATTTACTTCAGTTTTTGAAGGGGGGCTCTATAATGTAAATTCAGCCTTCAAGGAGAAATTCTATGAAAAATTATCGCAGTAACTAAAAAATGTGATCACAGATAGGTTCATTGTGAGTTTAAGATAAGAGCAGGTATTGATGCATCTGAGCTAAAATGCTGGCAGTATACAATTTGTAGATATTCTCACCAAAAGAACTGCAGCTGGCTTAGGCTTTGTTTGGATGAGAGTAAATTAGAGGAAAAATTAAATTTACTTTAATGAAGGAAATGAGGGTATGTTTACTTTAAATTACTTTCTATTGTTTTAAATATTAAATAAAAGGGAGAGTAATTTAAATTTTCTTCCTAATTTTAATGAAGAAAAGAAAAGTTAAAATAATAATTTTACTCATTTATATAATTATTTATTTTTATTCTCTCATTTTTTTTTTCATTTTAGTGAGAAATATTTTAAACATTGGAGAGAAAATTAAAAAATTAAATTTACTTTATTTTACTCTTTTTTATTCTATTACTAATAATACCAAACAAAAAAAAATAAATGAAATTACATTTATTTTCTACTCTTTTAGTCCTATTTACTCCCTACCAGATAAAGGCTTAGAGTTTGAGGTCGAGTTGGTTTGAGGTCATAAGATTCATGTAATTTTGTTGCTTGAATATAATATAAACATGTGCAATTATTCAATAGTCTTATCCCCTGGATATATTTTTATTTTTCTTTCGTTTTTCAGTGAAGCTAGTATCTAATGGAAGAAAAAATTCTGGTCATTGGGTGACCTGGCTGATGTTAAAATTTTCAAACTTTGATTAGTAAATTCACAAATTTCTTCAGTAATTCATTAATTAAAAGAGAAAATTATGAAAAATACAGAGAAGAAGTTTGTTGTTTCAAATGTACGGCATGAAATTATTATTTTTTAATTATACGGAAATACTTTTTTTTTCTCTTTTTTATACTTTTCGACGATAGTCTTTTTTTATTTTTTAATTATATATATATATATATTCTTATTCATAAATAATTTTTTTATTTTTTTATTTTTATTATATACATAAAAATAAAAATATACATAATATATCTATATCATATATATAATACATATGTAATATATTCATAATACAAATAAAATAAATAGTAAATATGTCTGTAGATTAAAAAATATGTATCTATTATATATATATTATAATTAAGTAATATATAAAAATTTTATAATAAATAAAAGATAAAAAATAATATATGCATATATATATATATAATATCTATAACATATAGCATATCAAAAACATACTATAAAATTATGTTATAGAATAATGTTTTTTAAGTTTTTTTTTTAAAAATTTTATGAAATTATATTATTTTTTTAAAGGTACTATTTTATAAAATAATATTAGAAATAAACTTAAATTTTATATATATATTTTTTAAAGAATTTTATAACATATCTATAACATATACAATTTGTAAAAATATGAGTATGTGAGGTTTTTTTATAATTTTATAAAATTTTTAGGTATTTTTAAAAAAAATTTAAATCAACAAAATTTAAAAAAAAAAACTTTTAATTTTTTAATTAGTTTTGTAAAAAGCCCTTTAATAAAATATTTATATAATTATCTAAAAAATAATTTTTATTATAAAAATACTATAAAATCTAAAAATATTTATACTTTTATAAAAAGTTAGTATAAAATTTTAAAAATACATTATTTTTTAATAAAATAATTTTTTTAAAAAAATACCTCTTCCCTCAATACAATTAATATTTTACTTCAATTTTTTTTAAAACTCTACTATTAAATAAAAGAATTATAGTAAAAATTAATATTTTAAAATATTTTTCATCATATAAAAATCACAATTTCATAAAAAAATAATTTTAATTATAAAAAAATAAATAACAAGCAAAAAATAAAAATATAAAATATTTTAATAAAAATTATTAAATTTATTTTTAAATAAATTTTATATATTATACACATGAAAAAATAAAAAAAAATATACATAATTTCGTTATGTAGATGCGTTGTAGATATACTGTAGATATATTATAGATATGTTGTATATATTGTAGATGCGTTGAGATATTATATATATTATGTTTTTATTATTTAAGTTGTATATATTTTATGTAAAAATTATTGAATATTCTGTGAATATTGTATAAATATTGTGTGAATATTTTAAAAATAAAAAATTAAATAAATAAAATTAAATAAATATTAAAAATATTATGTAGATGTGTTGTAGATATATTATTGGTATGTTGTAGATGTATTGTAGATATATTTTATATTGTTGAGTATATATTTTATATGCATTATATATATTATATATATTGTGTATATATTTTTTTGTGTATATTAAAATATAATATTAAATTTTTTTAATAAAATATATAAATAAAATAAAATTACAAAAAAATTATAAAAAAATTAACTTATTTTTTTTAAAACAAAAAAGAGAGGAAGAAATCTATATTTGCAAAAAAAAAAAGGCACATATTTTTACAAAGTCAATGCCCAAAAAAAAGTATATGATGTAAATTTCTCTTATTTGATAGTAACTCAAAACCCCAAAACTCACCTTTAATCAAATTTTAATTATGTTTTGCCAATCAACTGTGATCATCAATATGTATTTATTACATAATTAATAAATATAATATAAAATATTATCTATTAATATTATTTATTTATAATATATAATACAATTAATATAATAAAATATTATTTATTTATTAATTAAACTTGATTGAGCAATTATACAGTTTTTTATAATTAAAATAAAATTTGAGTGGGTTTGAATTAATTAATAGTTTTTAAATATTATTTATAATATAAAATATAACTAAAATTGTATAAAAAATTAAGTAGTTTATTAAGCTAGAAGTTAATTATTATACTTAAATTAGAATTTCATATGATTACATTAAATTAATTTTTGATATTGATTAAAAGTTAAATTAATTTGAATATTTTCAAGTATTTTCACACATTTATACAGTTAGCATGCAAATAACATATGAATTCTCGTGGTATAGTTTACCCATAATACAAATTAGTGCAAACTTTTATTTAGAAATTGCATTAATTATTTGCCAAGATGTGATATAATAAGATAACTATAGCAAAATAATAATTATTAATGATTTTGGCATATAAAAAAATCACAAAATTTCTAAAATATTATTAATCTTTGTGATGTGATATTATAAAATAAGGATAAATTTATTTATGATTTTTGTCTTTTAATATGACAAAAAAAATTTTGACTGAGGAATAGAAAATGCAAGAAATTAAATAGGGCAAAGAATAAAGGGCAAAGCCATCGCTGTCGAGCGAGCTCAAATTTTACCTCCGCCGGACTCACCAGAGCTCCATTGGCAAGCCCTTATTTCTATCTCTCGCTTTTGGCGTGACGTGAAGTCATTCTCTTTTACTTTCTCTCCGGTGCTAAGCAGCTGATACACTGCATTAAGGACAGCGATGGCCCATGGCGGCTATGGCAAGCGTAGAGTCGCCGAACGGAAGCCTCGCGTAGGTCGGCGATCCAAGGGAATAGGCGTCGAGAAGAAGCCAAAGCCAAAGCCCAAGTCCGTGTCTCTTAAGAACCAGATTCGCTCAATCGAGCGCATGCTTCGCAAGGTACGCTACTAACAGCTATTTGTTCAATCGATTATTTTATTTTATATTTTGTATAATTTTTATCTGCTAATTTCAATTGCAACTGAGCGTGTGTTGCTGTGGTTAAAGTCGTTCAGTTGTGATTTCCTATTTCTTGTGCTTTTTGGTAAGAAAACTGGAATTGTTTTGTTGTGTTTCTTTGTAAATGCCAAAATATAAAGTATTAATTTTTGCTAGGAACTTCCTCCTGAAGTCAGAGAGGCTCAAGAACAAAAGTTAGAAGGACTTAAGAAGCAGCAGGAGATTCATACTCGGCTGGCTTTGGAAAGGAAAATATTCTTGCGAGATAGGAAGATAAAGTTTTTTGGTAATTTTATTTCTGTTTAATATAACAAATTGATGTGTATACCTTTTTTTCCCTTTACCTCCCAATGCCTCAAATAAAAAACAATACTTCCATTATTCAGAAAGAAGAAAAGTAGAAAGAAGAATTAGGCGTCTGGAGAAGCTGCAACGTGCTTCTTCTGGTCAGGCACAAGACGCAGAGATTGCTGAACAGCTTTCTAAACTGAAAGAGGATCTTGAATATGTTAGGGTAAGCTGTTATACCATCACATCATGTTCTTGATATGCTTTCCATTTTTTCTCTTTTGATGGAGTTCGTTGTTCAAAGAATTTGTATTTTTGTTGTCTAAATGAATTATGTTTCAGAGTTATAAAATTTCCCAAGTGTTTCACTGTACTTTCATGGAAACTGCAATTAACATTGAAAATTTGAATATACTGATTGATTAATTTTTTAACTGAAAATTTGAACATACTGATTGATTAATTTTTTCTCATATAGGATTGTTATTCTTTTGAATACTAAGTTGTCAATGAGAAAATTGCAAGTAAAATGTTTGTAGCATCAGATTGATTGTTGAGAATATAATTCTATAAATAATTCTACTGCAAAGCTAATTTTACTCTTAAATTTTTTACTATTGCAGTTTTTCCCCAAGACTGAGAAATATGTATCTTTATTTACTGGAGGTGAGGATTCCGACATAGTTGATAGGAGAAATAGATTGCGCAAGCAGATTAAAGCCAATTTAGTTGCTGCTGCAGCTAGTGGGAAGGATTTGGAAGGTATCATCTCTCCTCCACTCCCACTAGCATTTGTTCTGGTTAATATTTCATGAAGAGTTACTTGTCTGCTAGTATGCCTTTATGCTGATACAAAGTATTCAGTAGTGGATACTCCCGGAAATCCAAGTTTAGATGTATCCTATTTAAGGGAAAGTCATAACCAGTTATCGTAAATAAGTCAGACAAAGTGTTTTGACGAAAATTCAAATGGCATATACTTGTAGTCAATAAGCAATTATAATTGTTAGATAAAGATTGGCTTTTCCTGTGCTTGATGAGCTAGATGGAACTGGTTGGCCTGCTCACATGGCCAAAATGTTGAATTTTGGCTTTTATCTTATCTCCTTTTCTTTGGCACTAGCTTTGGAACATAGTGAGTTCTGCTGAATTGATCGTTACTTCTAGCAATAGATGCTGCTTATTAGCCTGAGATTATATACCATGAAGAACTCTCTTATATGTTCTTGTGGTTTGTTAGGGAGAGAAGTGTTGGATTATCCTTGGTGATGTGGGGACTACATGGAACGTGCAAATATCATTTTTAACTCAATATAGTTGTTATCTTCCCCTCCCCTTTGCAGCAATTCTTGTTAAAGTGAGGTCTTGAGTACAAATTTAAGTATGGAACTTTTATGGTCATTGTTGTCATTTCTTCTCTTAATTTTGGGATTGATGACCTTGCTAATTAAAACTGACATTATAAGTTGTGAAAGCATCAAAAGGAACTGACCACCAGATAGTTTTTTTTACACAATAAGCAAAGGCTTTTACATGATGGGTGGATGATGTAGCTTTTTCACAAATGCTAATTCACTTGCTAAACATTTCTTGTCATCGTACCATTACTGCAAACAACTTGATGTCTTCTTCTGGACTTCCCTGTACAGAAACTGGGAGTGAGGATGATGGAATTCTGGATATGAGTGAGGATGATTTCTTCTTAACTGGAACCTCAAGTGATGAAGCTGATGCAGATGACGAATGGACTGATAAAAGTACAAGGTATATATATCAGAATTGTGAGTGGTGAAAGGTTTCTAGAATTCGTGTATTTTCTTTTTCTTCTCATCATCAGGACTGCTTTGGCATTCCATCCTCTTTCTTTATTACATGCACCTGGTAACATGTTAAGACTCAGAAACTTATGCGGCATTTATTGGAAAATCACTGAGCTGTTATACTATATTTTTATATGCACCTTTAAATTGTTTTCATGAAATGTGTGTATTTAATTTTTATCATTTACTTTTCAGGGAACAGGCTTCTAGTACTTCTGGCAAAGCGGCATCTGGTATGTCCAGTGATGAAAGGAACCAGGTCATTTATCTAATCTGTATCTTGCATCCTTGTATGCTAATCCTATAGTCACTTACTGTTTCTATACTTAAAATCCTTTTTCTCACTTCAACCTGTCTCATACAGAGGCAGAAGTCTGCTAGAGCTTTAATGCCTCCACCTCGGCCTTCAAACAATTCTCTTTCAAATTCATTACACACTCAATCACGATTTGGAGCTTCATCAAGCAAAAATTCATGGATGCAGAGGTCTGAAATTTCTACGTCCAGCAACACTTCAAGTAGCAGAAGTGGATCTTCCCTCAAAGCTGGGGGGTCTTCAAATACAAGGACAGGACACAGCAGTAATCTAAGTTCAAATTCTGATGCCCACAAACCCCGAAGGAAAAGGAGGCCAAAGAAGAAAAAGCAACAGGTATTTTTTTGTGATTAACTATTGCCCTTCCAAAATCTTTTGTTTTTGTCATTTTCTTGCAATTGGAATTTTGCATTGTTGTTATTCATATTTCTTGCAATGCTAATCTATCTCAACAATAAGGTTTCTTTCACCAGGGATCATTATTGAATATGTTCTTGCTATTGTGAATAGGTGGTCGATCATTGCATATTGTTAATGTGTTCGGCAGTTCATATTATTCGTGCAATATTTTAATTTTTCACTGTATAATAATTGTTCTCTTCCATTGCAGGCATGAATTGGATGAACTCAGCATTTATGCAATTTCTGTATAACCAATTGAAGTATAATATCATGAGAAGAGTAATGAAAACTTATACAGTTATGTTTTAGCCACCAAAAATGTTTTCATTATTTTTTTTTGGGTTAAACAATCAGGATTACTTTATCTACTGCTTTCTGGAGTGATAATCTCAACTCATCCCTCCTAAAGGGTGTTAGATTTATTGGATAATTCTTTTTTAATATTAACTGTCACAAAACCAGTCTTTGATCAGTATGAAATTCTCAGTACTAATTCTTTTATGAATTAAGCTTCCAGGGGATCTTAAAATTATTTTGTTCGGGGCGAAGAATCTCGTATTTGGGATAAGTATTATCAGTATGAACTTTGGTGATTTACAGATTTTTAAATTTTTGAGCTCTAATCCAACATAAATTCAGACCTTGACTGGTTATTAAGGGTTGGTTGTCACTGGACGTATTTTAGCTTGGCAAAATTGGAAACAATGCTCATATTGGTCTCTCGTGACCTGATGGCACTGTTGCATACGTGAATATTGCACTGACCTTTGAAGATGACTTTCAGTGAAAATCTCTGGAAAAGGTGCATTTTGTTACAGGTTATTTGCTTGTAGGAGCAGTCCACGGTTTCAGTCTTTAGCTTCAGGTTTCAATCCATGCGGATTTAATTTAATTTCATCGATTTTGTATTTTTAGAAGAAATACAATTTTTCTTATATTTTAATATTTGAATAAAAGATGATCTTTATCTCTGAATAAAAAAATATTTAAATAAAAGAATTAAGTCTGATTTAAAAAAAAAAAAATTTAACGTTCATTTTCCGTTCTTATTTAAATACCAAAGTGAATCAAATGAAGAACTTATCATCTAACAAATGCTTATATAATTAAAGTTACATTGGAGAATGTTAACGTCAGTAAGATACACTGATTCAATAGCACTATTTGAATTGAACTTGTATAGAATATCATACGTGGTTTAGCGGTTTCATGCAGCTGATAGCTGTTAGCTGATGAATAATGAGCATTTGGTAAAAATATAATAAGCTGTTGTTGTTATTGTGTAAAATGATCAATAAGGGTATTAATATTAAAGGTTATAGATATTAATATTATCTAATAATTCAGGGTTAATATTGTCAAATGAAAAAACTATCAGCAGCTGTTTAGAAAAAGCTAGGAGGAGGAGCTTTTTTAAACAGCTAACAGCTGCTGATAAAAAAGTTAACCAAACAACTATTCTTTAGATGATTGACTTGAAACAGCTATCAGCTGCCTCAATCAGCTAAACCAAACACCCCATAAGTTTATGAAATATATACATGATTTTTTTTACAGAAATATATTTACAGGTTGGCTCTTGCCATTTAAGCCAAAACCCGAATATTTTTTTTAGTCTTCTGATTAGAGTTTATTTATTTTACTATGTTTTTGCAAATAAAATTCGGTGATGGTTAAAAAAACACACACGCACACAAGCACTGAGTTATATCTGCAATGGAATAAAATAAAGAAAATAGAGAGTTTCGACACATTTACCTTTTCCAGCTTTTCTAGTGAAAAAACAGGGAAGCGTAGCGAAGATGGCTCTCTAAAGAGGTCTTACTGTTCAACAAAAAACAAAAATAAGCAGAGCAAGAATCAAATGTTTTTTGGCTGTGAGAGCACAAAAGAGATATACCAAGCTAAATGGGAAAATCTTTTAAACGTTGGATTGAGTTTTTGTTATTAGCCTTAGTATTCCAAGATATCTTCTTTCTTAGAACCCTCGCAGATGGCGTCACTCTCGAGGAAGCCAAACTTCTCCGCGACGAGGTATATTCTTAACCCTTCAATTGTAATTGAATTAGTGTTTCTTGATATTGATGTCTCATTACTCATCTCCTCTTATTTCATTTTCTTCTTTTGATGTAATTTATAATTTCCTCGTTTTATGCTGGATCTGCCATTGCTTCTACACGCGTCATTCTGGGTTCATTATTGAATACCAAGTTTTTGAATTTTATTGCTGCAATTGCTGGATGATTGACTTCTTAGTGAAGCTGTAGCTAAAGTTCGTTACTTTTTTTAAATGCTAAATGGCATTTTAGTTTATGGAGATCTGTATCGTTTTAATGTAAATATTGAAACTTGGAAAACATTTTATAATTGGCCATGAATTGTTCCCAGATTGTTGCATTCCTGAAGTTATTTCTAAATTAAATTCAAAAGCAATTTGGGGCTGCCAAATTTTTTTTTTTTCGTGGAGAGTTGCTAAGGATTGTTGACGCCACTATTTATTGGGTAGTTTGACCTCTTAACTCTAGCATAGAACTTATAACATGTTTTTAGTTGGCAAAATATTTATTTTGATCTTGTAGGTTCGTGAAATGTTCTATCATGCTTTTGATGGATACATGGAGCATGCTTTTCCACGTGATGAATTAAGGCCGTTATCATGTGAAGGAGAAGATACACTTGGTGGTTATGCCCTGACTCTGGTCAGTTAGATGCTTGTTCAGTTTTCTTAATATCTAAAGTTAATGTATTCAATTTTTTCCTGGACTTACAATCCTTAGTCTGTTGCAGATTGACTCGTTGGATATGCTGGCTCTACTTGGTGACCGAGAGCGCTTCACTTCCTCTGTCGAATGGATTGGTAAAAATCTTCGGTTTGATATAGTGAGTAAGAATTTTTTGGGGGTTTGTTTCTTTTTTTGAGCTCATATGTTAAAATAATCTAAATGATCAACAGTTAAACTAGAAGCATATAATTCAATATTGACTTTTGCAATGTTTTAAGTTGGTCAAGCTTCCAATTTCATTTTCAAACAACTGCCTTCTCTCTTGTTAGCTGGACTTCCTTTTTCCAATCCTAAAATTTCTGTATCTAAAAATTTGAAGGTACTATTTCATGTGCTATCTATATGGTATTTTAGTTTGTGATAAGATATGATTGTCCCATTCCAACATCCTCTCATCATATTAAAGCAGTTCGGTATAAGATGGTGGAGCTGTTACTGTAACTGACGGTTTAGTTTTTCTTCAAAATCTTATTTTAGATGCCTCCTGAATTGGTTCTTTTTTTTTAATCTATATGTGGGAGCATATGCCTGTTCCTTATCTAGTTCTTAATCTATTTCCTTCATTTTTTTTCTAGATATCTTTGCTGTCATCAAATCAAGCAATTTTACTAGTTATTTGAGGTCTGGATGTATTATTTTAGCTGTTAAAGATTGTTACTCAATCTAAACTTTTAGAAGTTCTGCCATGTCTGCAGAATAAAACAGTATCTGTGTTTGAGACTACTATCCGGGTCCTTGGAGGCCTACTCTCAGCTCACCTTATTGCAAGTGATTATGCTACGGTATTTCCAATGTTTTCATTTGTATTTTTTCTCTTGGTAATGCATGATATGAATCTAGGTGGTAGATGTGAAAATCTAATTGGCATATATATTGAACTTAAAATAGTTATATATTGCATATGCTATTTTAATATAATTGTTCATTCAGCAGAAAATTTGCAATATAATTTTTTTAAAATATACTTATCACATATCACAAATGCATACATACACTCATTGATGTATCTTGTATGGACTGGAACTCCTATTCCTTATTTGAAACCTAATTTTTTAAAAAACTATGATAGACTATAATCATCATGAGGGCTTTTTGTTTATTGTGGACAATTAGTGGTTTTTGGGTGCATCGTAGTATATTGAATTGGATAAAAATTTAGGAGCGCCCTTTTATTTGATATTTTAAAGCTTGACATGCTAGACTACACTCCAGCAACATGTAAATATTGTATTTCTCTTTCCCCCTTTTGGGTTTGGCAATAGAATCAGTATTCAAATTTTGATTGCAGGGAATGAGAAATCCATCTTATGACAATCAATTGCTTGACTTGGCTGAGGATCTTGCTCGGAGAATGTTGCCTGCATTTGACACTCCAACAGGTATTGTTGTGTATTTGATCTTTGTGTATCGATATTCTTGAGGGATTGGCAACCCTTTGGCATGGATTTGAAATTGAATTTTAGCAATAGGCATGAGTTTGGAGGAAATGATCATAGGGGAGCCATGCTGTCCGTGCACACCCACCTACCTTGTGTATATTTCTGCCACTGCCGGGTTTTCTTCTTGAATCTTAGATTTGGGGAAACTCTTCTGTAGTTGTGACTTTGCTCTCTGGAGCATGCCTTACTATCACCTCTCAGTTTCAATTATTGAAAGATTAGACATTTCAAATGTTGGCCTTCCAAGTTCATCATGTTCTTCCTTATTTTCTCCCATTTAAATGATGACGGCTTGCAGGAATTCCATTTGGGTCTGTCAATCTTTTGCATGGAGTTGATGAACATGAAAGCAAGGTATATGCCCATTCTTGTTTCTCAAATGAAAATTTTTGATAATTCTTTTTCTGAACTAAAAATGTTGATAACATTGGGCAACTCCTAGTATGTTTCTCATCCTATAGTTCAAGTGCAACAACTTGTCAAACAGTTCCTTGTGTATTACTGCCACATTTAATAGTGATTAATTTTGTAATATAGCTGCAGCTGCAGTTTGGTTAATTTTAATGACGAACTTTTTATCAGAATTCCATTTGAATTGAATTGAATTGTTCTACATTCCTTACACCTACAATTTATGTTTATGTCATGTAAATCTATTCTGCTAACATTTGGGTAGCTTTTAAAAATTCCAATTTGTCCATCTAGATAACATCAACTGCTGGTGGGGGGACATTGACCTTGGAATTAGGGGTGCTTAGCCGGTTGACAAACAACCCTAGTAAGTATTGATGTCATCTTCAGTAGGCTGCAAAATTGTTATTTTCTATCCAGCACCTAAATGTAATTGGTTTTAAATATATATTTTTTTTAAATCGGTGAAATGAGATGCCTGAACCACCTATGAGTACACTGTTCTGAATCTTGCCACCTTTAAGAGTCAAAATCTATGTGGAAAAAAGTTGATATTTTTGTGAGGAACACCTTTGGAATTGAATGTATGACATGTTTTAAGTATTGTCCAACATATGACATGTGGTTGTAGATTTGATCCTACAATCATAAGTGCCCTCCACAAAAGGTGGAAAAAGTTGTACCAAATTGTGGTAAGGGCCAAAAAAAAATGCAAGAAGGCTTGTTATAACCATAAGAAGGTTACAGGAAAAGGTAGGGGCTGGCAAAAAAACATTTGTAGAAAAGTGTGACAATAGCTAGGAATTGTATGGAAAGTAATGTGATAAGGAGCTATTCATATTTGTTATAGAGAGCCTCGACAATAGAGCCTCATAATCCTTTCTTTTACTCTTCCAAATCTTGTATAGTTTTTAACATTTTTTTATTAACCACTTTCTTTTGTTATTCATGTTCTTCTTTTGTCCAAAATCATTGTTGAATTCAGATGTAGGTTTGATTAGTTTTTGCCCATATATGTCTAAATGCAGTTTTTGAGCAAGTTACCAAGAATGCTGTCCGCGGATTATGGGCACTTCGTTCAAGACTGAACTTAGTTGGTGCTCATATTAATGTATTTACAGGTGAATGGACACAGAAGGTAACATTTCTACTTGAATGTTCTCATTGAGTAGATGGCTTTTTGTTTTGAATTACCTACAACCAATAGCAACTTGCAATACCTACATGCCTTTGGTAAGTTGATGGAGAAAGCTGATTAAATTGTGAAAGAATATACATTTCTATAAGAATATTATAAATTTTTATTCATTGATGCCACCTATTACATTATGGGTATGGGAATATGGATGTATTAGTTCGTTTGTCGATTTCTTTGAAGATTGATAACATTGTCTTAGCTTTTACAAGCTGTAACTTGTATGCATTTATTGCATCTTCAGAGCAGATGTTATACTGCCTTTTTTTTTTATGACTTGTCTCGACTAAATAAAATTCATGTGAATTTTTAAACTATTTCAATTAAGCTGCTTTTACACAGATTTACATCAGCTTGTAGGATATACTTCTCCCAGTGATTAAATTTTCATATCATTAGGACTTGATTATTTTTGTTAGCAACTATATTCAATTTTCTTTACTGTTTTGCAGGATGCTGGAATAGGAACAAGTATTGACTCGTTCTATGAGTATCTCTTAAAGGTGATGACTTTTTTCACGACATCAGATGACATTTTCTGTGGTTAATATAGGCGGTAGCTCAACATCGTTCTCTAGTGATCAATATGTCTAATACCTCCTCATTAAATTAAATACATAGTCATATTTATAAATCAAATAAAATTTTTCCCAACTGTTTGGGTTGTCTGTATGAATCCCATTTTTCCATTCTGACCTGTATGGGTTCATAATTCTATTAATGTTTAGGAAAAACACTTTTTCTAGGCCTATTTATTTGCAGAAATCAAATCATACAAGTTAATTTGAACTAATGTTTATAGCTAATGATAGAATATTGTTATTAATTTTTATTGAAACTAGTTAAAATTTTTCAGGCTTACTTGTTATTTGGAGATGAGGAGTATTTGTTCATTTTCCAAGAAGCTTATGCAGCTGCTATGCACTATCTTTTTAATGATCCTTGGTAAAAGCTTTCGGCTATCATGCCTCTCTACATAAATATATGTTTTGTTACAAATATTTATACATAATGATAGAATTTTCTTGTTCAGAATATGACTTTTCCAAATTGAATGTTGACTGTATATATCTTTATAGGTATGTAGAGGTAAATATGGATTCTGCTGCCATTGTCTGGCCATTATTTAATAGTCTTCAGGCATTCTGGCCGGGACTTCAGGTTTTTTCTCTTTTAATATTATGGCTTTTGAACCACAAAATAATGGTTGACTGTGACATTTATGGTGATTGGAAAATGGCTGCTTTTTTTTCCAAGGTTTTAGCAGGCGACATTGATCCTGCCATTCGAACACATGCTGCCTTTTTTAGTGTGTGGAGAAGATATGGTTTTACTCCAGAAGGATTTAATCTTGCTACTCTAAGTGTTCAGGTATCTTAATCATTATTGGAAGTACAACCAAGTTGTTATTCACGTTCTATAAGATATTATAGTATCTTAGTTGAAGAGTTTAAACTTGATAAGATACTTGCATAAAAAAGAGAGATAATATTCTTTTTTGTTGTTATATCTTAATCATTATTCTATTTGTGAACTTTCTTTTTGTTTTATAGCATGGGCAGAAGAGTTATCCACTCCGTCCAGAGTTAATAGAAAGCACATATTGGCTTTACAAAGCTACCAGAGATCCCAGGTTAATAAGATATATCTTAACTTCATACTTAAGTAGCCAAGCAAAGGAAAATATGGGGAAAATTCTATTTAACTATTATTTTTGTATGTTTAATTTCTTTTCTTGTTAACTTGTCAGGAACGATTTTTTTTTTTAAATTTAGGAAATTACAGTGCCATTTACGTACTTTGATTTTTTGGGACCAGCATAGTTTTCCTATTCCTATTAGGTGTTTTTACCTTTTGTTACTCAAAACTAGTCAATTTCCCTTATTGTGATGAATATGGATGCATCTGCCACAACTTAACTGTTCTTGGAAAAAGAAGAAAGAAACATAAATTTTCTTCCTTGCAAAATTTTGACTGGGTTGTAAATGTTTATGCACATATGATATTAGGTCCAAAAATTACAAGGACTCCAATATAGATGCATAAAGCACTTCATTGTTGATATTTAAAGTTCTTTCACATGTAAAGTTCTTTTGGCCTGAACACCATTGGCTGTACTTCTGGATTCTGACTTTTAACCCCTGCAATATTAACCTTTTCTCTGGGAGAGAAAAGTTAATTGCAAGGGATATTTTGGAGAAGCTAAAAATTTCCTGAAAATATTTCACGGGGAGAATTTTCCGGAAACATTTAGCCACTTCTAAAAAATTATTAACTATGAGAGTTTTTATCTCTTGGTAATTGAGTTCTTTGGAGCTTTAATCTATTCAACCCTTCTGCTTTAATCTATGTGGGAACTTTTATTACCACTGCATTTGTGATTTTCCTTTGAAACACATGTAAAAGTTATTTTTGCAGATATCTTGATGCTGGAAGAGACATGGTTGCCAGCTTGCAGTATGGAGCTCGATGCCCTTGTGGATATTGTCACATAACAGATGTGGAATTTCACGAGAAAGAAGATCACATGGAGAGCTTTTTCCTTGTGGAGACAGTAAGGATCAATTAGGAACATTTTCTCTTTAAGGATCAATTAGGAACATTTTCTCTTTTTCTCCCTCTTTTTATTTTGGGCTACCACTATAAGAAACACAAGGGGACACACTCCTGGCATCTTCTTTCTACTGGGGTGCTGCTCTATGAATTTCAATTTTGCTGTTTGTCCATCATGTTATCACATGTTATTAATTGCCTATCAAATTTTTTTAGGTCAAGTATCTGTGGCTTCTTTTTGATTTGGCTTCAGGTTCAGATAATCTTGTTGAAAATGGGCCTTACAAGTAAGGGCTTAGTGCTTGTTGTAATATCCTTTGATGGTTAACTTGTATCCTCCTATTTGTTGTTTTGACTCATTTGATGTGAATATTTCCTTATTTACAGGTATATCTTCAGTACTGAAGGGCATTTATTACCTGCAACTCCTCAAATATCTGTTGTAGGGGAGCATTGTTCATATTTGGGTGCATACTGTAAAAGTGGTGATATTGAAAAGGGATCTCTTAAATCTGACCCCTCAATGAATCTCCAAGAAACTAATGCTAGCACATTCTATGGAGGTCAATTTCACTCTGGATATCCATTAGATTCCTCCTCCTTTGAGTCAACAGCTACATCAGGATTGATGAAGGTTGGTGTTGAATCTTTGTTTTCTTCTATCTTCAATTTTTTCACAATCTTCGTCTTCTTTGTCAATTGGATAAATCATTTTGAATTTTCATGACCATCTAATGAGGCTTTTTAATGAATAATAATTAAAGGAGTTATAGTATCATATTATCTGCTTAATGCAATATTCTTTCTGGTTTTGTATGGATTATTAGGATCCCTCCTTTTTAGCTGAGTTTTTTGGGGTATGTTCTGCAGGGTATTTGTCCTGGATTAACTCATGGAGAAAAATATGGCATATTATATCTGGACTCGGTTGATACAACACAAGAAGATGAGTCCACACACCAAAAAGAGAATGTGGTTAAGAGCCATTCTGTGATGGTCATTTCTAATCAGAGTGCTGATAATTCTCTTCATAATAACAATGATCATCATGGCAAAGCTCAGGAATCAAGTGAGAGAAGGTGAAAACATCCATCTTAAGTGAAAGGAGGAAGGCGTGCGGGGCATTTACTTGTTCTTCAAAGCTGACGCCCGAACTAAAGAATCTTGATGTGAGGTGTTTACTTCCTGCTAACTTTGGCCGAGGATCAGGAATAACATTATAAGCATAGACAAATAGCAGGTACTTTATGACGAGTCGCAACTGACCTCAGCTTGTAATTGATTGAAGTTTCATGTTGGGACTGGTATTATTGGTCTTGTTTTTGGAGCGGTGATTGTTGATGAAGTGTGGAGCTTGAGGGTGGAAATATTAGAAGAAAATTCAAGCAGGATTACAACTGTTATGTTGGCTGATCATATAGAGGCAGCAGGAAGCCGGGAACTATACTGGATTACTTATAGGCGTTTGTGACTTAACATGATATACAAAACCTTGTATGCATTTGTACTTTATACTGAATTCTAAATGTTGATTGTTTATCAATTTTGCCTGTTGAGAGTTGATCATCTGCCTCATTCATTTGAACAAATATTTGTTGGAGAATTTGTTGATTTATGAGTTCATTGATTTAGTGATTTTGATTCTGTTAAAGTTGGCTGCTATGTCATGTATATATCATTGATTGAATTCATTATCTTGGACTCTCCATTGCTAATAGCATGAGAGACGCTGCCTTCGGAATTGCAAAGAGGTGTATGATTATCTTGGATTTGGATCCCTCAAGAATTTCCATTGGAGGGGCTAACGGCTGGTCGCCTTGCCAATAAGTTAGTTGATGTGTTACCATATTTAATATTACTTGTTAAAAATATTTAATGGGTATATTTCATATTAAAATATAAGTATAATAAGAAATTTAAATATTTTTAATTAAAATAATTATTTTTTTAGTGATTTAATATATTTCATATAAAATTATGGGAATTTAAAATTAAAAAATATGTATATTAATTCAACATATAAAATAGTGTTTTTGAGGAAGAAAATATAGCAGTTATTATCATATAGGTAGCACATATGTGGATAGAAAGCTTGCATAAAAATAATAAAGTGATTCTTACAAAACTACCTAGAGGAAGAAAATATGGCAGTTATTATCATATAGGTAGCACATATGTGGATAGAAAGCTTGCATTAAAATAATAAAATGATTCGTACAAAACTACCTATAAAACTAAAAGTTCTTTTTTTTTAAAATATGGTTATTATAAAAAAATTTTAAAAATACCTAGAAAAGTTATAAAATTACAAAAAATACCGTATGTAATTATATTTTTATGATTTATATATATTATTTATATGTTATAGATATGTTATAAAATTTTTAAAAAATATATAAAAATTAAGTTTATTTTATATATTATTTTATAAAAAAACAACTTTAATAGAAAATAATATAATTCTATAAAAAATTTTAAAAAAAAACTTAAGAACATTATTTTATAACATAATTTTATATATTTTTAATATATTATGTATATATTATATATGTCGTGTATATATTGTGCATATATTATCTTTTAATTTTTATATATTGTATAATATTTATGTGTTGTTTAATTATATTACATATATTATAAATATATGTCTATAATTTTTATATGTTGATTAATTATATTATATATATTATAGATATGTTGTAGATACATTATGTAGATATTATGAATATTTTATTATTTATTTTATGTGTATTATATATATATATATTTATTTATTTTTTATATATATAATAAAAAAATTATTTATAAATAAAAAATAAAATTACAAAAAATAAAAAAAGGAAAAAACAACGTTAAAATGAAAAAGAAAAAAAAAACAATACCGTAAAAATGAAAGAAAAAAAATTGCACTTTTATGTGAAATTATAAAGTGCAAACACGGTAATTGATGTAATTTTTTCAATAATAAATCCTAATTAATATAAAAAAAATTATAATATAAATTTGATTCATATTTTTATTTATGAACCAAACTAATCACAAATTGAATAAAAATATAAGCTAAGTCTGCAATAAAATTTTCCATTAAATTCACTTAAGAATAATTAAGTTTTATTATTTAATCCCCTAAAAAATTATTACTTTCAAACGTAAAATTATTGATTAGATTTGCATGTATGACTTGCACAAAATTTTAACTTTACTTTACTTTCTAATGATAAAAAAAATATTAACCCTTTTATAATCTTCAATTTATATACATTTATTAAAAAATTATTAAATTTTTTAAAATATTATACAAAATTATTTTAAATAAATTAAAATATTATTTATTAACTAATTTATTAATAATAAAAATATAATTAAAAAAATTAATTATTTTTTTTTAATTATATAAAGTGATTATTTTAATCGAATGATGATTATTTATTATTATTATTATTATTACTATTATTATTATTATAAAAGTGACAATTTGCAACTAACAAATCCATTTGCTTTTGCAACAGCCTCTTGCAACTAACAAGGCCCTTTTAGTTCCCTTATCCGACAAGTCCATTTCTGAACTCTACTAAGATACCGACCGAAATGTTTTTACAAGTCACCACTACCTAACCGTTGGAATAACCAAATTCGTTTTGGCGCCATGAAATGAATCGCTCTGTCTTGAACCTTCTCTACAAGTGTCGATCCATAAAAAACTTAAAATCTATCCATGCCCATCTCGTGATCTCAGGCTCCTTCACCTCTTCAGACCACACTCTGAACAAACTTCTGTGTCTCTACGCGGAATTTGGTTGCATTTCTCACGCTCAGAAACTGTCCGATGAAATTCCCAAACCAAACACATTTTTATGGACAGCATTGATTCATGGATTTTCTGAAAATCATCAGTATGAAAATGCATTTATACTCTTTATAAAATTGCATAGGAAGTCCATAACATCTTTGAATTTCACTATTGCATCAGTTCTCAAAGGTTTGGCTAGGCTAGGAAGGGTCGAAGTTGGGAAGGTAATATATGGTGTTGCACTGAAATTTGGATTAGGGTTTTGCTTTAGTAGTGCAAAATGCGGTTATTGATTTGTGTATGAGGTGTGGTGAAGTGGGTTTTGCAAGACGGATGTTTGATGGGATGGAGGAAAGAGATGTTGTTTCGTGGAACTCAATGGTCTTGGGGTATATGATGGAAAATAGGAGTGTGATCTCGTGGACTAGTATGATCCAAGGATATGTTAAGGCTGGGGACATGGTGGAAGCAAGGATTCTTTTTGAGAGAATGCCTGCAAAAGACTTGGCATCATGGAAGGTAATGATTTCTGGATATATAAGTGTAGGAAACTTTGTTGCTGCTCGGCATCTTTTTGAAATGATGCCCATTCATGATGTTGGGACTTGGAATTTGATGATTTCAGGACTTTGTAAAGCAGGGTATTTAGAAGCTGCAAAAGATTTCTTTGACAGGATGCAGGGAAGAAATATTGTATCATGGGTCATGATGATAGATGGATATATTAAAGGTGGTGATATTGATGGTGCTAGGTGTTTATTTGATCAGATGCCTGAGAAGAACTTGGTTGCCTGGTCTACCATGATTGGAGGTTATGCCAGAAATGGGCAGCCTCGTGCTTTGGAGTTGTACGAATCCTTCAAGGAGCAAGGTATTAAGCCTGATGAGACTTTTATACTGGGAATTATCTCAGCTTGTTCACAGTTAGGAATTCTAGATACGGCAGAATCAATCATCCATGACTTTGTTGGACCTTCACTTTTTTCTGATCTGCAAATGGTCACCAGTTTGATAGACATGTATGCAAAATGTGGGAGCATTGAGAAGGCTGTGGAAGTGTTTGCAATGGTTAACCACAAAGATTTGCTTTGTTACAGCACAATGATTACAGCAAATCATGGGTTGAGTGAAGATGCCATTTGTTTGTTTGGTGAGATGCAAAAGGCAAACATAAAACCTGATGGAGTCGCTTTTCTTGGGGTTCTGACTGCATGTAACCATAGGGACCTTGTTGATGAGGGTAGGAGGTTTTTCAAACAAATGACTGATGATTATGGAATTAAACCCTCGGAAAAGCACTATGCTTGTCTTGTTGATATTCTTAGTCGTGCCGGATGCCTTGAAGAAGCACATAAGCTCATATGCAGTATGCCAATTGTACCTAGTGCAACTCTATGGGGAGCCCTGCTTGCAGCTTGTAGGGTCCATCATAATGTTCAATTGGCTGAAGTTGCAGCAGCTGAACTGTTCAAAATTGAGCCAGATAATTCTGGAAATTATATTCTTTTATGTAGTATTTATGCCGATGCCGGGATGCGGGATGATGTTGCTAAAGTAAGAGCAAAAATTAGGCAGAATCAAGTTAAAAAAAATAGAGGTTCCAGCTGGATTGAGTTGGGATCTGTAATCCATCAGTTTGTGATGGGAGATAATTCTCATTTTGATTCAGAAAACATTTCCTTTATATTGGACTTGCTCGGCAAAGATATGAAGCTGTTAGGATATATTATGGACACTAACACTGAGGAACTATTGCCTCTACATTTCATGTCCTAATATCTACTACTACTACTACAGCAGTTGGGAAGATAGTTGATCAAAATGAAATGTAATATAGAGAAAATGTGACAGTCATAGGTTCAAACTAGAGAAACAACTTCCTTGTAATGTAGGTTGCATGCTGCGCACATCAAACCAAATTCTTGTTATTTCTGAGATTTGCATGCAAAGTTCCTCTATTGGTAGTTGGACAATGCAAGACTACAGTTCGTTTGATTTTGAGCTTCCATATAATGCCAGCTTAAGAAATGGATGCCACAATTTTTATTATTTTTTCTCTCTGATCTCTTTATTATTGTCGGTTGAGCTCATTCAAGTGTAGAGTTCTCAAGGAAACTCAATTCAAATTATCAGCAGTAGCTGCAGTTACAGCAAGGTTTATTATTTATTTATTTGAATTTTTTTTTCATTACATGTATTACATCATTGATTTTAGGTTAATGCCGTCTTTGGTTTAGTGAGGGACAGCTTCCATTATGGGGTGAATAATGCAAGTACCAGTGCATGTATATTAGGCATCATCTGAAATTGGCTTCCAAATGAAATGTTGAGGAGATTTAATTTCTTTCTTAAATGGCCTGTGTTCTATTCCTTGACTGAATGCGGTCTTACAACAAGAATACTAAATGACAAAACTGTCATTAGCATCGTTCAAATGAGTAAAGTTGCTGCTTTTAATATGAAACTGTTACCAGAGAATTACTAATGTAAATAAGATGAAACTAATGAAGTAGTGATAAGCAGAAGTAGGGTTTCCTTTTAGATTCGACTTTGGTCAAGAAATAGTTGGAGCTTATTAATGCTACTTTCAATATGGCCCATCTAGCTAGAGCTCGTGTGTTAAAAAAATTGAGATGAAATATCAAGAAGTCCCCAGCTGTGCCAGTAATTTTTTATGGGCATTGTAGCCAAGTCTTAAGCCCTCTGTGATAATAACATGATACCAGTAGCCTTATTTAGCATTCTCCGAAGCGTTTCAAGATTTATGCTCAGTGCTATTAAGATTTAAAGGTCTCCTGTTCGAATTTTGATTAAAATTAATTTTATAAATAAAAAAAAATTATAGGCGAACACGACAAGCGAAGATGAGGCCTCTATTACTGTATTACATTGTTTATGAGCAACGCAAGTACATTATTTAGAAACATTTTTTTTTATTTGTTTGAGCAACAGGAGCTCTAAGACATGCCATGTGGGCTTTTTAGGATCTGTCTTCTGGTCTAGAATCTTTCAAAGTTGTCTAATAGCTCTACCCTTAAAATTAACTATTTACAACCAATGTATAGCTTATTAGAGGCGTATGAATTCCAATTTTTGTTCTTGTTGTTCTCTCCAGCTTGATTTCGAAAAAATAATTAACACAAAAAAAATTAACTGTCTACATTGTATTTATGTTTAATGCTGAATGAGGACTGGCTTTCTAGTGTTCTAATATTTAGGAGCCGGCTGAACCTGAATTATCTGCTTTATTTTCCAATTGGTCTTTTACAATACTGGTGAATTTTGTTGTGGTGTTCTCCTATGGAATCTTAACTATATCCACAATCTGGAATTACGTCAGATCTTGTTTTGAGTATGGTTTATTTAATTACTTTATGGTTTTTTAACCGCTGCAATAATCAGACAAAGCAATTTATTTTCTAGGAATCTTATATTTAGCCACTGTAATTTAATGAATATGTACATTGTTGGTCGTGTAGAGCCTTGTGTACATAGTTTTGTTTAAGAATCACAGCGTAAAAATATTTTTATAAAAATGTATAAAAAGCATAAATACATTGTATAGTTACAAGGCGCAGAATTTTATATCTATAACTTTTCATCTTATATAAACTGGAAAAAAAAAAGAAAAAAGAAAAAATTGTAAAGATGTATTTGCTTTATGGCATGCGGTTCCCAACTGATAACCCTTTTGCTAAAAGACTCAGATAAAACAATGTTTACTAAACCCCAAATATCTTCTCTTAGCTCGATAAGATTTCACTAACCAAAGTATTAATTAAAAATTTAATACTAACTCACAGCCATTTCCAATTTGGTAAACATAACTTCTTTTATGAAAGTAAAACAAAACTGCAACAAGTAGAGACTGAATTTTTTTGTCTACCAAAAACACGGCAGTACTTTTAGAAATATTATTGTAAAAAGGTGGGATTACTAATTTACTACAAAATCAAAATTGTCACTTTATATACAATTAAAGATGTTTGCTCGTTGTAATGGACAAAAGGAAACACATTCTCATAGATTATCCTATGGCCAGAATTGTGTGAAATTATCTCGTATTAAAGGAGATAGCCTAAAGTTTTTTCAGTTTAAATACTGAAGAGTGGAATTTATTGAACTTACTGAGTAATTTTTATATGCAGGGTCATCATGAGTGGAGAATCCTTTTTGGTATTGGTATCTGGTGCTTATGGAAGTGGCGGAATGAAGACTTATTCAACCCAAGAGCTAGTCGATATGGAAGTAAAATTGAAGAGATTAAAAGGAGGAGGTGAAATCATCCAAGCCTGGGATTTGGAGAAGAATACTAACCTGATGTCATTCAGAACAACCGTTTCTGCAATTAGCTGGAAACTTCCCCCTATAGGAGTTTTCAAGGTCAATAAAGATGGGGCTAGAAATACTTCCACAGATCAAAGCTTCGGCTGGCATGGGTTTTGTCATGAAAATCGGAGAAGATACAATAATGGAAGCAAAGCTTTGGGAAATTTTTCATGGTTTGAAGCTTGCATGGAACATGGACATTCGAAAGATTATTCTTGAAACTGACAATCGGAGAGCATATGATTTAATCCATCAAAACAACAGTCATCCTAATGGTTGCTCTAGGCTGATTTTTGCGATTAGAGAATTTTTAGCAAGAGAGTGGGAGGCTGCGTTACTACATGTATTCTGAGAATCCAATTTTGTAGCAGATGCTCTTGCTAAATGGGCTTTATCTTTCCCAATTGGATTTCATACAATTAAAGCTCCAACCACTGAGATGAATCACTACAAAATAAAAGCAGTTTTGAAACGGAAAAATCCATTGCTAAGTCTTAAAAATTTTTGAAACCGAAAAATTTTATTTCTAAAATGCTCGTTTCTAATCATTTTGAAACGGAAAAAAAATATTCCGTTTCTAATTTGCGACGAATTTGAAACGGCATATTCATTTTTAATCTGAAACGGAATTACATGTCCGTTTCTAATTGAGAACTGTATTAAGGACCAAGTAAATAACTATTTTGAAACGGAAAATTCCATTTCATATAGAAACAATTTTTTTTTTGTTTCTATTTGAAACAGAATTTTTCGTTTCAAGTGATAAACAAAAGATTATACAATTAGAAATGAAATTGATAATTTAGAAACAAAATTATTGGTTTCTAAATTGTTTAATTAATATTTTTTAATTTGATTTTTATATTTTTAATAATATTTATATTTATATTTTTATCTTTTATTATTAGTATTACATATATTTTTTATTTAAGAATTTTGACTAGAAACTTGAAAAAAATGAAATTAGATTAAAAAAAACCAATACTTAAATATGTACACAAATACATAAAAGTTAACATAAATATATATACATTATATAACTTAAATGTATATAAACATAAATATCAAATATATCTAGAAAACAGTCAGCATACATAAATAGAAAAATGACCTACAAATTTATATTATGATCAGCAAGAACATAGTCATAATCATAAGCTGCATCATCTGCATGAAGATGACTGGATCTCGAATGTTGGAATTATCTCATTAGCTTGTCCATACAATTCATACTGCCTCTTTCTGGTGTCATTCTTTTAGAAAAGAAAAAAAAAAGATCCACAAACCATATAAAAAAATTAGTATATTACGATGCATATTGACATACTCATCATTAACAACTCAATAAAATTATTGGTTGAGCTACAACCTAATACTATGATTCACAATCAAAAGTTTTAGCGCACATATAATTTATGCAACACAATAGAAGTTGTAAATATCTTAGTAAGATCAGTTCATAAGTCCAAGAGAAACCATGACATAATTGCCCAAAAAAATCTAAGAGATATAACTCCCAAAATTTAGACAATCTGTAAGAATAACACAATTTGCATTTACTACTAATTCATAAATTACAGAAAAATAAGATGCATGAAATATACAATCAGTACCTAGCCTATCTAATATTTAAAGTAGACAAAGAAATTTCAGATGAATTTGAGGAAAAAAATGTCACAAGCATTTTAGCCAAAAAAAATATCATTTCAAAAATATAGAAATCTAAGATACTGAATGGAACCAAGGACAACACTTTGTTCCTAGGATTTTTTATGCCAAGCTAAGCTGCTAAAGATAATTGCTGCAGAAAAGACATGCAAAGCAATTAAACTACCAATATAAGGACTTATTATAGTAGTCTCTTGTACAAAGAAACAACAATCTCATAGAGTTTCTAATATACATATTGTATACACATGACTTAAATGGCATTGTAAGTCATTGCCAATATGTATGTTAGAAACTTTATCATTATTTTCTATCAAAATTGCGTTTTAGGTATGATTTAAAGAAGAAAAATATTATAATATTATATAATGATTTCGTAATTCTAGGAATTTTTTTATATATAAATTGTGATAAGAATAACTTTTAAAACCATTTAGTGGGTCTGACAACTTTTTGTTAGCTTTTTTCCCTAATGGCTACATTAAACTCATTTGATTTTTTTTTTTCCATAATAATAGTTATTAGTTGTTGCAGATCAATTTTCAAAGGCAATCTCAACTAGATAAAGAGCATATTGATTCAACAATGTCCTAATATTTATTCATCAAATTAAAGAGTGAAAAAAAAGAATCAAGAAGTAAAGAAGAAAAACTCACTTACAAGAATTTGTGAGAAGATTATGGGGAGCCCGAAATGCTTGAAAATGAAATGACAAGCTTGAGTGATGAAGAAAATAAGAAGAATCTATAAATTCAGTAACAACACAATATGTAAAGAATTGAATTAGGAGATTGAATATTCTCCCAAATACCATTTGAAGATGAGAAAGAAAATGATAAAAAAAAAAAAAAGACAGCAACTATGATTTGAGAAAAGATTTACTATTCCCTCTATATAAGTAGAGTTTAGCTATTGAATTTTTAGTATTGATGCCCATGTCATATTCTGTTTGTTTGCTAATAAACTTGAATATTCAATAATGCAACTTTATATGCAAGCTTAATTAGTCTAGTACAAACAGTTTTTGCAATAATACAACAATATATTAAATCGATATAAGAAAACTAATTAACATCCAATACCTTCATATTTCAGCAGCAAAATTTGAATCTACTATAATAAAATTAGTTTGTAAAAAATTGCTTAAAACTATATGAAAGTATAAGAACCAAATTCATAATACAAAATCTACTATAATACATAAATACCTTCGCTAATTAGTAATGAGAATTTGAGAAAGCAACAAAATTGGGACAACATGCAAACTCAAATAATACTAGGAAATTAAAAGAACATCAAAAGCTAAGCAAAACATCAAACAAACATTTAAACAGAACATAAGTACTAATTCATGCCCGTTCTAAGAACAATTTGGAACTAATTTCTAAATCAAAGTTATAATATCCCATTAGGGGCTTAATACATAAATTATTATTGTTGCTGTGAAGAACACAGATTTCTTAAAATTTTCCTACTAGCATATAATTCAGTTACTACTAGCATTAGCTCTTCTTTTATTTTTTCAATCTGTTAGTAACAAATATCCTTATAACTATATTATATAATTGGAATTTGAGAATTTTAGAGAAAAAGAAGATCAATCATTCATATCATATCCCTCACCACTCAATAGAAAGAGTTGACAACTAGTAGAAAAACAATTCCCTCTTGAGTAGTTGCAAAATATATATATATAAACCTTGTAATAAATTTTATTTTATTGATAACACTGATCATTAACAAGGATGCGTTATCTGCTGAAGAATTAATAAGAATGAATAAACTTTTTTATTTCTTATTTGTGCATGTATTATTTTATTATGAGTTCAACCAAAATAATACTAATTAGCACTAAGAATATTAGATTTCTAATGAATTCTTTTTCTGAATTAGTTAAAATATATCATCACAGTGATCAATTACAAGAATAATACTTTTTATATATTTCATTAGAGTTAAAATTCCAAAAAAAAAAGGCAAAATATGACCAATCTCTTCAACGCAATATCCTTCAAGTTTCTTCTTTTCTTCAATAGTAAATCTAATTGTATGAACAATTAAACAAAACATTCAGATTTGTTTAAGCTAAAAATCTCAAATACCCAGTAAACACGTCTAAAAACCCTAAATGCCCAGTAAAATTCCAAAAGTAAAAACCCAAATCTAAAACCCAAATGTAAATCAAATGTAAAATAGAGAGAGCAAGCAAGAGAGAGAGAGATAAACTAACTTGTAGAAGCTTGAGAATGCGATTTGTGATGGTCACAGCTTGAAATGTAGAAACCCAGAGAGAGAAAGTGAGAAACAGAGACAAGATGGTGATGGGTGATTTTCAATTTGATTTCTAAATTTTCCTCCAATTTTGCCCGCGTTATACAACATATTAAAAATGGAATATTTTTATTTCTACAATTTGTTTCTAATCCGTTTCAATATCGATGCAAAATTGCTTAATTTTCACTTGTTCATTTTCTATTTCTAATCCATTTCTATCTAGCAGCGAAATTATTTCAGTTTCTAATTTTGGTGGCTTCTGCATGACTCTAGAGGCGTTTATTATAGTAAACATATAGTCATTTAGTATTTATTTTATTCTTCCATTGTAACAAAAAAAATGACCCATAATCACTCAGAGTAAAAAAAAAAGAATTTATATAATTGATTTCAATTAATTTAATATTAAGGTTCAATTAACTTGAGATTAAGGTTGAGTTGAGTTAATGAAGCTTTATAATATAGATGTTTTGGATGAAAATAGTCTTTCGGAGAAATCTAATTTTAGTAGTGAATGCTTTGTTACATGATGAATCCGAAATGTCATGTACATTTTTCTTTTGGTCTTTACCATCCCCAACATAACTTTTCTTGTCAATTTGCTATGCTGTATAAAACAACTGAAAGCGATAAACTGAAGATGTGAATCTCTTTTTGTTAAAAGAAGTTTAACTTCCATTACCTTTTATTTATTTATTTGAGTAATTTAAATCTCTTGTTTGGAGAATTGACTAATTTATTTTATCATCTCTAAAATTTAAATTTTTCATCAATAACCCCTTAAATTAAGAGTTTTATAACAAAATTATCATCGACTCAAACTGTCATCATCTCCATTAACGGTGTTACATCAACTCTTAAAATAAACCCATTATAAATTTAAAAAAAATCATTCGTCGCCTCCAAAGAATTCTCTTAATTTCACCAGTCGTCCTTAAAGAATTTCTTAAATTTACCTATCATCCTTAAATAATCTCTTAATTCCACTTGTCATCTTTAAAAAATTAATTTAAAATCACATATGATCCATTTTGTTATAATGATTCTATCATTGAATTTCTCACTTTAAAAATAAATGTCTAATTATCCAAGCAAATCACATATTAATTAATTTAACAAATTTTAAATAATTTTTAAAAATTCAATTTTTTTTTTATATTTGAATGATATTTTAAATATTTTTTTTACATTTGAATAATAATAATAATAATTCTATTTTATTTTTATAAAATAATATTTAATTATTATTATAATTCAATTGTAAAAAATTGAATTTTTTAAAATTTTCTAATTTTAAAAACAGTATAATTATTGCATCTAAAAAATTATACTATTTTTAAAATTAGAAAATTTTGAAAATTTTAATTTTTTATAGTTGAATTATAATAATTATTATTAAATATTATTTTATAAAAATAAAAATTGAATAATTATTATTATTTAAATATAAAAAAAATTTAAAATTATCATTCAAATGTAAAAAAAAATAAATTTTTTAAAATTATTTAAGATTTGTTAAACTAATTAATATGTGATTTGCTTAAATGGTTAGACATTTATTTTTAAAGTGAAAAATCTAATGATAGAGTCATTGCATCAATATGGATTATATGTGATTTTAAATTTATTTTGTAAGAATGATAGATGAAATTAAGAGATTATTTAAGAATTACGGGTGAAATTAAGAGATTTTTTAAGGATAACCGGTGAAATTAAGAAAATTCTTCTAGAACGATGGATGAAATTTACTTTAATTTATAATAGGTTTATTTTAAGAGCTGACGTGGTGCCGTAAACGGAGATGACAACAGTTTAAGTCGAGAATGACTTTATTACAAAACTCTTAGCTTGAGAAATAACCGACGTAAAATTTAAACTTATGATAAAATGAGTTAATTAATTCTTACGCGTAAATTACTCTATTTATTTATTGAGAAGTACTGCTTAAGTAATGACCATACACATGAAAAATAACTTAAAAAAAGATTTATTTTCAACACTATTCTTTGATTTCTGTAACTAAATTTTTCTTTGGAAGTCAGAATTACCATTAAATAAAATACTTATTTGGCTAATTTTTAGGTAACAGGAGAATGATGTGTTTTAGCTCTCAAATAATAGTTGCTGTGACTGACTGAAGGGCTTTGGCTGCTTCCTTTTTACCTTTTCTTTTCTTCTCTTTTTCTCTTTGATGCTCTGCCGATTATGGAAAAAAAATATGGGAAATAAAAAGAGAAGAGAAGAATTTTTGGTTTTCTCAAGTTTGTCGATGAAGAAACAATAAAGAAAGGTGAAAAAGAAAAAAAGAAAAGAAATTCAAGGGAAGAAGTTATATGCTGGTTAAAAATTATAATTCTCCTTCCAAATTGATTAAAAATGCAGGGGAAGAAATTATGAAAATTTTCATTTGAAGAACTATTTTTTACTCCAAATATCATACTAACAGGAATTTTATTTTCTTTATAGCTTTGCTTTCATCTTTACTTATGAGTCTTGCAAATGAAAGATAACATCAACAAACCATTATTTTCTCCTCTGATTTATTACTCTGATTGATTGCATAATTGAATATTTAAACTTCCAATCTTCTAAACAAAAACTTAATCATTTTCTTTAAGGCCCCATAGATGTAAATTATTTTCTTGATTTACTCTGATATTTGAGTGCTCAAGCTTACAAGTTACAACCGTCCGATGAAAAGCAAGCATTCTCATCATAAACTCTCAGACGATTTTAAGCTTATGCATGCAATGTATAATCTATTGAATTATGGGTAAAAATAAAAAATAAAAAAGGTTTCAATCAAATTGTAGACAGAGAATAATTTGGTTGACAACCACAAAAGATATTGTTCCATATCTCACTGATGATGTGACTTATTTCTCGTGTGTATACTGTCAATCTCTCATAATAGCCACATGCTTTGTTCAAAATTTAAATATCTTTTTTATTATTCTATTGTCAAGAACAATAACCACATATTAATTTTAACACATGAGTGAAAAATATAGAATCATAAACAGAAATCTTACAAAAAAAAACACACACACACACACAATTTGGTATATATTGCATATATAAACTTTATAATATTGTATATAAAATACAACAAATTAAACCAAAACTTGGCTATGGATGGCCCTATATTTGATTTTCTTTTCTTTTCTTTTTTCATTTACAGAATTGCACTTAAAAATAAGATCTTTCTATTTGCACTTTTGGTTTGATGAGAGATTGCTTGTTAAAGACCAACAAAATGACACCATGGATGTCCCAAACCACCAGAGATCTTGTTCCCTCATTCTAGGAAAAGAACTGTTGAACTCCACTGATTTTTTTCTTCTGTTTCTTGTCTGAAATTCCCATTTCTAGTTGTATTTTGACCAAAAAAAAAGGCGACCCTGGTGAAATTCAGATTGAGTTTCTTCTTGGAGAAACACATGTTCTCTTCGTAGGAGAGGAGACAAACAAATCTTGTCTTTTTACCTTCTCCTTCGGGTGGCTATGTGTGGTTTCTCATACTGCATAACCCAATCCTCTTGCTTCTGATCCTTTCATGATTCTCAATCTCTTACAAGATGACATGAACATACTGCAAAAAACAGTAAAAGAAAACTTATTTAGTACCCAGAAATTAAATCGCATATAGATCAAAATTAATTATAATCTTTAGATAAAAATATGAAGCAAAGAAAATAAACATACTCCCATGGAACATCTCCGACAAGCATCCAATCACCATCTTTGTCCTCATAAGTAGGTGCGTACTCTGATCCTTGACAGCCTTCTCTTTCTGAGTACTCACCTATGGTGTGCTTGAACATGTTCTCTAAAGCCTTGAGGAGTTCTGGGTAACCCTTGTAAACTTTAAGGTCAATCTTTCTAAGGTATGGAGCTCCATCCATGCTTACTTTCACATAAATCCCACAAATCTCTGCTTCACTCTTCATTATCTGTAAGCTATTTTTCCTATAGGATCGGATTGGTGGCCACCCTACAATCAGTGCTCTGCATATCACATGAACAAACATAGAATTAATAACTTTATATAAAGTTTTGCATACATAAAGTTTTTATATATACAAATTACAATTACTTTTGAGCAGGAGCAGAGCTTGAATCTTCATGTGAAGCATCAGATTTTCCAGTGGCTCCAACTTCTTCTCTAGTGTCTGGCAATGGCCTCTTGTTGTTTCTTGTACAAGAAACGGTTTGTTCTTCATTTCTTTCAGACCCTGGCAGTCCTAGTCTGAGCTCAGTTTCCTTGAGATTCATATCATTTTCATATGCAACACCACCTTCCATATTTCTTGTTATCTCTTAACAATCTTGATCGATTAATTTCACTGCAAACGCAAATTTTCTCGTTCTTGTTCTTGTGTTTTCCTTTACTTTCTTTCTTGTTTTGTTGTGAGAATGTGAATGGAAAGAAGTGTATTTTATAGAGAATATGATAAAGAAAGGGAAGAAAAATGGGGGGTTTGAAAAATTCTAAACTGTGAATGCATGAATTATGGACAAAGGCAAGCTAAGCTGTCGGTAGCAATGGCAGGACCTTTGAGGCAACTTGTCTCTGCATTTAGGTGACAAGAGTGGGACAAGCACAGTCGCCCATATGGAAGACTTTTTTTTGAAGGAGTTTTTAAGTGGTCTGGGGACGGTCAAGATCTGTTCTAGGAGTGAAATCAGGATCATTAACAGTTTATCGGAGAAAAAAAAGGACGATTAGAAAACATAGCCATGTGGAGAATGGGGTCCACATGGATGTTGGGTATGGGCATAGCATGGACATGTGGGCTTCAAATTTGGCTGTGAGTTTTGAAATTTTTGGTTAGTGAGAAATTGGATTGTTTGTAGTGGGGTACATGACATGTGAGATAACATGTGTTTAGATCGTCAGCCCTCTCTCTCTTATTATTTTGATGAAATTACATCATATATTATATTTTTAATTTTACTATTTTTAATTTTTTTAACTTTTTTTTATTTTATTTTTAACTTTTTTTTATGTTTTGGTTTTTTAAAACTACAATTTTTTTTCTTTATCTTGCACAGTCGCGATAAGAATATATAGAAAGCTGCATTAATATATTATTTTGGGCTTTTTTTTTATTTCATAAATTATTGTTTATTTTGATTTTGATTTGTTGAAAGAGTCTATTTTTTTTATTGGTCATGATTTTCAACATAATATTATTATATAAAGCATTGTATTAAAGAACCGATTGAGAATATAATTTTGTATATGAAATACTTTAGTATAATTTAGTTGTTCTGTATTTGATGTTGATCATAGCATTCTATTTTAGTTAAAAAAATCTAGTGTTTAATATTTTTTATGTTGAAAAACATGCCAGTAAAAAAAAAAGTTTGAATATTTTTAAAAAATTTAATAATCAAAATATATGAAACTCAATTTAGAAAAATACATGTAGCATGCATACAGAGTTTAAAACTACTGCTACTAGTAAAAACTATTTTCTTTATAAAATATATTGATTGAGTATGTTAAATTGAAAATAATTATTATAATTTATATGGGAAATCATTCTAATTGGAAATGATTTTTTTTTTTGTTTTAAATGTCTTGAGTGAGTTTCAAATATATTGATTGAATTTTTTTTTATTTTTTTAATATAGCGCACTCCACATATTTGATAAAATATTTTAAAAAAATAAGTTTTAAATTTTTTAGATTTTCAACAAATTTAACAAATTATATTAATTTATATGTAGGTATATTTTACAAATAAATAACTAAAGAATAATGATATATATATATATGGGTGTATATGGGTATAATAGAAGCATAGGAATATTTGTTTCTCAATACAATAGATATATATAGGTATATGCTACATATACCTTCATATACTAAGATATTACAACTACATAGTAATCTTTTTTAAAGACAATAAATATATGTAGTTATAGTTAATATATACCTAAATATAATAATATATAACAGTTCCATGCTATTATTCTTTCTCCAAGACAATTGATATATGTAGGTATATGCTGCATATTCCTTCGTATATTAAGCTATTACAGTTGCATGCATTCTGATATTCTTTTTTAAAAATAATAGATATGTATAGTTATAGTTGTCATATATCTACAAATACTAAAATATAATAACTGCATACTGATATTTTTTTTCTAAGACAATAGGTATATATATGTATATGTTATATATATCTTCATAAACAAAAGATATATATAAGTATATATTACATATACTTTAACTAAAAAATGTTACTTTTGTAAAATTAGGCTCCATGTATTTATAGTATATCTTTGTATATGTTATATATATTTTCATACACTAAGATATTACAATTATATATTAATATTTATTTAAAAATGATAGATATATGTAGTTATAATTATTTTAAAAATATTTATTTTTTAATTTTTCATTTTAAAAATATTTCTTTTTATAAATATTTTTGATATATATTTAGTTTACTAATGATTTACTATATTTTTAAAGATATAGATTAAATATAGATATTAAAATAAGATAATTAAAAAATTAAAAATGATGCCATATAATGTAATATCCTTTAGCAAACATACGTCATCATCTTTTAGTTAAATAACAAAGTCCAATAAATTTTAAAAAAAAATTGTATAAATAATATTTGAAACTTAACCTGCAAAATATTTTTCAGGTGAATTAGTGTCACCTACAGACATATAAATATTGTATGATGTCCAAAGGTTGGACGCATATACATAGACTTTTGAGGCAGAGTAATATAAAATTTTTAATTTATTTCAATATGCATGGGATCCACTTCCGTATTTTTATAAATAAAAATGATATATATCATAAAATTTAAAAAAAAATTTTATCAACCATAAATTTGAAAAGAGAAATAGTTTTTAAGTTAATTTTATAATTATTCCTATTATTTTTTTCTGATTCTGGCCAGTAAAATAAAATCTTATTATCTATTGTATATATATATATATATATATGCGGGAGGAAATAAATAATAAGTAATTTTGTCATTTTTTATTCTTTTTCAAAGGTGTATTTTGTTAAAATCCAGACGCGATATATTAACATTATTCATTATTTATATAAAAAAAATTCAAAGTTATTCATTAATTTTATTATTTATATATATTTTATATATTTTAAAATTATATAATTTGATACTATTTTTATTATTAATAAAAATTTATTTTTTATTAAAAATAATAAAAAACTTAATAAGACCATTATATGCCTCCTTATATAATAATATGAGTTATTTAATCTTCAGTTCTTTTGCTTAAAAGTAATTAATTAACTAATTAAATCCTGTCTGTGATGCCTAATTATTGTTATTACATATGTAGATTCCATAATTTTAACCTATCAATATTGTAATTATAAAATTTGAGATGGAATCTTAAGCAAACTATATTAGGCTTATGTCATCTACACCAAAAAAGGAAAAATAATTTTAAAAAAGTTAATATTATGAGAAATATTTTAATATTTTCACGATCCTCAAATTGTAATTCATAATAATCCGTTTGAAATAAATAAACTTTAAATATCTATTTATAAATTATTTAATTAGAAATAAGTGTTTATGTTTAGAATATATATATATATATATACAAATACAAAAAAATGAAATTTAATTAAATTTCATATTTTTGTATTTGAAATAAATTTATAATTAGATTATATTTTTCTTTTGTTCTAAAATAGTAAATATAATAAAAATAAAACAACTAAAACTAATTATATTTTCTATTTGTAAAAGCTAGTATTTAATTTATAAATGTAATTAAAAATTAGTTGGAATAAAGATAAGTAAAAAATTAAGAGAGAGAGAGAGAGAGGAGAGAGAGAGGACTGTTATAAATATTGAGAATCTATAATGTATGGACATGGTACGCAAATAAAATATGATATGGACACGTTGATACGGTAATTTTTTAAAAATTAAAAATATAACATGGATGGAACAATTTTATTTATATATGTGTATGTATATCCATGTTTTAAATTATAAAAATACAACGAGAAATAAGCATATATTCAAAATATGTTATACATATATATATATATATATGTTTGAAGTTATAAAAATATAATAAGATATAAAACATATACTCAAAATAAATATGTATTGCTTTATTTATATAAAAATAAAATTATAATAAAAAATATTATTTTATAGAAAATTATTTTATAATTAAAATTAATTATAATTATCTAATTAGTAACTTATTAATGTTATGTGAATAAAATTTTATGTTAAAATATATTTTAAAATATCTTCAAATATCTTCAAATAAGTCTTTGTCATGCTATAAATGTATTCGAAAAATAATAAAATAATAAAACACATATGAATGGATGTCCAATACGTGTCGAACGAGAGTGTCCATATCTTCACCATGTCTGATACCAACTCTTCACTCGGTGCTTCATAGATAAGAATAGTAAGAGGAGAAAAAGAGCATTTGTAATTAGAATCGAAAAAAAAGGAGGAGGAATATGAAGAAAAGAGAAAAGTGATAAAAAAAAATATTTTTATCTTTAACATTTTTTTAATAATTTTGTGGAATATGTTTTAATTATTTTCAATTTTATTGAGTTAAATTTAAAAAATTTGTCAATATTCTAAATATAAACTTTTTAAAAATAAAGAATTTAAAATAAGTTTGACAAATTTTATGAAAATAAGATATTCTATCTTAATTTAAGATAATATTTGATTCAAATTGTTGGTTGGTGTCTCCAAGTGGGACCCACCACTTAGTTAATAAAAAAAAGGAAAAAAGAAGGAATTGAAAACGTGGTCAATAATATTAACTTTGAAATTCAAAGTTCAAAGTTTGGTGGCCTAACAAACTTAGGTAGCCTAATTTTTTAGGCAAATCTACCTAACATTCACGGCTAATCTCTCTATATAAGAGAGATTTGCCAAGAGCAATAAGGTGTAGCCACATATCATTTATCTGTGAAGAAGGTTTGTGAGAGTTCAGTCTTAAGAAGGGTCTTAAGATTAAGGGTCAAGAAAAATAGTGAGGTTTGGGAAACACTTTTGTGAGTGCCACTATTTTTGTATTACTCTTTTTGTAAGCCTGCTATTTTTAATAGTAGAAGAATTATTCGGATTTTGTCCCGTGGACGTAGCCCTAAAAGTTAAGGGTGAACCACGTAAATTCTTGTGTGTCGTATTTTATTATTCCGCTATTTTATTATTCTCGTAATTTTAATTTCGGAGCCCTAACACAAATTTCAGAATTGACAATGAAATAAGAATCAAAATATAAATAATTATTTATTATTTTCGTTTGATTTATTTTAGAATTATGATCGAAATTAAGAGTGACAATAAGTAGGGTGTCTGCGAAAATTATCATATCCGAATCCGAATCTATTTAATTTTTAAACTATCCAAATCTACTTAAATCTGATTATAGTTATACATGTATTCGTTCCAAATACATTTACTATCTGAACCCATTTAATTATTTATTTAAATATAAAAATAAAAATAATTTATAATTTATAATTTTTTAATTAAATAATTATAAATAAATATTTAATATTAACATAATTTTATTGAAAATAATTTATATTATATAATTTTATAATTAAAATATAATATAATAAATACATAATTAAAATTTTAATAAAATATAATTAATATATAATCGGGTTCGGATAACAAACACATCAGCATTTATAAAAATACTACTCGTACTCGTCCAGACTTATTTATAAACTATTCATACCCTATATAAATGAATATTGGATATCCTAAAATACCCTATCCGTTATCATCCCTAATCAAAATAATTATTTATTTTTTTATTATTTAAAAAATTAAAACAATTTATAATTAGAAAGAATGAAAAAAATATATTTATTATTTTATATTTTTAAAAATAAAAAATTATAATTTTATTAAGAAAAAAATAAATAAATTTATTTAAAAATTCATAGATATTGTAATTAGAAAAGAAAATTAAATTTATTTTATTTTATTTAAAAAAATTTAGAGATATTGATAATTAAAAAAATTAAAATTAATTTTATTTTAAAAATAAAAATAATTATTTTAAATTTTTTTATTCCAATCAAGATCTGATTAATAAAAGAGTAGTAAAAAATTACTTATTTTTTTTATTTGGGTAATAAAATTCTTACTACCTCAATTATTTTATTTAATCAAATAACATCAACAAAAATAATTCATTCTCATTCATATTCACATTCTCACTCAAACCAAACATTCCTTAAGTGATCAATATAAATAGTTTATTTATTATACCATGTCATTAGAAAATTAAATTTTTATTTTCAAAGGCACTCCATAAATAACCTTTTGCCCCTCTATTAACCAAGCATTTGTAAATAAATGAAAGAATTGAAGCGTCAATTTTATTTTTTTTAGCAATATAACAAAATATTAATTTCTATACATTATGTTAAAAATTTTAATTTAATAAAAAAATTTACATTAATATATATAAATTAAAAATATATGTAGCCCTTAAACTTATAGCATTTAATTATTTTACCACTGAACTTTTAATTTAATCCTTCAAACTCATATTTTTATTAATATATAAATACAAATTTATTAAGTCACGCTGAATTAATAATATATTTATTTGGTATAAAATATATAAATATAAAAGAGTAAAGTTATTAGTATCTATTAATATAAATACGTGTTAATAAAAACTAGATAAATATAAAAAAAAAGTTATTAAAATAAAAATTTAAAGGAAAAAATGAATAAATTAAGCAGTATATATATATATATATACACCGTTAATTAGGATGTGTAATGGTCGGCGCATAGGATGCTCCAATCCCACGGCAGGGCAACCCACAGATTATCAACATCAAGTGCCATTTGATCCACCCGTGCGTCTTATAAAGTTTAAAATTTCTTCAATTATTAATTTTCTTCTTCCATTTTTTTGAAGCCATATCCACAGACATATGTTGTTTAATAAGTTTGTTTATCAATAAATTCTACTGTTTGATGTTGAAACTCTTTTGTTCCATTCTTTTATCATCTTAATTTTGTCTATCATTTATTTTAGATTAAATTTAGCATTTCATTCTCTTCTCCTTTAATTCAGACTAAATTTTTTAGAATTATATTAATTGAATTAAATTTAATTATTTAATTCAAGTGAATATTATTGTAAAATTTGTATAAATCAAATTGATCTGTTAATTAAATTATTCTTTATAATAATGAAATTTGAAACTAAGATTCAACCTCAAATATTTTTACCAGTATCCAAAATCTCATTGGTCCGCATTAAGATTAAACACATAACTTAGCTTTTACTTTACATAAGTGTCTATATAAATATAAAATAATAATAAAAAAAATCAAAGGCTATATTCTTTAGAACTGAAAAGTAGTGGATTTCATTATAAAAGAAAATAATGCAAGAGGGAGATTAAATATGGAGAAAATTTAAATGTTTAGTTACCTCTTATTTTAAAGTGTCATTACTTTATTAAAATATATACAAATTAAATTTCGGTTTTTCTCGATTGAGCAATTAATCATACTTAAATCTCTCATTTTCCATTACTCTTTTAAAATTAAAATTACATTAGTTATAACTATATATAGTGTAGCTATGCCTTGCACAAGTGTCAAATAGTTATTAGTATAGCTATATATATAATTAAGCTTTTTGTGGGATTTGGTTTTTGGCATTTGCTCTTAATGACAGTCCACCAAGATTGTGATGCTTACCAAATTAATAAAACTAGAATTTGGTTTATTTTCCTAAAAGCCTTTTATTTCATCCACTCAAATTTCCAGGTTGGATATCAGCCATATTAATTATTATATTAATAACATTCCTAAATTTATTATCATTAATATTTTAGTTATTTTTTTTAAATTTACACTTTTAATCTCTAAATTAACTTCAGAGAAAAAAAATTTAAAAATGAAAGTGCCTTATTAAATTAAAACATCAACTATTAAAGTATAATAAAAAAAATTCATAATTTTATAGAAAATGATAGTATTATTGATTATCAATTAATCAACTTTAATGAAGATAATACTATTTTGAAGAAATTGAAATATACTATATACATATGGGATATTGTAATAATTAATTAGCTTATAAATGACTTATGAATAGTTACTTTTTAAAATGGAAATTTGTGAAGTTGGCATATGGTCAGATCTAAGAGCTTTGACTGAATACTGAATAGTGATTTGGAGATTGAATTAATGGACCCATGGAAGACGTTTGATGGAGCACACACACAGATTCGCATTAATTTTATGTTTGGTTCCTAGACAATACAACGTGCGGTAGTGATTTATCTCTTATTCATATTTATTTTTAAAACATCTAATTTGATATTCATTTCATTTGTTTTCATTTATAAATAAAATTATAATCTAAAATAAATACATAATATGGTTTAATTAAATAAAATAATTCATGAATTTAAATTGACATCTTAAAAATAAATTTTTTTATTTATTATTTAAAATATAACTTTTTTTTTTTACTAATCAATGATAATAAAAATTATAACATTTAATTAGAAACATAGTGAAAAGCAAAATCCTAATTATTAAGTTTTTGTATAAAATTAATTATTTTCGCTAAGACGTGGGTTATTTGATTCGCAAATTTCTCAACAAATTTAAGAAAACATTATATATATATATATAAATTATTAAAAACTTTTATGAAATAATAATAATTATAAGATAACAAAATTAATTAATAATGTAAATGAAAAACAACAATCAAAACTATAATTAACAAAGGCATATTTGAATATATAATATGTTTAAACATATATTTTTTCAAATTCACCTGTCAAAACTAATCTATACAAAATTTTTCCTCGAAATCCTTTTCATATAAATACATATAAGATTTAAATACATATAAAAAGCCATATAACTTGAATGGTACGAATAGTCGTATTCAACAATTACTTGTTTCAAGTTTTCAACCAATCATGTATTATATCAATATATAGAAGTTAAAACTGATCTATCATACATACATACATACATACATACATATATATATAATCCATTACATGAATTATATATAAAATAGGTGATTATGAAAAAAAAAAGGAAAAAGAAAAGAACACAGCTTTATTAAATTTGAATTTGTCAATCCATGATAAGTTGCATTCATGCTATCTCTATATAACTTTATCTAAGTCAAACCAAAAAAAAAAAGAATGATAATAAAGGCTATGGACAGACTTTACATCAATGAGATGCTTATTAATTATGCATGGAATTTAATTAAGTTCTTGTCCTTTTTCTTCTTTTTTTTTCAATTAGACATGTAGTCAGAAAAATTAACTAATATATGTTTACATGTTGTATTAAAGAATATGTAAATATTATAAATAAATTTTGTTCATACTAAAGCATGCAATGGCAGTATAATTAATCTTCATCTATGTACTTAAAGATTTTCAGTCTCCAAATTCGTACAAAAATAAGACACAAAGTGTCCTCATATTCTCGATCGCAACCATGATTTTATGTCTTTTGATCACAATATAACAGACATGGCAACCGTTTAACAGGAGGGCATGGGATGGAATAATAATTTAATATTGCTATTTGTTTGGTCGTTTTAGGGTCCTTAATGTAACAAGTTGTTTCAAGTCAGTTTTTTTTAGTATTATAATTGGAGGAGGAAGATCGATGATAGATTATTTAAGAGGGTGTGACTGCTAGACTAAACCTCGATATGTTTTCAGAGAGCTAATTAATATTAATTTTTCATACCAAAAATATTACTTATTCCGTTTTAAATTAATAACACACTTTAATTAAGAAAAATTAACTATTTTAATTAGAAATATGTAAAATTTTCTATTATACCTATATTTTAATATGACATTTATGTATTAAATATTTTTTAATAGATAATATTAAATATGAATATAATATAAATTTAAATAAAAATTGAAAATAAATATTAATTTCAAATTTTATTTCCGGGATATCCTAAAAAGATCGAAATACTTTAATTAATTATATTATTTTTTTACTTCATTAATTTCCATCTTTATTCTATATTAGTTTTTGCCTTTAAAATACATTTAATATAAAAAATAATTACCCCATACCATTTTATTTATTACTCCATATTCTGGATTTATATGTAAAACAGAAATGGTATAATTTTTGCCGAGACGAAATCAATAATTATCATTAAAAAAAATTGAAATTAATAATGAACCGACATTATCAGATTAGGCATTAATAGTAAGGGAGTTACAAGTAGAAGCTAGCCGAATAGGTATTATAAGTAAATGCCTAAGAGTTATGATCAAACTGCAAATCAAGTGAAAGGGAGGCCTTAAGAGGAGAAAATGATTGGTTGAACATAGACAAAAAAAATATATGAGGAAATACAACTTAGTTAATTAGGCCAAAGGGGAGAGTGGTCCTAAAAAACGCCAACAATGAAAGGAAGCAATCCAACTCATAAGAGCCCCCACCCCTAAAACAGAGGAGCATTAGGACAAAATAAAAGGTAGGGGGTAACTAATATTAGGGCACCTTTCTCTTCATTAAATCGGTGGGCTTTCCCTTATTAATTTCTCTTCTTCATCTCTCTTCCTTTGCTTAATTCGGACCACATTCCCACTAATTGCGGGCCCCCCTTGAATCGACTTATTAAATGCAATATTATCGATCAATTATATTTGCTTTGTTTTTTAAATGTCTTATAATTTTTATATTTTTCTATCACTAATAATATTTTGTATTTCATCTTTTTATTCCATCTTTAAAATATATTTAATATCTCAAACAAAAAAAAATCAAGATTAAATATATCTATACTATTAAAAGTATAGAAAATGTCATCTTTTTAAACTTTGTATCAAAGCATATATAGACTTTTTGAGCAGAAATTGTAATTTTTATTTTTTTTATCTAAATAATCAGAAATATTCTTGACGCTAATTCCTCACCAACCTTTATTTGCTATTATGAATCCATGTATCATATTTCCATTTAGTTACAAGTTAATTTTTTAAAAAATTGTAACAAAGTCAATTACCTTTTTATATGTGGTTAAAGACATTTCCACAAAAAAATTAAAATTATTAAATATATAGTTTTCATTAATATATATATATATATATATATATATATAGTTTAGGTTTTTTCATTAATAAAAAAAAAACTAAACTTTAGTTAACCCACTTATCAAATTTGTCACTTTCAAATTTATCATAAACTTGAAAACATATCAATTAAATACAAAAACTTAAAAAACTATAACATTTCTAATTAACTTCAAGTCGGAACAAAGCTTAAATAAAAGTCGATTCATCTCTGCTGTTAGCAGTAACCTATAACTTACATATTCATTTTTCTGTAATACCACCTTCTCTTTCAACTCCAATAATTAAAAAACAAAAGCACAAATTCATCTCTACGTAAAGCCATGTTTCATCTTCTTTCATTCTCATTAACTCGACCAATAATATTGTCACCAGAGAACCAAGATATTTTTTTTTAGTGTTCATATAATAAGATTTAAATGAAATTGAATTGAACTTAGTGTTAATGGGTGGCAATTGAAAGAGTCAAAGTGAAGGGGGGTTCTGGTGGACCTTTTGAATTTGATAGGAATCGAAAATCTGGAATTATTATTATTACAACTGTGCTGTGAAAGCGCTTTTCAGACAAGAAGATATGGAACACCCAGTAATGTTGATATAACTTCATCACCAGCTACACACGTGTGCTTATATTATATAATATTATTATGAGGTCGATGAAGAAGATGAACACGTAAGTTTGAATTTCCTGCTTGTCAGGGTTTCACGCTCAATTCTTGATTTTATTCCCGTAACCAAAGACAACAAATTTTCTTAGTATGTATTCCTTTTAGCTGTAGTTTTTTTTTTTTTTTTTTTTTGTAAAAAAAAAATTCTATTAATATAAAATATCTCATAAATAAAAAAAAGAGGTTTATTGATATATAATATCTTTTTAAATATAAAATTCTTAAAATTATATTTTATGATATACTTATTTTGAATTTGAAATAATTTTTATTTAATTAGAAAAATTTAAATCTTAATAATATTATCGAATACAATTTTTTTAAAAGAAAAAACTAAAACCAAAAAATAAAAATCAGCGCTAGTTTCCTTATATTCCTTTCATTTTTTAAAATATATATTATCGATTTTTTAATTGATTTTTTAAAATTAAATAGTAATAATTTATTCAATTAAAACGTAGAGGAAAAGTATAATTCATTATTATTATGATTTGTAAAAAATATTTATAAATTTAATATTTTATTTTCTTATTAATTTTACCTCTCTAAATATTTTTTTATCATACATCTGCTTAACTAAATATATTGATGGAGTTTCCCCTATCTCCATCAATATTGCTTTAAAAAACAATTGGAAGTTGCTTGAAGTTGGACAAGGCACTTCTGTACATTAATTGCCATTAGTATGGGACCTATTTTTGCGCTTCTCATTAGTCTTATCCAGCTCAAAAAATAAAAATTAAATAAAAAAAAGTTGAGCAAATGGAAAATACTTAATTATCTGTATGGCAAGTGAAATTTACAAAATTATTTAGCATTAAAATGTTGAGTAGTAATTATAAAATAAATTTTAAAATGCAATTGATATATTTTAATTATAAAAATCTAAAATAGTAAAATAACTATTTTAAAATATTTTTTGACGGACATAAAAAATACAAATGATATTTATGAAAAAGTGCATTTCAATCTAATATTAGATAAAACATATATATATATATATATATGTACATGTATCTTTGAAAATTAAAAGTGTGATTAAAATAAGAATGTGATTTGAATATTATTAAAAAAAACAATTGAAGGGCAAATTAAATTTAAAAAATAAACTGTAGTATGATAACGAGGAATGCATGTTGTTTTCACTTATATTTCATATTCGGATCTCTTAAATCTTTCCCTATATCATATGTGTAATTTAACAAAACAAAACAAAAATTGAAAAATAGATCGATATTGCGCCATGAATAATCTTATTTTACAAAAGTGGTTTAATGGTCTCTTAGAGCTGCCTGTCCAAATTCATTACTATTGATATGGTTGAAAACTTGAAATTAATGGCTTTTGTTTCGCATTCACTTCATATATAATATATAGTAAAATGGCTAAATGAGTTTGCAATTTAACTGTTGACTGACAAGCCATTCTTCTTCTTCCTTATTATTATTATTATTATTATTATTATTACTAAATTAATGACTTTTTTGTAATATTATTGAAGAAAAAGGGTATAGATAAATATATTTATTTATTAGACTGTATTTTGATATATTCAATATATTAATTAATTAAGTTGATTCTGACAAGAAAATGTCACGTGTCTAATAAATTAATTATTTAATTATTTATTTTTATAATTTGTTGAATTAGTCTTGAGTTAGTATCTTTAGAATTTAGTGGCTGTTGAATAAGATTTAGTGGCTGTTGAATAGCTTAGTTGTTTTCTTAAATTTGGCTAAAGTGGTTGGCTCGTTTTGCTATTTAAGCCTTTGAATAGCAAGTCCAATATTATCATATTTAAATCAATTAAATACGAGAGAATATTTGAGATATTGGTTTCCTCAGTTAAACCAAAACATCTTAATTTATTTTGATTAGCAGTATAAGTTCTAAAAGTAAGAAACAGTTTATACCAAAGTGGTATCAGAGCTTTCGCATGGATCAAAGAGTGGAACAGCTTGAGCAATCCGTCCAATCTCTTGCCGGTGGCCAAGAGGGCATTGCTAAACGTTTAGAGGAACTCTTCTCTCAACTCAATGCTCGAATGGATCAATTAACTATCCAATCCTCTAACGGGAAGGGAGTTGAAATTGAGGCACGAACTCCAAAATCAAGGTGGAAATCCACTAGTTCAGGGGTTAACACCTCATATGCTCCTAAACTAGTTAAGCTGGATTTTCCCCGTTTTGATGAGCAGGAAGATTCCACGAGTTGGGTTTGCCGAGTTGAACAATTTTTTCAGTTCCATAATACTCCTGAAAATGAGCGCGTCGAAATCGCTTCTTTTCACATGATGGGAGACGCCCAAATGTGGTACCAACTCTTAAAATAAGAAAATCCAAATATCACTTTGGTTGAATTCAAGGAGGGGTTTCACTCCATATATGGTCCTAATCAATTCTTTGATCATTTTGGAGAACTAACCAAATTACAACAAGGAGGCTCGGTACAAGATTATCAAAAACAATTTGAAAAATTGTTGACAAAAGTGGGGCACTTATCATAATCAAGACGGGTTGGATGTTTCGTTAGTGGACTTACAACCTCCATACGAACGGAAGTGCAAGCTGGACGGCACGCTACTTTGTTCCATGCAATTTCCTTTGCGAAGTTGTACGAGGCAAGGAAAATTTCTTGTGAGAATGGTTCTACTACATCAAATTCTACACCAACTCCTCAAACATCGCAATCCTATTCTACATCAACTACACCAACGAACCATAATGTCAAGAGGTTAACTTGGGATGAGCTAAATGAGCTAAAAAAGTTGGGACTATGCTTCAAGTGCAATGACAAATATGGACCGGGACACAAGTGTAAAAAATTATTCGTTATTCGAGCTGTCTTGCAAGATAGCGACAACGATACGGAGATGAAAATTGAGAGTCCTGACTAAGCTTCCATATATTCCTCTTGAGGACAAGAGGATTGTTTAAGGGGAAGGGAATGTCACGTGTCTAATAAATAAATTATTTATTTATTTATTTTTATAATTTGTTGAATTAGTCTTGAGTTAGTATTTTTAGGATTTAGTGGCTGTTGAATAGAATTAATTGGCTGTTGAATAGCTTAGTTATTTCCTTAAATTTGGCTAAAGTGGTTGGCTCGTTTTGCTATTTAAGTCTTTAAGTAGCAAGTCCAATGTTATCAGATTTAAATCAATTAAATACGAGAGAATATTTGAGGCATTAGTTTCCTCTGTTAAACCAAAATATCTTAATTTCTTTTAATTAGCAGCATAAGTTCTAAAAATAAGAAACAGTTTGTACTTCGAAAAAAAGACAAAAAGTTAGTTTCCTAAAAAGAGTTTCATAATTTATAACCAATAATTATGTAAATAAATCTCTCTTGACAATAAAGGAAAACTCATTTTTACTATGAAACCCTACACTTATCTTATTCTGTCGTTTAAATATTTGAATTCTATTTTTTTTTTCCTTAAATTCTCGAAAGTTTATTGTATTAAGAAATTAAATATCTAATATTTTATTTTTGAAAATTTATTAAATTAATGATATGATTTTTTATGGAATTAGGGCCTGTTTGGTTTAGCTGTTCATAGCAGCTAGTAGCTGATAGCGGTTGCTGATAGCTGGTGGCGGATAGCTGGTAGCTGATTCGGGTTAGTGCTTGGTAAAAATACAATAGCTGTTGCAGTTTGAATGTAAAATTACCAATAAGCATATCATTATCTAATAAATATTAATTTTTATTTTATTTTAATAGGGTTAATATAGTCTTAATATGAATCAGCTATCAGCTGATATGAAAAAGCTCCGAGTAGGAGCTTATTGAAACAGCAGCTGTTTGGGGTTCCTAACAGCTATCAGCTGCTGTTTTAAAATTTTACCAAACATCAAATTTTACCAAACAGCTGCTGTTTGGTGTTCAAACCTCTATCAGCTGCATCAAACAGCTAAACCAAACACCCCCTTAATTAAAATCATTTTTGAATTTTAAAACCTCAAATGTGTTAAATTTCTTTTATCACTTTTTTTTAAAACTATGCAAAGACTAAAAAACCCTTCAGTTTCTTTCTAATTTTCCATCTCTGCCTACTTAAATTCAAAAAACGCAATATATCTTGAAAAGGAATAATTATATGCTACAACCGTTGTAGCAATAAATGCATACAACGGACCAATGAGATTCTTACACGTAGAATAAATGCCTACAACGGACCAATGAAATAAATCATTTAATCTACGTGTAAGAATCTCATTGGTCCGTTGTAGACATTTATTGCTACAACGGTTGTAGCATATAATTATTCCTTGAAAAGGGGATATTCAAAATTCAAAAAATCCTCATCTCCTTTTTGTATATTGAAAATTTTCAATAAATCTTTATGAAAATTAATTGGAAATTTGGAGGTTCAAAATTTTTTAAAAAAAAAAGCTAGGATCAGGCCACGTTGGGAAGCAAGACCGGCGTCGCCAAGATGGATGGGTGGAGTCGCCGATGTGCGGGTGTGCCTGATCAACGGTGGCTTAGGTGGCAATAGCTTCGAAGACATGGCAGCTGTGGAAAGAAATATAATAAAGACACAGATTTATTACAATACTCAAGGTTGGAAATATGTGTTCTTTAATTTTGGTCTATGACAGGTTCCTTCCTTCAAAGCCTAATAAGAAGGTGTTGTTTTAATAGTTGAATCCAATTCAAAACTACCTTTTTTTTTATAAACCTAAAAATATTAATAATGTTCAATCGACGCCAAGAAGAGGAAATAGAGTTTTTAGAGAATTTACAGTGAATTCAGGATTTTCACATTCCAGCAAGTTTATAATAATAATAATAATAATAATAATAATAATAATAATAATAATAATAATAATAATAATAATAATAATAATAATAATAATAATAATAATAATAATATCTTCCCTAGTTCCACACACATAGACATTACACATGCTATTGCCTCCCTTCATTAAAAAGACACGATATGGACTTAGTTTGTGTAGATAATTATATATACAAACATTAAATTCACAATATCTGAATCCTTTTTTTTATATATAGAAAGTTTAGATTTTTTTATTTTAGTTAAAGTAAATAGAGAGAAACTCAAAATAACCGAATCCAATACAACCGACCTAGAGAGCACTCTACAGTTACGTGAAAAAACCAAGAACCTCATTAAAACCGAAAAGAAAAACAAGAAACAAAACCAATATAATAATCGTTCAATATCAGAGAAGCAAAACAAAGAGATTTAACAAAGGCTCCTCACCAGCATCAGAGAATAAGGTGGGAGCAGGGGCATGTTGACTAAATACGACTGAGAACCAAGGCTTAAGATGTGATGGCACAATCACCCAATCCTTAAGAGCTAACTGGATTTGTAATCAAAGAGTTAGCTCTGCCAACAATAGTGTGTCAAAAAATCCAATATCTCAGCCTTCTATCTTTAAACTCCCTTCTCCTTGCTACTGCAGAAGTTAGGTGAAGAAAGGCTGGAACTTTAGGGACTCCAGGTTTTTTTTCAAAATCATTAATCGTATATTTTCAAAATCATTCCCAGATTATGAACTATCTCATCAATGACTTCAAGCTATCTTTAAAAAATAAAAAAAAATAAAAGCTTTGTTGACTGAATATATACAATTAATATATAATTTTCAATTTAATGTATTATTAAAGGATATCAAATTAAGTAAACAAAGTATATAATTAAATTATTAATTAACTTAATTAAAACCGTGTTAGTTGGGGGAAAAAAAATGGAAAGATAATCAAAGAATATATTTTTAAACTAGACATTCTAAGAAAAAAGTGGTATGATCAGCCCCCTCCAATGGTATCTTATGTCTCAGGTTCTACCAGCATTTGGAATAATATTATTGTGGAGGAAGATTCTCATATATTGCATTGGTAGGGTAGGGATTAATAAATTAACTTTAGAGTGATTAATTAGTGATAGTGATAATTAATTGATTAATCTATGCACTATTAATTAATTAATTTATATGTGACTTGTTGTCTCTCCCTTTTTTGCAAATTAACAATTTGTTCTAGTCTAATATCCTTTTAGATCTGCCAGTCCCAGAGACATGCAAATATAAGGATATAAGAGACTGGGATGGCATACCCTTTTCTATGAATATGTGTAATTTTGTAAAAAATGTCATTGTTTCAACAAGAAATTTATTTATTTTTTTAACAAATAGAAAATAAACAATGGACCGCTCATTGATTATAAAGATTCATGGACAATGACAAAATTCATTAATTAAGCTATAGTGTGTATATATATATATATATATAATCCAGCTATTCAGTGCATATTTCATAATATAAATTAAAAATTAGGAGAATAAAATTCTAATTGTCCTCTCTATGTCCTTTAAAAATTTCTTATGCATAAAGTAATTGTATAATGATCAATTCTTAACTAGTAGTTTGTTGCTTACATATATGTTCTTTAGAATTAAAACTTTGATTAAGTGTGTTCTAAGTTTTAATACTCAAAGTTTTAATACCTTGCTGAATTAAATATATATATATATATACAGTGGCGTAGCCAGGATTTTAGATAAGGGGGGTCCAATTCAACTTAAATACTAAACATTAAAAATATCAAATTATAAAAGAAATAAAAAAATTCAAGATTATAAACTATAAAAAAATAATAATTTCAATTTAACTTCATACTACTTTTCTCAAAAAAAAAAAAAACTTCATACTACAAAATCAAATTAAACATTTCAAATTTATAATGTCCTCAAGTATTCAAGCCAATTTCTTAATTCATTATTTTTCAAATTTCAATTCATTTTAGCAAGATAAAAAAATTGCAACAAAATAAATATGAGATTAAAAGTAAGTGGTGTACCTATTCTTAACTTGTTGCCGCTGCCTTGCTGGTGCCAATCGGTGAAAGAATGAAATTGAAAAAGGAAGAAACTGTTATCTGAAAAAAAAAAGAAAGAAAAAGGAATTAACGAAGAAGAAACGTGAGAAAGAAGAGAAAGAGTCACAATTAAGTTATTCTTGTTTGTTTGTAATGGGCAGAGTCATTGACAAATCTTGTTTGTTTGTAATGGGCTTGATTAAAAGGCCCAGTTTTAAAGATTGGAAAAAAAAAGGATGAAAAATGTTGAGAGCGTGGATCGAAGTTGCGTGCTCTCACATAGTAAGGCCAAGCTGTTCCATCTCAACCAATGTAATATTTATTCTCAAATATACCTAAAAAATTTTTATTTTTAATTGAGGGGGGAACAGGGCCCCATGGGACCCCCTTTATCTCCGCCTCTGTATATATATATATACATGTACAGATGCATTACTCAGTTTTGAGGAAAAAAACAAAATAATTTTTTCTCCTACCGTGTTTATATCTGAAATTTGGCTGCTATAAAATGACCACTCCCACATTAAATATACATCAACCATTATAACGATAATTATCCTAAAAATAAATTAAATAATTATTTATTATTAATCAAGTGTTTATTTCGTAAAGATAATGCAGCGATGAATCTTTGTTATTATAAGATGATAATTATTTCTAAAATTTTAAAATTGATTATTGTTAATTTTGTATATGTATATATTTTAATTCACTACTAAAAATTTAAATCAACCACTGGTAAGGGATTAAAGTTTCCAGTTTAATAAAGCTTATTATCAACAAATTAATTAAAGAATGTAAAGTGGGAGTATCGGTTTCTTTTACAGGATAAGGAAGTGTTTGGATCTTCAAATTAATATATAGATATTAATTAATTCTCCATGTATATCTTATAATATGATTTTGACACCAACCAATAAGTCTAAGAGAAAGAAAAAAGGGGTGTGTTTCATTTGCAAGTAAATTGCAGTAGTAATAGTAGCTATACTGTGTTAATACTGGGGGGAGAAGATGTGGTTGGGAGTGGCTAATTAGATCATATATAGGATAATTATCAAATATAAGACAAGGTATATATTAGGTTAAATAAAAATAAAAATAAAAGAACAAGCAAGAATGGGGTTGGGAGATGTTGATGGGGCAAGGGCGCAGCTAGGGTTGGGGATGTTTCTATCTCTAAAAGATGTGACCTGTCTCTAAGTCGCCACCATGTATACATCCCCTTCTCCAACCCCTTTAGAATTAGTGATAAAATTAAATTGCATATGACTGAGACATGTATTGTCCTATGAATTTATGGGAAATTATAAGGTAGAAGTTGAACATGGCAATGTACCCAAAAAATAAATAAACAAATAATTTTTTTTTTTGCCGTAATTAAGTTTTGGTGGTGATCATGCAAACATGCCTGCCTTTACGGGGAAGATGAGGAGAATTGAATTTGAAAGGACATTAGAAAAATGATCGATGAGAAAATTACAATATACATATAAATATTGTTGAAATTGATGGAAGAATATGACAATCATTTTATTCTAAAAAGAAAAAGGATAGTGATAATTAATTAATACATCATCATTTGACATGAAAGATTCTTCAACTTGATGATCATTTTCATGAGTTTATTATATATTTTAATCTTTCTTTTATTTTGAACAACAATATACTTGATGCCCTTATCATCACTCCAGTCTTCCAAGTGTAATTTTATCATATGTTATTCACATTATTATTGCTTTCAAACCCACATATAACTTTCTTTTTGCAACTTAAATTATAAGTTAACTATACAATTGAAAGATTCAATTCTTTATTTGATTGCTTATTTATATATTATTATAGGTATATGAAAATGTAAAAAATGTAAAGATTATGGAGATAATGTTATTCCTATATTCTGCAAAACAAATTAATAATAAATAATTCATCATCTTTCCTAATTTTATCTCATCTTATTTCAATAATTTCATTAAATATTTATTGGAATGCAAATGTTGAGTTAAATTTTTTTATAAAAATATCTAGATTAATTAATCAGATTGTATATTTTGAATGAGTAAATATTGAGAGTTAATCTTTAACATTTAAATTCTCCATTTGTTGATTTAGAATACTTAATAAATGATAACTAATTAAATATAATTAAATGTTTAATAATTAATAGTTAAATTATAATTTGAAATTGAAATATTTTAACCATTAATTATTCACTATGACAGTGGTTGGACTAAATATGTCCTATGTATGATAAGCTAATTAAATCACAATTAAACCTATTAAATGATATGTTGAAATTTTGCTGAATTGCTTATTACAAGCCAAATAATATATACTATGCATGAAATTGTTTTGACCTCAAGGAAAACATATACATATATATAAACAAACAAAAAAAATTAAATAAATCATCTAATTAGTTAATCAATTAAAGTAATTGGGTAGCTCCATTTTAAGGAAAATACATAAAAAAAAAACTAAAATAAAATAAATTTTGGGGAACCCTTTAATTAGCTAATCAATTTTAAAGTAGTCCGCTAGCTAAATTAATTCTAATCATAATGATCAACGTGGCAGAACAATCCACGTGTCGACAAACTATGGGTTAACAACTTGATATGACATACACATGCAGCCATACACAGAAACTCCCCACCTCCAACATAGTTATATTATTGGGGGTCTCCTTCTTAGCTATCTTGCAAAAAAGAGAAGAGGACACAACAAGGAATTGAAGCAAATAAAGCTAATCAACTACAAGAAAATTTTTTAGAAGAAAAAGAAAGAAAGCCAATTATTCTGCTTATAATTATTAGACAAGGTACAGCCCCCAAAGAAACAATGGCAACCCTGCTAGGAAGCGCTGACCGAGCTGTTTTGAACTACAAGGAGACTGAGCTTTGCTTAGGATTGCCAGGCGGTGGCAACTCTTTTGAGGTCGACACTACTCCTAAGACTACTGGGAAAAGAGGGTTTTCTGAAACTGTCGATTTGAAGCTTAATCTTCAAGCTAAAGATGGTGTTATGGATCTGAATGAAAATAACAAGAATGCTAATTCTAAGGACAAGGCCAACAAGGACCCTGCTAAGCCACCAGCCAAGTAAATCTTCTTCTTCTTCTTCTTCTTCTTTTCTTTTTTGTTAGGATTAAGCTCTGAGCAAAAGTTCTTAATTATATTGGTTTATTATTATTATTATTTTCAGTTGATTAATTATGGGTTATTTTTGTAGAGCTCAAGTTGTGGGTTGGCCACCAGTTAGATCTTACAGGAAGAACATAATGGCTCAGAAGAATAGCAATGAAGAAGGTGAAAAAGCTGCAGCATTTGTGAAGGTATGCATGGATGGTGCTCCTTATCTTCGTAAGGTTGACCTCAAGATATACAAAAGCTATCAAGAATTGTCCGACGCTTTGGCCAAAATGTTCAGTTCCTTCACTTTGGGTTAGTAAATTTATTATTTTCCATTTGCTGTAAAAGCATGTGAAAATTTTATCATTCAAGAACATTGAATTCTCAAAATATTCGACCAATAAAAATGCTTTGAGATTCTTTTTTTTATATATATTTTATGAATTTCTATAGTCCATAAACAATTATAGGAAAAAAAATGAACTTTAAATAGAATGGAAAAATTAATATATAATTTTAAAAAAAAAAATTTGACGTCAAAGGACAGACAAAAACTGTTACTATTAATGTTCTTGCTTGGTGAAGAAAGTAACAGGTGAGATCATGGTATTGGGAAATTTTTAATTAAAGAAATTAACATCATTAATTATATATACATTTTTGTATATGTTTATTCAGATCTGGGTCAGTTGTATATAGTGTCAAATGTCAATGTTTAATGTGTTATTAAATAAAGAAGGGTACTTTTAGCTAAAATGGAGTTGTCAAATTAAATAATAATGAAGGGAATTATGGAGCCCAAGGAATGATAGACTTTATGAACGAAAGCAAGTTGATGGATCTTCTCAACAGCTCTGAGTATGTGCCTGCCTATGAAGATAAAGATGGTGACTGGATGCTCGTGGGCGATGTTCCATGGCAGTAAGTTCTTTATTCTTTTTTATATTCCTCTAACTAAAATTAATATTATTCAAAAAGTCAGTCCAAATCAAATCATCTTCCCTTTCTGTATATATTCTATACCACTGTATTATATAATATAACAAAAATGACAAGTTTGATAATATAAAAATTCAATGAAAAAACTATATTACAATTAAGTGGAATTTAATTATATATTTACATGGGTTGGTTCTCATGCAGGATGTTTATTGATTCATGCAAGCGCTTGCGCATTATGAAAGGATCCGAAGCTATTGGCCTTGGTATATGCTTCTTAATTTCATGATATATAATTGTCATTTGCATATATATATAATATATGGGATTCGTTTTATAATATGATTTATTTACTTTAATGATTGAAAATTTGAATAATAATTAATTTAAATTTTTGTTAATATTTTCAGCACCAAGAGCTATGGAGAAATGCAAGAGCAGAACTTAATAATTAATTAGCTTGGCTGCAGCTGCTGCGATGCTGCCTGTAAATGATTTAGTCTTTTTGAATACAAGAAGATTAAAACGACAAAGCCAGGCAGCAGGGCACTTGTGGAAGCAAAAATTAATGGTGTTTGTTTTGGTTTGTGTCTTTATTTTTAATATGAAGAAGAAGAAGAAGATGATGGTATACAGATATCAAAAGATCTAGACATTTGTAATGAACAAGAAGCAATAAACTTAACCCAACCTGTTGTCTGGCTTGTTTATTACTAATAGCTTGGTTATTTATTATTTTGGTTATATGTTTGTTTGTTTTCCTTGTTAATGTTATAGTTTGTTAAAATGTTTTTATCAATTATATTCCTTCAATTTTAAATGTTATATATAATTTCTTTCTTTAATTTTTTCCCCTTTTTTAATTTAATTAATTAATTATTAAAAAGATTCTTCATCTGATTTTCTGTCCTTTTTTTTAAATATATTATTTTATTTATATTAATATATATATACATTATTAATTAATTATTTAGAAGTTATTAAATTGAAGAGGTGATTGAGAAAGAGGGAACAAGGCCATGTGCATGTTGATGGGGCTTCAATTATGGCCATTAGTTTGTATATATATGTTTTATATAAATTTGGGATAAGATATGCATGTATTTGATTGGTGAAATATTAATATAAGACTAGCTAGTAGAAACATTGTCACATGTTGATATTCGATTGGCTTATTGTAATACAACGGTTTTATTGTATAATTATTCCCGGTGAGTGAATGTGGTGTGGGTTGGCATTGTATTTTCAATAATAGTAATATATGGGTGAAGGGGGACGACGGTGATGGTGATTAATTAAATTATTAGTAGCACTTGCGCATTAATTGTGCTTAATTTTATGTTTATTGTTAATTATTAAAATATTCAATATTTTTGTACCAAAAAAATCAATATTTTATAATGATTATAATTTAATGTTATGGGATCACCAACATTTTTATTTTATTTTATTTTAGGTCAGATCTATTTATATATAATAAGTGTTTATTCTTGCACCTATTTTAAGAAATAAAAAGATTTCTTGGATCTGGCATTAATTATGGCAGACTCATGTTCTATCTTTAATGGAAAAATATAAAAATAAAAATTTGACATGTTTGGTTCTTAAGGTAAGCATAGCTGAATTAGTGGAAAAGAAACTTTAACCGCAGGCCTCTTCTATGCTTTAATAGATCTTTCTCAAAGTGGATTTATGGGATTTGTCCTGTCCTTAATTAACATAAAAAAAATATATTTATACATAAAATTTTTAATTAGCTTAATATATTCTTGCAATTTTTTTAAAGCAATTCTTTTATTCAGATTTTATATAAATTAATTAAAATTTTTAAAATCATACCCAATTAATGAATTGTCACTTCAATAATTTTTTTAACTCAATTTATTTATATACATATATGTAGTTGCTCACATTTTAAATCTTAATATTAATAATTTTATTATTCTTATATATTTTTTTTTTGATATGAAAATGTGTTTATTATTATTAAATGAAGTGGGGAAAAATATGGGAAGGTAAAGTAGAACTACCCAAGTCAATAGGTGAGCTCAAACAACTATAACTAAGACTTCACCAATGCATGTGAAAAAACCACACGAAGCCCAATAAGCCGAAGGTGCAGATGTTGCTTATTAGGGATGAAGCAAGAGATTTAATAGAATGACAAAATAAGAAATATTATATATATTAAAAATAATATAAATAATAATTTTTTCATAAATTTTTTAGATTAATATATAAAAATTTCTTTCATAGATAAAAAAAAGTATAGTTTCTTTTTACATGATAAAATGTTAAAAGTATAAAAAATAAAATTAAAATAAAAAAGTAAAAATATATTAAAAAATAAAATTTTTAGGCTTACATTAATTTTCAATGAATTTGAAGGAGGCAAGTAAAGATTTTAAAGGGAGAAAATAAAAATTTTAATAAAAAAAATATATGTATAATTTTTTTTTCTTTAAAAATGAAGAGAGGCAGTTGCTTCTTTTTTTTAAAAGTAGCTTCATTACTGTTGCTTACAGTTTAAAAAAAGGAGCAAAACATAAATAAGATGATCACATAATCTGAACAGAGAGATTGCACACCTTTATCAAAATTTTTCAAACTTTAGTGAATGTTTTAAATTTAACAATATATGAATTTTTTTTTATTAATTATATGCGAGAAGAGAATACTTAGACCTCTGAACTAAAGACTTAAACTATAACACAATACATGCTTATGGCTATAAATGGATACTTGAATTTATTTGTATAAGATTTCTTTAATTTTTTTATGACAATATTATAAAATTCAAGTTAGCTTCATAAAAAGTTTGAATGTTGAATAATTTTCACTAATTTCCTGCTTCCCTCTAAACCTTGATTTTTTTTTATAAGTACCCCTAAACCTTGAATTAGGTTATAGGGTTAAAGATAAGAGATTGAATGATAAATCATAAAATCCAGACAGTGTTGTCAAATTGCCATCGGTTGGATTGGGCAGACTGAATTATTCAAAAACTAAACGTGAAATTGATTTACATTACATGAAAAATTATTTTTTACATGAATCAATATTCTCATTAACTGATTCAAAAAAATTATTAAATCCGACCCGATTCAATATAATAAACAGATTATACGAGTCAAATTTTGAAAATTTAAAAAAAGTGTACCAACTGGTTTCAATCAAGCTGATAGTTTTATATATTTTTCTTAACCATTTATGCCGAAGAAGGAGTTGTTACTGTATATCACAATTTTGTATATACAAAATCTTGAATAAAGGAATTTAATAGTCTTTTGCTATTCCTCAAAAAAATAAAAAATAAAAATTCTTTTTTACCATTTGAATACCTTCTTGTAGGAGATGAACAGTTAAGAGAAATCTACATTTCCGCCAGAAAAATTAGTCTTAACTCATTAGTATAGTATAAATTCATTAATAAATAATTTCTGTATTTTGAAAGAGCAAATTTTTTATTATAATAAATCATAAAGCACTATAACAAAAATTATATTTTAATAATATTATTAAAATATAAAATTAATTCATTGTTTCACGGATAAAGTTACATATATAAATTTTTTTCAATTTAAAATTTTATCATTTTAAACCAAATTCAGCATGGTAATTAAGAGCATATATTATTTTTACCTAAATCTCAAATTCTAATCTCTTAATTATTTTTTTCCCCATATATATAATTTATCAAAAAAAATTCACCTTTTAATATTCCATCATACACTTCTGCTTTTGATTATTATGCCTACTATATTTTTAGGTTTTTACTTTTGCTTTTGATCATTATGCCTACTATATTTATATATTTTTAGATGAATCTTGTGGCATATATATTGAAATTAGAAATTGTTAAAAATAAATCTATAAATACCAATAAATACCAATAAATTTAAATATAATATTACTATCAATATGGATAAAATTTAAAATTCGAACCTTGAATATATATATATATATTTTATAACAGTGTGTTATTTGATAGATTCATTGAATATTATACCAAATATAGATTCATTGAAATAAAAAAAAATACACTCTATAGTACACTTTTTAATTTTTTTTTAAAAATATTTTATATTTTTAGTATATTTTTGATACAATAAATATATATTTTTAAAAATTAAATATATCTTTAATATACTAAATATATACTACAAATATATCTCTAAAAAATATTTTTAAAATTAAAAATTAAAAAAAATATTTTTAAAATTTAAATTAAAAAAGAGTGTTTTTAAAAATACACGAAATAATTCTACTCGTTATCGAAACATCGTTCATTGGAGAATCACTTTCCTTTCCCTCCATGCGTCAGAAATCACAGTTGCGCATTTCCTCAATAAATATGAAACAAACACAACCTTAGCCCAATATCTGGGGGAGATCCATGTTACTACTTTAAAAAAATAATTTTCATTTCAAAAATATTGAAAAAAACTAAAAATATTTAAATTTTTATAAAAATTAAAGTAAAATTATAAAAATACCACACTCTTTATTAAAATAATTTTTTTAAAAAAATATTTTTTCTCTCACTATAATCAATATTTTAATTCAAATTTTTATTTTTTTAAACTCGACTATTAAATATAAATATTCTAATAAAATAATAAAAATTAATTTTTTAAATTATTTTTTAAAATATAAAAATCATAATTTTTATAAAGAAAAAAATTTAATTTTAATTATAATTATAAAAAATAAATAATACTAAAAAAATATGTATAAAAAATAAATAAAAATATATTAATAAAAATTATTAAAATTATTTTAAAACAAATTTTATATATTATACATAAAAAATAAAAAAAATATACACAAGTTCATTATGCAGATATTTGATAGATGTTTTAAATATTTTATAGATATTGTGTAAATATTATATATTTTTTATATAAATGGTGTATATTTTATATAATAATTATTTAATTTTATGTGAATATTGTGTGAAAATTATGAGAATAAAAAATAAAAAATAAAATTAAATAAATATAAAAAATATTATATAAATATATAATATGCATGTTGTAAATATAGTTTGTATTATTAAGTATATATTTTATATATTATATATATATATTTTATATATATATTAAAAATATGACATAATTTTTTTAAAATAAAAAATATAAATAAAAAATTAAAAAAATAAAAGGATAAAAAAGATAAAAAAGCCCGTTGAAATAGTAAAACTGTAAATAAAAGCGCGGGTCCGTGTTGTTGAAAAGGAAACTTTAAAACCACCTATACAGTGTAAATTTCTCAATATTTAGCATATAAAGCCTCGGCCCATTTGGTCCAAATGTCAACATCAACCCGTTCTAAACTAAGCCCTTTAATTTAAGAAAAATGACTATGTTGGCATGTTTTTAAAAATTTTTATTTTTTTTATCAAATTATTTTAATAATTTTATTATAAATTCATAATAAATTTATTATAAATTATATAAAATTTATAAACTAATTATAAATTTATTATAAACTCATTATAAACTCCCAGTAAACTAATAAAAATATAATATTTTAATAAATATTTTATATATTTTAATATTTTAATAAATATTTTATAAATATGATATATTTAAAATTATTTAAAATTATTTTTTATATTTTATAAAAAATTCTTGGTTTAATTGCTATTTTTTAAAAAAAATTATAAAAACATTCAAAAAATAAAAACATTCATTTTTTTAATTTAAAAAACATACTCTCACTTTTTAATTTTTGAATATTTAAAATATTTTTATAGATTAAAAATATATAATGTATCAAAAACGTATAAGAGTATTTTAAAAAAAACATACATAATTTTAAGTGAGAAGGCAGAAATTAAGAGAGAGAAAATTCGAGGAGGCATGCTTAGTCAGATTGCTACGTTGACATATCATGACATGTTATATTTTCCGTGGCCTTTTAACTTGAAAATCTGAAAGGACACGAATTGCAAAAAAAAACTAAAATTCAGATATTTATTTTTTTAAAAAAAAATTAGAGTTTAATGAAAATATTAAAAATTATCCTAAAATTTTATAGTCTAAAAAAATACCCTAAACGATGTCTGGTGTTACTTAGCCTGCTGGTTTTTGTAATCTGCCGGCCAAGCCAAATCAACCAAGCCAACCTCAAGAGAAAATCCCAAACCCACAATAGGGCTTTTCGCTTTGCCTCACTTTCTCACCAGCCAAACACAACTATCATCACTCTTCACTCTTGCTTTATGTTACTTTCTTCTCACTACATTGAAGATTCTCTTCCTCCAAACACATTCACTCGCCATTTTTCCCATATACACAAACCCTAAGCCTTAAACTGAAAAAAAAAAAAACAACGCCATGAAACCACCGTAAAAAACCCTGATTAAATCCTAACCTAGCAATGGATTTCGTGGAGCTGGAAGCGATCGAGGGCCTACGCTGGTCCTGGAACGCATGGCCCACCACAAAAAATGAAGTCACATCCCTTGTAATTCCACTTAGCATCATGTGCACGCCACTGATGCAGTCTTCAGAGCTCCCAATTCTATCTTATGAATCCCTTACCTGCACTCGTTGTGGTGCTATCTTAAACCCTTATGCTCGCGTTGATTACCAGTCGCGTATTTGGGGATGTCCCTTCTGCTACCAGAAAAACACTTTCCCGATTTCTTATTCTGGTATTGGGGAAACCAATCTTCCAGCTGAGCTTTTCCCAACTTATAGTACCGTAGAATACAAAATTGATAAGATCTATACAAAAATTGCTTCCAGTTCGCATTTGGGTTTTAGTTGGGCGAATGGACTGTCTTCGTCTAATGCGTCCTTGTCGTCGATGGCGTCATTGGGGACTCCGAGAATGGCAGGTGGTGGTGGAGAAGTGAAGGGGATAGGACCCGCGTTTGTGTTTGTGGTGGATGCTTGTACGGCGGAGGAGGAGCTGATGGCGGTTAAAAATGAGTTGTTACTGGTCATTGAACAGTTGCCAGAAAATGCGTTGGTGGGCTTGGTTGCCTTTGATTCAATGGTTAGAGTTTTTGATCTGGGGTTCTCGGAGTGCTCGAGGGTGGTTGTGTTTCACGGTGAACGTGAGATTTCATCGGAGCAGGTACATAGTTATATCGTTAAATTCTAGTCTATTAGCAATTCCAAAATGTGGATGGTTTTTCTATTTGATTTGGTGATTCTTCTATTCCTTTTGAGGGTATTGTGAATTTGCATACAGTGACATCTTTGATAGGTTTTTAAATTTTTTTGTTGAAAGATTTCCACTTCGCTCATCAACTGCTTGATTAAGTTTCAATGCTTCTATTTCCTATTCTGCACATTGTTGCACATCTAGAGAACTGACTAGGTATTGATCTTCTTCTTGTCAATTGCCACCTCTGGTTTTCTTGGTTTGGATGTACCCGAAGCTTTTTAATGTTTTATGAGCCAACCATAAGGGAAATTGATGGTTTTTGACTAAACCAGATGTTTTTCGTTTCTTTTAAACATATAGATTCAACAATTTTTTGGCATAAAGCGCGCCAAGATGCAGCAACTTGGAAAGGCACCATTTATCCAGAATCAGGGATTTTTGCTACCTATATCTGAATGTGAGTTCAATATCACTACATCAATTGAAGAAATTTGTTCTTTATCAGTGGTCAAGTCAGGTCTTCGCCCTCAAAGGTGCACTGGTGCAGCAATATCTGTTGCACTTGGACTTGTTGAAGGATGTTCAGTGCATACAGGTTCCCGCATTATGGTATTCACTTCTGGACCTGCCACTTTGGGCCCAGGGATGGTTGTGGATTTAGATCTCAGTAATGCCTTTAGAACTCATAGAGACCTCATCAATGGTCATGCGCCATACTATAAAAAATCTTGCAGCTTCTACAATCGATTGTCACAGAGATTATCTGATGCATCTGTTATTCTTGATTTATTTGCTTGTTCTCTTGATCAAGTTGGAGTAGCTGAGCTAAGAGCTCCTATTGAGAGGTCAGGTGGATTCGTGATGTTAGGAGAGTTATTTGAGTCGGATCAATTCAGAAAGTGCTTACGGCACATTTTTGGGCATGATGAAGATGGGAGTTTGAAGATGTATTTTGATGCAACTATTGAGGTGGTCACCACAAAAGATGTAAAAATCTGCGGAGCACTTGGACCTTGTGTTTCTCTTCGCAAAAAAAATGACTTAGTGAGTGACCGTGAGACTGGGGAGGGTGGCACATATGCATGGAAGTTGGGCACACTTACTAATAAAACATGCATTGCTTTCTTCTTTGAAATAGGTGATGCACATAAGGCTCAGCCTGGGTCTGCATTCTTTATACAGTTTATAACACGTTATCTACATGGAAACATGGGAATTCGGAAAAGGGTTACGACAGCTGCAAGAAGATGGGTTGGAAACAAGTCATCAGAAATTACTACCAGTTTTGATCAAGAAGCAGCAGCTTCAGTCATGGCCAGACTCGCCATTCACCGAGCAGAGACATGTTATGCTCGAGATGTTATCAGATGGTTGGATGACAACCTTATTTGTTTTGCTTCCAAATTTGGCGACTATGTCCAGGAAGATCCATCAACCTTCCGCTTGTCAACAAACTTCTCTCTTTACCCTCAGTTCATGTATTATTTGAGAAGATCTCAATTCATTGATGTTTTCAATAGTTCTCCTGATGAAACTGCATTCTTCCACCTGATGTTAAACCGCGAAGGAGTTGTCAGTTCTCTTATCATGATACAACCTACACTTTTCCAGTACTCATTTGATGGCCCTCCTATTCCAGTCCTCCTAGATGTTCGCATGATTGCTCCCGATGTTATTTTGCTTTTTGACTCCTACTTCCATGTGGTGATTCATTATGGGTCTAAGATTGCTCAGTGGAGGAAACTTGGGTATCACAAAGATCCAAACCACGTGAATCTGAGCAAGTTGTTGGAAGCTCCTGAAGTTGACGCAGAGCAATTGGTGGCAGATCGAGTTCCGGCACCCAAACTGATAAAATGTGATCAGCACAGTAGCCAGGCTAGGTTTCTTCTGGCAAAGTTGAATCCATCAGTTACTCAAAATTCAACTTATATTGAAGGATCAGAGATCATCCTCACTGATGATTTAAGCTTGCAAGATTTCATAGATCACTTGCAAACCCTGGCAGTGAAGGCTTGACAAAGAGGAGTATTGTACAGAGTCTCTCCTTCTCTGGTTCTTGTTGGTTTTCTTTGCTTAGAGCTAGAAATATTCATGTATATTGTTCTCAAGAATTAAGATGTATGGTTATACAGCAACAGGTGCATACGTGATGGATGGAAGATTAAATTTTTTTCCTTCTTCATCGGCATTTTGTGGGCTCATTGAGTTAAATTAGAGTTGACAGTAATCGAGTTTTCATAATATTATGAATGAGGATCTTTTCTATTTCATTTTCTCCTAAGGTTTTTTGTTTTCCATATGTTCAAAAAAAATCAGGCCAATTATAAAATGAGCTAGCAAGTATAGTCAAACCGTTGATATTGCATGTATAATTCAATCAGTTTGCAGTTTATAAATTCACTTTGGTTTGGTTTGTAGATTGTAGATTAACTGCGGTGCTTTGCGTGGTTTTTGAATAGGCTTTTTTTTTAGCACAGTCCTGGCTTAGAGCAGTGGATTTGGAAACCAAGCTTTCGGTTCGAGCCATGTTTGGACCCACACTTCAATGCAAAGGGTTACGGTTATTACAGATAAATATGTATAAAAAAATCCTCTCAAATAATAAAAATGTAAATGAAGGTACAGATCTTTTGACCCGAGCCTCTGTCTCCTCATGGATTCCGGGAGCAGCAATCGGCAGCGGTGAAAACTGAAGCGCATAATGCACTTTTCTGACTATCCTGAGAAAAGATCAAGAAAATCAACAAATACCGTTCCCTTGTCTCTAGATTTCGACAATGATATTCTAATGGAGATTCTATCTCTGGTTCAATGGAAATCGTTAACGAGATTCAAGTCTGTAAGCAAGCACTGGTATCTAATTGAATCAACGGACCTTTTTCGACGGAGAAGAGCAGGGAATCAAGAGCAAGAGCAAGAGCTGATGCTAGGACTATTTTACCAGCTCCGTTCTGGAATTGAAACCTCTCTCTTGTCTAATCGGGAAAGGTTTCGGGTTAATTTCGTTTCCATTGATGAGGCTAAGAAAGAAGAGGTGAGAATGAGAGGGTTAAGTTGTTTGAACAAAGAATTAGACTTTTTATCTTGCAATCCTGTTTATATCCATGAATGTCAAAACGGGTTAATTGTCTGCTCTCGCTCTAAGCATAATAACAAATACTTTGTCTGCAATTCCATTACCAATCATTTCGTTGCAATCCCAGAACTAGAGATAAATAGGAAACGTTGTAGGATTGGTATTTATGTCAACAATGCAGGCGACGAATTCAAAGTCGTGAATTCTAAACTACAGACGTTCTCACTCTTCGCAGCAACAAGACAATTTGAATATGAAGGTACAAGGTTACACGTCATCAACCAACGATTGGAAATTCATAAATTTCGATCTGCGTGGGCATAATTTTTATTTGCACAATAAGACTTCCAAGGCGATTCAAGCTGGGGAATCTCTGTATTGGTTGGACGAATTGGCCATTGTCGGCTTTGATGTTGTGAAGGAGTCTATAATGGTGAAATAGCTACCGGCTTGGAAGAGTTGTGGGTGTTTGGGTGTATGCAGAGATATGCTTCATTTTGCAATAAATTACGATGGGAATTTCATTCTTGTTTGCGAACTTCAGTTAACTACCTGGCGAATGGTTCAAAGCGTTCTGATTGGGCCAATGCTGGAACCATTTTATCCTTCCTCACATACTCGTGCTGGCAGTCTAAATTATGATAGGGATTTGTTGGTTGTTGGCTTTCATTGTAGCAAATCAGACAAGATCTTCGTTTATGCTCCAGAGCGGATTTTCTCTTACAATACAAGCACTAACAAGTGAGAAAAGGTAACTGGCTTTGGTCTGAGCATCCAAAAGAAGCCTGAGATTGTATTTCCTTATGTCCTTCCCAAGGTACCAACTCTTGGGTTTTAGTTTTCAACAATTATATATTTAGTAGTGGACAGTGCAGTGCTTAGTATTATATTGTCTAGTTGTATGTACAGGTTAGTTTACATTATGTATACAATCCTTTTAATGGTAAATAGAGAGCAGCAAAATATCTTTGGCTTTGGCATTGAAGTCTTTTGTCTTTGGAAGCTCTCAACATGGATGGAGGCTACAAAGAGTGTGATCTTTCATGGTAGATGATCTTCGTTTATGCTTGTGGTGAAGTGCAGCAGTCTTAGATTTGAGAGCATATATTTTGGCTGAGTAGTTGTTGTTCAAGATCTAAGGATGACCAGTTTGGTAGATTTTATTCCTCCCAGCCAAATTTAAAGTTTGTGTCAAGGATTTCTAGCACAAATGAGAGTACATAAAGCGGTGAATTTCAACGTTGAAATAACTATCGTGTGGCTTTGTTCTAGTTTCCCCACATACAATATTGGGGCTTTTCTGTTATGGTCATGATTTTGAAATTTCTTCCATTTTGACTCTGCGCTTAGATCCTGAACTGGTTGGGTTTACGACCAAATTAGCATTTTTTTTTTAATTCGAGCAAGCAGGGCTACAAGATAATAAATGGGATATTTACATAATTATTTCAAAAAATAATTTTTATTATAAAAATACCATAAAAATTAAAATTATATATATTTTATAAAATATTGGTTAAAATTTTAAAAATACCTTATTTTTCAATAAAATATTTTTTTCCTCATTACAATCAATATTTTATTTAAATTTTTTTTTTCAAACTTCAATATTAAAATAAAAACATTTTAATAAAATAATAAAAATTAATATTTTAAATTATTTTTTATCATATAAAAATTATAATTTTTTATTAAAAGAGAAAGTTTTAATTTTAATTATAAAAAATAACACTCAAAAAAATATAAACAAAATATGTAAAAATATATTAATAAAAATTATTAAATTTATTTTTAAATAAATTTTACATATTATACTTATGAAAAAAATATTAAAAAAAAATATATAATTTCACTATGTAGAGATATAGTAGATGTGCGGTAGATATATCGTAGATATGTTATAGATGTTGTGTGTATATTATATTTTTATTATTTAAGTTATGTGTATTTTATATAAAAATTGTTGAATATTCTATGAATATTGTATGCATGTTGTGTGGATGTTTTAAAAATAAAAAAATTAAATAAATAAAATTAAACAAATATTAAAAATATTATGCAAATGCATTGTAGATTTATTATAGATATATTGTTGATGAGTTGTAGGTATGTAGATGTAGTTTGTATTATTGAGTGTATATTTCATATATGTTATGTATATGTTTAATTTTTTTTGTATATATATTAAAAATATAATATTAAAAAAATTAAATAAAAAATATAAATAAAATATAATAGAAAAAAAAAGAAAATACAAAAGTACAAAAATAATAAAAAAAGAAAATATAATGCCAAAAAAATATAATTGAAAAAAATGAGCGGTGTACAGTATTTGTGAAAACGAAAAAAAAATTCCGTGGGGGTGGGAGATCAAACTATGATGATCCTCTATGAGATCAAACGAATTGATGTCATTGTCTACTAGCTATGATGATCTTCTGAGTATTAATAAGAAATTGAGAGAAAAACAAACAAAATTGGAAGTAAAACAAGGAGAAAAACTCAGCAGCACTGTCACCAGTTCATTAGATCAATATGAAAATATATGGACCATGATATACACTATAAAACCGAACCACCCTAAGATTCAAAACATCAACATTCTATCATTTCTACAAATATTCTGCATTAAGGCTCTTTTTAAATGAAAATTTTGATTCAGATTTAAATCTTTTTTAAGATTGAAAAGTTCAGAATTTCAAACTTTTGATTATAACTAAACTTTTTATATGTAAAAATAATATTATTAACAATATCATTTCAGTCACTACTAATTAAATATCTATTTTTTTTATCAGACATTAGTAATTAAATATTGTGATATAAAAAGCTGGGGTATTTGGGATAGTTCCATCCAACCCCTAATTATAAAAATCACGAGAAAAAAAAAAAACAAAGGATTTGGTACATTTTACAAGTAATATGTGATTTAAATAGAAAGAAGCAGAAAGCTGACTCACATGAATTTATATCTTTTCACATGCTGAGTTTATGACAATTGTATATTCATCCATAATAATAATAATAATATAAATTGAGAGGAATACTTAAATATTGGACTGCTGAACTAAGAGAAGTTTGACTTTTTTCTCTATATAATTTGGGGAATTAATTCACTATTTCTATATAAGCTCTGACGGTACTTGCAAAGTAAAAAACAATATTAAGAGTTGATTTAATTTTTATTTTATCTAAGATTTGCCTGACAAAAATAAAATTTTTGAAATAAAATCATAAAACTCATCCACATTTATTAATAAAATAATTTTATTTTTTAATATTATATAAAATTATTTTATATGAATCAAATTTTCTTTCATTAACTCATTAATATTAGTAAAATTATTATACTTACACTTCATTAATTAACTCATTAAAAATAAATATATAAAATATTTTAAAATATACGTGTGAAAGTGGCATTGGTGAACACTTAAAACCGATTTTAACAACCGAATGGCCAAAAACACACAGTCCTCCTTGTGTTGTGTTTGCGGGTGGCTTGACATCCCTCCCTTTCAAAAGTTGAATACATATATGTAAGCCATTGCTACGAATTTCAGAGCCAACTTTTGCTCCTTTTAGCATCATATTCTCCAATTGCTCCCGACAGACTCCACCAATTACGCTCAGCTCAATTTCTTTCTTTTTTTTTTAGGGTTTTCACTTTTCGGCCGCCATGTGATTGGGATTATGCTTATTCGACATGGCGAGGGACGGGTACGTGGTGCCGGTCGACCCTCAAGTGGCTGCTGCTGCCGTCAAAAAGAAGACACAACCTTCCAGGAGTTGGATTCTCGTCGACGCTTCTGGTCAAGGCACCATTCTTGATGCCGACAAGCAAGCGATCATGCATCGCGTGCAGATTCACGCGCGTGATCTCCGCATCTTGGACCCACTGTTGTCCTATCCTTCTACCGTTCTTGGGCGAGAGAGGGCCATTGTTTTGAACTTGGAGGTTTGTTTTATATATTTTTCATTTTCTTTCTTTCCTTTTATCTGTTTTTGTTTTTCGCGCTTATTTTCTGCTCATAATGTTTTTGTTTTGGCAGCACATCAAGGCAATTATTACTTCTGAGGAGGTTAGTGAGTTTCTCTCTCTCTCTTTTATATATTTTTGCATAGCAAAAATGCAACTTGATGGTGTTTGATTGAACCAGTTGATCTTGTTTCAATTGCGATTCCTAGTCTTCATTATGGGGGAGAATGGACTGTTTAAGGATTAGAGTTTGTTTCATTTTATTTATTATGGATTAGTAGTGAACTTATTTGAACAATTCATTAACATCATCATCTAAGCTTTGTTCAATTTTTTTTGTTATCATGGGCTGGAAAATTTAAATGTATTTTCTTTTAGCAACATCTTAAAAAAATTATTATTTAATGAGAAGATGATTTAAGACTATTGGGTTACGGTTAAGTATATGTTACAACAACAGCAAAAAAAGCCATAATATTGAGATCGGTTATATGAATTTTTCTTTTCTACTCAAGTTGATTTAGAGGCCATCTCTTATGATAAATGTAGTCATTAATCTCTTAAGAGTGGAAAAGTAGAATCCATGTAACTTATCTCAATTAATTTGAGATTAAGGTTTGAATGAGTTGAATTGAGTTGAGTTGTCTGTGCATGATTGTCTTTTCAATATGGTGTAGGTATTGCTTCGAGATCCACTGGATGAAAACGTTATTCCTGTTGTTGAGGAACTTCAAAGACGATTACCTCCTGTAAATCTCATTCCCCATACCGATGTTGAAGCAGGTGAAGAGGATGGTATGTTTCATTCTTTTTTTTTTTTCTCCTTTGTGAATTGAGATTTATTTGATCAATGATAAAGAAAGAATTTTTTCTTTTTTTTTTTTCTGGAAATGTTTAGTGTTTACATGATATTTGATTCCGTTTTTCTATATAATGATCGAATTTGTATCTTTCATATTTGAGTAATCTAAATCATGCAAACACAGAGTCTCCATTTGAATTTCGGGCACTGGAAGTAGCTTTGGAAGCCATCTGTAGTTTTTTAGCTGCCCGAACAACAGAATTAGAGACTGCTGCTTATCCTGCTTTAGATGAGCTTACCTCCAAAGTAAGTGCTTCTCTGTAATCATTGTGCGTGGTATTTAATGTTTCTTTTTCCCTGAACACACCTCTCCTACCTTATCTTGTTTATTTAAGCAAAGGAAAAGAAGAAAAAACTTGCCCCACTTTGAATAGGGTAAAAATCTGATTACTAAACAGTTATGTAGGAGTCATTTTCAACTCTTTATGCCTTATCTCTGTCTCTCTCTTTTTTCATAGTGGTTTTTCTTGTTCTCTATTGAGAAGTTTCTTGATGGTATGTGGGTGTATTTAAGGTTGTGGGTTGATGTTTCATAGGAATGAAATCACTTTTCACCTGATGCTCATTTATCATGTTAATGAAAATTGAATCTATTTTACCTGAAAACACTTTCAAGAACCCTTACTATTTTAAATATAATGAATTCATTTTTCCTTCTTTTTGACAAGTTTTGGGGAATCTGATACTTGATCTTTAAATGTTCTGGGGTTGCCTTCCTTTTTATATTTGTTTTTCTGAATAATTGGGAAGGAGAATTTATTTTGAAGATTTTGTCATCATAAATTTCTTAAGCCTTTATGGTTGAGCTTATCATTCATAAGTGTTTTTGCTTTAGCTATCTTAGTTTCAACCTTTTGAGATTAATAAATTTCTCTTACATGTCCTTTCTTTTTGCCTTTTTCAAGGTCAAATCCCTTTTATTTATGTCCTTTTTGTTAGCATATTTATTTTTCTGCTACTCATTTAACCTGAGTATTCCCTCCCTATTACAAAATGTGCAGATTAGTAGCCGTAACTTGGATAGGGTTCGTAAATTGAAGAGTGCAATGACAAGGTTGACTGCTCGAGTTCAAAAGGTATGCGTATATGAATTTGCAATATTAAGTACTTCATTTTTTTTTCTTTGGTCATACATAATATCTGTTTTGCCTTTGTGGGTGTATATATATGTAATTCTTATTTATGTTAAAGTCCTTAGGAAGATGTCTTTCCTTCCCCTCTTTTGGATAATTATTCTAGACAAAGATACTCATAGCTTAGTAAGTGCCCATATGCAGCCTGAGCAATATACTCAGATTTGATTCCCCCTCCCCCAATGCTCAAAAAATAAAAAGGATACTCATGGCAGTCACCTTAAAACTTCATACAGGAAGTAATATATGCTCATCTACTGTAGGTGAGAGATGAACTTGAGCAACTGCTGGATGATGATGATGATATGGCTGATCTTTACTTGTCTAGGAAGTTGGCTGGTGCATCACCAGTAAGTGGATCAGGTGCTGCCAATTGGTTTTCTGCCTCCCCTACAATAGGTTCAAAAATTTCTAGGGCAAGTAGAGCAAGTGTAGCAACAGTTCGTGGAGATGAGAATGATGTTGAGGAGCTTGAAATGTTACTAGAGGTTATAACAGTGTTATACTTCTTATCTATCTTGCTTATTTGAAGTGCTGAGACACCAATAACTAATATGGGTAGTAAAATATTATTGCAGGCTTATTTTATGCAAGTTGATAGCACATTGAACAAATTAACTACGGTATAACTTTTATCCCTCATGCATGTGGCACACTCATTATGGAAAGGATTGCTATGCGAATTTTTTTTACATTGCTTAATTTCAAAATTACAGTTGCGTGAATATATTGATGATACAGAGGATTACATTAATATTCAGGTATGCAATTTTGATGTTGAATACATAAAATTTATCGATCAAATATTTGGGACTGTGTATGTCTTTTCAAATGAGATTTATGCATCTTTTTTTCTGCAGCTTGACAATCATCGAAATCAGCTGATTCAGGTGCTTCATTTATCCCTGTTTGCATACTGTTTCATAACAAGTATTATTGCTCTCTCTCTCTCTCCCTAGTTTGGCCTTGACAATGGAAAATGTGAATTGATCTCTTGTGCACATTTGTTTTACTACAGTTAGAGCTCTTTCTGAGTTCAGGAACTGTCTGTTTATCCTTCTATTCTTTGGTGGCTGGAATCTTTGGCATGAATATCCCATATACATGGAATGATGGCTATGGTTACATGTTTAAATGGGTAAGCAAATACTTTCAATTGGTGAAGTTAGCTACCAATTTCAGACTTACTTTATCAACTGAATTATTTTGTTTTTGAAATATTAGGTGGTTATTGTAGCTGGAGCATTTTCTGCAGCTTTCTTCATATTAATTATTTCCTATGCTCGCTACAAAGGTCTGGTTGGATCTTGAATTTGAAAGTTTCCCTTGTTTCCGCTAGGGAAAGGATATTGAGATTCTTCGTGGGAAGGTATAATAGCTGTGTGTTTACGTCTTTCATCAGTTTCTCTTGAGACTACCTTTTGATTATTGCGTGGGTCAAGCCTCCCTTGCTTTCTCTTTATACACACAAAATTTCAGGTCGGATATTGAATCTGTTAAAATAGCTTGGTCTAAAGAAAGTTCATATAAGTTGTCAAAAGCCTGATCAATTAATCAACTTCAGGCACCACCACTGATAATTGTAAGACGAGACGATACTGACTGAGATACATTTACTTCTGAGTTTCTGATATTTGGAATAAACATGGTGTTATATTTTGCAAATTTATGACCATTGTCATATCTTCAAATTTGTTTGCCTTGGAAAAGCTCAATTTCACAGGTACTGCTACTTACTATATAGTGATTTCAGATGAGATGTGGACTGTTAGATAAGTACCACCATCACAAATAATGGTCGTGCTTCTCAACATTCGCAACTTTCACCGATATTTCTCTTATTTTCCTCCTCTTTTTTTTTTTTTTTTTTTTTCCTGAGGTCTCATATCTAACATCTTTGCCTTCGATTTATTTCTTGTTTTTTGTGAATGTGTAATGTATTCATTTTGGATTTGTAGGCTTAAGCAAGCCCCCCTAAAAAAAATTCAAATTTTTTGTTCAAGGGAATTGATGATGTTTTTCCCTGAAAGATTAATTTTTATGAGTAATAATAATAATATTGTACAGTTAAATAATAATGTTTTATAAATAAATAAATTAAGAGAAAATGATAATTCAATACTCAATCAATATTAATAGAGAGTAAATTGTAATCTCATAAAAAAATTATTAACACCAATATACAAGCCTTTTTCGCCCTTAATTAATCAAATTTTTTTTTGTTATATTGAAAAATTTTAAAGGGATTAATAAGATTTGAATGAATAATTTAGTGCACATTGGAGCAGTAAATGAAGCACGGTTAGATTACTAGTTTAATTATTAAACTATAATCTAACTAATTCGATCTAAAAAAATTCAAATTTTAAATCCAAATCATTAGAAGTTAGGGTTTGCAAAAATTATATATTTTTTTTTCATCGGAATAGTTTTAGTCATATTTTTACATTTCAAAGTAAAACACTTTTTTAATACAAAATACGTGTGAAAAGGACATTGATCGTCAAATACTAAATTGGAATGTATCAATACGACGTCGTGTGTAAGTGTATCAGTGCTTAGCTTAATACAAAATCATATTAACGCATCAGAGCCGCTTGTTATCTAGTCCGACGATTATGTTACGCATCATTGTGAGTGTGGGGTGGGACCAAAGCCCATTTGGCAATCATATATGGCATCTGTTTCACTTGCATGATTTTTCCATCACGTGAAATCCACGTGTCCAATGCCCACGTATGCAGGCTAAAAATAGGCCGTTACTAGTAACCTGGGTGCGCCGCAACTGCACCTGCAGGCTACTACAGAAACGGTGAACAAACTAAGTACAAACAAAACCAACGACAAATGCCAAACGCAAAACCCAAAACGTAAAACGCAAATCCAGATATTGCAGTGCGCAGGTTAAGCCTCTTCTTTAACCCCCTCGACTCCGGCGCACTTTATAGCTATGTAGTATTCCCTGCTTGCCAGCCCATAGTTTACTCTACTACCTCTTTCGTCAAATGCCAAAACGAAACACACTATAAATATATAATTTTCGTTTTGGCTTTTGTTTCTCTGATTGTTTTCAAAAAAGAAAAAAATATATAAAGATTTCATATTTCAAGCCTCGAGTTAATTAGATCATATCAAGGAGAAGCAGAGCCATTGACATTGTCTGAATCGAACAAGACCCACGTTGAATATTTTTCTTTCTCGGTTTTGATTTTCTTTTTTCTTTCTTCTTTTTCTCGGCGACCGAACAGAAAATCGGGTCGAATAAGGGGGGATTAAAATCTGGCGATTTATTGCGTTATTCCTAATTGAATACATGCAGCTAAAGCTACGGTACGTGAATGAATAATATATATTAAAAAAGGAGAAAGTGTAATTGTGTATAGTCGTGGTGGTGGTGGTGTCGTCAGTGAAGATGGTGATGTTGAGCCAGGTGGTGAAGGTCAAAAGAGAAAAGCTTGCTTCATGCATCACATGTCCTCTCTGTAATAAGCTGTTTAGAGACGCTACTACCATCTCCGAATGTCTTCACACCTGTCAGACTCTCTCGCTCGCTCTATTTCTCCTCTGTTTTTATCCTCTGCTTTATTTATGTTATTCAATCCAATTTTCGACTTTTTGTCGCGATTTTGTGTTTTTTACTTTGTTTTTTCATGTGGGTTCTTAGTATTTTACGTAATCTTTATTTGAATTTATTCCCCTAATTAGCCTATTCTACGTAATCAAGATTTCTAATTTTTATTTCATACTGGCTAAATTTGCTAGTATTTATGAACTTCTAACTTGGAATTTCTTTATGTTAAATTCTGTAATCTCATTATGATCTGTTGTTACCTTCCGAGTTTAATTACTAAAAATACATGAGCTATATTTATATAATGGAAGGTTCAAGGTAAACAGGATGAGCTGTATATTACGGTTTCATTAAAGAAGGAAAACAAAAATCTAATCTTTGTCTTTAATTTTAATACAGTTTGCAGGAAGTGCATATTCGAGAAGATAACTGATGAGGAGTTGGATACTTGTCCAGTGTGTAATATTAACTTGGGGTGTGCTCCACTGGAGAAGCTAAGGTATTTGATCACCATCTTCTTCTTCTTCTTCTTCTTCTTCTTCTTCTTTTTCCATTGATTGCAATAAATTCTGGGGCAGCGTGATTAACAGAAATCACTAACTATGCAAGTGTAAGCTTTTCATTGTTGTTTTCATCATTGTGTAGAAAAGCATTAAATTGAAAATGTTTGTTGAATTTTGTTTTTAAAAATGAATTTCACGTACTGTAATTATAGAAGTATCAAAGTAGGTGCTTTTTCTAACATTATCTAAAACGATATATTTTCCAAACATGCAGTTTTAACCTTAATATCGAACAGACTTTAATTCTCTGCATTTGCATAGTTTAGAAATTAGAACTGGTTCCTGAGTCAATTAATTAGTGTTTTTGGAAATACTGATTTGGTTTGTGCATTGTTAGTATCTTATAGCAAAGTATTATGCAAGTTTTTCTGATATAGAAACTAGTATATATTATGTTAATATTGAGAAACTGGGAACAAATTTTATCAGGTCTTAAAGTTGTTTTTCTATTTCAATCCACAGGGCAGATCACAGTTTGGAAGATCTAAAAGCTAACCTCTTCCCTTCCAAAAAAGTACAGAAGGGTAAGAAACCTATAGCTGTGCCCTCAGTATCCCCATTGCAAGGCAAAAGAAAGGAAAGATCCATCTCTTCATTAGTGATCAGCACACCTCAAGTATCAGCAAATTCTGTTGTTCCTAGAAAAAGATTGAAATCAATTGCAAGGAAGAATCCAGGATTACGTGAATCTCTTCTTATTGATCAAGAACCTGTCAAGAAAGTGAATAATATCCACCAGAGTTTTAGCTTACCTGAAACTCTAAGCAAAATTGCACAAAGTAAAGAGCAGGTAAAATAGGCCAAGCTTCACTCTGTACTATATTACCTTCACTAAATAATCATCCTTCAGAGAATTATGTGCCTTCACTTTGATTGTTCATGTGATTATCATTGTCAAGGTGCAGAATTCCACTCATGAGTCATCCAAACATCAGAAGAGAAATAAAGATGCAGAGAACAGTACTGAACCATGTGAAGGCAAAGCTGATTTGTGGAAGCCCTTAAATTGCTTGGTTAAAGCTGCAAGCAAATCGAAGCCTAATAAGTCTGATCCACAGGAAACTCCTGTCCAAATGCTGCTGCCTAAGCCTGCAGAAAATGAAGATAAAGTGGTTAAAGCCAATGTTAAGGAGAATGGTAACAAATCAAAAGTCAATTACAATGAAAATAAATCATCTTTATTACCATCAAGTTCAGTTAGAACTAGAAAGTTGCAAGTCATTCAGCAAAAAAGAGCAGCTGTCTCTGAGGGCTTGATTATTCCAGCGCAGAGTATTTTTAATGCAAGCAGTAAATTTAATCCAATTTGGTTCTCATTAGTTGCTTCTGATGATCAGTGAGATTTGGATCATTTTTGGCTTTATTTTTGAGTGTTGAATTATTGAAGTTGAGTTTAAATTACCATGTCCTTTCTTACATTTCAATTAATGATTACAGGGAAGGAGATGCGCTTTTGCCACAGATATCTTCATGCTATTTGAGGGTTAAGTGAGTTCCATTATCTGTCATGATTGCATTGTGTTTTCCTCTGTCAATTATATTAGAGTTGGTAGATATTCCATGTTTTGCTGCTATATCTGAAATTTAATAGCAATTTTTGTTTGCTAGACTTGAATTTGTAGTTCTTTGATTCTTAATTTGAAATGAAGAGGTTGCCATTCTGCATCTAAACCTTATTTGAACCATCCACAACAGCTCAATTGTGATCTCTTTGAACACCATAACCAAGATATTATTTCTCCTGTTACAGAATTTGTTCAGTTACCAGTCCTTTTTTGGACTAGAATATTATGTAGCATATTAGGAGAGTTTGGATATGCATGTCTTTTAACTGTTTTAATAATGATAAGAACAAATTATATGAAATCAAATGCCAATAATAGGTTTCTCCAATAAAATTTTACAACATTTTGTTCGACACGGCTGACCAACTATTGTTCCTAGTTAAAAAGCAGAACTTATTTTAGCTTTTATCTTTACTCATACTGGTATTTTATGCATGTTCTGATAATGGACATATTCTCACCTGGATTTGGTTTCTGTGCTGAGAACATGATGAATCTGTATGATGTAATGTATCTAATTGCATATGTTAGCCTTTTGTTGTAACCATTTACTTAGAACAAGAACATCTTGAATGACATGAATTGTCATTTAACGGCTATGCTACAATTGAGTATAATATTTCAGCAACTTTTCTCAACTTCTTGTAAGCACTTGCTCTAATTTTATTGACCAGTTATTTCAATTTATCTGAATAGGGATGGCAGTTTACCCGTTTCATCTATTAAAAAGTATCTGGTGCAAAAGCTGGGTCTTATTAGCGAGGCTGAGGTAATTTTATTCTATCATTTGCTAGGCTGATTATTTACTCAAAATTTTCTGTATTATCCTCTAGAAACAAGAAATTGAGCAAGAACCAACAGTTGGGAACTAATTGTGAAAAAAGTTGAAATCTTTGAATAATAGATATATGAAATGTGGAAATTCCTGCAGGTTGAGATCTCACTACACGGCCAGCCGGTGCTTTCAACGTTGCAGCTGCATAATCTGGTAGAGTGGTGGTTGCAAATGACACCAACATCCGAAAGCATACAGGCAACTGTTGGCAGCTCAGCGAAAGATTTTGTGATGGTCCTTTCATATGGGCGAAAAGCTCTGCCTCCATGAATTTGCTCCATCAGCCATTGTTTGCTTCAGCGGCAGAAACTTTTCTCAGCATATTACATACATTTCCAAAATTTAAGTCTTGACTATGTATACACAGGTTAAATTTGTTGCTTTTACCGTCTTGAATTTCCCTTTTTTTTTTTTCCAACTTTGTTTGTTTGTAAGTAAAGGTATAGAAATAGTGGAATTTATAGACAAATACAGAAACAGCATAGACAACAAATTTTCATTTTATAAGTAAATGTGGGGATGTTGGTATTGATTAAAATTAATAATGTATGGAACAAAGTTGATTTGAAGAAAACAGGACTTGAGGTGAGACACGAGCACCGAATTTTTTTCATTAATTATATTATTTTATGCAGAGATTACCCTTCATAAAAAACGTTGAGTTCAAAACTTTACACTAGTTGGAGTTGTGTATAACAATTCCCTTCAATGGATGTTCTCAATTGTGTTTAATTGGTTAATGAAAGCATGACTGGTACATAAGTTGATTAAAAATTCGCTATGTTTATTGATGTAAACATGTTTAATTTACACTCAACAATGCTTTTCCTTATTCTTCTTATTATTAATTTTTCGGAAAACACAAATTAGGAATGGCCCATTCACAGTGACTGAATCCCGAGGTGCTACTTCTTCGATTAATAGTGTTAGGAGAGGAGGATCAATTGACAGTAGAAATACCCTGCAGACCACAGGAAGGATCTTTTTACTGGCTTCATAGCTTCATTTATTTATTAATCGTTACCTCTTCCCAATCATGTTAATGTAAAGTACAAACCAAAACAGTCTTCGGCCATTGTATCTCATGAATTACCTAAAAAGACTGGTTCTGCTTCTGATTTAACATTAAACAGTATCAGATAAAACTGTGAATGATACCACATTGATAAAACTGTGAATGATACCACATAATCCTTTTTTTTTTTCTGAAAGTAAATCTACCCCTTAAGAAAATTAAGAAATGCAAATTAATGTCAAATCAATGCATAAAGGAAATGATTGGGGTATGTAATAGAAAATGTTGAAACTTTAAGCCATGAATGCATGGCCAGCAATCTTCCATCAGCAGGTAAAAACAAGTTTACTAAGACCACAATCACCTGGCACACGGCCAAAACTAATTGGAAAACTAGATTCTTTAGGACATGAATCACAAACAGGAAGGCCAAGTTTTTCATCCTAGTACCTAAATTGACCTTATCATATGATGAAATGGAAAAGAATAATCCCTCAGCCTCACGATTCACAGAGCATCACAGTGCAAAACACTTAAATTTCCATTTTTCAAGTGGAATAATTTAAATTGGCTTCCAATCAACATAATTCCATCACTTATGCAATAGCACACTTTTTCTAAAGACTCAAATTCAGGACCTCTGTGAAAACATATTCACACAGAAGAAATTGCAATACAAAATTTCATCATAAGGGGAGATGCATAGAAGAATGAGAAAAGAAACAGCAATAATAACATTCTAAATTGATTATATAACCAATACGAATAAAATTTTAAAAGAATAAATAGCTAGCGGATGCCAATTAAACGATCATTAAACACATATTTAGGAGTCAATAACTATACAATTTATGATATATTGTTAAACCATTAGATCACAACAAACGCATTACATTGCATGTGGCAAGTATGAAACCCTCTAGGCAGAGATGTTAAACTATTAGATATTCCAACAAAAACGCATTTCAAGCTATGCCTTTTACATGCATTTCAGTTACCCATACAGTTTTAATCTAAAGATCAAACACGTACCCTTTACAGTAAATGATGGCATTTTCTATAAATGATAATGAAAACTCAATTGTTAATTTCTTTGTAAAAAGATCTTGAAAACTAAGAACAACTAGAAAAAAGAAAAAAGCCAAATTTTGATGAATGATATTAACAGGTCTGAAATTCTTCTATCCTCATTCCTCACAATTTCTAAATCTTACAGAACTACAGAATTAACCAGAAGAGATATCATGATCAGATATTAAGGAATTACAGAATCAAGTATATTCTACTAAAAAAAATCTATCCTTTTCCTTTTCTTTATAAAGAACTACAGATTAAAAGTACCACTACAAACCCCCTCTTGGGCTATCATCATCGGAAAGCAAGTTCACATACGGTGACGTTTCTATATCATCGGCGACAAGATCATCCGTACTCCTCAGCACCGCGTGCAAAATCACGAATACGATGCCGATTGCAACCGCAACCACCACATTAAGCCAAACCCCACTCCAAATCAAGACCAAAACCGTCACAACAAAAAGCACAACTAAAATTACCAAATCATTCACCAGGTAACCGAAAAGAATGAGCGGCTCGTCGCGAGAGAAGTAAAGAACGACCCAAGCGAAGAACGTGATCAAGAAGGCGATTAGAGAGATAGGGTGGTAGAGGAGACTCAGAAAGAGGACAAGTAAGATGAAAAATGAGTAATTAGCGCGAAAATGAGTGAGGTTTTGAGTTATGCGAGTGATGGCGTCGGGAATGGAAGATGGGAGATTAAGAGAGGTTAGGTCTAAGAAAACGGACCATGGGCGAAGGCCGGCTCTTAAAGATTGGGTGGTTTGCTTGAACCCAGAGAGAAATTGGGGAGAAGACATTGTTATTGCTGAAGCTGCTCAACAAAGATTGAAACTTTGGGATTCAAACAAGAAATGTTATAGAGAAATTGTAACTGTCAGGGCGAGTCATGACTGTAAAGTTGACTCGGGTATGTTTACTTCCACACCACCATTTCCATAGCCTGTAATTTTATGACGAGATTTTGGGCTTGCCTGGTAAAATTGGTTCACTCTGTTTGAATCCAATAGGCTTATGGGGTTCTTGGGCCCAATATATTCTCTTACTTTCCTAACTTGTTTTAACTTTTGAGACTTTCTATAAAAATTGAAAATATCAATTCCATTTTTTCTCTCAAATTCACTTAGATTTATAATTTCAAAAATATCTATTTCTAATTTACAAGGGTTGATGTGTCAAAATATATTGTAATATATAATTAAATTTCAATTAAATTTAAAAAATAATATAAAAATATAAAAATATAAAAATAAAATTTTCTAAAAATTTTAATTTGAAATAAATTCATTTGGCTCTCGTCAAAGAAAATAAAAGACTACCATCAAGGAATGAGATAAATAATAAGAATTATTTTTATAATTAGAAATTTCGAGCTTGAGTTTAAATTATAATATAAAATATCATTATAATTAAAAAATATATATTTTATTTTTTTGAACCTGTAGATGAATTTAAATTAATTTTTAATTTTTGAGTTAGAAAATATAGTATAGTTAAAAAAAAAAGACTAATGTAGAAATGAATCTCAAATCTTTTTCTTCTTTTACAATTTTTTTTATGGATTCCAAAATTTGTATATATCCCATAACTTGAGATTAATTAGGACTAAGAAAAAACAAGATTAAAAAACGAAATATCTAATCTCTTAGCCCTGTGATAAGAGGGGTCCTTTTTTCCTAAAAGAAAAAGGTTTGTAATTATTGGTTCCTGTAAATAAAAAGTAAATTGCGTGGAATTAAAGATCAAAGAAAATGAAGAAATATACTCCTGACGACAAAAGAGGCGTCTATTTCTTGAAAATTCAACGCCATAAAACTGAAGGTTCCTAGAAAGATACTGCCACAATGATTTGATGGGTCGTTTTTCTTTATTAATTTGTACAGTATTCCCAGCCAAATTCATCTGAACATATCTTCCTCTGCTTCACAATTAACCAGAAATGATTATGCTTAGATCTCAATAGGCTAGTCAGAGGCAATCATGGTGGCATATATGGATGCTGAATTGTATAAGGCGGCGACAGAAGGCAATATTCGTATCTTGAAAAAATATGCAGCAAGTTTACACCTTTCTCTAACTCCAAAAACAAATACAATTCTGCATATCCGTTTAACCTCTCCGAGTAAGAGAGATGTACAGATTTTGTAGAACAGGCACTTCAAGTATGTCCACAGTTGCTATGGCAGGTCAATACCAATGGTGATACTCCGCTTCATATTGCAGCAAGATATGGTCATTTAGATATTGCAAAATTACTAATCGAACATGCCGAGGTTCAGAATGAAGATACTGAGAGTGGTACAGGAGGAGCTAGACAAATTTTAAGGATGATGATTGTAAAGAAAGACACGGCTTTACATGAAGCAGCTCGAAATAATCACCTTAAAGTTGTCAAATTATTGACTCACTGATCCTCATTTTACATATCTTGCTAATGATTGTGAAGAAACCCCACTTTACCTTGCTGCTAAAAAAGGGCATTTGTATATGGTCATTGAGATGTTGAGAACTTGTCAATCAGTATCTTATCTTGGCCCCAATGGCAGAACAGCTTTACATGCTGCGGTATTGAGTGGCAACAGAGGCATGTATATATATAACTGAAAATTTCTTCTTCTATTCTTCCTACTGGGATTCAAATTGGCAGTCTTACAGTTTTGGAGAAAATTTTAGTACTGTTGAATAAAAGGCTTATTGGGGTTCAAATTTTTGTATTGATTTAGGGATTGTATGGGAAATACTAGAAAAGCAGAAGCAATTGGCTATGGAAGTAGATAAAAATGGATGGACTCCACTTCACTATGCTTCGTATGGCAAGGATGATTTTGGTTCATGCGTTATTGTTGTTGTGTGCGTAAACTTTAACTGAAAATATAAAATAACAAATACTATTGATATGTAACTGGGAAGACACACATACTTTTATTGAAATGAAAAGATTTATATATAAAAAAAATTTAACAGAAAATGTATAACTAACTACTAAAATAAATAGATAAATATTAGATAACAATATTCTTATTTTATAGTAACAACTAATAAGACTTATTCAAAACATAATCTGAAAAATTCAGCAGCATAAAATGTTGACATATCATAAAAGAACAGCTGTTAAGACACTCTTTCAATACTCCTCCTTGGATTAAAAGCTGCAAATTCCTAAATTTTTTCTTAAAAATTCAAACTTGGCCTTGGAAATTGCTTTTGTAAAAATATCAGTAGCTTAATCTTCTGTTTTGCAATGAAGCAACATTATTTCTTCATTTTTTTTGTACTTCTCTGAGAAACTAAAACTTAATCTTGAAGTTTTTTGGTTTCCCATGAAAAACTGGATTGTTGGATATGGATATAGCATACTGATTATCTACAAAGATTTGTGTACTCTCCTGATGTTCCATATATAAGTCAGATAATATTTTTCTAAACCAGATAGTATGATTTGCAGTTGCTGTAGCAGCTATATATTCAGCTTATGCAGTACTTTGTGCAATAATTTCTTGCTTTTTTGAACACCAAGAGAATACACCTGTTCCGAAGCCAAAACAGAACCCAGTTATACTCCTCGTATCATCACCAAAACCTCCCCAATCACTATCAGAGAACATATGGAACTTAAACTGTAAGCAGTGAATGAACTTTATGCTATAGTTTACAATACCTTTGATGTACTTTACTATCCTTTTTACTACTTGAAAATGTCTTTCACTTGCACAATGCATAAACCACAAGAGTAAACAAACTGGTTGCATTATATCAGGTCGAGTTGCCATAAGATACATTAAGAAACCAATCAAACTTCTGTATTGAGTTTCATCAACTGTTTCAGTCCCATCATTCTTGCTAAATTTCTCATTTTGGTTCAGAGGAGTTGTTGCAGGTTTGCAATCTTCCATATGAAATTTTTTTAAGATTTCTTTTGCATATTTTTGCTGGCAAATGAAGACTTCATGCTCCTTTTGCTTCACTTCTATTCCAAGAAAGTAGGACATCAAGCCTAAGTTTGTCATTTCAAATTCTTTAAGCATCTCTGCTTTGAATTCCTTTATAAGAATCTCATTGTTGCCTGTTACAAGCAAATCGTCAACATAAATAGATACAACAACAATGTCAGAAACCACCTTCTTAACATATAGAGTGAATTCGCTAAGACTTTTTACAAAGCCTAAGCTTAGCAAGTGATCATCTATTCGACTGTACCAGGCTCTTGGTGCCTATTTAAGGCCATACAATACCTTTTTCAGCAGATGCACCTTATCTTCTTGTCCCTGCACAACAAATCTCTTTGGTTGTTCTACATATATTTCTTCTTGCAAGAATTCATTTAAAATTGTTGATTTGACATCTAATTGGTACACTTTCCAGTCTTGTTGTGCTGCAATTTCTAGCAATAACCTGATTGTATCTAACATTGCTACAGGTGCAAAGGTTTCAGAGAATCCACACCAAAGATCTGAGTATAACCTTTCACCACGAGCCTTGCTTTGTGCTTATTGACTGATCCATCCGCATTTATCTTGGTTCTGAAAACCCATTTAACTCCTATAATTTTTCTATCTTCAGGCCTTTTAACTAACTCCCATGTGTGATTTTTCTCTATCATTTTAATTTCTTCTTTCATAGCATCCACCCACTTCTGATCCTTCTCAGCTTCTTCATATCCAGCAGGCTCTAATACAACAACATTGCATCTTTCATAAATGTCAGAGATCAGCCATGTTCCTCTGATTGATTGCTCATCAATGCTATCTTCAGAAGGTTGTAAGGCTTCTAAATGTTGATCTTTTTCTTCTATATCCCAGTTCCACTGCTCATCCTCCATAAAAGTAACATCTCTACTTATCAAAATTTTCCCTGATTGAGGTTGGAAAATTCTATAAGCCTTAGAGATGTTGCTGTAGCAAATGAAGACTCCCGGTATTGCCTTCTTATCAAGTTTATCTCTTTTAACCTACGGTACATGTGAAAAACATAGGGAACCAAAGACTTTAAGATTTTGTAGTAAAGGTACCAAGCCACAAATGGTGTTTTCTTTTTCCAAAGCCCTTGTTGGAAGTCTATTCAATAGAAAAACAGCAGTAGTCCTTTTTCATGTAGTAAACATCTTGTCATCTCCATGATTGTTCTATTTTTTCTCTCACTCACTCCATTTTATTGCGGAGTGTATGGAGCTATCAGTTGATGTTCAATTCCTGCTTCTTCACAGAACAAATTAAACTTCTGCAAAGTGTACTCCGTGCCATTACTTGACTTTAATATTTGCATCTTGCAGGAACTTTGATTCTCTACCCATGCTTTGAATTTCCAGAATGCAACAGCAACTTCAGATTTAAACCTTAGGAAGTAAATCCAACACATTCTTGTTAGATCATCTATAAAAATAATATAATATTTACTTCCCTTCAGTGATAGAGTTTTTTGAGGCCCTCTAAGATCAGTATGTATTAGCTGCAACTTCTGTGAAGCCCTCCAAGCCTTTTGAGGAAAGGGAAATCAAGTTTGCTTTCCATATTGACAAGCTTTGCATCCAAGTAACTGTCCTTCAAGAGAAGGCAGCCCTTGCACCGTCTGATTTTTCTGCATATATATAAGTGCTTCATGGTGAAAATGGCCCAATATCTTGTGCTATATTTCACTATTGTTGACAGAGATTTGATGTGTTCTTTGCTCCCCCTCTATCATATCCAGAGATAAGTACTTGCTTTTCATTTTACGATGAACATCTCCTGATCATTAGCATCTCTAATCATACATTCGTTGTCTTCAAAAAGCACCTTGTAGCCTTTCTCTAGTAGTTGACCCACACTGAGCAAATTTTGGTCAATTTTAGGCACATATAAAACATCTGAAATAAGTTTTGTACCTGAAACACTTTTAATGGATACTATTCCTTTGCCCTTGACTTTAATATAATCACCGTTGGCTATTCTAACTTTGAAAATTATTGACTTGTCAAGTTCTTTAAAGAGTTCCGCGTCATGCGTCATGTGGTTTGTGCAACCGCTATCTATAAGCCAACTCTCTCTAGAGTTATTGCTTACATAACATAAAGCTACAAACAACTGTTCTTCCTCATGTTGATCTATCACCTTGGCTTCATGTACTAGGTGTTGGTTGCTTTTACAAACCTTGTCTACATGGCCAAACTGATTACACTTTCTGCGCTTGACATCGGGCCTCCACCAGCATTTATATTGTGAATGATTGTTCTTTTTGCAATGCTGGCATTGAGGATAAGTTTCTCGTTTGTTGTTATTGTCTCCAACTCCAACATTACCTTTGTTTGAGTTATTTTTATGGCACTTATTCTTTTTCCCTTTGCCTCCTTGTTGGTCTTGTAATTTAGCTTGTAAAGCACTTTCCACAAACCCTTCTTGTCTAATAAGCCTTCTCTGCTCCTGTGCCTGTAAAACATTCAAAAGTTCTGCCAAGAAAATGCTTGACAGATCTTTAGACTCCTCAAGAGAGGGAATTTTGGATTCAAAGCTTTCAGGCAAGGTTACTAGGATTTTTTCGACTACCCTTCGATCAGATAGGTCCTCTCCAAGCAGCCTTACCTTGTTTACAATGCACAGTAGCCTATTAGAGTACTCTTTTATAGTCTCTGATTCCTTCATCCTCTGTATCTCAAACTCTCTTCTTAAGTTTAATACTTGCATGCTTTTTGATCTTTCATTACCTTGAAATTCAATTTTGAGATAATCTCATATCTGCTTCGCTGATTCAAATGTCATTATTTTCATAAAAATGGCTTCATATACTACAGAATGAAGACATGTTTTTGCTTTGTATTTTTTGACACTTTCCTCACGATGATTTTTAATTTGAGCCAAAGTAGGATTTTCAGGTAGTGGTGTAGGAGTGCGGTCATGTTCAACTGCTTCCCAAATATCGCAGGCTTATAAATATGACTGCATTTTTACAACCCACATCTAATAATTTTCTCCAGTGAACACAGGTGGTGATGCAAGAGAGAAAACATTTGTTGCCATTGAAGACGGTGGGAGATTGAGGGCTCTCTCTTTTTTTTTTTTTTAATAACAAGAAAAAGTTTACTCACATGTTATATTTTTCTCTCAAGTAACCCCTTAAAATCAAATTGCTTTGATACCAATTTGTATAGATATGTAACTGGGAAGACATACATACTTTTATTGAATTGAAAATATTTATATATACAAAAAACTTAATAGAAAATGCATAACTTACTGTTAAAATAAACAGATAAATATTAGATAACAATATTCCTATTTTATAGCAACAGCTAATAAGACTTATTCAAAACATAATATGAAAAATTCAGCAGCATCAAATGTTGGCATATCATAAAAGAACAACAGCTAAGACACTCTTTCAATAGTTATTGTGCAGAGGCTTTTAGAATATGGTAGATCTGCTGCCTAAGTTGTTAAAAATGTTAGGAACAGGACAGCTCTTCACATTGCAGCTTGTCGAGGAAATGCACGTATAATGAGATAGATTACATCAAAATGCCCTGATTGTTGTGAGATTACTGATAGTAGAGGTTGGAATGTCCTTCATTATGCTGTAATTAGCAAACATGACGAAGCATTACAAGTAGTTCTTCGAAACCCTTCTCTAATTGACCTTGTAAATGAGAAAGATGTTAAAGGAAATACACCTCTGCATTTACTTGCTGCTTCTCGCCCTTATTTGCCTTCTTTCATTTGTGATGGAGAAGATGATTTAAATTTATTCTACAAACAAAATGTGCGCTCTAGAGACAGCTTAATCAATGACCTTCAACATCCAAAGGTGAGTCACTTGGTTTTTGTAGTTAAGTTGGTTTTGACTTAGGCTTGAAATGATAATCTTACAGTGTCAAAGATAACACCAGGAACACTTAAAGTTGCCAATCTTGCAGGAGAAAATTTTAGAATGGATGGAAGATTTGGGTACTGGACCAATGGGGAAAATTTGTATCAACAAGAAAGGCAGCTGGGAAGTACAAGATTTGCGATGTGGACCAAAAGGGGAAAAAGTACTTGCAGAGTTTGAGAAGTGTAACATTTTTGGTAGTGTCGGGACTAGTAGCAACTGTAACATTTGCAGCAGCATTCACCTTGCCTGGTGGTTATAGAAGTGATGAAAGAGACCCGGAAAGAGGGACTGCAATTCTAAGTAAAAAATTCAGCTTTTGATGCATTTATAGTCACAAATTCCATAGCCATGGTTCTTTCAACTTCTTCGGTTTTTATTCATTTTATTGTAATGCTGCTTGGTTATCAAGAAAAGTACCGGTGGCTAATTCGGTCTGCGCTTTTGTTCATCATGTTTGCAATGGGAGCAATGGTGATTGCATTTGCCACAGGCACATATGCAGTTTTATCACCTTCTTTGGGTCTTGCTGTTGCCACTTGTTTTATTGGTCTTAGCTTTTTCATATATTTGTTTTACATGTTGAAAAGGTTATATAGCAGACATCTTTAAAAGGCTTACTTAGAAGCTGCAATGAGCATCTCCAAAATCTGGATGAAACTCAGATTATCAAAGCTCATTTTTCTAATAAAAACCACAAAAAGTTGCGATAAAAATTGGGAAATTGTGGGGATCTTCTATATTATATATTGCATGTAAAGAAAGTATGAAACAGCTTCTTATACATACATACATACATACATATATATATACATATATATATAATTTTCTAGCACCTCCTTCAGGGCTTGCCATTACCACTTGTGTAATTGGCTTGAGCTTCTTCATCTTTGTGGTTTAATAATAATATTATTATTATCACTACTTAGTTATTAATAATTATTAAATAGTAATCAATAATAATCAATTACTTATTATTTACATACCTCTTAAATGTTAAATATAACTTATAATACATAATATAATTTATAATATAAACGATCTAGTTAAATATTTGATTTTATATTTTATAAATTAATAACCATATCATTGTTTTATTAATTGCAATATAGTACCTTACTAATTTAAATATGATAATAAATATTTAATATTTTATAATTTTTCTTTTTTCAATTATATGTGATTAATAAATCATATACAATATTACTATGTAAATATATATATATGTCATATATATGAAGATTTTACAAAGTAAAAATATTATATTTAAATATAAATTCAAAATTTTCAGAATAATTCACATTGGTATGATTAAGAACAAATATCAATTTATATTAAAATATTTGGTTTGAAATAATTTACTTTTCAATAATTTTTTAACGTTTTTCAAAATTTAACAAGTCAAATTAATTATTTTATACAATTAAGACAGACACCTATCATATACTACTATCTATGAATAATGTTATTATAATGGATAAGCAATTCTTGAAACGTGTTCAGAAATGAACCGGAATATCTCTGTCCGCGCAACCAAGCAATTCTGAGACATTATTGGCCCCGTCATGGATTAGCTTCAGAGAGAGAGGGTATTTTCAGTTTGTTGTTTATAGGAGTTAAAGCTTAAAAACCATTGCAACAGCGAAATCATAATCTTCGAAATTCTTCAGTTAACTCAATTGACAGACGCTTTCTTCACAGTTTACAGATTCTATGCCCATATCTCTGCCTTTCTTTTTATAATGGCTCTGGCACCTAGTCGCCAATTACACTTCGATTCTTTTCAAAGCTCCTTCTCCAGATTCCGTGGCATGCCTCTCCAATTCCTTAGGTACAATTCTTCTATTCCGTCGAATGCACGCACTCTCTGTGAAAATTCACACCGTGGCAAGAATCCACCAAGAAAATGCAGTTTTCTTGCTTCTGATAAACCAGTTTCTCTGCACAACTCCGTAAATTCAAGCTATTGGTTCTCTGAATGGCACAAACCCAATAAAAAGAACCATCCAAAACCCCCTAAAGCCGTTTTAAATTATAGAAATAGTGATAACAGTAGCAGTGGTGGTAGTACGATGGATAAAATTGTAGAGAAATTGAAGAAACATGGGTATCTAGATGGTGATGCTACTGAAAAGAGGGAGAAGACACCAGAGAAAGGGAGTGTAGAGGATATATTCTATGTGGAAGAAGGGATTTTGCCAAATTCACGAGGTGGGTTTTCAAAGGAATCACCTTTCGGAGTAGAGGATCTGTTTAAGAGTAATGGAGAGGTGAGATTTCCGTGGGAGAAACCTAAAAACCGGGGGGATAATAATGAGAAAAAGTGGACGGCGAGGAGCAAGAGTAGGACAGAATTGGCGGAACTGACATTGCCGGAGTCAGAGTTGAGGAGGTTGAGGAACTTAACTTATCAAATAAAGAGCAAGGTGAGAGTTAAGGGTGCAGGGGTTACTCAGGAAGTGGTGGACACCATTCATGAGAAGTGGAAGACATCAGAGATTGTGAGGGTGAAAGTTGAGGGAGCACCTGCTCTTAATATGAAGAGGATGCATGAAATATTGGAGGTTTGCTTACTCTGAACTTGGTCATAGTGTTTATTTCTGAATGGGATTTTCGTTTCTGTGTTGCTATTCTTGGTTTTTAATGAATTTAGTTTATTTGATTTGTTGCTGGATTGGTGATTGGATATTGATTGAAAAATAAAATGAAAAATAACTAAACCAACTTGTGTTCGTGTGAAATAGAACCTGCAGTCATATTAGTTTGTGGTAGTTCTAGACTGGAATTGTCATGGTTGTTAAATTTACTGAAATGAGAAAAACTACACACAAGGGCCAGTGTACCTGCATGCCTAAGACTTTACCTCATGTGGATCAGCTATTATTGTTACTGTATAAAGCTGATTCAATTCATCAGTCTGTTCACAACTGAGAAATTATATTTGCTTGATCTCACTTAACACAGTGGATAGTTGAAGTCTGAAGGAGATGACAAGTTGATAAATAACAGCTATATGTGTGCAACAGCTAGGTGTCAACAACTTACTCTTACAAGCTGATCATTTGCAATATGTTTCTTTTTTCCTGAAGTAGAAGTCAAGCCGACGAATGGTTTGTTAATGATGTGGACAAAAAACACTTTTCTTAGAGATGAGTTAAACTGTCAAAGTGTAAACTGGCCATTGAAAAGGGATACTGCATAATATTTTTAGTAATTATTTAATTCCATTAGAAAAGGAATAATTATTGATGTTAGTTATTGCATAATGGTAATTTTGAACCACTTTCATGATTGGTGTAATTATTGATGTGTTGGGCTCTGCTATACATGTATTGTTGTACACATCACTGCTTCTGCTGCAATGCTTGGTATGCAGTGATGTGTTGTAAATCTATTTTCCATGGTTCAAGGGAGGGGGAAAAGGCGTTGACAATTTTATATTATAATCATATGTAGCAAGATTATTGATTAGACATCTAAAAAGATATTTCTTTTTCATTCACTGACCAATTCTATTATGTCTCTTTTTTGCTTATTTTCATTTTTTATATTTAAAATATTTTCAGAGAAAAACTGGTGGGTTGGTGATTTGGAGGTCTGGCACATCTGTATCTTTATATAGAGGTGTGAGTTATGAGGTCCCCTCATTGCAACTGACCAAACAGATATTGAAGAGAAATGATATGTCGACTGGTTCCTTATCAACCACTACTGGTGAAATCATTAAAGGTCCTTCTAAATTTGCTTCTAACAATGAATTAGATATACATCGATCAAACTTGGCTCCTACTGCGGGGGGCACGGAGAAGAAAGAAACAAAAATGCTGGAAGAAGTGAAGTATGAAGATGAAGTAAACAAGTTGTTGGAAGGTCTGGGTCCCAGGTACACAGATTGGGCAGGATTGGATCCATTACCTGTGGATGCAGATTTACTTCCTGGTGTTGTTCCTGGTTACCAACCTCCGTTCAGGGTACTTCCTTATAGAGTGAGATCTACTCTTGGACAAAAGGATGCAACGTCCCTACGAAGGCTTGCTAGGGTTCTTCCTCCACATTTTGCATTAGGTATCCACATTTCGATTGACAGTACTCTGCAATTTTACAGTTCTTCTGTAGCTTTCGGTTTATGCAATTTTTTTATTTCCAGGTAGAAGCAGACAGCTCCAAGGCCTGGCTTTAGCAATGATCAAATTATGGGAGAAGAGTTCAATTGCAAAGATCGCACTTAAACGTGGTGTACAGCTGACTACTAGTGAAAGAATGGCTGAAGATATTAAGGTACTAAAACATCCAGCAAATGTCTGAATGGGATGGATAATTTCTGAACAATTTGGTGAATAATTATTGTTCATGTAGACATTGTAAGATTTTGTGCATGAGTTACACTATTTATATTTACAATATAAATATATATGTGTATAGAGAGAGAGAGAGACTGAAAAGACCTGGATTGTATTTGAGGTGACTGTTGGTCTTGTATTGTGTACTTCATGCATTGCATATGTCATGCTATAAAAAATTTATTGTGAAAACCGAAAAATAATTGTGCAAGTCATTTATATTTTCCTTCTCATTCCTGGGTGGAAAAATGCGTTGTTTTTGGAATCTAAGATGGACCTTTCCATAGTTCTTTTTGTCTAAGTGAGGCCTTTTGTTTTGGTGTTCTATGCTTAAAAAAGAGGTTCCCATTCTCCACCCTTTCTAGAAACTCCAAAACAAGTATCAAATTGTAGAAATTTTCCTATCAGAACCTAGGGCTCCTCAAGTGCTCCACTTCCATGTAATAATTAATGGATCACTATAGGTGCCTTCTTGAGGATAAAAAATATATATAGTCTAACATTTTATCACTGTGTAGTAGTTCTGCATTCTGAGTAATAAGACAATATAACCAATCACTTTAAATCCTGAGCTAGACTGTTAAATAATGATGGATAAAGCATCCATTGCATAGAACTGTATAACTGATGAAATTACTTTTCTTCTAGCTGATGCTTTAGTGTTGAATTACTATTAGGGCATGCCTGCAGAATAACTAATTGATTGTGTGTCCTTTTTTTGTTGGCTGCAGAAATTGACTGGGGGTATGCTGCTTTCTAGAAACAAGGACTTCTTGGTCTTCTACAGAGGAAAGGATTTTTTGTCACCAGATGTCACAGAAGCATTGTTAGAAAGAGAGAGGTTGGCAACCTCTTTACAGGATGAAGAGGAGCAGGCACGGTTAAGAGCATCAGCCTTGGTCATACAAAGTTCTGAAACCATGGAGCAACCAGGAACTGCTGGCACTCTTGAGGAAACTCTAGATGCAAATGCGAGGTGGGGAAAGAATTTGGACAAAGATCATAGGGAAAAAATTATGAGACAAGCTGAAATAGCAAGGCATGCCAACCTTGTCAGAAAGCTTGAGAGCAAGCTTGCTTTTGTATGTTCCCTTGAACTTTTTGTCTTGTGCAACATTTTCAGTTGCTAAAAATACTACAATTAAATTCTATAATGTGAATTTGTACTGTAAATGAACTCTATGGTGCTTGGTTATATCAGGCTGAACGAAAACTATTAAAAGCTGAGCGAGCCTTATCTAAGGTAGAAGGTTTTCTAAAGCCAGCAGAAACACAGGCTGATCCAGAAAGCATAACTGATGAGGAGAGATTTATGTTTCGCAAGCTTGGTTTGAGGATGAAAGCTTTTCTACTTCTTGGTAAAGTGAAGCTCCCTGTGCAATCAGCATAGATTTGTTTGAGAATATTTTTTGAGGGGAAAATTCACTTGTTTCAGGTAGACGTGGAGTTTTTGATGGTACAGTGGAGAACATGCACTTGCACTGGAAGTATCGTGAATTGGTTAAGATCATATTGAAAGCCAAGAGCTTCGAACAGGTCAAAAAAATTGCATTAGCCCTTGAAGCTGAAAGTGGGGGTATCTTGGTTTCCGTAGATAGAGTCTCCAAAGGATATGCCATCATTGTGTATCGAGGAAAGGATTACCAGCGACCTTCCACATTGAGACCAGGAAATCTCTTGACAAAGAGGAAAGCTTTGGCTCGTTCAATAGAGATTCAAAGGCGTGAGGTAATGTTGCATATATATATATATATGTATATATATATATATATGTACGTATATATTATCCAAGAAGCTGCATTTCCTTTGTGTTTAATTCTGAATCCATTCAATTGTAGATTTCTAAGTTACATGTGAGACCATTGATTTGCTATGAGTAGAGGAGTATGCTTTCATATTTGTTGACTTCTATTGTCCTTTGAGCTGGAATCTTTTTGTTTACCTTGAAACCAATATCATTGAGCCAATGTACCAAGCTTCATTCTTTTCGTTTGATGCATGGGCTTTGTGCTTCTAGTCCAGTCCATACACAAAATAACAATCCAGACCACATAAGACAATCAAAACCAGCCAGAAATTCCTCCTCAACCCACAGGTGTTTCATTTCAACTACTACTACTACTACTACTACTACGAAAAGAATATCTGTAAATTCAAACAATATCTGTCATTGGGCTTAGCAGCCGGTAGTTGAATGATCCATTCATACATAGTGCAACATGCAAGTCATGAGTTCAAACTGTGAAAGTTTCCTTCTCTTTAAATTTCTGATGTACTAAAAGAAAATTAAAATTCTATGTGCACGCGACATTGTGTACTTTTCATCATCTGCTTTTCTTGTTCAATAACTATGCTAGCTTGTATAGAGGAGTTTGCCCACACACTCGTGCATGCTTGATTGCGTTGATGTACACATTGCACATATTTCCCACAAAAACACAAGACAACTGACTTTGCATTTATGTGCTTGATTGTGTCCGAGTTTTTTTTTAACCTGGACTATGGTTGCTTGGTCAGTCAAGCTCACAAATTATATTGTCATACAGGCTCTCCTGAATCATATTTCAGCTCTGCAGAAAAAGGCAGACAAAATAAGATATGAAATTGTAAGACTTCAGATATATTTTAGCGATTTCTCCTTTTCCCCACTTTCAGTTTAAGGTTAATATGATTCTGTTTCATATGATATTTGTAGGAACAAATGGAGAACTTGAAAGACCAAGGGAATGAGGAATTCTATGATAGATTAGATGCTGCTTATCCTACAGATGATGACACCGAGGTCTATTGATAGTTGATTTTCTTTATTTATATGCTAAATGGGCAATTAAACACCTTTCTTTTTCCTTTTTATAGGAGGAAGGAGATGAATCATATATTGGGGCATACAACGGTGAAAATGATGTTGATTATGATGATGAAGCTGACAACAGAGTTCGAAGTGTCCTTGTGGAAACAAATTTTCCTTATGATACCCATAATCAAGAATCTGAAACAGAAACCGAGGTCTGTATATACTTGATCTTTCGTATCTGTTTTCTTTCTCTGTTGTATGTCTAACACCATCGCATTTATCCGCTTCCATAGATTTATGGACACTTCTCTGAGACATTTGAGGGTGAAATACACGATGGTGGAGAGGAAGATGACGTTGAAGGTGATAACTTCGTTCAAAATCTGCATACAAATTTTCCGTACAATGTCCAGAATCAAGTATCTGAAGGAGAACTGGAGGTTCGTAATGGACATGCAAAACAAGTACTTGGTACGATTTTCTTTTTCTTTGCATCTGCTAAAATCCACAGGCCTGACACTCTTTTATCTATCCACTTCAACAGGACATATATGAAGCATATGAAGGTGAAACTAATGGTAATGTAGAAAGCGACGAGTCAGTTCAGAATCCCCTTGCAAACTTCCCCTATGAAGTGTCTCAGGAAGAACTTGAGGTTTTCAAAGGACATACGTAAGTGCTGACCAATATTGTGTCCATCAGCACCAAGCGGAAGATGAAAAATACTGGTTTACGTGGATTTTCCTAATGGGAAGGCACAAGGTATAAACTGCAGCACGATTAGTATAAGAATCAGCAATTAAGATCTCTGACTGCCTGTATCTCACAGAAAATCTGTTCGATTGCATCTATACCTTTTATTTACATAGCTTTTTGCATTGTAAAGGTACCGCAATCGATTGTTGTAATTAACCTATTTACCATTTTTTTTTATTTTTTCATCATATGACTCTGAAGTTCAATGTTGAACAAGTTGGAATTCAAAGCTTGGCGAGCTTTCTTGATGTCAGATAGAGATAAAAATATACATGTCAATATTTTTTTGTGGCTGAAAGTATATAATTTAAAGAAATAAAAAAAATTATGGAATTCTGAAATTGGTAAATAGTGGCTGTTAATGTAATTATGGAAATATATATATTTGTAACTGTAAATTTGCAATTCTTAATTAGATAGAATTTTTAAGAAACAACTTGGATAGGATTCTTTAAGAGCAATTTGATCTGAAGTTTACTTGTCCGCCAAGTTCATAACTTGTATGTGTACTTTTATAGCATTTCATTAACATTCAAGTAATCTTTAAGATAAGTTTTCAGTTTTGTGGAATTTAAGAAGAGATTAGAAAACATATTTAACGTGTTTTACAAGTTTATTCTATGATTTATACTATACATCACGTTATATTATATACCTATATATATTAATTTTAAAAGTTTGAGAATTGATTTTTAATTTTTTCACAATAATTTAAATATATTTTTTTAATTTTTTAAATAGAAAACTATTTTTTATCTTTATCAAATAAATGTATTTTCTAATTTTTTAAAATAAAAAATATTTTTTTAATTAAATGAACGCTGTTTCTAAATTTTTTATAAAAAAACAAATACTCTAATTTTTTTAAAAAACTGAAAATAGAAAATTATTTTCTATAAGTAAATACATCCCAAAATTTTTAAGACTTTTTATTTTATGGGATTTCTTTAAAAATATTTATTTTTTTAAAAAAAATATTTAATTTCAAGTTTTGATTTTAAAAATGTTCCACTCTTAAATGTACAAATATAGTATATTTATACAGGAAATGCAGGATATTTTTAGGGGAAAAAAATAAATAAAAAGGTGATATAATTTTGCCTTATTTTATCCAATAGGGTCGAAGCAGTTGACTTAATGTTTTCCAGTAGATAACAGGCAATTTCCCTTTCCCATTTCCAGCAAATCCTAATAATAATATTATAAAAACCTGAAGGCCACGTGTTGCGATCGAAACCAAGGAAACAAACAATTCCATTTTCGAAATCCAGTTGACCACCAAGACGTGTTTCCGATCGGACCGGACCAAGACAATATGATTGACCACATGCCAAACGTGTCATTTTTGTCAGCTACTCCATCTTCATATATGCTTATAAATAGGAGAAAATCCCTGTTATTTTTTTTACTCGAGAATCTGAAATTTCCCGGGAAAACAAACGCAAACCCAGAAAATTATAAGATGGATCATTTCTTTGAACAGAATTTGCAGTTTGATTCCATGTCATGTTATGACTATGAGCTTTGGCGAGTGAATCAAAGCGCATTCTTTCCATATGCAAGCAGACCCATAAACGAAATCTGGGTTAATAATAATAACAATTTTAGCAATAGATCAAACTCTGTTAACATAAACAAAAGAATGATAGAATTCATCAGGAAAAGTTGGCCTTCAGTGAGAATCGAAATTCAAGAATCTGAGAGCGAGAGAAGTTATCGCAGGAGGATGAGTGAAAGATTGAGAAGAGAAAAAGAAAAAGAAGGCTACTTAGCCCTTCACTCTATGTTGCCACCGGGTACCAAGGTTGGTCGATATTTTTTTTTTTAAAGTTATGGATGAAAATGGTAATCTTAGTATAATAATATAATTAGTTGTTTAATTTGTTTGATATTATTAATGATTTGATTGCAGAATGATAAGAACTCGATTGTGAAAATGGCAGCAAAGAGAATTCAAGAACTGAATGAATATAAAGAAGTGTTGCAGAGAAGAAACCATGAGCTTGAAATGAAATTGATGGCCATGGGAAATATTGGAAATAATTTGAAAAATATTTCTAAGATTAAGTTCAAAGTAATTAATCCAGCATCTGGGGTGGATTATATAATGGAGGTAGTTAAATACTTGAATGGCTTGGGATCAAATATCAGAAATATTCAATCATGCTTTTCTCATCAAGAACTTGTAGCTACAATCGATATTGAAACCCAGGTAATTATTTCAGTTTTTGAACCTTAAATTAGAAATAATCCTGTTAGGCCAAAGTTAATTTTTAAGAAAGTAAAAACTAAAATATGATCACTACTATTGAGTTTTTACAAAATCAGGCAAAATTTTAGATTTTTCCTGGACCCTGATATATAACTCCCATTTTAGTACTACATAAAAAATTTGAGTAAATTACAAGGTTTACTCTTTTTCTATTTTAATTTTTCAAAAACAAGCTATTTTGTTTTTTTTTTTCACTTTTAATTTTCATATAGTTTTTCTTTTTTATAAATATAACTCTCCATATATATATTTTTATTTTCTTTTCATTTTTCATATCTTTTTCTTCTTCTGTCTTCTCTCTTCTTCTTTCTTTCTTTTCTTTTCTTTTCCATTTACAGAAAATAGATTTAATCTTTCATATTATTTATAATTTATAAACATATAAATATTTTCTTTTATCTTTATTGTTTTTCAATTATGATGTTAAAAGTTTTATTACACTTTATATATATAATAAAATGCTTTAAAGATAATATTCTTTTATTTTGTAATTTTTTTATTATTTTATTTTCAGTCTGATTATTATTATATCTTTTTTTTCAAGTTGTATTTATTTTATTTTAATGTTTGTTTGAGTTAATTTTATATTTCAATGTGTGTATTTAAATTTTTTAGTATATACACATTATAAAAAAATATATTCAAAGCATACATTAAATATATATGTGATATACACATATTATATATTTTTTTAATATTATATTTTAAGTTATAAATCACATAATATTTTTAATATTGTGTATTTATGTTGATATATATTGATTTATTAGTAGTAAGAAATATAATTTTTTTTACCGTTTTATAGTTGTTTTATTTTTTTATGATTTGTCTATTTTAACTATGAGTCATATTATTTTTTAATTTAAAATAATAAAATTATAAATTTAAATTATAGAAAAATGATTAAATAGCAAAATGTGAATATTTTAATTGATTTAATCAGCACCTATAAACGAGAATTGAACTAGATAGTATTTTTAAAAGTTTGATGTTTTTTTTTTTGTAAAAGTGTAAATAAAATAGTTTGGTGGTGTATTTTTAAAAAAATATATTTTTAAGGATAATTTTATAAATATCCCTAAAAGAAGTGTTAAAAAAATGAAATTTATCATATGTAACTAAAGAGCAAAATATTTTATTATTAAGCTGTGCTAATTAATTATATTTAACGTTGGAAGATTTCAGATGGTGAGATAAAAAAAGCAGTGGAAAGGGCACTGGAAGAAGTTGAAAGGAAACTCATCTTTCGTTTCCCAGAAGGATACAAATGTGGGCCCACTTGCTCCTATATTTAATTTAATTTAATTTATCTTTTTTTTTATAGAAAAAGAAAAATGTATGAGATGTACACTTCTTAACCCTTAATAATTATAATAATAAAAAAAACAAGATATGTATATTTTATTTATCTTAAATTATAGTTTATTTATCAATTTAATAAATTAATTAATATTAGTTATTAAAAATATTTAATAAATATTATCTTATATTAATTTATTTATTTATAAGGTGTAATAAAAATATATAAATTTATATTTTAAAAAAATAATTTTTTTAAAATTTTTATGAAATAAAATATTGGTTTATCAATTTGAGATAAATGGAGTAGTAATTAACAATAGCAACATAATTTGCCGCCAAATTAGAATTCTTAATTAGGGGGTTGGACTTTTATTTGTATTTTTAGTACATACGTAATGCAATGTCTATGCTTTGAATTGACAATTAAAGTCTCTAAACTAACTCTAAATTACAGTGTTAAGCGAGCGCACACCAGACTTTAATTCTCATTATCTAATCTATTTTAGCACCCACATGAATTGGAAGTCTAAATATAGAATTAATTAAGAATTTCCCAATATAAAATGCATATAATATAATCTTACAAATCAAACAAAATGCTAAAACACTCGGACGCCAATTAATAGAATAGATAATTGCAATTTGCAGCAAGTATGCTTTGTGGGTATCAACTAATAATTCTTACTAGTCAAAAATTGCTGTTAAATATGGATAAAATTCATATTTCAAATTTAGTTCAAAATATAATTTTAAATTCACAAAAATTAACAATTAGTCATTGTTTCATTCATTCCAAAAGATTGTGGATTGATTTTGGTTGAAAATGAACTTTTGCAACAATAATTTCAAATTTAAACTCAATAATAACATTGATTGAAAGTTATTAAATATTATTTTTAGAATAAATTTAAAATCATAAAATTTCCAAAATAGTTACACCATATACACTCATAGATGTTTGAGATGTCCAAATGTTTTTTTTCTCATGGAGTTTCAGGTTCCAAAATCTAAATAAGATGGATATAACTATTTACTAAAACCAATCACTTCAACTAAAACACAGTTAATTTATAGCTTAACCGTTAACATTTCTTTCATTTTCATCTTCATATTTGCAATATTCATCTTATAATCAGAAAGAACGCACTGGCTGTGGCTGTAGGCTAAACAATTAATAGATTAAAATTAAGATCGAGATTTTACCAACAATTGTTCTCGATCACTTCCCTGTACCCAAAGATTAATTCAAATTTCTGAATCAATGACTATTTCCTACTGCAAAATAACTACATTTTACCATTTGACATGTTCTGATACTCTCAGGTAATTACTAATCTAACTACCCCCAGTCCTGATACTCCAACTTCCCGGCGACAATGGTATATAACTTAACCTCGATATCCTGAACACATACATTCTCAATGGAGCCAAAAACAAATACGCTTTGCCCCAGTCCTGGTTAAGAATTTTGAAACCGGTTAATTTTCTCTTTTTTTTTAGGGATTTTGGCTTCAGCAATGCGAGAATTGCAACCTGTTACACTGATGATTAACCGAAACACAGATTTGGGAGCACAATTCAATTTCTCTGAAAAATAATACAAACCCATTAATATAAATATTTGCTCAGTTAAATGAACAATTAAGGGAGACCAGGCCTCCGCGTTAAAAAAAATTTGGATATTTTTCGAAATTAGAAATAACCACCACAAGCAGACCTAAAAAAAATACAGGAGTACAACTAACAACTTCGTATTTTATTCGAGCATTCATACTATGATTATTAATTACTAGCATATACTGAACAAAATCATAAAACAGAAAAACACAAGGCATATTGATAGTCATTGAGAGGCCCACATGAACACGCAAAATTGAGAATTCCATGAGCATATTTGAAAACTATCATAAATGGTCTAGAAATTCAACTCCAATACCAAATGTGAGAAAAATCCCTAGAGAACAAGTTTAAACACCTTAACATTTCAAAAAACAGCTTAAATAGACAAAAATTTGATCAACACAGACATCTTGATATAATTGGAAATAAAATGAGTGTCCAAGTTGCAGCAAAACATTTCACTTGAGAGGGATGAACCTAGATGAATGGGTAGCACCAATACCAGGTCTACCATGCTTCACAGGCTTGTATGATATTGAGAACTCTGCCAGATAATGCCCAATCATCTCAGGCTTGATTTCAACCTGATTGAAGGTCTTCCCATTGTACACGCCAATAATGCTTCCAATCATCTCAGGAACAATAATCATATTACGAAGGTGGGTTCTAACAGGCTCCGGCTTCTCACCAGTTGGGGCTTCCCTTTTCTGCTCCAAGACATTATCAACAATATATTACCACCAAAGAAGAAACACATTCAACATATGGCAAATTATCTCAGCAATTATGAATCTTAGCTGTATGATGCTACTCCAAAAACATATCGCAATGTTAAGCCTTTCCTGGTACTAAGGAGAGAAGCAAGCAACTTCAAAACTCCCTAGACTAATTCAAACTTGTGAATCAATGATTATTTCCTACAACCAAAAATAATGAATATTGTTTCGTTTACCAAAAGTTACATAATTCAACAAAAACAATAAAGCAGCCACAAACCTCTACTAAGTAAAAAGTTTATAACCTGTGTTTATAAATTCAAACAAAATGGAAAAAAAATCGAAATACCTTAATAGAATAGCAACAAAGCACAGTTAAGACCTCCAGATTACTCTTACATTAAATTAGAAAATGACAGATAACCAGGCAACGAGTTGAACAGCATTCGTTAACCAATCTAAGCACTCAATTCCCTAAAAATACATTAATAGCAGCCTAAATATACAACAATGATGGTCACATCATATCATAACAATTCAATCTATATATTTAGATGCATTAAAATAAAATAATAAAAATTATCAACAATTTTCCACATCTAAAAAGCCATTGATTAACTACAAATGGAAAAAAGTGCCAATGATTCAGAATTGTAACACCAAATTAAAAGTAACATTCAGTAACCACTCATTAGTACTCCAGATTCCCGTTAATTACATAGAAACAAAAAAGAGGGTGATACCTCAGGATCCAAGAAAATGTCAAATATTATAAATCAAACAAAACTACAGGGAAAGAATTAGTTAAGGAATATTACCGCCTTGCGAAGCTTCTTGATCAGAGCCATAGGCTTCCTCTTCAGACCTCTCTGGAACCTGCAATACAATGCTCAAATATATTGAACACATAACAGCAAAACAAAAAAAGATGCTCATTAAAATTACCTTCTGCGAGCACGTGCATGGAAGAGCTTGACAAGCTCATCGGTGGACATGTCAAGGAGAGCATCCAAATCCACTCCTCTGAAACTAAACTTTTTAAACGTTCTCTTCTTTGGCAGTCCTGTAGCCACCTCTGTCTCCGCATCCGCCTGCACAAATTACACAGGTAATATGTCAGAGACACGCTTATACGTATACAGTCAGAGAGAAAGAGAGAGAGAATTACCATGGTTGCTCGTTGGATATTGAATCAGAAAACCCTAACCGGAGGAATAAGCTCGGTAGATCTGGGGGCCGATAGGGTTTTGAGTAGCAGAAGTGGAGAACGTAACGAAGTTGTGGTTATATATGAGGCAAGGGTCTCGGCGTGTAACCCTAATGAAATGAGCCACTATTGAATGTTTGCTGGCAAGGGTCTGTAGAGTTTGTTAATTCATGTTTGGCCCTCTGGGAATATCGTGTCTCACTTGTTGAAGTACTTGGGCCCAAGCTCAATCAGATTAGGAGTTGGGCTGAGCCTTTGTTCGAGTGACACAGATATTCTGAGTAAACTACACTAGTAATTAATAATCAAGAAAATCTACCATGAATTTATTTTTTTAAATAAAATATAAATCTAAATTTTCCATAGAGTACCAAATCAAAAATTTTAAATTCAGAAAATGTAAGAATTTAAATTTATGCATTTTTTTTTAATTTCTACAAAAAAAAATTATAATTTTTCAACTTTGGATTATTGTACAAAAAATTGCATTGTTATTGTAGCATTTAAAATAATCAATCCACCAATCTGATGGTGATTAAACAACAATGTACATATTTAAATTGTTAATAGTGTATTTTTTTTTTACCCTAATAGTGTATTGATAATCACATTGAGTACAGTTTTAAACTTTAGTTTACTATCATTCTCTAACCTCTCTTCTTTTAGCTATCATAAAATGAAATAATTTTGTTTTTAAAATTTGAGTATCGAGAAATGAATGGAAATTATTATTTTTTAAATATATATATATTTATTGGTCGGCAAAAATTACTTCACCTAACCAGATTATTCATGGTACCAGAAATCAGTATGCAGACTGAAATTTCAAGACTAGTTTACGGGATACATCACAGTCTTATGGTTTATATGTTGGTGGGTCCAGTGTCAATCAGTGTGTGAACTTGAATGTGGTTTCATGGCAGGCGTTTTGTGATGCTGCTATTTTCAGTAGAGAGGATGCTTCTGGAGGGGCTGATGTAGTTGAGGACGGAGAAGGAAGGTTTATCCAAGCAGTCTCTTTCTACAGTGCAGGTTGTAAAACTCTAGCAATAGCAGAGGCATTGGCATTGCGAGCTGTCTTGAGCTTTCTTAATGAACATTATCATTCTAGTGACTATGTTTTTATTGATTGCCAAGAGCTCTTTTTTGCTTTAAATTCTTATACTTTTGATATTTCTAATTTTGGTAGCATTGTTTTAGATTGCAAAAATATTTTGGAGAGTAGACCGAATTTTTAAGTTCGGTGGATTAGACGTATTATGAATAGAGCTGCTCACACGTTAGCGAGAGCATCCATTCGATTTTCATCTTTTTGTATTTGGAGGACTATTTCTTACGTTCTCTCCTTGCATTATTAATTAAAGTTAGATCTTTCTTTCAAAAAATTATATATATATATATATATGTTTTGGTGTAACAGACTAAATACAACATAATACATACATCTAAATTTTGGTATCTTTTGTCATCTCATTGCTTATTCAGCCGAATAATTCATTCCGCGAAACCATCGTCACAGGCTCTTCTTCATCAACAAGTTCATTATTTACCATAGATAACTTCCAATCCAACGGTTAAACGGTGACTCTTTCTCCCACGGATGACGATCCGAGTGAAAAACTATCCCTCCAATCCTAGTTTGCCTTTCCCATTTCCAAATCTCTTTATATCTGCTACGTTTTCTGGCCTTCAAAAACTCAATTTCGATCAGAGTTATTCATTTTCCCTCCCAATTTTCAAAATTAGAAAACCCTAGAATTTTCGCACTTTGATTCTTCAATTCTATATAGCCATGGCTGTTGCCGCCGCTGGAGCTCCGTCGAAGGGCAAAGCCAAAGCTTCAAAAGAGCCAAAATCGAAGAAAGCTGCCTCTGCCCCCAAGAAACCCGGGGCCTACCCTCCGTACAGCGAGGTAGTGCAATTCGTAATCTAATAATATATATTTTGATGATTATGTTTGCGTGTGATTTTATTTTGTTTTCAATTTAAATTTGATGGTCCAGATGATAAATGAGGCGATAATGGCTTTCAAGGAAAGAACAGGGTCAAGCCAGATCGCAATCGCTAAATTCATTGAAGAGAAGCAAAAGCCTAACCTGCCTGCCAATTTCAAGAAGTTATTGTTTGTTCAATTGAAGAGGCTTGTCGCTAATGGCAAGCTTGTCAAGGTCAAAAACTCATTTAAGGTCCCTCCCAAAACTGCTTCTGTCTTTGATGCAAAAGCACCAGCCAAGCAAAAGGCGGTGAACGAGGCTGCTGTTAAGCCCAAGGGTTCGACAGTAAAGCGTAAGGCAGAGGGTGAGCAAAAGCCAAAGAAGGTGGCAAAATCCACAGTTGTGAAATCTCCTGGAAAGAAGAAGGTGAAATCTTCTGCGGGGAAAGCACCGGGAAAAAAGGTGATTGCTGTCAGAAGGATGAAGACACCGATGAAAGAAGCAAAGAAGCCAAAGAATATGAAATCACCAGTCAAGAAAGCCATTGCTAAGAAGATTAAGTAGAGGGCTAGTGAGTGGGTGTTTGCTTAATGGGTTTTCTTAGTAGATTCTGTAAAGTTGGGGTTTGACGAAGGTTGTTTAGGCACTTAAGCATAGATAACATTTTGATTAATGGTTTATTCAAAACATATATCAACGCATTGCAAACTCTGGTTGAATGAAAAATATGAACTGGTTTCTCTCCCTTTTCGCCATTTTCAGCGCTGCAATTAGCTCCATGCAATTCTCAAAAGTAACATTCAAATTGTTAAAAATTTGGAGCTTGAGTTATGGAATTTTACATCCCAATGAGGCCAAGCTGAGTTGGTTGATGGTGGACCTAGAAGGGGAAAAAACGATGTCTTTCCAAACTGAGCCGGACTCGTAGATGGGGCTTGGGTCAGTATAACGCTCATAGATGGATTATGCGTCGGAGTTTAAACTTCCCACATTTTTGAAGCATTTGAATTCTTCTGGGTCAATTAGCAGCCTGTTGTGTCCATCTTTTCTTGCTATTAACTGCATTTCACAACCAAACAAAGTTAAGGTGGTGTTTAGTATCATAGTTTAGTATTTAAAATTAACTCTTTTATACGGAATGGGAGGCACCTGTCTCAAGAATTCATATTCAACATTCTAGGAATTCCTACCATTATTTTTTGTCTTGTTCAATGTATCTTCTTAGTCCTTCAGGTGGCCTTTTGAACATATGGAGTCCCAACTGAAATGTCGAAGCAACATTCACAAGCTAGTATGTTGCCCCATTTGCTTCTCTAAAGATGTGTTCCATCTCCACATTCCAATTCAACTAGAGCAAGTTCTAAATTTTAGAAACCAAAGGAGTCAACCCATAACTAGCATGCTTCTTTGTTCTTATGAGTTTGATTGCACAGCTGCTATCTATTTCTATCAGTAACTTTCTAATACCACATCGCCATACAAGCAGCAAACCTTGATATATGCCCCATAGTTCTGCCATTGTAACTGAGCAGGGATCAATGTTCATTAAAAATCCAGCAACTCAATTACCTAAGCTATCGTGAATAATTCCTCTTGCAAAGGCTCGACCTGTGTTGTTTTTAAAGGCACCATCAGAATTCAACTTAAATCAGTCGGTAGGTAGAGGTTTCCAGCTATTCAACACCTCCTCTCTTTGTAATCGGAGTCCTATAATGCTTTCTATGTTAGAGAAGGAAAAAGAATGCGAAATGAAGGTGCAGATTTTGCTATAAACTGTTGTAACGAAAATGTCCATATCCACAAATATCATTTCATTGCGTGTTTTCCAAAGCATCCAGCACATGACAGCAAACCAAAGGTTCCAAAGGGTTCCCTTACAATCGATCTTTGAGGTTGATAAGTTTTGAGTTACCTAGACTTGAAGATTCAAAGAGAAGTTCTGCTAACATGAGTGAGCCCCCACTTTAAACCATATAGTTTTGACAAAATAACAATCTCTGAGGACATGTAACACTTGTTCACTGTATCTCTTGCATCTAGGACAACTATCTTCATCTGATAAATGTCGACGCTTTCTCTCAACGTTGGTTAGTAGTCTTTCATTAATGATCAGACATAGAAAAGAACTAAGCCTAATGGGTACATCAAGTTTCCAGATTATGTTCTCCTCCATCCACCCTTCCTATAGCAGATTAGTACATGCAGATTTAATTGAAAATTTTCCGTGTTACCCTAATAAAGTTCATCACCTTCTTCGTTAAAACATAGGGGGAGAGTTAAAGCTATCTGCAGTAGATTATTTTGGGTTACAAGGGTCTCAAACTCACTTTACTTCCACGAGTCAAAATGGTCTACATAATCCTTAACACTTCGATTAATGTGATCAGCTGGGATAATTTCTACAATATTATCTTGAAGCACAACTCCATTTTCAAGCCATCGGTGTTTCCTGAGAATACAACCCATTGAGCGCCATCAATAGTTTGATTCCAGGTTCTGCTCATTGCTCTCCAAAGTGCAGAATTATTCTTACAGACTAATTTTTCTGGAAAAGGGTCACTATTAACCCCGTATTTTGACCTGAGAACACGAACCCATAAGTGATTTATATTTGAGAGTAAACTCCAATTAAGCTTCATCATGAAAGCTAAGTTCATCTCTTTGGCTCGACATAGACCAAGACCTCCTCTCTCCTTAGGTATGCAAACTTCATTCCAATTCACTAAGCTAAGCTTTCTCGATTGGTCAGTGCTACCCAATATGAAACTTCGACAAATGTGATCTATTTTAGCACAAGTACTTGCTGGCAAATTTGAAATATGTATTGTATAATAAGGGATGGTAGTGGTCGTATGTTTGGCTAGTGTAATTCTCCAGGCAAAGGATAGACTCTCTGCATTCCAATCCTGGAGTCGTTTGTATACTTTGTCAATGAGCACAGCATAGGTGTGTTTATTGACTTTTTGGTGGATTAGAGGTACTGATCCCAAGTCATTTGTTAAGGTGATACCGAGCTCAACTCCCAGTTTTTTGGATAATAAGGAAGGAATATTTTTAGAAAAGTAAACCCGAGATTTAGCTAGGCTAATTGATTGGCCGGAACTAATATAGAAAGTCTACAACACCTCCTTTATTACTCTCACATGTTTTATTGAGACTTCACCAAATAATAGCACATTATCAGCAAAGAATAAGTGAGAGATAACAGGACCCTTTTTTCCCATGACAATAGGAATCCATCGTTCATGTTCGACTGCTTGTTGGATACTGTAGGCTAGCGGCTCCATACATAAAACAAATAGATAGGGGGATAATGGATCACATTGGCAAACCCCTTTCGTAGGCTTGAAGGCTGCAGTCAGTACCCCATTCCACAGTACCTGCATAGAAGTGGATTGAAGGCTATGCATAATAGTAGAGAAGAGGTTATTAGGAATACCTGCTAGTGTTATTGTCTCTGAGATAAATTCCAACTCAGCTTGTCATATGCTTTCTCAAAATCAATATTAAGTATCATGCAGCTTTTACGCCCCCTCATGTGTCTCATTGAATGGATGACTTCTTGAGCAACAACTATATTGTCTGTGATATGGCGGCCAGGAACAAAACTTATTTGTTTGGGGCTGACCAAGATTGGCATACAAGGCTTTAGTCGATTGGTAATGACTTTCGTAGCAATCGCCATGATGACGTTGCTTAAATTTATAGGTCTTAATTAGGAAATGTATTTGGGGTTCATCACTTTAGGGATTAACACAATCTTCATTCTATTTATCTCCTTAAAAATTACACTGCCTTTGAAAATTTTCTCACAAATTTCCATATTGATGGGCCCACTGTATCCCAACATTTCTGATAAAAAATTGCATGAAAGTCATCAATACCTAGAGCTTTAAGAGGAGCCATTTGAAATAATGCAAGTTGAATTTCATCATCTGTTGGGAGGCCGTCCAAGAAGTTTTTAATGAAGGGTCAAGAGAAGGAAATAGAACATCGGTGCAGTGGCTAGGCCAAAAAAAGTCTTCTTCAGAGTACAATTGGATGAAAAATTCTATTGCAAGGGATTTAATTCTTTCCTTGTCCAAGATCCATACCACATTGGTATCTCTCAACATCTCCGCTCTATTCTGACATTTATGTTGGACAACAATTTTATGAAAGTAAGAGGTGTTCCTATCTCCAAGTTGCATCCAATCCATACATGCCCTTTCTCTCCAAAGTAGCTCCTCCTGGGCTTCAATCAGAGACAATTCCTTCCACAAATCAGATTCAAGAGTCTATAAATTACTGGATTGATGGATAGCTAAGGCTCGCTGGATAGCCTCAATCCTTCGAAGGATGGCTTTCTTACGGCCAAAAATATTTTCAAATACCCTTTTGTTCCAGTCCTCTAGCTTGGTTGATAGCTCTTTTGTTGCTGATTGGAGACTGTAGTTGACTTTCCAATTCAAGGAAACAAAATTCATGAATTCTTCATGGAGTAGCCATGATGCAACAAATCTGAAAGGAGCTAGCTTCTTTATCTCATCACTATTGTTAAAGCTAATTAGAATGGGGCAGTGATCAGCTAAACTTTTAGAAGATGGAAGATTTTAGCACCCTCACATTTCAATAATTAAGTGTTGTTGCAGATGGCTCTATCCAACATCTCTCGTAGGTTGCCTCTGACCCAAGTGAACTACTGCCCATAAAAACCCAAGTCCACCATGTGATGACTATCAAACCAATTCCTAAAATTCCTGCATATAACATCTCTAAGCGTGGATCCTCCCTTTCTGTCAGTACTGCACAATAAAGCATTGAAGTAGCCAGCTAAGAGCCAAGGGTCTCATATGTTAATAGTTAATCTGCCCAACTCAGCCCAGAGATACTGCCTTCGAGTTGGTGTAGGGCTCCTATAGACAATGGTAAGCAGAGTTTCAGTTCCATTAGGGCCTCTGATTTGAGTGTCAATGTATTGCCTAGGGGTGTACACGGGCCGGGCCGGGTTTGACCACGGCCCAAAGCCCGGCCCGAGTTTTTTTCGGGCTACAGTTTGCACGGGCCACTTCGGGCCTGGCAGGGTTCGGGCCAGCCCGATTTTTTTAAAATTTAAAAAAATGATTTTTTTTAAATTTTAATAAAAATTACCTATAAATATTACTTTAAAAATTTATTATACTAAATTATATCTAATAATATATAAATTATTATATCATTTTTTATATATAATATTTTAAAAATATAAATTATCAAAATATAAATTTAAAAAAAAATTAAAAAAAATATAAAAAAATTAATATCTCTGGCAGGGTTGGGCCGGCCAGAGATTTTTTATCCCAACCCGAGGCCCGACCCGAGCATAGCTCGGGTTGAATTTTGAAGCCCGTGGCCCGACCCTAGTATGGGTTCGGGCCGGGCCGGGTTTTTCGGGCCACGGGCTGCATGAACAGCCCTAGTATTGCCCATGGACCTCTTAGATAGTGAGTGAGATGGAATGGTTCCAAAGAACCCATATGCCCCCTGCAAAACCCATAGGTTCAATTCTGAATGAATTATCAAATTTTGACTTCTTTATAAATTTATCAGCATGAACTTCACTTATCCTTGGTTCAAGAAAAGCAACAACTTGTGGTTTATTTATTTGAACTAAGCTTCTAAATGCATTCATAAATCCCCTTGATCCTGCACCTTGACAGTTCCAGACATAGATTTTTAAATCCATAAAGAGGTTAGAAAAATAGACCTGATCAGGTCAGACCCGAAGGTGTTGGGTTCTCATTGCAATGGACAGTATCTGGGAAGGCTGAACAGCTGAAGTGGATATGCCTTCCATAGTCTCATGCTCTTCTGCATTTAATGTCAAATCCTAGTGACTTAACTGCCCATTAGGATTGCCAGGATCGGGAGGTTCCTCCATCTCCACAACTTGCGCAGGGGGTCTCTCTACTTGCTTAGCTGAGTTTAGAGACCTCGTGCCTTCTAAGCAGTCTTGGATGTCGATGGCTTTGTGATGATCATTGTTTAAGGTCATTTTGTTAGGCGCTTGAGAAAATACAGAACTGGTAAAAGCAAAGGCCACTCGTGGGCCACTGGGAATGGTTAAAGGAGAAGCTTGAGATTGAGGTCTTTTTGCATCTACCTTTCCAGAATTAGGACGTGTGCCCTGCAGAATTTGGGATTTTTCAATAGTTCCTGGCTTGAGAGTTCTTTTGTTTGCTCGATGGGTCTATTTAGAGGCATTAGGAGGTTTATTCTCCTTGTCACTCGAGGTAAAGGTAGGCAAGGGGGCATATTTCACTTCACCTCTGTTAGTTGCAGTGCCTCTATTCGGGGGAGGTACTTCTTCTAAGTCCACAAGTGCTCTGAATCTAGATCATGCTTGTTGTGGGTCTGTGCTCTTAGCCATGTTTTTTTGGTGATGGAAGACATCGTCTCTTCTTCCCTTTCTCACAACTTGCATCCACGGTCCAAACTGAGGTAAGTTTGTATCTGTTTATGTCTCTAATCTCATTCCAGATCTTTAGGTTCCAAAGGAACATCGCTCCCTTCATTCTTCTTGTTGGGGCAATTAGAAATCAAGTGGCCATAGAAGCCACATTCAAAGCAGATATTAAAGAGGCCTTCATATTCAACCAAGTAGTTTGTGCCATCCACCATAATTTGAGACACTAATGGTTTACTTAAGTCTAATTCCACTGCAATCTGTGCAAATTTGCCCCTCATTACATTCTCAGTATTATAATCCAGTCGTATTACTCGCCCAACGCCTGATCCAATCACCTGAAGGACCTATTTGAGATAAAGATGAAGGGGAAGGTTGGGGATGTGAATCCACGCCACAATAGACTTAATGGTGTCTCGTGAATAGTCAAAGTTTGGATTCCAAGAGTGGAGAATCAAGTAATGATCCATGACCGACCAAGGTATCTTCAACATGATTTCTTCCATGTCTGTAACTGAGTCAAATTGGACTAGGAAGTAGTCTCTGTCCATATCAATGAGATTAAAGCCCACCTTATCATGCCAAAGACTATGTAGTTTATGGTTCAGAGTTCGGTATCCAATGGATCGACCCAGCAGCTTGAGAATGATCGTGGATTTCCAAGGTTTGTAGAGAGCCTCTTTAACCTTTTGGGACAAGGAGATTTGTGGAATGACATCCTCCAAAGTCAAGATCAGATCATCATCACCAATGTCAAGATCATCTAGTTCATCAAACAGGTTCGATCTACAGGGTCTTGTATCTTTCATGAGAGTATCTATGAATGATGGCAAAGGAGGGGCAGAGGTTTCTCCAGATCCAATTGAAGTACCATCTCGTATCCATTTTTTTTTTCTGTTCTGGTCATCTTCTGTCAAGGGCGGGGAAAAATCCACAGTAGGGGGGCTGAGAGACATATGAGATTCTAATTACTTTAAAATTAACGCTTTTAATATTTAATTACTTGTAAGTTATTTAATAATACTATGATGAATAAAAATTCAGTTGTTGAAGTTTTTAGTGTAAATTTTATAGGAAATTCAATAAAAAGTTATGTGATCATTAAGTAGTTTTAATAATTTAAAGATATTAACATTTAAATTATTTAATAATTAAAAAAGCAACATTATTGCCACATGTGAATTTGTGTTGTTCCCAGCAATTAAAAATTTCGACTATTGCGAAGACAAAATCAAACTTTTGTATGCTTTAAACTTGCATCAGAATCTTACCCCTGGTGGTCCTACTGCATTGGTGCAATATAGCCTTGCATTGTCAACAAGTTCGCAGTATCTTGTAAATAAGCCAGCAAATCTCTTGTGGGATTTCAACTGTGAACCAACCCTCACTGCTCTTCCAGTCATTACAGCTCTCCTGTTCATATTCCAAAAGTTACTCAATTTTATTTTAATTAAACTCTTAACAGAATATAAAAATGTAAGAAGACAGACTTCATATATGATACAAACAAGTTTCCTTTTTTGTGATTTTTATTTGGCTTTAAGATGGTGTTACCAATTAGCAACTAGCTTTTAAAAACCTCGTGCAAATTTTATACATACCTGATGCCTCTAACAACAGCAAGATAAGCATCGCAAACAACTCCAACCATCTCTATTCTGTAAGGTTTCCTTTGTTTTACTTCTCCATTTTCATTCTGTTGTTGATTTTCATCTTCCTCTATCTCCCAGTAATTTTCAGTAACGGTACCATCCGCAGCCACCTTGTATCCAACTCCCATTCGGCACCTGTATTTATGCACATCACGTGCCATTGCAATAGTCTGCTCAACAAAAGGCTCTCCCATGATAAGGTACCATCCATGATCACATCCCGACCTTCGTTCAGAGCTGTTAGTAGGAGGGATGATGCAGCATCAGTTGATGATTGGCGCACCTAATAATATTTACATATGAATTTCAAAACCTGTTACATTTCAAAAATCATATCATCAGAAGACATATATTGTACCAGTTCAGCAGTTGGAAGCATATCATCATGGTGACCCATAGCACTTATGGCTTCGTAAAGAACATCTGATTCTTTGAATGCATCTGCCTCTACAATTACTGGTGCTGATCCTGACCAGAATGACCTGCAGAATTATCCATTAGATCCATCGTACATTCAGCCACTAAACTACTACATAAATAATAATATTATAATAATAGAGTGTGTTGTGGGATTTGAGTGAAGGTTTACTCTTTGAGAATATCTTTGATTACTGTGCTTTTGCCAGCCCCCATACCACCACCCATAAGTAGCAGCACCGGACTTCTCTCGCTAAGGGCCACTGGTACCATTAAATTCGAAGTTTGTGTTTCACCCTTGCCGATTGCTCTCATTTCCTCCACCAGAGTAGAGAAAACCCTTGTCAACTTCAAGTCCTTTGTCACCCTTTCAAATCTTTGTTTCCTATCAAATCGTATAAAAATAAATCCAATTCAGTAATTTATAGAAGAAAGAATAAATATAAATTGACATGTACATTTAAATGTAGTGCTTGCAAAATAAGTAAAATACATGCATGTATTTTTACTTTTAAGTTTATTATGAAGTTTTTTAAAGCAAAATACAGTGTTAATTTGGGTATTGATATCACAAAATGTTGATTTTAAATAAAAAAAATAAGAAACATTTATTTTGAATCAATATAGAATACATATTTATTATTAAATTCTTATGACTAAAGTTGATTGGATAAAAACATATGTGAATTATTTTAAAAAAAATTGATTTGTTATGGCTTCATGGGACCCAATGTCATAGCTCCCCAAAGTCGATGGGCTTTGTTCTATTCTTTTGCTTGTGTTTTTCAAGTACAGAACATGCTATTGACAAAATTGTTACTTTGCAAGTTTATTGAAAATACGTCCATGGCCTCCTAGACAGTTATCTATTTTTCGCCACCAAAAAAGGATTTTTATGTTTTTCTTGTATTAATATTAACTAACCAGGAATTCCAGTATTCAAGATATTCAAATTATAAAGGAAAAAAATAATTGTTTTTTATTATATATTAATATTCGAAAACAATTTTTTATAGAAGAAAAAAACATAATTTATATATGCAAGTTTTTATGTGCACATAAATATTAATTATGCACAAGTAAACAAGCTTATATAACCATATAATGTATTTATATTTAAAAAAATATTGAATTAATATGCTTATCTAATATATGGACTTATTTTCAATAAATTAAATAAAGCATATGAATTCAAAACTCTTGTAAAAAATATATGCATAGCAATAATAGTAATAATAATAATAAGCATATTAAATGGGAAGACATTAAAAAAAATCTACAGATATAAAAATTTTAAGTTATTGCTTAGGATGGGAGACCATGCCCCTTGTGAACCCACATGTGGAGTCCATTTTTGTACTTATCCCGAATAAGCATAATTCTGGTCAAATTAATAAAACCTGAAATGATATAGGTTGCTTATCCGGAATAAGCTAAATCATCGACTTGACAAGATTTTAATCTTATATACAATAGGCATTAATTATTTTTAGCATAAATTAATTATAGTCTTAAAAGCCAACTGGACTGTACAATGTAAAATTCTTAAGTAAAATATTTCAAGTTGCTAGTATTATGGTAGTATTTTCAGGTCAATATATATATATATAGTTAATCACTGGGGGTTAGTCCAGTGACTACCTAATTTTATTCTTCACGGAGAGATTAGGGGTTTGATTCTCCAAAACGATTTGTGAGGGTCAAGCTTTTTTTAAAATATATATATATATATATATATTTTAAAAAAAGATATATATATATATATATACAGTAGCATACATCAGAAGACGCGTGATTAGGAAGGATATGCAAGAATCAAAATATTCTGCGGTAGTTCTACCATTTGATCATGTGGGACTCTTGTGGCCTACATGATCTACCTAAATATCAATCAGCAGTTTGATGTAATGCAGAGAAATACAAGTGAAAAACAATCATCACCCTGTTGCTGCCATTACGATGTCTTTGAGTTTAGGCTTCTTCTCAGATTCTTCATTAATTACCTGCAGTTTTATACCAGAAATTAATAGATTCAAAATTTCAACGTTAAAGGTTTTAAGTTTTAAGAATTAAGAATCAATTAGTTACTGCTTTGGGTCAACTAGAATTTTTTATTTTTTCATTGATTGCTAATATATTGAAAGAATAAGAAACATTTTTTCATTAGAAAAAACAAAAACAAAAATGAATTCATTTGTTTCGAAAGCTTTCAATTATATATAATAGGAAGCATGTAGTCTCGTTGATGACATCTTGGTTCCTTTGAAGGAAATTAATTAATTGTAATTAATTGATTATTGTCTGTCCTTCTTTTTACTTTATTTGTTGGACTTAAAAGCTAGAAAACAATAAATTATTGATCTGTCCTAAGTTGCTAAGTTTATTTTTCTTCTTTATTCGTCTCAAATTATAATTCATTTAATATTTTAATAGATTAATTAGTAAATTAAATTTTTATAATATTTTTATTTAATATTATTTATTAAATATATTTTAAAATAAAGTAAAATTATAATATAAAAATATAAATAAATTTATATTTTTAATAAAAATAATTATTTTTTTATTTTTATGAAATGAAAAATAAATCTATTAATTCTGTACGGAAGAAGTATTATACTATAAATACCTCTTATCAGAATATTAAATATTAAAATAATTTAAATTTTAAAATTTGGATTGTTTAAAGATGTAAAGAAAAAAAATCATCATAGACCTTATTAGTACATATATTTTTTAAACCGAACGAAGAAATGATATTTCTTTTTATCAAGTCATTAATCTACCAATGCTGATGAAAAGAGCTTTTACTTTTCGTAATTGTAATAAAAATTACTCTAATTATAAAGTTTTTTTTGTATTCAGAGTGATCTCAATTTATATAGTTGTTATTATTGATAATTACAGATGGTTCATTTAGTCCTTAAATAAATAAGAAAAAAGGACTTTGAAATAGCGCAAGATAATCACGCCATTATATATGATGGTCAAAACCTACCAAATGATTGGCCAAAAAAACCGACCAAATGTCAGAGTAGAATTTTAAATATATACATATATATTATTCATAAAACATGGGGATTCATAGCTACAGTATATTATTATATTATTGACTTATAAAAAATTATATACTGATCTTACTAAAATTTATATTTTGCCCCAGTAAATTTTTTGTTTTTGAATTGCTATCCCATTAACTTAAATTTTTTATACTTTCTTTTTCACCATTACATAAATTTTTAATTAATTTATATCAATATATATATGTATTATATGTATAAAAGCCATGAATGAAATAAGTATTGAAAGAATAACATATTATTAATTTTTTAAAATAATACTCTCTTATTTTTTAATTAATTTTTATTTAATTTTAATAACTTATTTAAAATTTAATATTAATTATATTCATGACCATTAATCTTCTAATAAATAACTACACATTAATATAATTTCATAATATTAATTACGTAAATTATATTTATGACTTAACTTTTTAAAAATTAATTACACATTAATATAATTAAATATTATTAATTAATTTACATATTTTTAAAAATTTTTAAAAATAAAAAAATATATACCTCTTAACTTTCTTAATAAATTAATTAATTAATTTATAATAATAATTAATTTATATATTTTTAAGAATTAAAAAATAAATAATAAAATATATATTTTTTATAAAATATAAATTAATTACTCATTAATATAATTTAATAATATATTTATATTATGCAAAAAATAGTAGTTGTTGCATTTATTAAAAACTCATCAATATAAATATAAAAGATCATATATTTAATAAAATATTAATAATATTTTTAACTTAAATTGTTAATTTATAAAAATAAAAGTAATGTATTAAATAAATTATTAATATTTAGGATTATTAATACATAAAAATAAAAGCTTATATGTTTAATAAATTATTAATATAAATTTATTAATTAAAAATATTAATATATAAAAATTAAATGTCATATATTTAATAAATTTAATAAATTATTAATAAATATTTTAACATAATCTATTAATAGATGAAGATAAATAAATTATATGAAGATAAATATATATTAAATATATGAAGATAAATAAATATCTATTAACATAATCTATTAATATATGAAGATAAATAAATATTTTAACATAATCTATTAAAAAGTCCATTAAATTTTTCTAAAAAATAAATTATAATAATTATAAATTAAATTAAATATATTTGTTTATAAAAAGAATATTTTTTTAAATAAAAAATTACAATTTAGCAATTTAGATAGGCGTAAAATAGGGACGAACATAATTCGAAGTAATATTGATATTGCCAAAAATCGAATCAAATGTTTGAAGATTTTCAAAATCTCATCTACAAAGTCGAATAGAAATTAAAAAATCTCTAGATTATATTGCTATGATTTTTTGGAGCATTTCAACTCAGAGATTTGGTAATTATATTCTAAATTTTGAATATATAAAAAATAATTTATTATTATTTATTTATTTTTAAATTAAATTATAAAATTATTTTGATTAGTGATAAATTAATATTTAATGTAACCTTTACTTATATTTCTTATTCACATCTATACTTCATTTTATAATTAAATTAGAAAAATAATTATTTAATTGTATTTTTATTTACTTACATTTAAATTAATATTGATGATTGAAAATATAATTTTTATAGTTTAGAAATGAATATTATAGAAATATTTTAGTAAGATTTATATATTTAATGAATAAAGTATAAAATAAAGGAAATTAAAATACTTATATATATCCTTATACACATAAAATATGATAGAAATATCAAAGTAAATATATTATATAATATAATATGAAATTCAAATATATCTTATAAAATATTAAAAATTTGTCTTATTTATATCTAAATTAATATTTATTATATTATTCTCAAATTTATTTACAATTTATTTATCTCCACAATCACTAATTCTATTAATTATTGTTTTATGCTTGTAGCTAATATTATTATAAAAAATTATTTAATACTCCCTCCGTATCATTTATATAGGAAAAATTTTCTTTTTTGGTGTATCTTTTATATAGAAAATATGTCATTTTAGGTAAATTTTGGGGAGTGGAATGAGACAAAATATCATTTATACCTTTGCCTTAAAAGTAGGTTTTGAGGGATTTTTTTTAAGGGTATTTAAGTAAATAGAGATGAAAAAAGTGAAATTTCCTTAATTTTCGTGTTCATTTTACTTTTTCTATGTAAATGATACGGAGGGAGCAGTAATTATTTATATTAATATATTGAATATTAATTTAATTTAAAATATTAAATTAATAATTTATTAATAATTAAAATTTTTAAAATTTAATTTAAATTTTATTAATTTAATCGTCTTGTAAAACAAGTAAATCATTATTGATTAAGTAATAAATTATAAAATATATAACTATTAATTATATATATATTTACTTTAGTTAAATTAAAAAATTTTAATTATATATAATATTAAATATTAAGTTTATATTATTAGTAATAATTTATATTATTTGTGATAAATTAATTTTTATTTTGGTTATCCAATTCGATTTAATATAATTTTTAATTAGGATGTAATTTAATCTTTGAAATCATTGCTTATTATATAAAAATTAGTATAATTTAGTTGGGAAAAAAATCAAAAGTTAATGATTTTTTTTGGGTTCTAAATATTTTCTATCAAAATATTTTTAATCGGTTTGAAAACAGCACCAGTGTGCAAAACCAGGAGTGGGTGTAATAATGGTCTTGTCGGCCACTTTTTTTTTTGGTCGAAAATATAATTTCATAGAAAATAAACGAACGTACAACTCAGAGAAGAGGAAGCAAATACCATAGAAACATGCAGTTCAAAAAAAAAATACAATAGAAACATCAAAGGCTGACCAAACAACACATAAAAAAAATAAAAAATAATAATAGTAGTAATTTATTAGAAAACTTTAATAAGCTGGCGACCTTATTTGCTAGGTACAGACATGAGACTACTAAGAGCTTTTAAATTTAAATATATATATATATTAAAAAATAAAAATTAATTAAATGATAGACTGTGTGAGTATATCATGTGAAATATTTTAATTTTATTTTCTGCACTCTTTGAGTTGGGATTTATTACTAATGACCTAAAAATATTTGTATACTATGTGTGAAGTGTATATGATATAAATATACGAAATTTACTTGTGCAGGATAAAAATATATTTTTTATTAAATTTATCAATTAAAGTAAGATTTTTTAAACTTATTTTAAATTAAAAAAATAAAAATTTCCATATATTTATAATTAGAATAAAAAAATAAAATTATGGTCGTTTATATGTATGATGATATACAACAAAATTAAACATTTTAGATTTTACCCGTAATAAATTTATATATAGTACTCTTTTCAATAAAAAACGATCAAATAGTTGATAAAAAAAATTACTACTTATTTTATCAAATAATTACTACTCAATTTTTTTAAGTTGTTATTACAAAAATTTAGTCAATTAAAATTTTAATAATTAGTTGATTTTTCTTTATTAATTTATTTTTAATATTAGTCAATACTATTTCTTTGTAATGATTAATAAATAGGCTGAATGATATATAAGCTAACTAGTTGTATAAATCAATTAAAATTTACTTTATTTACACTTCCACTGGCCTTAACATACTATAAGAAAGCAAAACTTTGATTCAAAGAGACATAATAGTAATATTTAAAAAATAAATATATTTTCAAAAATATTATTTTCAGAAATATATATTTAGTATAATATTAAGTATATATATAAATTGTAAATATTTAAAGAAATAAAAAATGAAATATAACTTAATTTTACCAAAATATTATTATTTTTCGTATATTTAATTTGTTACATGACATATGTATATGGTTCTTTCATCTTATTGTTAAAAAAGAAAAAAAAAAGAAAAAAGAAAAAAGCTAAGAGATGTCATGTCTATTCTCCACTTCAGATTCTTTCTTTTTCACTATGTCGGATTGGATTCTTTCTCATTAAATGGCTCTTAACTTCTGAATTTATAGTTGCTTTTTTTCACTGTTTTGATATTTGCTGGACACATTTTTTGCCAATTCTTACTGTAGTAGCAATATTAACAATGATTCCATATTGTTATTTCAACCATCCATATAAAAAGTATTAGCATATTAAAAATATTAAATATTCAACCACTAAGATATAACAAGAATATATATTGCTTCTATTTAGACTTCAAACTTTAGCCAAAAAAAAATTATAAAATACTCATCATGCACATAGAATATAATTTCCATTATGAAAAACAAAAAGCATTACTCATATAGTTCGACTTATTTTCAGAATTTTTATTTACTTTGCTAGACAAACTTCAAGGGGCTAATGGTATAATTAAATGTGAATATAGTGTGTAGCAGCAGCAGCACAGAAACACAAGAAACACAAGGCATCTCTACATTCTTTCTTCAAGACAAATGTCAAGGCATCTCTAAAAACGAAAATTCAGGAATATGTACGAAGACAACATGGCTCACTTTTGATATTGCTTCTTCTAACTTTACATTTGTGGAAGCAGTAATTCAAAATTATTGAACGTAGCCGAAACAGACGTAAGAGACTAAAACCCCAACATTTTCTTTTCTTCAAACTTCAAACTCAACTCTTCTTCAGATGGCAACTTGCCCCCACTCCTTGAGATAGCAGACCACCATGCCATCAGCTCATCCTGCAAATTGCAGAGAGGTTCAGCCTTTGAGTGCTAAGAAAAGCTTAGCAACAAGCAATAATTCACTTATTCTAATTCACATTTTTCCCTATATTTGGTATATACGCTTATAAGGTAAAGCGTATGGCCTTGACTTGCGAAGTTGAACTTTCAAGCCATGCATGGTTGGTTTTTTGGATTTGAAAATGAAATGCAACTGCTAAGAATAGGTTTTCATTTTCTTATTTAGAACACTGAGGTATTTCGATTTTTATATTGGAAGAACTTGAATGTAGGTAAAAAAAAATATTCTCTCTATTTTACATACAAAGGATCGCTATTAAATTGTAATACATAATTATGTAAAGAAATGTGTCATTGTTGTTCCCAAATAGACATTGATGGTACCTGTGATGGTGCCAACAGCATATTGGCCATTATTAATGTCTTTTTTCCAACATTAATTATAGTAATCATCCACATCAATAGTTGTATCAAAAAATTAAAGTTGATTTTTACCTCGAGGAAATCATGGTTAGAGACATATTGACTTTCAACTAAACATTTGATCCCACCTACATTGACAGCGATGGATTTTTTGGACTTCCCAGGTGAACTCTCTATCTGTGCTCCTGTGCATTCTAAGAAAAGGAAAAACTGCTAAATGAGCCCCCAAAGATTGATGATAACATCCAAATGGGATACTTTCATAACAAATATGCAAAACATCTACAAACTCAAGGCATTTGATGGGTTATGGAGTACATGATTTTAGCCATACCAGTAATGCAAGCTACGTAGTATCCGGTTCCCCCAAGTCCCTCTTCCCACTTCCCAAGTCGCAACCGTAGGAAAAAACCAGCAAGACGAGAGAATGGCACATGGGAAGTCATCCATCTGATGCCAGTGCAACATAGAACAATCGGTAAGGAAGATGAATAAATTTAGTGATCAGTTTAAAATGCAAAAAAGAAAGAAGTTCAAAAGTTTCTAAAACATAAAAGGGTAATGACTCGTTATTCCCAGGGCATCTCAATATTGAGTTGCCAGTTATTTAGGTAAAAGGAAATCAGATTCCACAGTTTGACAGTAAATGAGAAAGCAGGGCTGGATTTTATAATTGTGTAGTTGAATTTTCAGAATACTTATCAATCAACTTCAATAGTAGTAGAATTCAGATAAGCAAAGAGCCTTGAGAAGATATATTAATGATTTGTTCTCAGAAATAAGGAACTATAAAAAGTTTTCCCCCCTAAACTTAGCTGCAATCTCACCATCACTCTTCTTTGTAGATTCACATGTAATTCTATGGGGAGGATGCCAACTAAAGAGGAATAAAGTTGCTCCATTTGTCTTCCCTCTGTTGTTAATTGTCCAGAATATATATGTAAACACAGATGGAGAAAACATGTAAAACAAATCCAATAAAAAAGGGAATCTATTGGAAGCGAGACAAAAATAACAAAAAGGGCCAACAGAGATTGTTGGTCGCCTTACAATATTATCAATGTTTGCTTTCTAACAACCCCCTTCATTCAATCGTCTTCATTCCCCCTTCTCTTCCCTTATTGCTTATTGATGAAAGAAATCTAATGATTTAATATGTTCATTCTTAGTTTCACCATTCCGTTATTTATCAAACCTTATCAATGAAATAAGGCTTGATAAATAACTGAAGTAACACTGATATAATCTAAATTCCATCTCCATGGTACAAGGTTAATAAGAGTAGAGAAAGTAGCCAATGATTTAGTAAATCAAAAAGAGCAGATCAATAATAGATGTCACGAGTCAATGTACTTCTATAATCTATACCAATCAGAACTAAAATTTATTGTTTAAATATGTCAAACTCGGCTCTTCCACCAGGGAATTGATGCTCTGATGTCCTATTGAAAGTTCACAACATATTTTCACTAGCAGATGCATCTCTCCCATAAAACAGGAACATATTTCCACTAACTGTGAAAGATATAGAGGGTAACTCTGAATGCACATGCCACTGCCTGTTTTATCTATATAACCAATCATAGCATCAGTTGAACATACTGATGGAATTATGTGTTTGTTTATCAAGAACTAAAGAGAAAGATCAATTCAATGGTTTTTGAAATGGTGCAGCTTATCCATTCATCTCAAAATTTACATGCTTCTAATCTCCTATTGTACAAAATTACAGAAGGGAAAAACTACCAAGAACTACCATTTTAGGAATTCGTACAGAATGAAGTGTGATTTTATGCTTAAATGCTGCTAGCTATAAAATGTCCTCAGAAAGTGGCATGATAATAAATTTAACATGGACATGCAATTAGTATAATTTTCTTACTTGAGAATATCTGTTCGTGACAAACGAAGCCTTTGTATGGCATCAAAGGTTCCCTTTGGTGCATCGGAGATCTGGCCATAATTTGATTCATATGAAGGTACCGCTAGCCTTTCTTTCAGCCTTTTCTCCACAGAACTTGAAGCAGTATCTTTTTCAAAAAAATTTACATTCAATTTCATATTTCCAGAATTAACAGCTTCATTTGATTTCCAGGTCGAATTCGGATTTTTCTCCACTCCAGAATAATTCTTATCACAGACTGCAAGTGCACCACCAGGTTTATCTTTTAGCTTTATATTGTCTTCATTTCTCACATCCAGCTGCATTTTGCTAGGACCACACTGGATGACCAAAGAATCATCACATTGTGCATGATTCCTAGTTCTTGAACAAGCATTAGGACATGCAACAGCCCAATGATTGGGCCGAAAGCATTTAATACAAAGACAAGGCAATTCTTTTACTCCGTTATACAAATTTGTATACCTCAGAAGATCTTCAAGTTCATGTTCAGGTATTTCTGAACATTCTTGCAAAAGGTGACCCTTTTTGCCACAAAAGATGCAGGTCATAGTTGCATGTGCTGCATTATCCAGTTCATTTGACTGTGTGATGTATTTGAGGGCATCCATTCTCCTGGCCAAGACAGATGACATTGCTTCTGAATTTTTCAACCTTGGGAAAAGTAAGATAGGGTCCAATTTAGATATGGACTTGTCATGATGCTGTGTTTTGATTTTATAGAAACCAAATGACGTCTCAGCAGTACCATAGTTCTGCACACGCTGTGGTTCTTCATTACATTGTTCCCCAACCTTGACATTCTCATGTTCACTGGAAGCATCAAGAGGATTCTCTAATTGAGTTTTCTGCCTCAGACCATCAGCAGAACGGTCAAGAGCATCACCAGCACTTTTTCTGGAAAGATCCCAGTTAGACAAGGGACGCGAAACCTTTGGAGTAAACCGAGCTATCCACAAGCTTTCCGTCAGCCCACCTTTGGAACCAAAATTACTGGCCGTCTTCCCTTCATATAGCTGTTCGGAATCAACTTTCTCCACACAGTTTATCATCTGTTTACCCCTAAAGGAATTGGACCTTGTTCCATCTCTCTCTTTATCAGTTGCCAAGATGCAAGAATTTTTGTTTTCTGTAGCATTACTGCTGTTATTTTCCTGAATGGCTGCAAAGTTCATAGATACATCTCTAGAATGGACCACTGGGATCACATTATCGTTGGATGCATTCTCATTGAACCTCTCATTTGATGGCAGAAACCGCTTGTAAACATTACCAGTCACCATACAAGAAGCTATTGGAGTGGCATTTAAGTCAAATACCTTATTATCTACCTTAAGTTCTTTTGATCCTTCATTTCTATGATCAACATTCAAAGTGATAGATTCTTGATCTTTTGTCTTTTGGCTATACAGCGACTGAAAAATGGATTGAAATCCTGTCGCTCTGCAACCAGGATCTTCATTTCCTTTGAATGTGCTAAAATCCTGATCAGGATTCTCATGTGCATGATCAGAGTTTGCAAGGGAAGGAAATAGAGAAGGTGTCTTGCCTATGCTTGATTTTGAGAACCCCTTCATCATGTTTGAGATCCAATTCATGAACGAGCTATCTCGTTTAAGAAGTGATGAGGAACTAGGACTTTCTTGAACTTGCCTTTTGACTCTTTTGCTCCCAACGATCAACTGTTGGTCAAAGTCCCATCGCCGTTTTCCTGATGAAAATAGCCTAGTACTGTTACAGCTTTCAACACTTTCATAGCTTCCTTCCTCCTCATTCAACATCCCGTCACTTGCATCTCCACCAGAAAAGGCCTTGGACTTGCCCTTTTTGTCCCTTTGGATCTTGCTGGTCGTGAGAGACTGTTCAATTGCAAGTCTTTTGTCTTTGGGAAGTAACTCATCTCCCTCCTGACAGTTAGTTTCACCTCTGTTGGCAGATTTCAGTGCTGCAATCTTAGTTTTCAGATCACAAGCATTTTCATCCAGAGGAGTTTCTAAATCATTCTCAGCAGTTGACTCCAGTTTTTCCAAGGGAAAAAATCCCACAGGGCTCATAAAAATCTTATTCTTCCTATCTTTTTCCATAATTGAAGGTGATTTGTCATGTCTTTTTCCTAAAGATGTTCCATTTTTCATTTTAGTATCATCAGGTTCACATTCTTTCATGGTATGATCTTCAGAGGCCAAAAAAATTCCCACTTTTGATGTTTGATTTCCATCACTAATATTTATAGCTCTGACAGTATGTTCCTCACATGCTCGATCATCTTGTGCTACATCCTCCTTGGGTTCACCTGTTTCAATTGACAAAAAGAAGAAATAAAAGCCATTTCAGTTAGGTGTGAAAAATTGAAAAGAAGAAGCTACATTATCTTCTGAAAAAGAACAAGCCTTAGCTTGCTTTACATCAGAGGCAAACAGCTTAAGAAAGTAATTCCAAAACCTGGCATGACTATTGAGTTATTAGCAAATTAGGAACCCTCCAGACTTTTTTTTTCTCTTACTAAAACAATAGAACACTCATTTAGTTTTGTCCATTATCTGCACAAATATGAACAAAGAATTTCTGAGAAATTTAGTGGCTACAAAAAAATTTTGGGGCCTGTCTAGAGTAATTTTGAAGGTTCCCCAAAGGACAAATAATCCAAATTTGTTTTCTTGTCCCAGGTATTTAAGCAAATGAAGATTGACTGAATCACATATTCCTTCCCCTTTATTTTTTCTTGGACCCTCGTTCTTTAGAAAAGAAATATCCACTGCATTTTACCTGCAAATGATCACCAGTTGCTGCCAAATGAAAGGTGTTCAGTAATTCAGGAGACAGGTTTGGAATGTACAAGATAAAATTTATAGTTTGGCATTCAGCATTACAATATTTATGGTATACAAAAATTTCATCATTACCTATATTGAGTTCATTACTTGATCCACTAAGTGGCATCATGCCTGCATCACTTGTAGGAAATCTAGTGGAATCATCGCCTCCAGCAGCTTCACTCACTGGATTGCATGCTGCCAAAGATGCCATAAAATTGTTTTCGTCAATAGGTTCAATACTTCTGATAGGTTCGAAACTAGATCCACTTGCCATATCCGTATGTCCTACACCCAGTAAAAGAGAGGGATTTTTGTTGAAGAAGCTTCTATCAGCAAATTTAACACGTAAACCTTTCCGTGGAGACCAGACTAGTTCAGATAGGGGGTCAGTGGCCACAAATGTCATGTCTAACCTTGAAGCTGCATTTGCACCTGCACCTGGATCATCATTTTCAATATTCTCTGAATGCACTGATTGGAATAACCCAGAGCAAGGCTTAAATTAGTCGCTGGTTCTATGTTGTTATCATCCACATTCATCTCTGCTGGATGAACTCTCCAGTAGACAATCCTGAAATGCCAACAAGGTCCAGGTCAAAGTCAGACTTCTCCATGGTGCTAAAGACGAAAATTCTGTCTACACAAAACATTAGAATCAATATACATTAATATGAAGGCAAAGTTTCCAAACACAAAGCATAAATAAAATTTTTCAGGAAAATTAGCAGAAGCATGATAGTATTTAGGATGGATACAGTAAATTCTAACATCAATTTTTTATTAATCCTTTTCCAATAAAATGATAAATGCATAAGAATATGGAGACTAAGCAGTTCTAATTGAGAGGAAATATCTACTTTCTGTTGTATTTGCAAATTTTTCTTAGTGGTGCACAATTTTCTGTTGTATTTGGAAAAGATTCTGCATCTGCACTACATCAGCCCACCCTTTCCTTTCAGATAATACGATAAGTAGATTCCAGCCATAAACTGATAATCAACAGCTTCCTAAACTACAGTCCTAGTCTTATGCAATCTCCAAGCATATGTAACTGAACTGCAATTCCATCACTTAACGTGCTTGTAACCTACATGCCACCTGGAACATAACATGGATTTGATTTTGTAATCCAACAGTCTTGGAGCTTCCAAGGCCATGTATCTTATAATCAATGAAATCAAATGTTGTTATTTTGGGCTTACACTCATTAAGGCCGCCTCAAACCTGATTTTATTAATTCTATGACATCAGTCATCATTACAGTTAGTATGGCAATGAATATTATTCAACTACCACGTAAAGTGAAACAATATAATTACATAAGAAGGAATCACAATCAAGACTACCATTGTTTATATATCGTATTGAGAGCAAACAAAGTTCACCAGTGCCATAAACTTGCACATATTACATAAGAGAACTAATACGACTGCTTTGATAAGAAAAGATTAGCAACAACTTAATGTGTCTCCTTTTGTCCATTCAGTCCTCACAGGCCATATTTTCTAATAAAAATGCTCGGCAATCGTGTCTTCCACACTACCTGAATAGCATTCTTTTCCTTCTTCCTTTACATTCTTTTCATGCTTTGCAGATTGTGATGCTTAAATAAAATTTATGTGTTTTCAGTTTTATTTAGTGAAGGATCCTTCAATCAAGTATATTGAAACTTCAGCCTGTTGTTAAGTGTGATAAACTCTACAAGAAAAAGCATCAAGAAATTTTAAATGGAAAAAATGAAGAATGAAGAAAATGGACTACAAAAAGATCTTTTTCTTTAAGCAAAATTTCCCAGAAAAGCTAAGTTGCCGGGGCTCTGAGATATATGTCAGATTCATACTGATAGCTGACAGATTTAGTCAACTTTTGCTGTATGCTACCTTATATTTGGAAGATTATATGCAAGTGTCCATGTTCACTCAAACTGCTTGATATGTATATGCTACTGTAAAGGTGAAAAGCCTGAATAAAAAAGACCACATGTATTGGCACAAGAAAGAATTAAAAAAAAAAACTCAAATTTAAAAGAGAAAATTTACTAACGTGTAGGGAAAAACATGAAACTTAAAAAAGGACAGTGGCTCATCTTCAAGACAAACATGTATAGTATTGATTTTGTAAAAGAAAAGAACACTCTAATTAATATTTGCCTTTTGGTTTGAGAAAAAAACACTTATATATGATAATGGTAAATTTGGATAATTAGTTAATTGAAATGCATCTGTATTTTGGATTTGAATTTCAAAGGTAAAATCATAAAAAAACAGCAAGATGCAAAATGCCAAACCCTAAATTATTTCAAACTCATTTATATGCATAATGATAATTGGTTGCAAATTCTCATTTATATGTATGTAGAGTTTTGTTTCCTTACTGCTACATAAAGCAAGAGAAATATGATCAAGTTCAAGTAGTATGGACATTATAGTGAAGTGGGACCAAGACTCTATTCACTTATTTGCAAGAAAACCCTAAGATGAATTTCATCATTGCATGGCTTGCAAAGCCAACAAAAAAATAATAATAATATATCATTGATTCTGAAAAATCTCAGAAAAATCAAGAGCAAAGGGAAAAACTGGACTGGAACATACTTGATCTGCAATATTTTCCATAAATGCAACCCACGAAATAATTATGAAGAATCAAAATCATGACATCATCCGGAGGAGGAAATTAAATAAATATCTAATAAAGCCATAACAGAAAAATCGTCACTATTCAAACAAAACCAAGTTACAGTGAAAAAGAACAGAAAAAAAATATATAAAATTGAGAGGTACCCATTAGAGAAAATAAAGATTTATAAAGATCCACATACCTATTTGTCCTTCAACCCCCTGAAAGTTGCTTTCTTTCTGTTGCTACTGGTTTAACATGCAAAGTTAAAGACCAGAACTTTCAAAACAGTGGAGACCAAAACAAGAAACAGGGCAATATATGAACTTATCCGAGAAATAGAGAGAGAGAGAAATGGAGTTTAAGAACAAGTGAGATACAGCAAAGTGGCTGCCATGCTTTCTGCCATAGCAGTTACATGAAGAAGCGTACCCCAGCTTTGGCTCAGATTCTCAGGTATGAGGTCCAGGAGATGCCACGTGGGCACATTGCATGCCAATAGTATCTATTTTTGGCACGCTACAGAAATTATAAGTTAAAAGTTTTAACTATTTTTAGACTCTGATCTAATCCTGATCGAATTTATGAGAGAAGGACAAGAAAAGCGCAAAGAAATTGTATAAAAATTGCTACTTTTGGGAGACTTTATATTGTGAAATCTGAATACAATTAAATAATGATTATATTAAGCATTATTAAGTATACTTACCTCCTCCTGGTGTGGAAATTTAGGTGCAACTTTACCCTTTTTTGGCAGTAAAATTAAAAATAAATTAAAAGGATTTATGATACTTGTTTGGTGTACCGCTTCGCAGTCCAAATTCTTGATTCTTTAGGCCCCAGCAGCCTCTTTTTTTTATTATTTCTTTTATATTTTATTATTATGCCAACCCGACGTCCCTTTTATCAACCCCACAAATTTAATTTTGTTGTGAAATTTGTATAATAAACTGTACAGTAAAAATAATCTCCCATTTTTATAAAGTGATTTTTAAATGAAATCACATATTTTTATCATTAGGGTTCTTATTAAGTTGAAAAAAGTTTAAAAGTTGAGAGATTAATTATTAACAACTTATAATTTAATTCAATTAAGTTTTAATTTTAAGTTGATTACTTTTTGCTCTTTTTCTTAGAGAGTTAGAGTTATTTATCACACTATAAGATTATTCTTACATCTCTATATTTTTTTTGAGAGAAAAAAATTATATAATCAATTTTAATTAATAAAAAAATCATATAAGCAATCTTTTTCTTAGTGCAATTTATCACACTGTCAGATTGATCTTATTTTTTTTATTTTTTTTTTTTGAGAGAAAAAAATCATATAATCAACTCTAATTACTAAAAAAATCGTATAAGCAATTTCAATTAAGTTGAAATCTTAGAGGGCAGGTGAAAATAATTTGTTGGAAAAGTCAAATGAGGAAAGGCAAGTTGACAAGTTGAGTTGGTGCATATGTCGATTTTCAAACATTGTTTTAAAAAATGGGACCATATCGAATTCATTATAAATACTTTGGTCCCAATTGGAATAAGACCATTTTACAACACCTAATAAGGATTAATCAAAGTTTTTTGTTATTACATATCCATGGAATAATAGATAAGCCTCTTTCAAGCTTTTCTTATCCACACCAACACATCAAATAAATAAAGACAACAACCACTTAGCATTTGCTGTTATTCTTCTACAATTTTCCATGCTTCTTACTCTTATCAAAAGCATCTTTACTTAACTTATTGCTCCAGATTTGACACATCTGATAATTACTTATTTTTTTACAGTTCAAAATCAAATCTTTTTAACCAATCATGATTTGAGAAACACATGAAAAATGAGATTTTATTAGTATGGAAAAAACATTAAAAATCAAATATCTGAGCACTTTAAATGATTAAATGTATGGTGAAGATTATTGATAAGAGGAAGAACAGGTTTTTCTGGGGGGCAATGGAAACTCTCATGATGTGCAGTAAAAATGGCACAAGTTCTGTTTTTATTTTTATTAGTTGGATTTGATCCAGCTTTGTGCTTTTATAAAGCAGAGCAAAAACTTGAAATCCAGGGAGACACTGTGTGGTCATTAAGCTGTTGGCCAGTCTCCATCATTTCATTTAATCGATTTTTGGAGAAGAATGATGCTCCATGATGATATAAAACTAGCTTTCGGAGCCTAAAATTCTAAGAGGCTTTTTCAGGATTTGTTGCTCGAAGAAAAATACAAAAATATATTCAATTTTTATTTTTTTTTTGTGTTAATTCTATGAATTATTGAGCAGAGCACCCATTAGAAGCAAAACACTAATTAGAAAACTGACATGACATAATCACGTAATACCACATATACTCACTTGACTAATGAGTTTTTTTTTTTATGAGAAGAGAAAAAGTATCATTAAAAAGTGAAAATATTACAGAATTCCTTGAAACCCCAATGCATAAAAAGATATAGAAAACAACCAAACTTTCCCCTGTCTCATAGAACCCTGAAGCAAAAACAAAACAGCCCCGAACATAACAGCTATACAAAGGCAAAGAAACGGCCTACATCAAAGATAAGGATCAAAGTTCTGAAACAGCTCCCAAACCGAAACAAACTAGTAAGATAGAAGATAATTATTGTGCATTGAATGTTAATAACATATAAATTACTTGTTATTATACAAGTAAATAGCGTATAAAATATTATATTAAAAATAAATATCAAAAAAAAATCTTAGAAAAGGCTAGAGTGATCAACATCACCTATTATATCTGTATCTGTATATCCAACTAACATAAGTTTTTCATCTTCGAAATATAAACATATTTTGGAGATTTTACAAAGATATTCTAGAATCCATTTCACTACAGCCCAATATTTCTTACCTGGATTTGATAAGAATCAACTCGTTGTTCCTACTGAGTGAGCAATATCCGATCGTGTATATACCATGACATACATTAAACTCTTAACTGCTGAGGCATATGGAGCTCTATTCATTTCTTCTTTCTCCTTTTCTGTAGAAGGACACTATTTCAAAGTCAATTTAAAGTGGTTAGCAAGAGAATAACTAACCGCTTTAGCTTTATCCATATTGAATCTCTAAATTATTTCCTCAATGTACTTATACTCTTTGCAGTAAGCATCAAATGATCCAATGTATTCTTCACCATTGTTTGTTTGAATATATTTTAACTTCTTTCCAGTCTCCCTTTCAACTAAGGCATGAAATTGCTTGAACAAGTCTAGCACTTGGTCTTTAGACTTCAAAGTATATACTCACATCTTCCTTGAGTGATAATCAATAAAAGTAATAAAATATTGAACGTCACCAAGTGACTTTGATATTAGTTCACACAGATCTTAGTGAATCAAATCCAATATATTTCATTCTGGAAGGAGTGAAACCTTTGAAAGCAACTTTGTTTTAATTTCCAGCTAGACAATCAGTATATTTCTTCAAATCTACTTTATCAACTCCGGATAATGCATTATTCTTCACCAACTATGCCATCCTTTTCTCACTCATATAACCGAGTCTTCTATGCCACAACTCAGTCATATTTTCTTTCTCCACTACATTCACGAAACCACTGAAAAGTTTTTCCTGCATCACATATAGCTTGGAACATTTTTTACTTTTTTCATATACTAAGGAGCCTTTAGTAAGTTTCCATCCTTAAAAGTACTGATGAAACCTTCATCATCAAGCATGCTAATGAAAATCAAATTTAGCTGAAGGTTGAAAACATGTCTAACATCTTTCAAGGGTAGCCTTATCCCGTTTTCTGACTCTAAACAAATATCACCTCTGCTGATAATCTTGACTATACCTTTGTCTCCCATTTTGACAACACCAAAATCTCTTTATTTATATGTTGAGAAAAATGTTTTATGTGATGTGTTTGAATGGTGGCACCACTATTATCTACATAATCCGATTCACTGAATGCAATATTCACATCATTATCATAAGAAATGACATGAAATTCTTCAATGGTGGTAGCCGTGGTTTCTCGTTTATCATTACTGCTATCATCTCACTTAATTTCTTTGTCTTTGTTCTTCTCCTATTCTTTTTTTAACTTTAGACAGAATTTCTTAATATGTCACTTCTTCTTACAATAATGACACTCAATATTTAAATATTTGTTTGACTTTTCTCAGCTTTTATCTCTTGAATTTAAACCCTATACTTGCTCCTTCATCTGGAATCAGTAACCAGGACATCTGGTTGAGATACAGATACTGAATTTTGAGATCTCCTCATCATCTCTTTATTTAGAATCGAACTCTTGACAGATTTTGACCTGACAACACCATTAATTGCTGAATTAGTGGTGAAAATCTTTAGTCTCCCAAGACTTTGTTAGAGATGAAAGTAGTAAAATATCGAGCACGTCATCATCAAATTTTATGTCCGTTTTCTGATTACTGGTCCATAAAATCTTGAAATTCATTCAAGTGGTCCGCCATAGATGTACCTTTCCGATAACTAATTTTAACTAGTTTAGTCAAATAGAGTAACTTATTATTCCCTATTTTAGACGCATATAACTGTTCAAGCTTCTCCTATAGGGATCTAGCATGAGTCTCTTTACAAATATGATTATACATATTGTCTTTGACAAATTATCAGATGAAGCTACACATTTGTTTATGCTCGAACTCCTAGTTTTCATCTGATTTCTCTCAGGTTTTGATGTGATGAATATAAGTAAATGCATTTTCATGACAAATAGGAGATCTTTCATCTTATTTCTCTATATGTGGTAATTCGAGCCATTTATGATGATCATTTTGTTTATCTTTGCCTCCATTTATTTTTAACACAAAGAGGTTAACTCTAACACTGCGTGCCTGAACCTAGCTTTGATATTACTTATTGTGTAGCGACTTTTAATAATACTCAAATACTTATTATATAATTAAATAACATATCAAATATTGTACTAAAAATAAATGTCAAGAAAAATTTTCAGAAAATACTGGAGGGGTCACAAACTGTCCCACTCAAAATTCAGTCTCCTTAGATAGAATTTTATTTGGATAATTAATAGTACAATATAACAAAATGACTGCTCTTGATAATAGCTATAAAATTGAGATAAAAATAGCACACCAAATTTGGTTCACTTTTTTTAAATTTGGACTACGTCCACAGAACAAGTTCTGAAAAATATTTTTTTATTATTAAAAATAATAAATTTTTAAGAGAGAATTTTCTAAAAAATATTCTAAAAGTACAATACTTACAATCCAAAACACTGGCTAGTGTTACCCAAACATCCAAAAATAAAATCTCACTACTTGTCACTAATTAATTTTTTTTTCTCTCTCAAAGGGTTACAATACATGACTCACACACCATCACCTACCTCTCTCAATTTTTCTTTTCTCCTTTGTTGTGTTTTACCATTAAGGGAGGAAGGCCCTAGACCTTATCTCCATCCCATCTGGCATCAACTGTGGCAATTAATTTTGATTTATTTTTTTTTAAACAAAAGTCAAAGAAACGGATTGTACCTATGTGGTCAGATACCTCCCAATAACAACAACCCACCCAAACCATAAATCTCATATATCTTCATAATTAATCTCAAAAAAAATTGAGGGAAAAGTAAGATGGAACATCCTCAAATGGGTGACTAGAAAACAAGCTCTGATATAACATTGGGAATGGGCTGAAAAAGAGTGGCGTCCAAAGTCACTAAAGAGCCATCTTTCTTAAGCCCGGACCGAGAATAACAAAAATAGGGAAACAAAGCTATTGAAAATTCACGTGGATAGCCAGAGGTAGATTGACTTGCTTCTGGGCTCCATGATACACGAATTGCAAGAAAATTGAATCGTTTCTGAAAACCTTAAGTTAACATTAGAGCACCAAAAATTAAACAAATCAAAGATAATCCATAACTTTAAAGGTTCTCCAAACATCATAGACATACATCCAACAACTATGTCAAAAGCTTACATATTTTGAAAAATCTGAATAAATACTCTTAATAGTTTTTTTTTTTATAAAGTAGAGGCTCTCATTATTAGTTGGTTTGGAAAAGAAGCAAAATCTCTAACAATACTAGGAGAAATGCTAAAACAAAAGAAGAATAAAGAAAATATTGAGAGACATAGGGCAAAAGAAAATAAGACAAGTTCTATGACAAGAAAAATATAAAGAATTGATACGTAACACATAATGTGGCGCCACACATAAGTTTATCGATGAAAATTTCGGTGAATAATAATTTTAGAAATTTTTTCGTTAAAAAAGAAATTACAAAACGACAACGTAGTCCCGGTGAATGTAATCTACCCGTTACGAGTTGTGCAATCAATTCGATACAATCGACACTATGAGAATAGAAGGCCCTGAAATTTAGCCCAAAATCACATGGCTAACAAAAAATGGTGTGAATCTCAGAACAAGGGGGCATGTGGACATATGCATGCCGAATCAGACAATAAAGAAACAATCACTGCCAACACACAGATTTTTACGACACATTATTCATCTTGAAAGTAAAACTTGACACCTGATACCTCTGCAAGTTGATCAAATTTAATAAAAAAAAAATCAAAATCAGATAGGTCTAAATGTTCTCAGCTAGATAACTCTCATCTCTCATCTCTTATCTCCGAGCAAGTCTTTGCCCTGCTCCAAGTAACAAGGCCTTCCCAATTGCACCAGAATGAAGTCCGCACACTATAGCAACTGTTCCTCCTATGACTATCCATTTCCAATCAATGCCATGATCCTTGTGTCTTTGGATGTCTACCACTTGACCTTTATCCTCTTCTTCAGAAACTGGCTCCGAAGAATCCATGCTTTCATCAAAAGAAATTTTTGTTGTGATTCTTGCCATTAGTGCACTTCTAGATAATGAAGCCTCTGATTTCCTAGCGTTCTGGTAAGCTCTCATACCAGAATGCAACTTCTTGACAGTTCCCCACATGCCATGACGCACTCCCAGCTTAGCCACATCTTTAGGGATCCCCATGTCCTCGTAATGTAAAAGGGTAACTTCACATGCAGACATTTGGCCGTCTCCTTTGCGAGATTCCACTGCATTCATTTATCAAATATGCCAACAGAGACGCACCATTGCATTTCAGAAAAATAATTCCATGATAATATGTGACAAATATAAATTGGGTAACTTGGTTAAAGCTGTTTACCAGCCCTGATAACCCAACTCGAGAAATAGAGCTCCACACGCCTTGGCTTGTCACGCTTCGGCAGACCTGGATATGGCACCCCCTGCAATGTTGTATCTTTGGATATCAACACTCATTATCCACATCAATTCAGTATAATCACGTAATTAAGTATGTTTCTTTTTCCCTGCTTTCCATATGAGCATGATAAATAAAGCATGGAAAAAGATTCAAATTGAAAATGAAAAAGAGGGATTTCAAAAGTTCATGAAAAACCAGATTTAAGTGCACTATGGCTACTGAGACAGAAGATTAACTGAATTAAATGAAGCAAAGAAAAAGAGGATTTTCCCCTGTATACCATCTTAATATGCAACCATTAAAGTTTAATCAAACTACTGGCCTTTGAAAAGATGATCAGCACACAGGAGCCTTATAAAATAGGAAAAGAAGAAACAGTGAAGTATGAATATGAAATGTCTTGATCAGTACCTTTGTCACACAATAATATGTCTTCCCAGCCTCCCATACTCTTCGACCAATGCTATATTCTCTATCGCTGCAGAAAAATGGGAACTGCAAATTGGAGGAACAAAATCGTCATTCAATAATACATGTCATAGAACAAAAAAGCGGCATTAAGAAACCATCACATCAACATTCATAGTTCACTCGACTAACCTTTTTTATCCAGTGAACTATCATTGTTCCTGTGTGAGGGAATTCCTCTAATATTTTGAAGTATGCAAGCATTGCATCCCATTTCAGTCGAAACTCATCATCCCAGAAGAAATCTCTAACCAGTTCTGGAGTAGCATCCTCAAACACAGTTCTACTACGGTATATAGTTGGACGTGCCTGATGAACAAAATCACCATCAAATGCTAACATGTAACTTTCAAAACCACTAAACAGTATGCTAAATTATTAGAAGTCTGAAGATAAAGAATTTGATGAAACGTTTTTTCATCTATTCTTTGTACAAGGAGCTGTGTTTAAATACAATAAGAAAACCTGCAATATAGGAATCTGTACCCTAATAATTTAGGAAAGTATATGACATAATTACATTACTATATGGATATTTAGACAGCTATAATTCAGTATTAGAAAGTAGTAATTAACATCATCCACGCCTAATACAATTCACACATAACAGCCACATTTCTACTGCACCAATAGAAAATAAAGATAGAAGATGACATATAAAACAAGAAGCTAGATCAGAAAATTGATAAAAGGCATGTAAGAAGTAGTTTCCCAACATGAGGCCTCCTTAAGCTGAACAGCTGGACACATGAATATATGACCAAAAAAAGCAATAACAAACCAGTCAACTGCAAACTAGATCAGAAAATGCAATTTATATGGGAAAAATTGCCCTAAAATTTCCATAACAATCAATTGTGACGCATACTGACAATTCAAATAAACCTTCAACCCCACCTCTCGTTGTCTCTCTCTCTCTCTCTCTCTCTGAACAGGGGGAGGGAGGGCATGGGTATATTTGATACTAATGATCTAGAAGCATTTCAGCTGATAAAATGTAGAGTTAAGAACTACCTGAGGCTCATGGCGCCAAGCTTGGTATGCCATGTTTGAGGTATTCTTTTCCATCATACATTGCCATTCCATTTGTCCATCCTTCCCTTCAAAAAGATGTAGTAGGTGTTCTAAATCATTCTCCGTGACAATTTCTTCCCCCTCCTCAGGTACACTACAGGAGCTGCATGAAAGTAGGGACATCAAAACCAAATTCTCTACACAAACTCAGCAATGAGAATATAAAACATGGTAGTTTGTACCATGTCCATGAAAAAATTAGATAGATTAATGATATGAGAAATTATCAGATCATCAAATAAATTGATAGTGAAAAATAAGTAAAAAACCATTAATCATTGTATAGGAATCTAAACATGAACATATCAATGACTCAAAGATGACTGAAAGAAAAAAATGACCCAAACAACAAGATCATTCTCCCCCATCTTTCATGTTTAGTCCAACTGCATTCGCTCATAAATACCTCTTATAATCCAAAATTCGCTAAAAGTACAGCTTTAAGTACTAGAACTAACAACTGAGCAACAAGCATAGAGTTGGCTCTGACGACAAATAATTTAGGATAGCTCGGCCCCAAAAACTAGCAGACAAGGGGAGAAAGCCCAAAACTTTATACAATAAATTATCTATCTAATAACCTGTACCAGACCTGCACAGAAAATCCAGCATTTTACTCATCTAATAGCTAGAATTGCAGAAGGGGAACCACAAAAAATTCCTTATGCAAAATACCCAAAAACCACATTCGATATCTCAAGTACTAGAACAAATCGCATTCAGCAATAATAAGTAACAAACAATCAAAAGCACACAAAGCACACTCACCTAGTAGAATCACTGCCTCCCTCCCCGGAGCTTCTCGTCGAGGCCGTCAGCGTCGAAGACGGAGATGCTGTCGTCGCAGTTGATTTTCCATTCTTACCCTTAAAATTGGACCAAATGGTGCGGCAAACAGAGAAAGCTGAGAGAGCGGTAAAAGCTAACCAGAGCCGACGAGCACCAAATCCCGGCGGAGCCGTCCACAAAAACCTGAACTTGCTTCGGAGACCTAAAAAAACCAAGCCAGTCCATCTAGGCCGCCAAGACCAGCCGATCACGAGTCCGATCATGACAGCAAGCCATATAGGCACTGCACAGAGTAAAATGTCGACGAATGTTTCGGTAATTGAAGGTTTCTTCAAGAACTCCATGAGATCGAAGAAAGTATCGTCCATTTCCACAAGAACTTCTCTAACTTTCCAGGAGAAATGGAGATTTCCGGGGAAAATTGGACTGAGAAAATGATTTCTTGTTTAAAGATTACAGCTTTACATAATGTGAAATGTTAATTTGGGTGTCTGGCAGATCCAGGGAAAACATCAGAACAGAGATTTTAGAGAGAGAGAAAGAGAGTAAAACGGGATGGCGGTTGATTGTTAATATTACGATAACGTGACGTGGGTAGTGGTCGTGTAACTGTACATAACGGGGTTCCAGTTTTGGGTGCGAAATGGATAAAATGGGTATCTAAAAATCTAAATTCCAGGATCCTGCCCAATTTTTTAATTAATATCTCCTGGATTTTGATTTAAGTGGCCGTTTGATAATTCATTTCAGTATTTTTTTTTTTCAATGATATTCAGTAACAATCATGAAATACCTTTTTTTTTTCTTTTTGGAATTTTTTTAATCAAGTCGTCAATATTAAAATTGGACTTCTCTATGTTATATTTATAAGTTTGAGAAATATTAATTACAATTATTTTTAAAAGAAATTATTTAATAATTTTTTATTAATTAAAAAATATTTATTATAATATATTTTTTAATAAATAAATTTATAATAAATATTTTTTAATTAATAAAATAAAAATTATTAAATAATTATTATCTAAAATAACTGTAATTATTATTTTTCTAGTAAGTAATACCCAATTAAAAAAAAGCAAGTAATACATAATCTCATAATCTAAAAAATTTCAACACCTATTTAATTATTACTATAAAATTCAAAACTGTAATTTATTAACCAATACCCATTAATATTTTTTTTGATAAATTACAATAACCATTAGTAATTTAATTTCTCATTGATTTTTCATCTTAAAAAATATTAATAATTACCACAATAAAACTTTTTATTCTCTTTGAAACAAATAAATTCATAAATAAAAAAATAATAATTTATAAATTTCAACCTAAAACAATATAGATATTCAAGGTAAAATAGAAGAAATAGAATTTTTGGGGTACCATAAATTATCACAATTAAATTAAAAATTAATGGTTTAACTAATGAAAAAAAAAGATCATATAAATCAATAAAAACAAAAAAAAATATAATTTCTTTTAACTGGGAAACTATCATTATATTAATGAATAACTTATATATATATATATGCGTGTCTCCATTTTCAATTATTTATATGTAATAATGATACTATGGTTCTGCAATAGAGAATAATAGATGTTTAGACATATGATTTTAGATAACAAGTGAATTCCCAAAAGTTTTTGGTTAATTATTAAATCTTTAAATGTTAATAACGTCTAAAAAAATCTCATAAAACCAAACTAAAATAAATAAAAATGAAAATGAAAACCAAATAATATAATATAAAATTATTACTACTTCTATTCCATTAAGATTATTTACTATTTTATTTGAAGATATTTTTAAATAATTATTTATTTTTATTTATAAAATATATTTAAATTTGTTTATTTTACTTTCTAATATATTTATAAACTTTAAATAAAAATTAATAATAATTTAAATTATTTTTAAAATAAAATGAATATATGAATAAGGATAAAAAAAATATATTAATTATATTTTCTTAAACTTTTTTTTAGATGGGGAGAGTATATAGTTGGAAGGTGTATTGCACGCGTTGGAAAAAGGGCGATACGAGGGTGGTGGCTGTTATGCCAACATGTGAAATTTTGAGGATTTTAACAAATAATTTATTTGTTCGGAAAGATGCTTCACCGTAGGAGATATTACCCTGCGTACAACAGAACTTCTGTATTGTCGCTTTTATAAATACACACCTGCCATTTACATCACGCCACGTTTATAATTCGATGCTTTTACATGGTTCACTTGTTGAAGTGAGAATAATGCCTCAGGAAATGTATATTTTTTTATAAAATAATTTTAATTATTTAGTTATATTTAAAAAATATTTAAAATATATTATAATTTAAAAATAAAATAAAAGAGCAATAAAATATATAAAAAATAAAAATAATATTTAAAAAATTATAAAATAATTATATTATTTATTTATACTTAATTTTTAATATTTTATAATAATTATATAAATATTTTAATTATTTATACTCAATAGATAATAATTTATTTTTAATTTTTAATTAATTTTTTTAAAATATTAATCATCTTTTATATTATTCATAAAAAATTAATATATATATATATATATATTTTTAAAGCAACGGGAGATTTTTATCTTTAATATTATTTATATTAATTGCAAAAGTTTTTTATTTTTTAATATATATATATAGTAAAATTATTATTCATATATATTAATCATGTTTATTGATCTTTTGAATATAATATATAAATAGGTAAATATATTCAATTATCACATTTCATTTATAATTTTTTAACTTTTTTTATTATTTATCATTTAATTTTTTCTAAAAATTCATTAATTTTCTTTATGCGTTTGAATCAATATTTCTCATTTTTAAATTATTAGAATAGAATTTTGATTTTAATGAATTGCACAATTAATTACATAATTTTTTACTTGTGAAAAAAAAAGTTGTGTAAATACAACTGATAAATGTGCATAATTGATTAGTCAACACAAGAGGCAAATAAATGTGTATATTATATGTGTATTGAGTAAACAATAAACAGAGATATTTATTTTTTTTAATTTAGAGTATTCATTTTTTAAATATATATATATATATATAGGGGGAAAAAATAAAATTATTATTCATCTGTAGTAATTTTGCTTTTTCTTTAAATTAGATAATAGATTATAAATATATTATATTAATAAAACAATTTATAAAAATGTGATTTATTTTTTATGTGTACATAGTGCATTTTTAGTATATTTGGTATACATCGTACCAATATAAAAAAATAATATTTAAAAATTTAAAAATAAAAAATTAATAAAATAAATAAATTTTTGAAGAAAAATAATATTTTATGTAATTTTCTCTATTGAAAACACTATTTTTTTTTTCCAAAATGTCTTGCTCAAATGTTAAATTAATAAAAAATATATTATATACTAAAATAAAATAATTATCAATTTTTCATAATACCCTTGAAACAGTCAATAATTTTATTGAAAATAATTATTATAATTAAAATATATAGAACTTGTTTAATTTAGGGTAGACAGTTGAAATTGATCTAAAATATTTAATAATTTAAAGTTGAAATAATAGTTGAATTGTAAGAGAATGAATAAAAATTAATTGATTTATTCTGAATAATAGTTCTTCTTATTTATATTTTGATTTTGATAATAAAAATATGTTCTCTGCATATTTTGAGAGTAGATTTGAAATGTGTATAGCCGACACCTAAAAAGTAAAAAAATGATTCAAACTCGATTTATATCTAAGAAGCAAAGTCTCTTCCCATCAAGTTAGACTCTGTAATTTCTACAATAATTTTTTCTCTTAAAAATATAAAATTCTCAATTTAAAATTTTATATTTTCAAAGATATATATTTAAAAAATATATGTACTTAAACTATATAATAAAATAGTTCATTTCATTTTTATTTTTATTTTTATTATTTTATAATAAATATTTATATATATGTAAGTGTATTGCAATTAACCTCTCATTAAAATTAAATAATAGTTGCAATTAACCTCCTATTACAATTAAATAATAAGATATGTTACACTAAGTATTCATTTCATGGATCCAAGCTACTTCATTAATTAATCTCATTCATACATTAGTAATTATTAAATCGTGCATTTATAATTACTTGCTTCTTCATTTTCAAATTTTTGGTCATATATTTAATCCGCATTTCTCTTTATATAAATAAAGCAATAATAATAAATTAATAATATTCGCATAAACATCCTTTCAATATTAATTAGATTTTATTTTATGATACGAAAGTATTAGTTCTTTAATCTTTAAAATAATTTTAGAAAGACATCATTGACACAATTTTAAATCAAATTGATGGCCAAGAGAATCAATCTTTACGTCTTTCACTCATTGTAAATGGTCTTTTTTTTTTCCAAGCAAGTTTTAATCTGCTTTGGGTTCTTTTTTTTTTCCTAAAAAAAATCTCATCGTAAATTTCATCCACATGGTGAAAATTAAGAAGTAAAATCACCATAAAATCTCATCATATATTTTTTAATGAAATGATAAGAGAAAACACGGTGAAAAATAAGAAGTAATCCATCCAAAATAGCCAACTCCAATCAGGCCTGGCTCAAGGGAGCAACATGAGCAACCGCTCAGGGCCCCTAATTTTAATAGGGCTCTAAATTTATAAATATATATATATATATATATAAAAAGTAACAAAATTTTGATTTGCTGTAGTGATCTAGCGTGTTGTATATGATCAAAGGGTGTGGGAATTGATTCCCACCATCATCAACATTACATTTTTTTTTAAATATTCATTATACAATAAAATTTGGGTCCAACGTTAATCATACAATAAAATTTGAGCTCCTTAAGTTTTATATTGTTATTTTTAGGCCCTTAAGTCCTAAATATTTATTTTTGGGCAGCCTCTCAAATACAAAATTTTCACTCCAACACTATTTTTTTAGGGGCCCATATTTTAATTTCTGTTCGGAGCCTTTAAAATATCCAAGACGGCCCTGACTCCAATGAGTTGTGAAATAATCACCATTACATTTCAGCAGGCACTAATTCAAAGATGTGAAAACAAGCAGCATAAGAGACAAGATGATCAACAATAAAAATAATCACCTTAAGTCCTAAATATTTATTTTTGGGCAGCCTCTCAAATACAAAATTTTCACTCCAACACTATTTTTTTAGGGACCCATATTTTAATTTCTGTTCGGAGCCTTTAAAATATCCAAGACGGCCCTGACTCCAATGAGTTGTGAAATAATCACCATTACATTTCAGCAGGCACTAATTCAAAGATGTGAAAACAAGCAGCATAAGAGACAAGATGATCAACAATAAAAATTTGCTTTTCATTAGATGTGATCAAGTTCCATACTCCATAATTAAAACATCATAATTAAAAATATGATAATAAATTTCTAATAACAAACTCAACACATAACATGATATGTGATAATTGTTGGATTATCTATATATATTTATATATTATTAATTATGTTTTTATGTGAAATTGAAATTTTACAGTTATAAATATGATTTATTAGGGTGTCTTCGTTTTTATTGTAGTTTTTTATTTTTATATTTTTTTTAATTAAAAACAAATTTTAGTTTTTATTATATTTTTTAAAATTCTACTTTATGTTTTTAAAAAACTATATATCATAACTATTAAAATTTCAATTATTAAAAAATAATAAAATTAAAAAAAAAGATAATATCAAAAATTAATTTTTTTATAAAAAAATTTTATTGATATAAAATGTCCTATATTAAAAAAAATAATTTTATTGATATATAATATCTTTTCAAAATTAAAATATAAAACTCTCAAAATCATATTTTATAAATTATGTATTTATTCTGAAATATTTTTAATTTAATGATATTATCAAATATATTTTATTTTTTTTACTAAAAAAACTAAAAACAAAAAAACAAAAATCATCCGAGTACACCCTTAACTATCACTCAAACAAAAATTCATAATTGCTTCTTCCATTTATAGCTAGCTAGTCAGAAAGGAAAGACAGTAGTCCAATTAACCAACTCTCAATGCAAGACAAAAGATAGTTTTCTAATTATTCACAAAGTTCTGAAATTCAACTGAACATATATATATATATAGTATATAAATAATATCATCTATTATTATCTTTTGTGTCTGTACTTGTTAGCTAAAGCTTTAAATTCATCCACATGGAGATGAAACCCACACAGGGATCGATATGTTAACAATTATCAGCCACAAATGTGGGAAAAAATGGATATGTGTTTGTGTATCATTGCATGGGCTAACAATATGGTCTGATCTCACATGGAAGGATAGCTCAAAATGACCCACATTTGGGGTAGTCTCTGACCCACATGACCTTAAAAAATGAGAAATATGAGCTTAGACTAAGGGTCTGCTTTATGATTGCAATCTTAAGGTGAAAAAAAAAGAGAGAATAAAATTCTAGTAGTATCCCTTTAGAGTAGAGTTCATATATATCTCTTCATGCAACAAATGATAATAAAGTGAAAGCTACAAGAAGCAAGACAAGCAAATGAACTATAGCTTCTCAATAATATTCTTTGTAACTTTCTACAAGCAAAACCAATTTAGCCATAAAAGAAAGAAAAAAATCGAGCACAAAAAGATGAGAAACAACTTTATTTTTTTTCTCTTTTCAGTCAGATTTTCACACTAACTCACACACCCAGTTCTGTTTTTCAACGAATTTGGTAAAAACAAAGAAAGCCAGAGCAGACTATTTCGTTAGCATTTTGAAACCAAAACTTACTCAAGAAAATTTGATTTTTCAATATGCTGTTTTTTTTTTAAATAAAATACTTCCATTTTCAAAGCTAGCATATTATTTTATAAAAATTGATATATATCATAAGAAAATTAAAAATAAATCTCATTTAGTAATTCTTCTAGAGCAGAGGCTGAAATTCAATTCATATATATTCAGAAAAGAAAAAAATTAAGATTAGAGGTTCTTTAAACTTAGTTGCAATTTCCAAGGAAGATGTAGATTGATAAATAAGAAATGAGAAATCAGATCACATTTCCAATTATAGTCATCAGTAGAGAAAAGTATCTGTTTCTTAAATGTGCCTTAATTAACATATAACATATACCTGCAGCTTGAATAAACTTCTCTATAATGGATCAAATATCCCTACTATAATTAGCTTTAATATGTGCATTTCTTGATCTTGATCAATCAAGCCCTACTTTTAGCTGCAAATGGTGTAAGAAAATTAAAAAGAAAGAAACATAAACCTTGAAACTCAAAAAAGAATCTCAAAAGTGATATACAGCATATGAACATAAACTTACATATGAATTTAATTAGCATAATAATTTTGAAAAGTCGTCTCCAAGAACTGTGAATTTAAGTTGGGGGGAATGAAGCCTGGTCCGAGATCATTCAAAAGCTGTTAAAAATTTAAGGATTGCTTGAAGTGAATGGTCTCGAACCAGACAGCATTCCCCTCAACTGTGTGAATAATAAAAAAGAAAGAAAGACGGAGAGAGAGAGGGAGAGAGACTGAGAGAAAGAAACAGAGAGAGGCTGTTTCATATTTGATATGGCCATGCAATTGTGGTTTCATGGGCCCTTATATACGTGAGTGAGTGAGAGAGAGTATCTTTAAGTGGGTCACATTGACATGGAAGAGTCCCACTTTCTACAGCTTATTTTTATATATATTTTTCTCTATCAAATGCTTTTCAGTTTTCACACATTAGTATTGAATAAGAAGAAAAACTTTGGCTTTGTTTGCTTGTCACTGTTTTGTAGCCAAATTTTCACTTTGCTTCTTGTCTTCAGAATTGACAAATATCCCTATTGGCTTAGTGAGAATAATCAATTATGTGCTACAACTTTTAAGATTATAGACAATATTATTATTTTCTTGGAATTACACATAATATATGACATAACCAAACACACCCTTTAGTATAAAGATTATTAATTATGAGAAGCAAAGCAATAAGGCTTGAAAATGATGTAAACTATTGTAGTTTGGTGGAGGAAATTAAGGCCACTTGTCATTGATAATAAATGGATCCAAAATCAAACTATTGCTGCAATATTTAGGTCAAAGCAATACCCTTTTTTAGGATCTAATAAGTAGTAGTAATAATAAACACCAAATTACTACCAAAACCTCTGCCTTTACCTGCCTCGTCATCTCTTTCCTAATCCCATCTTTTGACAATTGCCTATGGAAATTTAATTTAAATGTGGAATTAATCCTACAATGTTTGAATAGGACCAAGATGTGATTGAGAATTGGTGTTAGGTATTTTTATTGAGATATATTTTATTTTTATTAGAATTTGTTGCAATCACTTTTTCAATAGTGGAAAGTTCAAAATTATTCTAATTGAATGAAAAAGAAACTAAACTGTTATTAATTTTAAAGATTACTTGAAAAATTGTGAGTTGGGTATTTCTAATGATTAGCAACAGATTCTAAACTCAACCATTATTACTACATGATAATGCTATATATAAAACTAATGCAAACACAATCTAAGCCAGTTTTTTTTTTTTAAAAAAAAGGTGCAATTACATTATTTTAAAAAAATTAAAGAAATGGGGAGGCATTAGTACATGATAATGATGAAGATAATGAAATGGTGTTTAAAGGATATGAATCTTTAGCTTCCCACTTGGAGAAAAAGGGGAAGTTTAAGTTAGGAGTTGGAAGAAGCTTCATCAACATGGGAGGCATTACCATAAACAGTGCGATTCCAATCTTAAATGGAAAGAAATACAGGATGGCCTGTCAATGCCTTTGATCAGAGCTTACTTACATAAAGAAGAATGGGAAGTGGGCAGAGCAACCCAAAAAATTAAAAAAAAATAAAAAGCAGGGAAAAAACAAAAGTTAATTAAGTGATGCATACTGTTCAGAACATATTAATTCTGTTCAACTCTCAAATGCCTTTCCTCTACTTAGTGTAATAATAAAAGTTAATCGCTTACAGTCAAAATTTTGATTATAGTTTAGTTTTTTTATGTGATAAAGTGATACTATAGATTTTTTTTTTCTATACCATATTAAATTTATCTTTCAATTTTGTTAAAAACAGATTAATTATTTATCTGGGATTAAAATATTTATTTAGGGGAAAATCCAATTAAAATTTATGATTGGTATTTCATATTAGGGGCTATCATTAAAAAGGGGAAGAAAATTTCAATTGAAGCATATGCAGAACAAAACATTTGGCTTTGGATTGTAAAGGAGCTGATGTGTTACTTAGCTGCTAACAAGAACTGCTGGTCCTGTTTACCGAAAGAAAAGGAGGAAAAAAAAGGAAAATATGAAACTGGGATATGAAGAGCTTAAAGTAGAGCCAATTTTAATGCAAGTCCTTTAGACTAGCCAAATTTGCTATCACAAATAGGGCATGTAGTGGTTAGAAAGTCATTTTTTGCTGTTTGATAACTAAAAACACTTGCAACAGCGGGTGCTTTACGCCCTATATGGGCATATCTTTTTCTTTTGCTGTAAGAGCTTTTCATGATGACATTTACCATAATTATGTAGAACAAAGATTTAACAAGAGCACAAATTTCAACCCTAATAAAGTTAAGCACAACTGGACCCCCTCTAATATAAACTTTATATCCTTTATCTTAGTTACAGATCACTTGCATTATCAACAGTCAATCATGTACACAAATCTTCATTGAATTCAAAAATTTGTCGCCAATATTGCAGGTACAGTTTTCCATATTCCCCTTTCCCCATGTCCAGTCTTTGGGTTTTTATCAATATCCAATTGAAAGGGGAGAAACAGAGATTGGAAGAGGTAATCTCAAAGTAAAATAATGATCAAAGACTAGAACTACACATCTTAATCTACCAGAATAAGATTACTCAACAAGAGTGCAATAATGCATGAGGCTTGCAGAAAAATGGGGATGCTTTATATAGATATTATAACTTACAGAAAATTTACATTAAATACATTACAGAAACACGGCAACAAGTCCTTGCATGTTAAAAGGAACAAGATGCACATTCTTAACATAAATCACAAAAAGCAAAAGGAATCAAGATCCTTTTGACTCTTATAAATTTAAAGGCTCAACACAAACTTAATAAGTTAATAGTGAACAACAATGCCTGCATTACTCTGTCCATTTACCTCAGACAGACATGACTTGTGTGCCTCTTCCACTTGGTTGTTTTCATCTTTAATTTTGCAAATAGCATGACCAACTTCTTTGTAACTAACCATGCTCTGACGATTACCCTGACCACAAGCTCCTTTGACCTTGTCTGTCTGTGATGGATTTACTGTATCACTGCAGCTCTTCCTTCTGCCAAGCTTAGGTGATTTTGCACGGGTTGGTGGAAGCTGCCATTCACATAAAACTTAGAAAGATATTGACCATGAATACATCACATTTACTGTATCAGTAAATGTTACGTAATTTGAATTTACTAAACCATTTAATTCTTTCAATGTCTGCCATTATGATATCATTCCGGAAACATGTACTTGTGTATGACAGCGATAGAAGGTTATAAACCTATATCAGCAGTACCTTTTTCAATTCGATCTTAGGTGGTGGTCCCTCATGGTAGAAACTTGGCATTGGGCTAGCCTTAAACAACAAGCTTTTCCTCAGCTGCTTGATAGCTGCCTCCTTCTCTTCCTTCAATTTCAGGACCAATAAAAAGAAGATGAAGGTGAAAAACATGTAAGAATCCTCTACATTGACAACTAAACATGAATACCCATTCATGAGAGGGAGACTGAAACTTAGATTTATAGTTCCAACTACCCTTTATTTTACGGTGCTTTAAGTACTTTACCTTTGTCCTTGCTTCATTTTGTGTTTTCTCAGCCACCAGTGCTTGGTGTTTCTCCTCTAACTTTGAATAAAACTAAAAGATGACAATATGATAAAGACATTCCATTTCAGGTATTTTAATGATTATATCAAATGTTCAAGCCAAATTTAAAGGCGACACAAAATAAAGGCGGCACCTCCTTCCGTTTCTCAGCACGTTCACTGCATCTAAATACTGGAGCTGATGCAACAGTTGCCCTGGACTTATTAGTCCGAGCAGATGCCGTAGTACTGTGAAAAATGAAGGAATGATATCAATTTCAAAGGAGAAAGTGAGCCAGGAATACAAAAATAACAAGGAAGAAAACTAAGTAGGATAATTTGCTAGTAGCAAGAGCATACATGGAAGTGACCGAACAGGCATCCTCCTCATCAGGATGTTTCTTGTTATTTGGTTGCAATGGCTTTCTTGACACAAGTGACTGCAGTAAACATGCGAATTTTCAGGTTACACAATGAAAACTTTCTAAGCACAAGATTATTTTGTCATTATGATTACCATCAATTTTGTAGTACTATTTAATATTATGATAGATATCTGCTGTCAAGATTCCTGCTAGAATGAGCTTTTCTTTTTTGTTGGACTACTTTAAGAACCATTAGATACATGGATGCAGCAGTTACCTGATTCTGTTTTGTAGTATTTAGATGTAGCACATTATTTGCATGAAATGATTTATTCACACCGCCGATGCTATCAAGTTCAGGCCCAGTAGGACGAGTTCCAGATGAAGCACGCTTTTCAGTTGCTAGAGCAAATGGCAGAGGAACAGTGTGTTTTGTTCTAACAACTCCACAAGGAGCAGCTTTTGATACTAGTTTCACACGTGACCGAGACCTACTATCATCCTTTGTCTTCTCTTTTCCTGATTTGACCTTCTCCTTTTGTAAGCCAAGCTCAGTTGGGTCCTCACTTTTTTCAGCGTAGGGAACTTCGGTAGTCTCAACAGGGATTTCAGTTGTGCATTCCTTCACTTCATATTCTTTTGCTTCAGAGCTCTCCTCTGAGCTCTGACGCTCAGGAACTCCATTGATAGGCTCAAAGGACTCTAGAACTTCATGTTGGTTAGGATCGGTTTCATGACTTGAATCATGGGAAACACCATTTGTATAAAATACGACACAATCTGGCTCCTTGTCCATGCAAATATCTGTAACTTCTATTCCCATTGCACTGCAACAAGAAACACAAACATCACAATCACATGAAATTGGGTGTCCTAAACACCTCTGCAAGAATAAGTAATATTTGTTTCTCATTCCTATTTTTTTCTTTAGGAATCATAATGTTCTTCCCATCAGCTCAATCAAACCCCTTACTGTTCTGACCCAAAGAGCTGTGCTGTGCAACAGCAAAAGTTAAAAGAAAAAAAAAGGTTCTTCACATCACTTATTTCATTAGCAGTTTACTATTGATGTATATTTGATAAAAACGAAGTATTTAAACATCACGAATAATAGCAAAAGATAACCCAAAATAATCAAGGTTTAAGGGAGAAACAAACTCTTAACCGGAGAGGAAAAAGACACAAGTGAAGACACAGAAACGACAAATAAAATAGCCAAGCAAAATAACATCGATAAAGTAATGGAAACATTTGGCTGTCAGCAAGCAGGAAAAGAGGAGAAAGGAGGGGGGGGGGGAGAGAAGGAAAAAGACGAAGGGAGAAATCCATAGCCATTTAATTGCTATTTTGGAGGGATATGTAGCTGGTCGTGGCATAAAAAAGTGTGATGACAGAAAAAGTTAATGTTTTATACCGGAGAAATTTAACAGACGTGTATAGAACAATGAGAAAATTATTGTTGTTTGCACCTAGAAAAAGAAAATCTCAAGTGATCATAAACAAGTAACAAGCTTCTTACCAAGAATTTAAATAATAAGTTGTTCATTAACATGCTGCTTTACAACTGATAAAAAGGAGAACTTGCATTCACAAAAGAAATTTGTGTTTTAGCGAAAATAAATAGCAGGGGGGGAAGGTGAAAGGATAACACAAGATAGACAAAAAAACCATAAGAAATTCATTGTCGACCAGAATAGGATTAAAGGGGAAGCAGGAAAAATAACGAAAAGAACACAAGACATTATGGCTTTGGCAAGCATGAAAAGTTTAACACCATAATGGCTGTTCTGAAATAGCAAACAGAATGATTTTCCTTAACCAAAGAAATAGACGGGGCATGCCAATAAACTAATTTTAAAGAATGACAACCAATAAAATACTTCAAGAGATGGCTAAGGCCCAGTGCAGTAACAATAAAGAGTTGAAAACACAAAGAAACCATCCAATTATGCACAATAAAACAATTTTAGTTCATAAGCAAGCAAAAGGTAAAAAGGACCGAATCCCAAATCAATTTTCAAATTTTCAAAAAAAAAAAAAAACTAGGTGAGTAAGTTTTTCCATGAAATAACAACCATCGGATAAAGAACCTTGAATTCAATCAGTTGTTCTGGGAAAACTGTAAGAAAACAAAAACAAACAAACTAGATACTAAGTGTGAACTCTCTAAAACTTCACAAATCATGGAAAGGCTACAAACTTTCTTCTGTTCTCTATACTACATTTTCTGGGCAACCAAACACACATAAAAAGAGCCAGATTTATTGAAAAATTTAAAAAGAAAACTAAAAGAAGCTACATGTTCCAATAAAAAAAGCAGAAGTTTTTATTAAAAAAAAAGGATAATCATAAATAGATCAAACAGCAAATGAAAATCAAAAACAGATAAAATAAGAATTTGAATGTACATTACATGAAAGTGAAGATCTAGAGAAAGATTGAAGAAGAAAAATGGCAAATTTGGTAAAGAAAAAAAAACCTCACTATTTTGGGTCCGATCTGAGAAGAAATTAAGGCACTGTAGCTGTGACCGTGCGCGCTGGTGGTAGTTTGTTGGTTTTATTTTGCCTTATCGAGCTGCGTGTGTCTATATGCGAATGCGTGTTTTCTGTGTTTGTTTCTGTTCCTTTATCTTCTATAGCATTTGCAGATTAGCTCTCGTCGGTGTTCACGGCGTTATTCCACGGCGTCTTTTGTAAAATTTTAAATTTTGAATTTTACTGGCATTACTGCGCCTTCTTTTTTTTCTTGTTCGTACCCTCCAATTTAAAGTTTGAACTATTATTATATAATATATTATTAACCGTATTAACTATAAAATGTGAAATTTCATCCTCCTTATTTTTTTTTTGTATAAATTAAATTTTCGAGAGTCTAATGAATCACACTATAAAAATAATAAATCTCTTTTTATTAAATTTTAACATTATTATATATTTAAAATTCAAATTTAATATTTATAATTAAGCTAAAATAATTTCTTACCAATTTATCTATAAGCTTAATAATATACCATCTAAACTATTAAATAAATATTCATATGCCCACGCCCGAGTAGAACAGTGTTTCATACCAAGCATGTAGAGTAAAATCTTTTTATTTAAATAAAATATTTAATAATGGATGTTAGTTGCATGGATGATTTTATTTTATATCATATAACTTGATATATAGAATTGATACTAGGACACTTGAATTATCGGTCATGATATCCAGATCATTAAAAAAAATGCATTTAAATTATATAATTTCAATAGAGCCAAGCATATATTTCTCACAAAACAATACTAACCAAAATTGGATTTTCATAATTTTTTTTTCCATAAATCCGTCAATTTTGAAATTCACTCTTTAGATTCCAACAAGGCGTTTTTTTTTTTGGGTACAAATAAGGCATTTTAATTATAATATATGATTTATATTTATTTAATATAATTCAATATATTAATTTAATTGTCGAATACTCCTCCCTAAAATAATCTTGAAGACTATTTTTCGGAAAATTTTAGTATCAATAACCATATTACTTTTTATGTTATTTTTATTATTTTATTAATTTAATAATATGATATAACATGTTTTTTATGACAAAAAATAAAACAACATTTATTTTGCTTTGATACGACAGTCCAATAATTATAATACAAAGCTAATGTTAGAATATTGAATTCAAGCTATTGACAAATAACCAAGATATTTTTATTTAGTGATTTTTTAAATTACGTATTGAATTATGAACTTTAAATTTAATATTATATAGTCAAATAAAGGTTATATTAATTAAAAAACAATCAACATGTGTCGGAATAGACTAATTAAATATATAAAAGCAAGTATATACTTGTATATAGCTTCAAATATATTGATAGAATAAAAATAAATCAACCCATAAACTCTTAGAATATATATATACTAAAATAATACCCTAGATTCACTTCAAGGATGTACATATTTTATTTTATTTTATAAGATAATTTTAGTCATTTAACTACATAGAAAAATATTTAAAATATATTATAACAGTTAAGAGCAAAATTGAAGAATAAGTTAAATACATAGTTCTTAAGATCATATATAATTATAACATTATATGAAATGTAATTGGGTACCACGGTAAATTGAGAGATTAGTCGATAAATTATATAATCATATCAATAGAAATTTTAATTTTATGATTGACGATATATTTAAAACACAGATAAACTTCACGTAACGAGTGTTATATTATAAATTAGACTAATCAAATTAATTATAAGTGTCATTTATAATTAATAATTATCATAATATAAAAATATAGATATTAATTATAATTTCAATATAAAATATAAATTTATGTCTTTATATATAAATATATGTATATATTTGTATTTATATGCCAATAATACCATTTAAAATTTATTTTTGATATCCACAATATTCATTTTTATCTTTTATTTATTTTGTCTTATTAAACTATAAAAAATATTATTTTTCTTCGTAAAATTATTTCAATAACTTATAAAATAAAATTAATATTTAATTTATAAAATTAATATTTAATTGTCAGATAAGATAAATAATTTACTATTTTATGAGTTTACTTTTTTTCCTTCAAAAAATGAAAATTGTTTCTTTTTAATTTTTTTAAGAAACACTAAGATTTTAATAAACTCATACAATAAAAAACACAAATACTTATAAAAAACTATTTTAAATTAATAGACTTGCTAACACGGTAACTCATATGATTAGAACAACAATTTTAAATGTATATTTTTAGTATTGGGATTTTTTTTTAATTGTATTGTAAGAACTTTAAGTTATGATATTTAGTAATAAAGTATTATTACATCAAAAAAAGTTTGAGTTGATATTTTTTTTCTCTTCAATTATTTTTTAAAATTATGTAAAATAAAAATCTCAAATAATTTAATTATTAATTATTTGTATATTTTTATAAATTATATGAATAAAAAAGAAACTAATATTGATTTTGTTATTTTCATATTACTTAATAGTATAAATATATTACAAAGAAGCATAATATATAGATACATATAATTTATTAATTTATTAATAAAGTATTCTAAGAATACTATTTAAAAAATATAAATTCTAAGATTAAATAAATAAATAAATTATATAAATTATATTTACGATTATACTAAAATATAATTTTATAAAAATTTTTACTTTTATTTTTCATACAATTCATTATAAAAATAATAAGTTATTGAAATTTTTATATAATTTATCATAATATACATTAATCTAAAATTAATAAATTTTACTATATAAATTCTAGAACTAAACTATATTTAAATTTTCAAAATAAAAATTTTATAATTTTAAAATATAAGTTATTTATTAAATATATTTTATTGAATTGAATAGATAATATTAAATTATACTGAAATTTTTAAAAAAAAAATTGATAAAAAATTAAAAAAAAAAGATTTAGGGGTTAAATTGAAAAGATAAGGGAAAATTATTGTTTACTAAAAAATTGATAAAAAAAAAACTAAAAAATTATGAAAAAAAAAGGGAGTAAGGGTGGGTAAAATGGAAAATATAGGGGGAAACATCCCCTTTATCTACAGTAATTTTTTTTGCACTTTTACATTATAGAAATAGATATTACTTTAACAGGGTAGTTTTACCGAAATAGGGAGAATATATTTATACTCTTATCTTCATTTATTTCGAATGTATTTGAATTTAATTTAATTTAATGAAAGTTTTTTCATTTAAAGAATAATAAATAAAATCTTTTATTCATCTTAAATTATCATATATTCCTTTTTTTTACAAATGATATATAAAATTAACATTATGCTAAAAGTTAAATTGCTTCTAATATATTGTTATTATATACTATTCACATCTAAAAAAATTTAGAAAAAATCCAATAACTCTTCATTAGTAATGTATATTATATATACTTTATAGATATATATATTTTAATTTATTAATTAGAATTTAATTTGCATTTAAAAAAACACTCTTTCATATGAAAAGGATTATAATATCATTAATCTAAAAATTCTTTTTCCATCTCCAAATCATCGATAATGTATCCCTAATTCTATCTAAACACACATTCATAAGTGAGCTATTATATGCATAAACTATTAAGAGAAAAATGGATCAAGTTGTTACTCTTAATTTATGAGTCATTTTATAATGTGAAAAACGAGTTGGCATGAGAATACAAATACCCAAACACATTGAAAGCCAAACAATTTTAGTTGAAATGGTTAATTTTAGTTGTCATCTCTCTTTTTTTTAGCCTTCTTTTTTTTCTTAATTAATTGAGAATCTTTATCTTTCCCTATAATTAAATTTATATAATAAAGTGCATTCTATTACTCTTAAACTATTTTCCTCTTATTCATAAGTATCATTTCCACAAAAAGCCATATTATCATATCAATTTGTTCTTAAAACTGTCTCCCAACAAATTTTATTCCCTCTTTTTATTTTTTATTTTTTCAAAAATTAACACTAAACTTTTGTCTTTAGTTCTTCATAATTTTACAACTAAAAACCAATTAAGGATCAATTAAATATTAAGATATTCCTCCTTAAAAAAGTTAATCATCTAAAGTATATTTTATTTTTGCATTGACAATAGAAGTGACAATTTTTTACAAATCCGTTTGGAAAATAAAGATTAAAACTTGACCTATCTCAAAATTAATCGAATTAATTAAAAATATATATCAAAATTATTTCTAAATAAAATTGAATCAAATTTTTAATTTTTATATTTTTAATCAAATTTGAAAATTTATTCACTTTTATTGCTTAATATATATTAATATAAAAACAAACTTAATTATTATTAATATATTATTGTAATAATAAAATTTTAAATTATTTATAAAATATGGAATTTATCTTATTTTGATTGATATAATTAAATATATTATATTTTTAAATTTTGTTTGATTATTTATATTCTATTGTAGCATTATCATCTTAAAATTTAAATTAATTTTGAACACAGTCTTTAAATAACTTACTATAATAAAAAAAATATTACAATATATTAGAATTATTTATTTTGAAAAGTGTTTATGTATTACGCTATAGTTTATATAGATATACATATATATATAAGCATAGATGTTGTGACAAATTTAAAATTTTTCATGTTTATTTTACTTAATTTATATATGTGATATTTTAAAATCATAATCTTTTTTTTATTATTAGAATTCGAATATTAACCATATTCAAAATTTACTTTTATAAAAAATTATTATAGTCCAATTATCATGAACGATTATTTTTAAAACTAAACCTGACCCAAATTTCTTTATGATCATCAATATGATGATTCACCCCAAAATTTGGATATAATTCGTATGTGTTAACTTTAACTCTCTCAAATAAAAAATAAAAAACTCAAATTGATTCTAATTCAAATCGAGTCGGACTATGTTTTCACCTCTAATTAATTAATAAATGTGGTCAAAATTTTATAGGCACTATATATATATATATGTATGTATAAACCCTTGTATCCCAATTTTTAAATATAAGTCATAATTTCTTAACAAACTTCTTTAATTAATTAAAATTACATACAATTTACAGTTAAATATTGGACTAAAATAGGGTATTTTGTGATTAAAGTTATAATTGGTAACTTTATGGATAATTATCAATTAAAAAAATAATAATAAGCTCGACATTTTGGTGCTTCGAAAGTATAATATATTCTAATGAACAGGAAAATTTGCTAGGTTTGGCTTGAAGTGGAATAATAATAATAATAATAATAAAAGAGGCTATAACAAATAATAATTAAGATTAATTTCGCATTTAGCGGTCATTAATTTCTCAACTCAATTAATTTCTAGAAATGGACATATTATAACACTGAACCTTTCTTAGGATATATATTTTTGAAGTAATTTGGCAAATTAATCAGTTGAGATGTTTAATTAAGCTATATATATATATAACAGTGTATGACTTGTTAAAATCATAAAAAAGATAGAGTTTAATTTCATTTCATATAATATATAAAAAAATGTATGTCTTAAGAAGAAAGAAATAAATTAAAGAGAAGACGCTCCATCCAAATTATTCCAAATGGACCCAACCTTGATTATTCCATCTTAACCCTTTTGAAAAAGCCTTAACACCCTCTATTTAATTTAACTATTTAAGTAGCCACTCTTTTAATTAAATTAATTTCTATATTCTATAACAGATAACACCCAATTTTCCAACTTTCCTTTTTTTTTTTTTTTCCTTAAATCACATTATGTATCCTCACCAAAAAAAAGTTAGGTAGGTGATTGTATGCCTAATCTGGGTTCCAAATTTTTAGCTGGTAGAACAGTCCAAATCATTAATTGTCCATGCTATTATATAGTTTTCAATTTAAAATTAAAAACATACTTTTTTTTTATTTTGCTAATCCATGATTATGAATTCAAGAATTGGTTTTATAATTTTTTTTTATCATTTTGATTAAACTGGAAAAGTGATTTTAATATGATTATAAAGAATACTTAAATAAGTTTAATGAAATATGTATAAGTTTCACTTTAATACATATTCAATTCTTCACTCGAAGAAGACACATTTAAAAAAAAAATGAAAAATGCATAATATTTTTTAAAAATTTAAAATCAAAAAAATAATTCGATGATTAAGTGGTTATATAAGTAATATATATATATTTTGTGGTTGTTGATGCTTTGCTATATATTTATAACCTAACTTACCAATCGATATAGGAACTTGCATGATTCAATGTTTAAGCTTTTGCGTTATTAATTACTATACACATAAAACTATAATTAATAAGCATGCATGTTAACGTGAATGATTTTGATTGTTGATTAAGAAGGTGTTTCTCAAAACTAGAGCTTTTCAGCTTATTGTAAATAAGTGATTTTTAGATTATAATCCGATTAAAAATAAGTAGGTAAGCGTTTCTGTAAACTAGTTAATAATCAGCTGATAATCAGTTAAGTGTTTCTGTAAAATCAGCTTATAATCAGTTTTTAATTGCAGAAACTGTCAAAATGACCAAACTGTCTCTGAGTTTATTTATTGTATAAAAATAATTTTTTAAATGTCAATTCAAAATTTATTTTGCAATAATAATAATAATAATAATAATAATAATAATAAAATTTATTTAAGAAGAAACGTAAAAGAATTTTGATGGAAACTAAAGTGTATAGGGTGGGCAAATTTAGAATATTGAAGATTAGGTATGGATAATATGATCTTTTACTTGGTCAAAACTGCTTAAAAAATAAGTGCTTAAAAAAAAGTAGCAAAACCCAACTTTTAAAAAACTGATTAAAAATCAGATTATAATCTACTATTTAAGTTTTCAGAAACACTTAAATAAACAACTTATAATCTAAAAACTGCTTATAATCAGTTTTGAGCAGCTTTTAAGTTTTGAGAAACACTCTCTAAGATTTTTTTTTTCAATTGAGAAATAAAGATTCCAACTTTATTTTTTTTTAATCTAAACTGGTAGGCTAAGTTTGTAAATTGCTTCTTAATCATCAAATTAAAAAGATTATTTTACAGCATAAGAACATTTTTAAGTGATTTTTTATACACTTTTTGTAATAAATAGTAACTGTAAGAAAATAAGAATCTAATGAAATTTTTATTATTATATAGTTTTCTATATTCAGGAAATTAAGTTCACTTTTTAAAGCTTAATTAATGATTTTTACAATTTTCTACACATGTTACGTAATTTATCCATAAATGTTTGTCCATTTTTTATATAAAGATTAAGAATAGGTGAAAGAATTAATAAATAATATGTATAAAAAGTGGTAAAACATATTAAACATATTAATTAAATTATATATGCTAAATGCCAAGTCATAATACTGCACTAATTTATTTGGCCAAATATATATATAGTCATTTGAGTTTTACTTGTTTAAACTAAAAGAGTGATATAAACCTTAAATTCACTTTACATTTTAAATTTAAATAATAAAAACTTTATTAACTTTTTATTTTTTTTATTTTTTTACAAAGAGTTTAAGCAAATAAAAAAAAAGTGCTGAAATAGAAAAATTATGCAGCCAAAATGTGTTATAAACTTGTAATTAGTCAAGTTGTGTAATTTTTTTATCACTTAGGAATTTAGAGTTATTTTATAAAAATATCAGAAAAAATAAAAAAAAATTTAATTTAGTATATTTTTAAAAATATTTTCAGATTTATAAGAATTTATAATTTTTTTATAAAAATATTAAATTTATATTATTTATTATGAGTTTATTATATATTTTTTATAAATTTATTTTAAATTTATTATGAGTTTATTATAAAATAATTAAAATATTTTAATAAAATATAAAAATTTAGAAAAAAAAAATTGTGAATATGAACTTTTTGGAACATAACGCTAAGTACTGTTCATCAGATGCTGGTGGGTAGGAGGAAAAAGATGAGCCCATGGCCCATTTAAGGGCATTTATGAGCTGTGAGGCTGTTTCTTTTATTATTAGTGGTTTAAAAAACTCCACTTGAAACCTTCAAAAAAAAAAAAACTCCACTTGAGCAAATGAGAGATTGGAGTTGAGTAAAAGGTCGGGTTACATTGAAAATTACGCTATATATCATATTTTTTTACTTTTTTTTAATATTTTATATTTTTAATATATTTAATATATATTTTTAAAAATTAAATATATTTTTAATATATTAAATATATATTAAAAATATACTTCTAAAAAATAATATTTTTAAAATTAAAAATTAAAAAAAAAGATATTTTTAAAATAAAAATTAAAAAAGAATATTTTTTAAAATATTCTTATTTTTTAAAGTATTTTTAAAAAAATCTATACATTAAATAGAATAAGATATTATATAAATAATATATAATATATATATATAATTGGACCCCGCATTACTCTCTCTGCCTCACTCCTATCGGCCATCACATCCATTAACCTTCATAGTAAAGTGAATGATTGCTGATTTATCATTAAAATGGGTCCCATGTCCCAAGATAGTACGTCCCAACGGCCATGATTGGCTACCTTCGTTTTATGGTTTCCCCGATATACACTTTTGAAACTACATGGATGAGCTGTTGGATCGAGTAGAGTTTTGGCTCTTCACCGTTAATTTGAGATATTGCCTAATTTTTTTTTTCAAATTAACATTTAAAAAATAAATTTGTCCGCATTTGAAAGTGCAAACTTAATATAGCCGTGAATTGATAGACCCTTTTTTTTTTTTGTTATTTATCTCTTTTTTAATACAAAATAATTTTTTATTAATAAATTAAAAAATATTAAAAAATATAAATAAAATTTTAAAATATATAAAATATATATAATTAATAAAGTTATTAAAATTAAATCTCTTTGAACTTTTTCGATATAAATAATGAATAATGATAATATGTCATGAATAATTTAAATAATATGTCACGAATAATTTAAATTTCAGTGAGATACTCATTCTATATGTCACCTGTTACCTTATATATGAGAAAGAAATTTTCATTAGAGAATAATAAATAAATATTCATTTAAAGAAGACACATAATCTTTAAATAAAATATGAAAAAAATTCATAATAAAAATTTATATAACATTCAATTTTATTTTAAAAAATAAAAATATATAAAAATAAGACACAAACGCTAAATTTCAGATATATTAATTTAAAAATTATTTAAAAATAAAACACATAAAAAACAAGCAAAATTTAAAAAAAAAGCACAAAAAATTAATAATATATTGACAAATGGGGTTGTTGTATGTCAATAAACTAACGACAGTCTCACTCTTAAATTAAAAAAGAAGAAAAATCTATAAGAGTTCGAAAAGAAATGAGATGGCTAGACTTTTTTTATTATCTTAAATTAAGTTAATTAGGATATTTAATTTTTATTATATTCATACTTAATATTATTTATTAGAAATATGTAGTAAGTATATTTCATACTTTCTCCATCTCATAATACACTCATTTTCTACTTTTTTTAATATTATGTTAGGGAAGGGTAATTGATTTTATGTCTATTAACTTTCAAATAAGTACACTTATTGTTATACTGTGTTTCAGCGTGGAGACTCATTTCTATTTTATAATAATAAAAAAATTATTTTTATTAGAAATAAAAATTTATATATAATTTTTATTATATTCTTATTTTATTATGAGATATATTTATTAAATAATATTAAATAAGGCTATTACATAAATTTAATAAGATAACTAAAAGTGAGTAGTGGGTTGTAATTTGAAACAAAACAAAATATGAATTTAAAAATTTAGAACAAATGGAGTATTAGATTAGAGATCTCAAAAATTTATATAATTTTAATTAAAAGACTCAATACATTCATTTCTTCTTAAACTTAACAACTTTTATTATTTTATCTCATGTACCATTGGAATAACTATTTTACTTTTTAAAATTAGTTTTTTCACAACAAATTAACCTTTAGTTTAATATATTTAAATTTTTTACGGTGTGTGAGTTACAAACATCATGAAATAAAAAATTTCGATCATACACTATATAATTCCAATAAACAAACAAAAATTTATGGCAAAAAAAAAATAAAAATTTCCAATCATTGAATACTTCAGCAAAAATATTTGTGGTATTATTATTATTATTCTTTAGGAGTGTTCAAAAAATCTGAGGCTCAAAAAATTTGGCCCGGCCCGAATTTATAATAGGGTTGAGCCATTGGTTCTAAATCTATAGCTTGGTCGAGCTTCTGGTTAATGTTAAAAATTCTTGGGTTGACTTGGGGCTCGAGGTATTAATTTTTTTTATTTTTTTGAAAATATATATTTTGGTAATTTAAATTTCATATAAAAAAGTTTTAAAGTTTTAAAATTTTAAAATATTATATGTATTTTATAATATTTGAGACTCTTAAAAATTTAATCTATGAGAAATAATTTTTATGTTTTATATATTTTTACTTGAATAATGAAATAGCTAAATAATTAAATAATTTAGTTTTTCATAAATATTAATATACTAATTTATATATTATTAGATATAATTTGGTACGATAAAATTTAAATAATATTTATAGGTAAATTTTATTGAAATTAAAAAAATATTTTTTATCCTTAATTTTTTTAATTAAAAAAATATTGGGCGACCCAATCCGATCCGAACCCGGTCAGGTCTGAAATGGCACTGCCCAACTGGGCTTATAGCCGGGCTATAAAATATACCATGAATATTTTTTGAGTCGGGCTGCAGGCTGGGGTGAAATCTGATCGAACCCGACCCATGAATACTCTTGTTATTCCTCTCGAATTTGTCAATTTTATTGAGAAACAAATATAAATTTCAACAAAAAAAAAAGATATTTTCAATCGTTCAAGATTTCGGTAAAAGATTATCTTTTTTTTTAAATCTGTCTATTTTTTTGAGAAACAAATAAAAATTTCTAATAAAAAGATAGAGATTTTAGATCTTTGAAAATTTTGAAAAAGATAAAAAAAATATCTTTTTTTCTTCTTAGATTTTTAGACAAAAATTTTGATTTAAAACACAAAATTTGAATCAAATATTTAGGTAAAAAAAATATTTTTTTCCAATACCGATCATTGAAATTTTCAGCAAAAAATTATGTTAATGATTTAAGGATATTATTGTAATTTTATAGCATATGTTAAGAATTTTTTAAATTATTAAAGGGTATTTTTGATATTTTATAATGTAATTTTATTATTTAAATTAGTTTTATGTATTCTTAAAAAATAAATTATAATTATTTTATCAATTTAATAATTAACGTTTAATTTATTATAAAAAAGTTAAATTTAAAAAATAAAATATTTACTTAAATAATGTAAAGAATAAAATGATTAAAACTGTAAAATTTAAAGGCAGTGGATGGATTAAGCCTAGTCAAAATAATTAATCTTTTAAAATAAAAAAATGTATGTACACTCGGGAAGGGGGGGGAGTAATAAATGAAGTACTGTGACAGTAGCCTCGCCATATACGCACATTGCAGCAGATAAACACCGAGTCAAAGCCTGGTGGTGATCGGTGACCACTAATTTCTGACGACATCGGTTAAATCAGAGTTGTTCATATAAATATATTTTTGAGGCCCGCGAAATAATATAAAATTAATTAGTGATTGTCGATTTTCGTACGTTCGGAGAATGCCACTGGTGCCAATGATTGAAGAAGGATTTGTTGCAGGGTAATGTCATAGCTGAGTCGCATGCGTTTGCTTGAGAATCACTCCGTCAACGACTCTTTGGACCACTTTGCTTGATTTGTTTTTGAATTGAAACCACTTTGCTTGATTGGTAATGTGTCTTCGTTGCATTCAATTCTTGCCAGTTTTTTATTTCAACTAGTCGGCCATTTTCTCTTAGCCATGGCTGAAATGGTAAGGATTTTATTCTATTATCACCCTTCAGGTTTTTGGATAAGTCACGCAAAGATCATTTGGACTACAATTGTATATAGTACCTTTTAAATTAAAATCTAGAAGCTTCAAACTTTATTTAGATTAATAGTTGTGCTAGAAATTTTTTCATCAAGATCATGAATTGAATCTCCTGAACAAGCTTGAGGATCTATAGTTATCAAATCAAAAATTGACCTGTCAGGGTTCGAATCTTTTGACCTCCTACCACTACAGTACAAGCTGGGCACTCAACCAGTAGGCATTTTTCCATGGATCATTTATTACATCATTGATCTTATGTAGCTATTCCTACTGTAATTCAGAAAAGTAAGAATTCACACAAGGCTTCAAAAATTGAATCCAAGGAGAATAACACAGGCCGCTGCTCTAGCAGGCACAGCTTGGTACTTGCATTGTTGCTGATTTGGTCCATCTCTTGATTGTTAAGCATTTCCAATTTTTCACCATATATGTAGTATCACAAGAGTTGCAAAAGATAAATCAGTACAAGGACATCTTGGCAAGGGTTAGTGCTAATACTTTCACCCCATTTACTATATCCTGACTGGAGGCATATTCTTCAGGTTTATGGCTATATCCTGCAAAAGTAAATGTGCATGAATATGAGTTTGTTTCGTTGAGTGAATATAATAATGGTCATTTCATCTGTTTGCTTCTGCACATGCATGAATATGACTCTTTTTTATTCATCTAAATTTTTTCACTGCCTAAGAACACATGCATGTTGCACTAATGCTAGCCTTTCATAAAGCAAGGAATTGTTTCTACACATAAATTCTGCACTACCAAGGAATTGGTAAGCAGTGAAACTTGAATACAGAAGGAAAATAGATTTGATGACACATGGCATGTTTCATTCAGAAATAAAACTTTGCTGAAAGATGTGAAGCTGCTTTTATATTCAACAGCACTAGAAGCAGTTTCAGATGATGAAGTAAATTGTGCCCAATTAACTAAGAAAGTGTTCACACTGTTAATTATTGAGTAAAAGAAATTCAGACCTTTGTAGCATGGAATGAATAACATGCCCATTGGAGATATCCTGCAAGGGTGTGATGTTGCATGATTGATTAGTGGCCATTCATGGTTTTACAAAACAAAACAAAAAAAAAAACAACAAGAGCATTATCATGAAGCGAAAGTTTGTGACAGAATGCATCCAAAGCAGCTAACTAGCAGAAATGAAATAAACATGGAATACTAATATATCCTCATGTTAATACCTATGATTTGTACTAGAGGATAAGGAAAAATAAAAGCAACAGAAAAAAATTCTGTTTTGATATCAATTCACTGTCTCTTACCTAGCCATGAAGAGTGAATCATGGTAAGCTCTGCTTATCATCAACTTATGTGTCAGGTTTAACTCTTTTGATGCAGCTTCCATTGCCTCCATTACTGATTTATCAGAAAGGGCAGGAGGGTCCTGATTTATGATATTGAATTCTGATAAATTGACCCCACGGTTTTTTGCTATTGTAATTGCAGATTGCTGAATCTTCTCAATTACACTATTTCTTCGCTCCTCATCAATATCCCGTGTGTCTGCCAAAACATTAAACAAAAGAGAAGATTATGCTATATGGGTACCTAGTATAACCTTCAATGATCCATTTAAAAATAAACATTGAGAAAGATTAGTGCAAATATTTGTGTATAAAACTGTATGTCATTCAGAAAATTTAGTCAGAGAAACAAGCATACCAATTTCCAGGTGTGATTTACTTGGAATGCTGTTGATTGCTCCAGGATGCAACTGCAGAATACCTTGAAAAAAAAAATTACTAATTTCAACCACAGATCTACTAGAATTTAGGAGTGAGGGGGGTTCGAAAATTAAATAGGCATTAAAATTCAATAGAAAAACAAAATTCTGTGCTTGGGTATAAGGATAACATGACGTACCTACTGTACCAACAGTATCAATTGAACCAGATTCCAGTGTATGTTTCTCAACAGCTAGCGCCAACTCTGCAGCTGCTAATCCAGCATCATTTCTGATCCAAAGAATGCATGTAAACACTTAGAATCTTATCTTGATAGGACAACAAAACAAAATAAGTTGAAAAATATTCTAACTCCAGAAAGATTTGAAGTTGGACTGTGGAATGAACACCATAAAAGAACTTGCTTGTAATTTGCCACCTTGTCCACTAAAAGTTACCTAAAATAAATTTAGGAGATTGTGCATTTTTCCAAAGACAAGTTGATGAAAAAAAAGATACTGAAATGTAAAATTTTCAGAAATTAGCAATTACAGGAATTGATGAAACTGCCATTGAAAGATACATGAAAATACACACACACAAAAAAAAAAAAAAAACACAAATGCATGCATGTGTGCATTCCCACAGGCATATAGATTTTTCTCTTGTTCCAGGAGAGAACAATCACATCTAAGGATCTCAGAAAGTAAAAGAAATGTGTACAAGTTGTTAGAGATGAGCTATGTACAATCAAGCATTTGCCTAAGGGCAAGGATCACCTATTTGGCATCAACACAGCGCCCGCATGGCCCCCATTACCTTCAAAGTCTACTTTTATGCTTGCAGGGGCTGCAATTGCAGTTACTATGCCAATTGATAGACCTGAATTAAGGTTAAAATAATCAACAAGGATGGATAATTTGTGTCAATGAAGGGACAACATCACCGGAGAAAAATAGCTTACCTTCTGCCTCCAGAATGGGCCCCTGTTCTATATGCAGCTCTATAAAAGCAGAGTAACTTCCCTTCCTTAAGAAAACACTTGACAGGTCATCTTGATCTTTTGCATATCCAGCAGATCTAGCAGCCTCTAGAAAGGATAGATTTTGACCATCAACTTTTTCCTTCAGAGCTTCTGCAAGTGCCTCACTCCCTGCCAATAAGCGGCTGCAAATTGAACGGAAAACATGAGGACCAACAAGAGTTCTGGCATTTGTGCTTTACAATAAAAGCCTTTAGATTTAAAGATAAATAGAATAAGATATGCAACTCGTTTGTGCATTTAGAGACTGAAATAAAGGTAACCATTTGCTGGTTTTGACCTTCCCAAGCAGCTGATCCCAAAGCGAGTTGGCTCTTCTGAGGTGAACAAGATGAGCTCCAGTGACCTTTTAGGTTTGAACCAAGACCTGCGATACTCCCAATCAGGATAACATTGACCAAAACTAGGAGCTAAGATAGATTAATCTGAAAACATCATAATCATCATAAGAAAAACTTTACATTTGATGAAACCAAGAACTCTCCCCTACTAGAAAATCCACACAGATAGGACAAGCAAATTATTTAATGTTTTCATTTCCAAACAATGTGGCCCAAATATAAAACAAATTTTCAAATAAATAAGTAAATGCCCATATCATGTACGGGAACAACCTGTGATGATTCCGTTTTGTTCAGGATGGTTAATGTTTCGAATCACTTCCTGACTAATTTGAAATTAGTGACTGTGCTGTGATCAACTCCAAATCTGAAGCACTGATTGGTTCCAATTTTGGTTTGAAAGAAGGATTTTATTGATGTTTCTATATCAACCTATTGTCATCTGGCTACCCAAAGGGTTTATCAAGGTCAATTATCTTCTTAAAATATCTATGTGAAAAAAACTAAGTATCAACAGTTTACAATTTAGAGTTACAGCAATATATTTGTAGAGTTAGAATCTTTCAAAGCAATATATCTAGGCCTGCACAAATAAAAGGTTCAATATTGCAGGTGCAACAACTTTCAGGCCTTATGGCAAAATGCTGGATTCACAGGAACCGGATAATGCAAACCTTTTCAGTACATTGAAGGCTTCAATTGCACCTAAAACACCAACTACTCCATCATATTTCCCAGAATATGGAATAGCATCGATGTGAGAGCCAGTTGCAACTGCAGCAAGCTCTGGTTCACAGCCGTCCCTACAAAAGGAATGCAAGGTCAGAATTGGAGTACTTAAATAGGGATGTTAAGTAAAATGAATTTAGCCTTTATTATAGTTTAAATTGAGTTTGCACCATGAGCATCTCAAAACACCTTTAAAATCTTGTAAGTACTAAGAACCAAATTTATTGGTAAAGAAAAACTCACCACCGACCAAATATATTACCAACAGCATCCTCTCTAACAGACAACCCAGAGAGTCCCATCAAATTTTTTATGTACCTGCAGTCAAATATTTGCAATCCCAAGTGACATAAGGAAGCATCTTCATGAAGAGAAGGTGAATAAGGATGAAAAAGCAGATGCAGGTAAACGCACTTGACTCATCCCTGCAAATGACTTTAACAAAATTTCTAATGTAGCTTAAATGGAGGAGACAGCATGTAGTCAAATATTGGTTCAACACAATCACAACACCGTTCAGATTCTGAATATTAGAAGCGATATCAAAACCATATTTTTCAAATGTAAAAGGAAAGCACCTCCAAGATAGGCAAACTTCAACTACTAGGGGATTTCTACCTTCAGTCAAGAAATTGGCTGTCCACAAATAAAACAAGCAGTAAAAAAAAATCTTTTGAGATCAATGCTCTCATAAAGAATAAAGGAATAAAGCATTTGGTTAGAAACTAAAAAATGTTATACTTGGAATTTAAAATTCCTATACTCCATTAACCTTTATCAAACCATATGTTCTATTTGTTGGATAAGTGCTGAAGCAACAGAGTTCACATGTATAAGAAGAAAACACAAACGAAATAACAAAAGATGACATAAATAACACATTTTAAGAGCAGCAGAAATTAATTAGATCAAAGTCCATAACCAGAATCTTCAAAACATATACCTGCGAGCTAATACATCCTTCTCAGTGTACAAAACTCTAGTAACTGATGGGGCAGGGGTATCAGAGAAAGAGGATAGCTCATCAATCTGAAAAACAGAAAATCACAAATTTTTACCATAAAAATGTATCCCACAACACAATTACAAACAGATACTCGGAATAACAAAAACCGAGTAAGGGAAACAATTGAAAGTCCAAAAAAGAGTAATCTTTAGGCTAAATACCTGTTTTTGCAGACTATGAACGTCAACTGAAAGTGAAGAAGGTAAAGATGTTGAAGTAAATGAATGAGATGGTTCATGAATTGGGTAACCAGAGAAAACCTCCACGGTTTTGGTAGTTGGGTCCCCATTAGCATCAACTAAAATTGCAGAAACTGAACAGAGGAACAAGAGAAGGAGAGAGTAGGAGTGAGAGAGTATAATAAGAGACATGATTTTATGGGTAATGGGACTCTTGAGTTTATCACATGAATGATCCGAGTATTATATAAGTTTTATCCTCGGAGACTGGGACTGGTGGTAAGTTGACGTCAGTGGCCACTGGTCTGCATAATGATCCAATATATATATGTATATATATTTTAGATTGTATATTGTTTTAAATGATAATATTTGTAATATAATAATTTATTATTTTATTTTTATACTTTTAGAATTATTGTAAAGGTTTAATTTTTATAAAAATTTAAACCTACTGTACTGTGGAGCTTCATTTCATCTTTTTAAGTATTTTGAATAATGTTGGAAATGTTGAAAAATAAAGGAAGAGGCAAGAGACAAGAGAAAAGATGACAAGAAGAATATAGACTAAGAGATATGAGCGTAGTATTAAAATGATGAGGAACTCCTCTATTTATAGAATAAAAATTCTAATACATGTATGGACTGTGGGATCTAATAGACATTTATTTATTTATAACACTCCCCCTTGAATGTCTTAAAAATATTCATAAAAATATTACTAACTACATGAATACGCGATAACATACTGCCTCATTAAAAACCTTTACAAGGAAAAACTCAATAGGATAAAAACCTTGAAAAGGAAAAAGAGTGCAGTGCGTATTCTACTCCCCCTCATAAAGATATTACTTGAGATCTTTGAGTCTGTGCATTCCGATTTTGTACACCAATTTCTCAAAACTTGTTGTAGGAAGCGACTTCGTGAATAAATCAGCAAGATTGTCACTTGAGCGAATTTGTTGGACATCAATATCACCATTCTTTTGAAGATCGTGAGTGAAGAAGAATTTTGGTGAAATATGCTTTGTTCTATCCCCTTTAATAAATCCTTCATTTAACTGGTGTATACATGCAGCATTATCTTCATATAAAACTGTTGGGAGTTCTTTTTGAGGATGTTGACCACATGTACCTCGAACATATTGAATTACTGATCTCAACCAAACACATTCTCGACTTGCTTCATGGATGGCCAAAATCTCTGCATGGTTAGAAGAAGTAGCAGCAATAGTCTGTTTTGTAGATCGTCATGATATAGTTATACCTCCACATGTAAATAAGTAACCTGTTTGAGATTTACCATTATGTGGATCTGATAAATATCCTGCATCTGCATAACCAATCAAAACTGACTTTGATGTATTAGCATAAAATAAACCCAAGTCCATTGTACCACGAAGATATCGAAAAATATGTTTAACTCCATTCCAATGTCTTCGTGTTGGTGAAGAACTATATCTTGCTAATAAGTTTACTGCAAATGCTATATCAGGTCGAGTATGACTAGCAAGATATGTCAATGCTCCTATTACACTAAGATATGGTACTTCTGTACCAAGAAGTTCTTCATCATCTTCTTGAGGTAAAAAATGATCTTTTTTCTCATCAAGCGACCTTACAACCATTGGAGAATTTAATGGATGTGCTTTGTCCATATAAAACCGCTTTAACACCTTGGCTATATATGTGGATTGATGGACTAAAATACCATCTGCAATATGCTCAATTTGCAAGCCAAGACAAAACTTTGTCTTTCCGAGATCTTTCATTTCGAATTCTTTTTTCAATAAATCCACAGTTTTAGATATCTCTTCTGAAGTTCCAATGATATTTAGATCATCAACATAGACAGCAACAATGGTAAATCCGGATCCAAATCTTTTGATAAAAACATATGGACATATAGCATCATTTTTATAGCCCTCTTTCATTAAATATTCACTAAGACGATTATACCACATTCGCCCAGATTGTTTTAATCCATAGAGATCTTTATTCAATTTAATGGAATAAACTTCTCGAGAATTTAACTTTGGTGCTTCAGGCAACTTAAATCCTTCAGGAACTTTCATATAGATATCTTTGTCAAGTGAGCCATACAGATAGGCAGTCATAACATCCATTAAATGCATTTCAAGACCTTCATGAATTGCCAAACTTATTAAATATCTTAGTGTAATTACATCCACCACAGGAGAATATGTATTCTCATAGTCAATGCCAGATTTTTGTGAAAAACCTTGGGCAACAAGTCTTGCTTTGTATCTCACAATTTCATTAGTTTCATTTCGCTTTCGTACAAAAACCCATTTATATCCCACTGGCTTTATATTTATTGGCGTTTGGACAACAGGTCCAAAAACTTTAAGCTTTTCAAGGGATTTCAATTCAGCCTCAATTGCATCTTTCCATTTTGGCCAATCAATTCTGCGTCTACATTCATCAATAGACTTAGGTTCAAGATCATCGTCTTTTTTTACAATATCTAGCGCTATATAGTATGCAAATATTTCATCGACGTTTACTTGGCTTCGATTCCATTTTTGACCAGACACGACATAATTTATTGAGATCTCATCATTTTCAATATTTTCAGGTACCTAAGTTTCTTTTGGAAACTTTTCCACAATGTCAAGTGTCTTCTCAAAAAATTGCTCTTCAAGAGCATTTTCTCCAGAAATTTGATCATTTTGAACATTCGCTCCTTTTCTTTTTCTAAGATTTTTATCCTTGGAACCGATTGATCTACCACGTTTTTGGCGTGCAATAGACTCACTAGCTTGGACAACTTGTCCTTCAGGGACTACAAATCTAACAGGAGCATTTTCAGCTGGAACATAAGATTTAGTTACTCTTTTTGGATCAGTAAATGAATCTGGCAATTGATTTGCTACATTTTGTAAATGAATTATCTTTTGAACTTCTAATTCACATTGCCTAGTGCGAGGATCCACATGAGATAAAGATAATTCTTTCCAACTAATATGTTTTTCCAACTGTTTATTTTCTCCCCATAATGCTGGGAAAACTGACTCATCAAAATGACAATTAGCAAATCTAGCCGTAAATAAATCTCCAGTTAAATGCTCTAAATATTTAATTATTGATGGAGATTCATACCCAACATATATCCCTAACCTCCTTTGAGGGCCCATCTTTGTGCGTTGTGGTAGAGCAATTGGAACATAAACCGCACATCCAAAAATTTGAAGATGAAAAATATTTGGTTCCTGACCCAAAACCAATTGTAGAGGGGAGAATTTATGATAATTTGTTGGCCTTATGCGAATAAGTGATGTTACATGTAATATAGCATGTCCCCAAGCAGAAACAGAAAGTTTTGTTTTCATCAGTAATGGCTTGCAATTAATTGTAATATTTTAATGAATGATTCTGTCATACCATATTGAAAGTGAACATGAGCAACAGGATGTTCAACTTTAATTCCAATTGACATGCAGTAATCATTAAAGGCTTGAGATGTAAATTCACCAGCATTATCCAAACGAATTGTTTTAATAGAATAATCTGAAAATTGAGCTCTTAAACGAATTATTTGAGCAAGCAATCTCGAAAATGCCAAATTTCGAGTTGATAATAAGCAAACATGTGACCATCTTAAGGATGCATCAATTAGGACCATAAAATATCTAAATGGTCCACAAGGTGGATGAATTGGTCCACAAACATCTCCATGTATGCGTTCTAAAAACGTTGGTAATTCAATTTGAATTTTACTAGGCGATGACCTAATAATCAACTTCCCTTGAGAACAAGCTGGACAAAAAAATTCATTTGATTGAAGAATCTTTTGGTTCTTCAATGGATGTCCACATGAAGATTCTATAATTTTTTGCATCATTATTGATCCAGGATAATCTAATCGACCATGCCAAATAATAAATGCACTTGGATTTGTAAACTTCTGGTTTACAATCATATTAATTTCAATTGTGAGAATACAAGTATAGTATAAACCAGAGGAAACTGCAGGTAGTTCCTCTAATACACATTTTTTGTTTGATATGGTACTTGTAATACAAAGAAATTCTTTAGTATCCATATCTTTTGTCTCAATATGATATCCATTTAGGCGAATATCTTTAAAACTTAATAAATTTCTGTGAGACAATGGGGAATAAAATACATCATTAATATTAATAATCGTTCCCCTTGGAAGTATTATACTTGCTCTTCCAGAGCCTTTAATAATTCTTTTCCTTCCAGATATAGTATGAACAAATTCTTCTCCTATTTTCAATTGGGAAAAGTATTTTCTATCTTTAAGAATCGTGTGCGTTGATGCACTATCAGCAATACACAAATCTCGATTTTCTTTTTTCACTAAAGTTTGTGTAGCATCCATAATGTCTTCACAAAAATATAAGAAGCAAATTAATATAATACTTAAAAGAATATAAAATGTCACAAGTTTAAAATAAAACACATGATAAAGTAAAATCCAAATAATTATAAAAGTTCAATACAAAATATGATAGAAATATTTATAAAGGAAAATAAAATTGAATAATCAAAAACTAAACTTAGGCATCAAGATTGCTATTGCCAACTAAATGATCAATATTTCCATTTTGGTCTGAGAAGAAATCAACAACATCAAGATGGGTGACATCAATCGCAGTATCATCTAGCCCATCATTGTAGGAAAAATTTATCTCAATATTCTTTCCTCCATTTTTCAAAGATGCTTGATAAAGATCAACAAGATGTCTTGGCGTACGACATGTACGTAGCCAATGTCCTTTTCCACCACATCGATGACAACTAACATTAGAAGATGGATTAGATCCATTATTCTCATTAGTTCTTTTTCTTTCATTATTCTTCCCATTTTTATGATATGGTGTATTTCTATAACCACCACGACTACCATTGCGATTGCCACGAGAGTTATTTCGACCACGACCTCATCCACGACGATTATACTCTTGTCTATGCCCATATGAAATTGCATTCGCTTCAGCGAATGCCATAGATTTATTTAAGTAGGCTTGGCTTCCATTCACTTCAGGGAATGGAACAGATCCAGTTGGGCGAGCTTCATGATTTCTCATCAATAATTCATTATTTTGCTCAGCCACAAGAAGACAAGCAATTAATTCAGAATACTTTTTAAAACCCTTTTTACGATATTATTGTTGTAAAACAACATTCGAAGCATGAAAAGTAGAAAATATTTTCTCTAATAGGTCATGATCAGTAATATTCTCTCCACATAACTTTAATTGAGAGCTAATTCTAAAAAGGGCAGAATTAAATTCGCTTACAGATTTAAAATCTTGCAATCGCAGATGCATCCACTCATAACGAACTTTTGGGAGAATAACAGTTTTCTGGTAATCATACATTTCTTTTAAATTGTTCCAAAGAACAAGAGGGTTTTTAATAGTCAAATATTCAGTTTTCAATCCCTCATGTATATGATGGCGGAGAAAAATCATCGCCTTTGCTCGATCTTGATTTGATGCTTGATTTCCTTCCTTAATAGTGTCACCAAGACCCTTAGCATCTAGATGGATTTCAGCATCCAAAATCCATGATAAATAATTCTTGCCCGAAATATCAAGGGCTGCAAACTCGAGTTTCGCAATATTTGTCATGCTTAAAAAAATAAAAAATAAAAAATAAATAAAATAAAATATACTCATATTAGATAACACTATAATATAAAAACATAATATATATAAAAAAAACATAAAATAAAGTAAAACGTATGAATGTTAATAGTTACGGAATATTTGTTCCAAGCTCATTAAAACAGATTACAAAAATCTAAATTCTTAGTTTGAACATCGCTGGTATGATATAAATAAGACAAAATATATGTGTTAAACTTTGACAATACCTAATAAAACAACAAATTGAATTTCTATCCAAGATAATGTGGAATTGATTACAAAGTAACAATAATAATAATAAAATATGATGTATATAATCATACTGATATAATAATCTTTTGATAATGGGTAATCATTAAAATTGAAAACGAATTGGCATAAGAAACATTAATATTGAGAAACGAATCAAAATCTCATCCCAGATCCAATGCAAAAAAAAAAAAAATTATATCATGCCGATTAAAATACAAAGTAAGTTTAAAATAATTATTCACAACCATGAGATTACCTTACATCGAAGCAACCTTAAACCAAAACAATCGTGCTGATAACGTGTTGAAAAATAAAGGAAGAGACAAGAGACAAGAGAGAAGAGGATAAGAAGAATATAGACTAAGAGATATAAACGTAGTATTAAACTGATGGAAAACTCCTCTATTTATAGAGTAGAAACCCTAATATATATATGGACTGTGGGACCTAATAGACATTCATTTATTTATAACATGAAATGATTAAAAAATGTTAAAATTTTTTTATTTCACTAATTTTTTTAAATTTAATTATTAATTATATCAATTCTTTGTATTTCACTGTTGTATCTTTATTCATGCTAGAACACGAGCCAATAAGTGTGCTCATATTTTCTTAATATACGATCCAGATTCTATCTTGAATTATTATAAATATTTTTCTTCAAAAAATTAAATTTAAAAAATTAGATAAAATAAAATTGCAATTTGCATTTCAATTTCAATTTAAAATATTTAATTTAATTTAAAAATAAAAAGTGCAAAAGGAAAAAGGAAAGAGCAATTTTTATTTGTGAGAGTGAGACGGAGAGGAATGCAAAGAGGGCGGAAAGACTAAAGTCAAAGATCGCCCATCTCTCATCTCTCTCATTCTGGTGCTTACAAAACTCACAAAACTTGGAGATTTTACTGTAGCTAGCACCTTCTCGAAGAAGAAACTTAGAAAATCGGCGAAAATGGACGTAGCAACAACGGCGGCGTCGGCATCGTCAGCAGCCAGGCACACGTGTCTAAAGCTTGAAATAGCCACTGCCCCAACCGAACCGATTTTCGTCAAAGGCACATGGTTCTCTTCTCACTTTCACCTCTCCATCACTGATGGCCTCAACGCTTGGGTTTGCGATGGTATGCCAATTCCTCCACTTCTCTTTCCATCACTTTTTCTCTATATATATTGTGATTTTCGTTATTCCTTTTCAAATTGACAGCGACAGAAGAGGATGTGAGTGAGAGAGCGGAGCAATGGGACCAGCCGGTGTCTGAGTACATCCAATTGGCCGAGCAATACTTAGGGTTTCAACAACCTGGTTCTGTCTATGGTTTCGCCGACGCCGGTGATGGCCATAAACGAGTTTGTCATTTTCTTCCTTTTTTGTTTATTTTTATAATTCTTAAGTCCTTAATTTAATTTTCTGAGGAACTGGAAATTCTTGAAAATTCAGGTGTTTGTTGATGATATGTGTTTGTAGTTGTCATGGACATTTGAAAAGGAAGGGACTAAATTAGAATGGCGATGGAAATGCAAGCCATCACCCGATAGTAAGAAGACTACTGCAGGAATCTTGGATTTTTTCATGGATGCAAATATAAGGCTAAGTGTGAGTCTTTGATTTATGTTTCTTTTGGTTTATGCTGTGCAATTTCAATTAACAAGGGTTTTCTACTGATTTGTGCAATTGTAACATGTATGTACAGGACGAAGTTGTCAGCAAAACTCAATCATTTGAGCGGATTAAGGATGAAGCTGAGAAGTGTTTGGCACAAAGTGAGAAATTTAATAGTGAGAAGGTGGAATTTGAATCTGCAATATATGCGAAGGTTGAATCCTTAAATGCCCAGCACTCGTCTTGTTAATATGCTACTTTTTCTTGAAATCTCAAGCATATTTTACTTGATGTTGGTAATGACATATAATGCAGAAGTTTAATTGTATTCCAAATGAATTTTAGTTGTAGATTTGCTACTTATAGTGTCTAAGGGTTTATGTCAAGTTCATTTATTGTTGCTGAGATATCATTGGTTATGTTGTATGTCACATATGATGTTTGCTAAGTTTCGGAAAATTCAGCATTACTAGCCCAACTTAGGTCAATGCATTTTCTTTTCACATGGGATTTAAGTTTGTCATTGTAAATCTCATTTTTTTAATTTGCCAACATCTCATGATTTGCTTAATGCTGCATCTACCTATTAGATGACAGAGGTTCAGTAAGAAATATTACTTTGGCTTTTCATTGAGAAAATTGAGGGGAGGAATCATCATGTTCTGGAGCTTATTGGAACTTGAAAGAATGGATGAATTGATGTAGTAATTTCCTCATTGCAATGATTGGAGAAGCTACATTCTAGAGGCACATCAGTCTAGTCAATTGTTGATTGCCTTGCTATATACATATATATTTTTCCAACCATGCATAAAAGTCTTTCTTCCTCGATACAATTTCAAACATGGCATGACAAAAAATATTTTTAAAGTGTTACTTAACACAGAGTAAGTTTAAACTATATGCTAGCTTTAGAATCAATCCTCATCTTTCATATCTCATGACATTTTAAAATTGACATGGTCAATCTCTGCTTCTAGTTTCTTGGGGTATTGAATTCAAAGAAACAAAAACTTAGAGAACTTCGAGATCAGCTTTCGAGAAAGGAAACTTCAGGAAAATTACCACAAGAAGAGGAAGAGTCCACAGACAAAACTGAGAGTTTTGATGAAGGCAGTGATTATGAGAAAAGCGAGGAAGAACCTTCAGAGAGACTCACAGGCACTTCAAAGGGTGTACCATCAAGGAGGGGCCGAGGTAGAACGAGGATTATGCACAAGTAGCATCTCACTGGTAAATTTACATTCCAGCTTGTTAGCATGGCAACAATTTGGAAAATAAAATGATATAGATACGTGGTCGAAGAAGGTTTGGTCATTCATGAAGCTAGATGGTTGTGTTTTGACCATTTGCTGTAGGCATTATTGTCCACTGTGCTTCTTGAAGGATTCAGTTTTGATATCTTAGAAGTTTCAAATATTGAGACAATGTAATATTAGGAGCTGAAGAAACTGAGGTTTAAAATTGTTCATTTGCTCTTGTTGTTCTCATATTCATGTGTACAGTAATATTTTGGTTTTTATAGGATTAAAATTGACTCAACATGGGTTCTTTAGATTTTATTGCCGTTATTTGTCTCATTTGAAACTTATATTTTGGAATGTCCCAAGTACACAGAATGGTTGATCTGATAGCATTTTGAGTTGTGTTCTAAGATAAAGACAGCTTGGATCACAATATGTACCTGTAAAAGTTGGAAGAGCATATGTAAATGACTGCTCCTCATGGTAAAATGAATAGGTAACACCTTGAAATTAATTCCCTCTTGGTAGTGGAATTGGACAACGTAATAAGATTCTCAATTTCTTGTATTTTTCTGTTTTATAGCGAACCATGTCTTCTGGTGTTTGCCTTGTAGCATTTGTCGTATACATCTTTTGAAGTGGTCTTCATTTCTTCTTCCACATCCATGCAAGGAAACTTGTATGTAAATTAGTTGCAAAGATAATATTACTATAAGGATGACTTTTGTCTTATCAATTTATCATCCATGAAGGCTACCTAATAGAATTAACAAGCTATATAATATTTTAAGCTCTGAAAACGTCATCATTTACACAGCTTGTCTCATAAAAGATAAGGTTTTTAGTACCTTGTTTCCATGTCTATAGTTTCTGCCGGCTATATACCTTGAAATGGAATCATAACTCTCTAGTATAAAATACCTCTTTATGTCCACATGCTCATCATCAACGAGAGAGACGGAAAGAATAAGCAAAGACGTGAAGATGTCAAGTTGTGAAGGTGAGTTTCTAGTACTAATATGGTATACCATATCATTATTAGGTAATTGCATCTGATATTTACTTGAGGTTTTCATGAAAAATTGCAGGTAAGAGTTCATGGCCAGAGCTAGTTGGCATTAATGGAGAGGCCGCAACAGTTATCATAACGAGAGAGAACCCAAAAGTTAAGGCCACGACTGTCAAAGAAGGGTCGCCTGTATCAGGGGATTTCCGGTGCGATAGGGTCCGAGTCTTTATTGATGACAATCACATTGTGACTCTGGTACCTACAATTGGTTAACGAATCCAACCATAAAATATTAAAGAGATGAATAAGCCCTTCTTTTTTTTTTTAAGTCTGAAATTTACGTTGTTAATTTGCTTTCCATGCGTGCTAAAACAAGGTGACTGTAGAATTAATATGTTGCTGTCTTCCGCTTTTATTTATTTATTTTTCTTTTCTTCTTATTTTTGTCTTATCATTTCTCAGTTTTCTTTAATACTTAATATGATTTTATGCGTTAACGCGCATACACGTGTGAGCATGCGCAAATGTTGTGTGCTGTTCGCTTGAAAGTCTTTAGTGCCTGTATTCTTTGTCTATTAGTCTCTGTTTGATTTTGACCATTTTTCCTCTATTAAACTAAATCGAATTAAGTCAATTACTTACCGTTCTACACGGTCACACCATGTTTCATACAAGGCTATGCTCTACATGAGGACTAGCTTTAAATTGTTTTCCATTTCAAATACCACCGCTGGCTTAGGGAATAAATGAACAATTATTGTGTTTTATTTATTAAGAGATAATTAAAAAAAGTAATATAATGTTTTAATCATTTTTAAAATATTATTAATGATTTGATGCAAAAGAAGAAAAAAATTGAGTGTTAATGTTAAATAATAAATTTATTTGACTAATAATTCCTTAATGGTGTATATATTAGCTAAAATAAAATTTTTGAGATATTGTAGCGGGGTTTGAAACTCCGCCTGCGAGTATCGTAGCCGGTCTCAAGCCCGGATAAAGGAGGAGGGTTGCGGTAGGTTGGCGGCCAGTGTAAAAATTTTGCCAAACTTTCTATGGATTCTCAAAACTATCATTATACCGTTGGGACGTGCTCACCTAGGCACGCGCTACATCGGCACCCGGGTGTAGTGTTAAATGAGCAAGGGGTTCCATCACATCGACGCCTGGGTGTGGTGGAGTATGAGCAAAGGTTCCCATGCCATGGACGGGTATGGGTAAAGAAGTTAGTCCCGCCATATCAGCGCTCGGATGTGGTGTCAGACAGGAAAGGGCTACCGCATTATGGACGAATGCGGCTAAAGAAGCAAGTCCAAGGGAGCCGATTAAGATTAGGTAGTTGGAATATTGACACTCTGACTGGGAAGTCTGTAGAACTTGTGGATACTTTGAAAAGAAGGAAGGTTAGTATTGCTTGTTTGCAGGAAATCAGGTGGAAGGGAAATAAAGCAAAAGAGATTGGTAACTCAGGATATAAGCTGTGGTATTGTGGCTTGGATAACAATAGGAATGGTGTGGGCATTATTATTGAGCCTACGCTTAAAGACAAGGTGGTGGAAGTGAAGAGAAAAGGAGACAGGATTATCTCTTTGAGGCTTGTTTTGGGAGATGACACTATTAATGTTATTAGTGCTTATGCTCCCCAAGTAGGTTTGGACGGAGCATCCAAGGTTCAGTTCTGGGAAGATATGGATGATATCATGCAAGGTATTCCGGATAATCAGCAAATCTTTATTGGTGGGGAGCTTAACGGGCATGTTGGTAAGGACAGTAATGGTTATGACAGGGTCCATGGGGGTTATGGTTTTGGCAACAGGAATGAGGAGGGAAAGAGCATTTTGGATTTTGCGGTGGCTTATGATCTAGTGCTGGAGAATACCTGCTTTGAAAAGAGGGGGTCACACTTGATTACCTTTAAGAGTGGACGAACCCAAAGTCAAATAGACTTCATACTTACTCGAAGACGGGAAAAAAGTAAGTGTAAGGATTGCAAGGTCATTCCGGGTGAAGCATTGACGGCGCAACATCGTATTGTGGTTTTAGATGTTAAGAATAAAAGTAGCTGGAGGAATGATAAGAAAATATTGGAACCAAGGATAAGATGGTGGAAATTGAAAGACCTAGCTCAAGGTACCTTTAAGGAGGAGTTACTAAAGGAAGAAATTTGGAACCTTGAGGCTAGTGCAGAAGACTTGTGGACAAAAATGGAAGGTGGCATTAAGAAAGCAGGTAGTAAATTGCTTGAGATCTCTAAAGGGGCAGGGCCTCGACCGCACGATGCATGGTGGTGGGATGAGGAGGGGTTTGACCTTTTTTCAGACTCTGCTTATTGTGGGAGTATTCGTGCACCGGGCTGTCCTTTTTTTATTGGAGCTTTGAAGGCTATAATAATTGACATTTAATTCAAACATTCAGCAGTAGTCAATAATCTCCTTTTTAATGTGTTATTAACAATTTGATCATTGTGTTCGTATAAAGTTTAAGAAACCTAATTATTGACAATAGCAATTACCTTCTGGTTTCACCTACTTTTAAAATGGAAAAATACGCAGCTTTATGAAGATTACTGACTCTAATTAATCACGGGGCTCAAATCTTAAATTAGTTTAATAAAAAAGAAAAGAAAAGAAAAGAAAACAAGAATATTGATAATGCCACAAAATTAAGTTTACTAATCAGCTTATTTTCATGCCTTGGAATAAGACTGCAAATTAATTAATTACTTGCTTTTTCTATAAATGGATATATTTCACCTTGTCTCTTATTAAAAATTACTGTTTTTAATAATTGCTATTCAAAGTCTGCTGGATTGATTTAGAAATTTAATTAGATAAAGGCGAGTCAAATAATAAGGACATAAGAATTCAATTCAGCCCAGTCAATCAACTATCCTAAATTTCCACAAATTACAAAACATGGATAACCATGTCAATGATGCATGCACTTACTTAGCGAGCAACTCTTTTCTAAATATTCATCTATTAAGCATTAACTCCAATAATTAAGTTGGTCCACTCTGAAATCAAATTGAAATTATACTTTTCCATTGATTAACAATAATCATTTATCAATATGTAAAATAAGGTAAATCAAAGTTAAGGGTGTCTAAAGAGAAATGTTAATACTAGCTAGATCATCGCCTGCCTTAAAAGTGTATTTACTTTAATTCGATTTTGCTAAAACTATATAACTATAACATAACAAGTTAACTATCGTCCATAAAATAACTATGCAACCTTTTTTTTTTTATCTTTCTCTTACAAAAATTCTCATTTTAAATCATAAAAGAATTCAATTTTTTTTTTATTCGAGATTCCTAATCTCCATTTCTTCTAATTTAATCATCGGAGGGTTCTTGGCAAGCCAAAAACTTTGCTCTCTAATTTTGTTTATTTATTTTACAAGTCTATAGATTCGTTTCAAGAATATATTAAAAATTTTAAATTTTCTAAAAAATTCAGCCTGTAATTTTCTTTGTTGGTTAAAGAATATATATATATATATATATATATGCAGTCCGATCATAACCGAATCTAATAACCCTTTTTTTTATTAGGTGATTAGATGATTATTGTGTAATTATCTTTTAACAACTTAATTAAAAAGAGACATGTAATTTTCTTCTCATAGTTATTATTATCTTCAAAAAGTTATTATTACATGTTAATCCATATATATTTTGTAATGCAGTAAATTTCACATTTAAACCTGATAAGTTTTTTCTTTACTTAAAATAATAATTTTTTTTAAAAAATTACTATTATTAATTAAATAGTTTACTTCCATACAAAGAAATAAAAGTACATGCAAACTATTGACTTTTGACTCTCTAATTAAATAAAACTAAAAAATAAAAACCGTGTATTCATATTCAACTAAAGCAATCTTAATCAATCTATGGTAATTTTTTGCGACTAATGCTATTGAGATAACCTCTCTTTCGTGGAAATAATACATTAATTTTGGAAATGTAAATTTTTTTAATAAAACTATTAAAATTTATTCATACATTATGCAAATTTTTTTCATTTAAAATGAAAAATTTTCTTAAATATATAGAAATTAACTTAATTATATAAATCATCAATTCCTGTAATAAAAACTTTTTCTGAGTTCTGACTGCTCTAAATCAACAGATAAGCTAATTAATTAACCTTTTTTTTTTTTTCCAAATTTGGAGATAGAAAAAATTCATCATATTAGTTTATTACACATAAGAATATATCTGTAACAATAATAATTTTTTATATTAAAAAATGCAAAAAAAAAAATATCTGGTATCAAGGAATGCTGAAAAGTTCTAAAAATCTTAATTTAGCAAATATTTAATACGAGAAAATACTAAAACATTACATGTTAGTAATTTACTCCGGTCTTGTGGCATAAGAAATATATCTATTATGGAATGAAATCCCCCTCCAAAAAAAGAAGAAAAAAAACATTTCCATGTAACGTGAAATTAAAATCTTTGCTGGTAATTGGGAGACAAAAACATGCATAAATAATATACACAAGACATGAAGGCAAAGATGATTTTCATGTTCTCAACGTCAACCCTTTGTGCTATTGGTCACCAGCAGCCAGCATTTATATAGACAATAAATGCTTTCAGGTTTTTTGTTTTTTTTCTTCTGAGTCTCATACGTTCCCACTTTAATTTACACCAAACTAGTCAGAAATATAAGCCTTGATGTTCAAAGTCCCTTTTTTTTTTTCCTTGTCAAATTCTAAGAATAATTTATTTCACGTTTTAATGGAAAGTCAAAATTCAATTCTAAAAAATGGAAAATGAAAATTTGAAATTATGCTTCCTCTATACTCCATTTGCATAAAAAGTCTAATTTAAATTATTATATAAATTAAATAGCCTAATAATATCAATTATAATAAGTTATTCTCCCAAATAAATTAAATAGCCCAATAAAGTCAATAAACTTATTCTTTTATATCATAATAAAATTTAATTTTAAAATATGTGTTACTAATAAAAAAATAAAAAATCAAATATGAGTCCATTATCTTATATTTATGTATACATGAATAACATTTGTTATACGTAAATAGTTAGAGATAACAATTAATTAGTCATAGCTTAGTCACTCTCCACAAAAGGTGTCAAATTCTTACAAGTACAAGCAACCTTTAATTTCTATGTAAATACATAGACAAATTTTGAATCTTTTTCTATGTTTATTGCACTACTATAGAATAAGTACTTGAAAAATTAACAAAATGCAAATAACAACAGTTAGTTGTAGAATAAATTAATATTGCTATTTAATGTATAAGAATAATTTATTATTACTTTGATTAAAATAATGATAGTGATAATGATAATGATAATTATAAAGACATTAACTATATTTTGACTTAGCATCAGTCAAAGACAAGCTGCTTAAAAAAATTGAGAGAGCGAGCTGAATTTGAAGCCATCTGTTCCAATTCTCTTTCAATTTCAACACGTAATTTTTAGTTAAATGTATAAACAATTATCAGTCTCTAATCAGTATCTGTCCACAATTTGTCTGGCTGGATGTCACTAACCCAGAATTTTATTTTTATGTTTTACAGAGTCAATTCTTTCCTTCATTTTTACTGCAACCAGTCAAAGAAATAAAATTTAACAATCTATTTTATGTTAATTTAACTCTTATTACATTTCCAATTTACAATATCATAACTCAAGAGATAGTTTCACTGAATTAAAATTTTTTTTTCATAATAACGAGAATTAGAGAATAAGAGAGGATATATATAGCCTTCTTGATAGACATAATAAACTAAGAGAATATATCTTAACCATTATAAATCAAAGAAAAGAAAAGATCTTTGAAAAATTTTGCAAAATGATGTTATTTAATACTATAAATACAAATTATGTGTATCTTACATGTATAAGAAGAAAAAAAAATGTACAATTAAATCCAAAAAAAAATTACAAAAATGAAAGAACAGATTAAAGAAGAAAAGGGTATAATTTTATGAATGTTTCTGAACCTGTAATTTGGTTCCGTATAATGTATAATTCTGTGTAAAATGCAAGAAGCTAATTAAGAACAGAAGTTTCTGATCAATGAGCTTTTATTTATGATTAGTAGCAACACCAAATTCAACCATGAGACGTGGATAACCAGTAGCACGAAACAGACCATTACCAGCAAAATTCATTTGCTTGACAGTATTAGGGCAGGGTGATCCGCCAGTATTAGGACCATTGGTGCAGCCTGAAGCCCCAGAAGGAGGGACAGGTCCTCTTTGAAGAGACTGAACAGCAAGTTCTTTGTTAAGCTCTACTTCTTCATACAATACCCTGCTAGCTTGAACATGTAAAGAAAGTAGAAATAATGCAGCCAAAACAATTTTCAGAAACTTCATCATTTTTCTTGAAACCAATGCCTAGCGAATAATAAGTATATCAAGAATTTTAATTTGGAGGTGTTTTGTATGTTGGTGGATACGTATTTATATTGAAATTTTTATAAGCTTTGAATAGTTAGGTCAGCATTTTATTTTTAATTTTTTAACATTTTGACTGTTGACTACTAGGATTTTTCTGCTTTTATTATAAAATTGAATGGGTCATAACTATTAAGCAAGAAATCAATTCAGAAGAGTTTTTTGAACTTGAATGCCAAGAATTTTCATCTATTAACGTGAAGACTCTGTTAGATTAGTAATAAAATTAAGGAATTGATAAGGTCTGTGATGATTAAAATTAAATTAAATTAAGGAGTGTTGATTAATTCTGAGGTTTACCATGTGAGTTTTGTTCACTGAAGTTTCATGTGATAGGAAATTTCTTGAGACTGCATTTGCTTAGACCTTAGAAATTTTAATGCTTGTTTTTTGGTTAGGAAATAAGCGCTTGTTTATGTCAATGCTGACATACGCACAAAGGTTAGTGATAATCAATTATTATACTTAGGGTCATGAAATCAGCAAATAAGTCACATTATATTTAGATGCTATGGATTAAGTTTTTATAATTGTCACATTTAGGGGTATAAAATCAGCAATTGAGTTTTCTTTTATTATTGATGCTATTTTTTAACATTCTTAATATTTAACCCAATTCAATAATTTAATTAGAACCGATTCTATGAATTATCTATTTTCGCTGGGAATGATTATAGATCATATCTCGGGAGAGTATTGTTCAACCATTTGTTTTCTTAGGTAATTGGACACAGGGAAAGCAATTAAACTAATGACAGCATTGTCTCACAAGAATGAAGCTTTTTATGGTGAAAGATTCATTGAAATCACTCATTTCGGATTGCAAAGAAATTTTCCTTATGAACTTTATAGTGATGGATTGTGACCATAATGATAAAGGGTACCCATGACAATGTCAATGTATTTGAATAATAATAATAATAATAATAATAAGTGGGAGTGGTCATCATCATTAATAATGCTGCGAGAATTAATGGCGAGCAAGGCCTACGGTTAAAATAAATATTATTACCGTCAGGTGACCAACTCTAAGAGAAGGCAGATTTTGATAAAGTATTTCATCTTTACACGAGCTTTAATCACAGTGATTTGGCTTCTCAATCGACGGTTGAGCTGCCATAATTCAATCCTGGACATGGTTTGAATTTTCATCATTTAGCGATTTCAATAACTAATCCAAGCCCCAGAAAAAACATGAAAGCCTCATCATAACAAACTAAAATGCTGTAGGCAAAGAACGGCATAAACACCCTACAAAATGTTAGCTTATGAAAAGATTACAACCTCACTCCAATTCTAAGACCCAATAATTTCCCCAAATACATTATTACAATGGACAATGACCCATAATTTTAGCATAGTAATTCTGATCCAAAGCTCCTTTAGTGCCCATTTGAAGGCCTAAATACTGCATAGCCATTGCCACTGCAAGCCAAATTTGAGTATTCCGGACTGAAATACGGAGCACCATCACCCTCGGCGTTCCTCAAGCCTACTAATGAAATATCTGATCCAGCCATCTGCCATTGGTTTGAAGTCAATCCCTCAACATGCCCATTTGCATATGGCAGTGGACTAGCCTGGGGAATAAATTCCCTCATGGTGTCAAACTGGGTGCCAAAAGAGCTATAACTCCTCTGAAACCCAGAATCATGATAACTCCTTGTGCGCTCAAACCTGCAAGAACTGCTGGTTGAGGAAGGCAATTCAGTTGATACACCTACTTCACCTGGAAATGAACATTGCCGATTTAGGAAATGTGGTCCGTTGTTAACAAACTGGAAACCTCTGCTTGCCCTAGCTGCCTTTCCAATGCCATGTTCATCATCAAGCAGATCATTGATGATATCAAGATGTGGGAACTCATCCGTTACCACACCTTGAGAGCTCTCCATCCGCTGAGGTCCATTCTGTAAGATATCCTGAGTCACCATCCCAAATGGAAAGCCAGATTGGACGGAGTTTGAGTCTACCCTGTCAGAGCTCTGGGGTAAGAACATCGATCCAGATACCAAAGCAGGTGGCTGACTGTGTGTTGATGGCAGGCTAACTCCCAAACTAGGAGAGTTGGCATGAGCAAAACCTCCTGAACTTGAGCCAACAGGATTACCTACAATAGCATTTCGATAGGACAAAGAAGCATAACTATGATTTGCCAGTGATGGTTCAGGGCCCAGCCGACCTGTTGCGCTGATTGAACGAGCAAGTAATGGGGGCGTTTGAACCAAGGAAACAACAGGAGCAGCTGGTCTGGGGCCAGGCATTAGAGGAGCACTGAAGGGCCTTGACATCACAGGCACCTGCTGTAGCATTGGCTTCTCAGACATTTTCAAAGTCGAGGCGGTTTGGGTCTCAGGCTTAGACAAGCCTGCATTTTGCAGAGATATTATTGATGGGGCTGGTTTATCAACCTGCTGTACAGAATTTGAAGATGCTTTCTGACTTGGAACAGGATCTACACTGGCTGAACTCTTGTTTTCCAACTTTAATTGAACAAGGGACCTGAGATTTTTGGGAGGACTTCTGGAAGACATTGGGATAGTTGTTGCCCTTTCTTTTGACGATTTTTCCACATCAACCAAGTCTTTGCTGCTCACTTTCTTGTGTGGCACAACTTCTTCCACAACCTATCTCACAAAAAGGAATGCTCGTCAAGATACACTTGTAAGAATTAAAATTAACATCAAGCAGCAGGAATGTTGATGAGTTCAAGGGTGTAATTTCTGATAGATTAGAAGCTTATTGGGGTTGCTCGGACTAGCATTGTAAGGGTGTAATTTTTGTGCTAGGCCCTTTCGCCCATTTTTAACCAAAAAATAAAAAAGTACCCCACCCCAAAAGAACTCCTTAAGAATTTCTACTGGAATTATGTTCCCAATTTGTCCCTCATGAAAAGAAGATGGAGGAGAAATCAATGACCACAAGAGTGAAAAATGGCAAGGATGAGAGAAGAAAACCATTTATTAAAAAATTTAAAAAAAAAAGATGGGAAGAGGATATTCTTCTCTAGGAAAATGACCAAAGCAGCTGTGCAACCACACTAGTAGATGTATACAAAAAGCTAACACAAATGGACTCAGATATTCAATGGTTTTGCCACCAAAAAGCCAAAACATCATCAAATTAGTGAAAACTTAAACTTGACCCCAAAATCTAGGGCAACTGTACCTTTTTAACTACATGTTGCTCAGTCCAAGAAATTCTATCTCGGGAAGAATTAACATCAGCCTCAGATTCGCATTCAACAGATTTGCTACTTCCAGTAGTATCATTGATATCCCCTGCATCTACTGTAGGTGCGGAAAGCTGATTGTCCATCTCAGCTGTCCAACTCCCATCACTTGCCTTGCCCCGTGGGTACTGCCCTCTACAGATAATAAGCAGAGGACAAATTGCATATCTATTTCAGAGGATAAATTGCATATCTATTCCAAAGGATAAATTGCATATCTATTCCAGAGAGTGAAGAAGGATAAGTAGGCAAAATGTTCATATTTTACCTGCTAGGTGATTTTACATATTGATAGCTTGAATAAGAGTTTCCTTTGTACGAGCCGTTTGTTATAACTGATGGGACTGAATCTGTAGAGCATGTTGATGAACTATCATCCATGGTTGATGTGCTCCTTTTCTCAGCTGTTCCGTTTGGTAGAGATGACAAGCCACTAACTCCACTGCTACTGGCTTCTGTAGGAGGATGAACTTCTGAAGTATCAGTATCCCAATTGACAGGACTTGCATCCCTGTCTTCTGAATCAGGCTGGAGTACTTCTGCAGCACCATCAACTGAATCAGAAACATCAGATACATCTTCCAGAATATCAGGCTTTTCCGCCACAGGTTGCACTTCTACCATGATGGAATCCTTTTTGTCATTACTTGGATTTTCCTCCTGGTGCTTGTCTAATAATGCCATACTAGACCTTTCAACCTTCCCCTTATCCTTCCCTTTGCGATTATTCCGCTTTTGTTTAGCCTGTAGTTAATAAGAACCATTAATATTCAAGTAAATAAACATTCATTATGATCATCTGAACATGTCCAATTATCTTAACTTGATGCAAACAAGCTTTAAACCTCTTGTTTTCAACTATAACTTGATGTGGAGCAAAAAACCAAGAAATAATTATAACAAAAAAATTGCTTCAAAAAACTAAATTGTGTGCATCAAATGATCAAAACTCCAATCATAAATGTCTCCGTTTGTTTTTAATCATCAACATCTGGACTCAAGAAGAGGTATAGGTTCAATCCGTATGAAGAATGAAGATGCCACACCTGCTTTTTCTTTGATTTCTTTTCCTTGTCGGTTGGCCCACGTTTAGCCTTCTGCTCACTTTCAGCTAGCCAAGCTGCCTCTTCTTCACGAATAAGCTCTTCTTGCCTCTTTAAAGCAACAGCTTCCTGGTAAGCAACTTCAATTTTGTGGCTGCCAATAAAAAAAACAAACTTAGTACATATATTAATAAATCTAAGCAAGTAATCTACAATAGTCAAACCACAAAACACAGAAAAGTTTGCAACTCATATCATAATAGCTCATACAAATAAGAGAAATCATAGGCACCTCACCACTACTAACTTCTCTCAGCACAAATGTTCATCAAGAAATCATAACAAAAAGGGCATATATAAAAATTGGATATTAAATAAATTCAATAAATATCTAATCAAACTTCAGCAAAGGGGTGCCAACCTAGAACATACGAACTAAAAACTTAAACCAACATGATTGTCTCTCTCCTATTTGCAAGATAAAAAACAATGAACACCCTATCTACTTTTAAGATACATATCATTGAGAAGAATCAATGAGCAATAAACGAATTTTCCCAATGCCTATCCCCAACAAAAATCCAGACACAATAGAAATCATGATTTCGACAACTCAAAGCCATGACAGTTCAATCGTAATAACTGAAATTCCAAAATTGGAAATGCTCAATCCCACCTGTCCCAACCCTGAAAAAAATATAAGCAAAAGAAATTGCTCAGTATCTATCCTCAACAAAATCAATTAACAAAATAGAAATTAACACTTTCATTACTTGAACCATGACTGTACAGATCTTAATAACTGAAATTCCATAACTGGAAATGCTCACTCACCCCTTTTAAACCAAAGGATTTAACTGAGAGCAATTGAGCAAATAGAACACTGTCTTTAAGAAACATCCGGAAATAACTAGTGCATATTTCATTGGCATTCTTTCAATGCCATAAAATCTTAGCGGTTGCAAGAGATACACTTCAGAATTAATGCAAATACATATATCAAGTAATCATTATGCAATACCATAATTATGCAGAGATGTGTGGTGCTTTATTGGTCAGATTCCAAAAGGTTAACAGTGCTGAATAAGGATCAAAAAGAAAAAACAGAAAACTCCCAAATAGACCAATTAAGTCAAAAAGCACAAGCAGCACCATCAATGGTTTTAAACAAAAGAAGCAATTGCTTCACTATTTTTATAAAAACTATTGCAGCCTCAGAAAATACAGTTATTGGATACATTACTTGAAAATATGGGCAAGGACAAATATTTCCACAGTCCTGCGACCCAATTCAGTCAGACGCCTTTCATCGCGCTCAATGGAATCCTTGTTAAAGTCCTCACCAGAATTTCCATCCTGTACAAGATATAAACAGTTTCTAAGGCATCAAATGCAATATCGCAAAAAAAGAGACCACTAGGAACCTAAGAGATGGTCATGCAAGAAAGGCAAATACAAGCATTTTCATTTTTCTTTAGCAAAGCCTCCCATGACAGTACTTAAATCAACAAAATTATAGGGTCATTTTAGGAGGCTTGGATTGTTTGAACTCCCTTCTACTAAATGCACAGTGATATTAACAGGAGTGGAATCAATGTAACATATAAAAATCTCTATTCCAAAAGAATATCTAAAATTCATTTGCCTGCCAGAATCAAGAGGGGAATGGAATTGCTATCCTTCTATGCTCAATATAATGAATTTGAGTCCAAACATACAACCAAATATGATTTACTTCGGCTAAGAGGGATGCATGCTTAATACAGCTGTACAGGAATGAAAGACTATACTCCAAAACACCACCACCAAAACCATCAATAAAAGGCACAGCAGCAGAGACCCCCATATGCAACATATATAAAAAAAAGTCATTAACTAATAACAAAGAAAGAAAAAGGCAGAGGAAAAAGGAACGCCAGCGAAAGAAAGTACCTTTTTATTCTATCATTATTGTCATAAGTCCACTATGAGATTTGGGAAACACTAGGGGAGGGAGAAATTGAAAAACCATAATTTTTTAACCTTATTAGATATAACAAGTGTTGTTTTTGTTCTTTTCACTGATTAGATATATGAAAAATCCATTATTTTTTAACCTTATTGTAAACTACGAAGGAGAGGGTTTAAGGTGTCTCTATACCTTAGGATTAAGGTATTGAATTTAAAATCAGCTGGAAACAGACTTGATATGGAAAGAATCAGGCAAATTGCTCAATTCACCCAATTCCCTTCCAATTAAGTTGCATTTCTGACTCAGTCTATAGATTTGAATGGTTAAGATTGAAAAATTCAATTGAATTATACAATTTCAATTATTAATCAGGAAACAGATGATTTTAACAACAGCCATAATAAGGAATGGCATCGAACAATTACAACACAATAAACCATCACATTACTAACCATCTGTGCATATAAGTAGGATCTATCACAAAAAGTTATGCATGGAAAAGTAAAACAAGTGTTCAGAAACCAAGCTCACCTTTGTACGGTTTTGTGGGCCCTTTTCATCTTTTGGAGGCAACGGTTCCATGGCCGCCCTCTCAAGTAGGAGTAGCACATCATCCACCAAAACAAACATTTCTTTCTCCACTCGAACAATTGGAGCTGGCATTTCTTCAGCATCTAACAATTTTGCCCTCCCCTTCTTGCTCTTAGTTTGGCCTTCAAGAGCCTTCAATCCGCTATACAGGGAATCCATTACCAAAGTGGATGTAACTTCCTTTTCTATAAAGCAATGCTTTACAACTACTTTCAGAATAACATCTGTTTTTTCTCTAGACATGCGCCGCCGAGCATTTTGATCCATTCCTAACCAGAAAGTACAAAAGCTACAAAAATTGCAATGCTCTGTTGTTATCTAACTAATACTACACACTGACCAAACAAAATATAGAATGGGCTATAAAAGCATCAATAAAAATGTAAAAACAAGAAAATCATTAGCAGTTCATCATGGCAGGCTGGGAAGTGTTTGACAATATAAATAAATATCCCAAGCCAAGCACAACCAAAATTTTTAACCATGGTCATAGAAAGAAGACAATATAATAGGATGACTATCAAAACATTACAATTTTTGACGTATAGTTTATTCTGTAGTTGGAGCTAACGGTCACCATTAAAATGTTTTAAGTGGCTAACACTTCCAAAATTCAAAGATACAATACCTTGACCATCTATTTTTGTCCTCTATTAACCTCCCAAGCTTGCCTCGTCTCTCTTCCACAAAACGCCGACAAATCTGCTCTACATTTGTCAAATACACCCTAACAAGCTCTCTCCTATATTGACAATCAAGGCAACGAAAGGGCCGATCTGCTTTCTCCCTAAAGAAAATAAAATTTAATGCAAAAATTAGAAATTTCTTATCATAATGAGATAGACTGCAGGTATTTTCACACATAAAAAGTTAGTACATCAGACCCACTCAACTGTATGACAAGCATGCTCATAACAACTATAAACAAAAAAATTCTTAAAACGTGATTACAACAACCTTTACGGTAACATGTAAACGTAATACCTGCAAACTCTAGATTTATGATAAAGTAAAAGCAATACAATAAGAGAAGATTCTTCAAGAAGGATACACAGATGGACAATGGCAGTAATTCAACTTATTCACTAAATATAAGGGGATAGGAACAGGGAAGAGGGAGGAAGAAGAAGTTAATGGACACCTAATTAAAGAGACAACTACAGATTAGAAGACAACCATACCTTCAATCATTATTCCTCACCACTCAAAAGCATAACTCTAGATATTATATTACCAAAAACAAGAAGATTACAAAAGAAGATATAGTGGCACATCAACAGATAATGCTGCTGTAACAAAAAAAATTCAAAAGAATTGTGAATTATAACAAGGATTAAGCAGCAACAAATATAAATTGCATCATCATGGTGCAATGTGCAGCACAAAACTGAAGAAGGAATACAATTATCAGATACCTGATGACTTGCACTTCAGCCTTTATAATGAGTGTGTCAGCAGCATCTAAAAAACCATCCGACACTTTTGATAATTCCATGAATTTTTTCCATCCCCAATCATGCTCTTTCTTGCAGAACCGGTGTAATGTATCTATAAATTTATATTCAGTCAATAATACATCAGAGAGACAACTCCATTTTGTAACTAAGCCATTATATAACCAGCCAACCTGAGTATTTTGATTTTTTTGGATCCTTATTCACCACAGCTATTGTAAACTGTGCAAAATGACTCCAGCCTGGCTCGCAAACAAAAGGGAAAATTATATAATTGCCACCACAAAGAATAGAGAAAAAAAAAAAAGCTCATCAAAATATTTCTATTATTTAAACTCATTATTGACGTCAAACCTGGAAGAAGTTTGTCGTGGTTGAAAACACAGAGAAACAGAGAGAGATGATTGCACACATCACAGCCTTGGGGATATATTAATATATACCTGTCACACAGAGCAAAAGCCTTATATCAAAACTAACAATGCAACTTTTTGCGATAAATAATTTCAGTGAACCTGGCGAACAACATGAATAAAATTTATCAATATCCAATACACCATTGGAATATGAAATGCAATAAAAGTTAAGCATGGTACTTTATAATTTGTTCATTATTATTAAAATAAAGATTTGATCTCCAAGATAGGAAACATCACTCACAGATGACACCAATCATAAGCTAAACCACTAGCCATCATTTGTGCCCTCTGTTGCAAAACAGATAGTGGCAAAAGATTCAATGTTAAACACTGGACAAAAGCCTCTACAAATAATTAGTTCCATATGCAACATAACATACACAACCTCACATATATTTATTCTTGCCATAAAGGAAGAGTAAAATCGTACTTATAGTAGAAGTTAATGATTCAAAATGTTATTGCAAAAACTAAAAGCAGTTGAACCTGACAGGCATATGTGGGCATAGGCCTAATATCTATTAGAAGGAATTCAATAAGCTTAATAAGGTATAACCCACACACGTAATGTTCTTTTATTAACTAGTCCACAGAGGAAAAAACAGGAAACAAATTAAGAGTGTGAACTAAGGAAAAACACATTAAATCATTTCCCCATACACTGGGGTAATATTACCCAATAAGGAACTGGACATGGTACCGATACATAAAACATTATAGCAAAATTTGTTTTATTTTCAATCATTTCTATCCATTCTCAACATAGCTAAACAAATTTGCAAAGCTTTCGATCAATAAGCTATCTCATTCAGTGACAAAATATTTAATTAATTTAGATTCTAGTAGCCTGGCTATCATAAAATGGTGAAATATTTTTGCTTTTAGAAATTAAAAAAATATATATATGAGAAGGCTGAAGTGTTCAAAATTATCTCCCATTGGTGTCTGCACATGCTCATAAAAGACTCAAATCTATGCAGGTATTCATATAATGTAATCATCTAATTATATATGTGCCCTATGCATGCAGAATCAAATGTGCATGTGCTCAAGCATGTATACACTAATACAAATTAACAAAAACGTTTCGAGTTGTATATGAATTTGAAAAAAAAAGGGGTGTAGCTGAAGGAATGAAGAAATAATGACATGCAAAGCCTCATACCATTTGTAGCCGCCAACCTCAAATGCATTACTACGAAGTTCTCTTTGATTAATCTGTGAAAATTTCTCAATCTTCCATGTATAATTTCCATACAACTCAGAAGGTTTTGGCCCTATGATTGAAAAAAAATAGTTTGTGAAAAATTAACCACATATTCATTTGTATAAATGGGAAAGAAACAGGAAGCAATTGCAAAATTAGGAGAAGTCAAACATATATTCTGTAGAACAGAGGAAAAACTGAGGTCGTAAATATTTATATTGAATGTGTTACAGGTCACATTTTGGATAATTTCAATTATAGAACTATACAATTTATGTCAGCTGCAATCCCAATTCTAGATGCAAGATCAAAAAGAAAAATTAAATAAACAACAGACACGAGCAAATCAACTTGATAAGATAGTGGACTGGAAAGAAACAAAATAACTTTAAAATTCCTTTTCTTCCACCAAGTTGTCTCAATAGAAAAAAAAGTAACCAAAAGAGAAGATGATTTGTACATTTTTCAAGACCACATACTCCCAAATTGATTATCAAGAAAAAAAAGAAAGGAAATGTAACAGGAGAAGAAATCACAATGACAAAACTTTAAAGTCAATTTTCAAATATTAGTTATGAACCTTCTTGTGCAAATGAATACTGGGCATTGACAATTATAATTCTCCAAAAAAATTGCAATTGACTAGAATAACGACAATCCATTAGCTGCTTCAGCTGCACTAACTTCTCCCACATCCATGTAACTCCATTTATCAAGTATTAACACATGCTATCTCCACCATTCCTAACAGAAATTTCCTAAAGAGTATGCAAAGTTAATCCTATTGCATTAGAAGCATAGGAAACAATAAAAAGGCAAAACAAAATTATATGTCAACCCATCTCAGTGAATCCCTCTCTCTTTGTAAAAAAGGAGCATCCTCAGGATAGAAGTTGAAGAGAAAGACTTTAATGGTTATGGTTTTGGATAAGGCCACTTTTTCAATTCTCTACAATTCAGAAGGTAAGGAGCTTGATTTTATCATCCTGGAACTCCCATTGCAGCTCAGTACAACCCACCAAAACTTGGATCACTTTCTTTTCCGGGCATGTTGTACAGTGTCCACTCACTTTATTTTTCAAACTTGAAGATAACATGGATTTCCAGGAGCCTGATGATGCTCATTGCCAGCAAATAACATTAAACCCAAAAAAAAAAAATCCAAATATGGCATACCTCCATCATCATCATCATCAGTGTCCCAGTAAGGGGGCGAAGTTGATGGGGTTCCATTTTCCACCTGCTCAGAAGATCGCCATTCTGCCAGTGCTTCAACTGATTGGCAGCGCTGCCCACTCGAAAGCCCCTCTATAGATCTTCCAACTCCAGCTTCCTCACTCACAATCCCAGCCATTTCCACTCCAAAACTCCTTCCCCCTCAATCCTTCAACTCCAGTCACTGCCTAACAAGAAGCCCTTGTAAGAGAATAAGTTAAATTAGCCCTCATCTCAATTTGTGAAGTAAGAAACAGAAGATACATTATACAAACATAACCAGCTAGCAAAATTAGCTCTTGAAACAGTATGAAAACAAGCACTTCTCATTGTAAACTATTGTTTTTAACTATCCTTTTGCTTTTACAAAAAATAATAAATAAATAATAATATATTCCCAAAATAAAAATCAAAATATATTGCATCAGAGCAAGTCAATATGCAAAATCCACTGCAAACCATATTTTGAAAACCATCAGTTTGGCTGCTGAGAATGTAAGAGCCAAAATAAGAATAATATTTGAATGTTTAAATCTTCCATCGATTGGGAACTCTGTACATGAGAAACCTCCACTTAAGTAAATTTTTAAACAATCATTTGGCTCCAGAGTTCTGAATTTCCGAACACCAAAATAACACCAACTGCATTCATCTCAACTCTAAAATTCTCAATCACACATTTTCTTTTCTGGCAATCAAACCAAACAATCTCAAATTGAAAAGCTGGCATCGAAAAAAATTATCAATAAACCGTAGTCTCCGAAACAAAACTTCAATATAAACTCAAGCTCAAAATCAATCTGATTGATAGAAAAAAAAAGGCATAAATAAAATTAAAACACGTATAAAAGAAGCCATATCATATACCCTATTGCATTAAACGCACGCTAATTAAACTCTTTACAGTCTGGGACCAGAAACTTAAGATCGAATTCACAAAAAATACCCAAAACCCCGATCAAAACCAAACCCTAAAACAACAACGAAGAAAAATATAAAAATATATATATACAACCTAAAAAATCGTATAGAGAGATAGTAGGAAAAAGAAAAAAAGAATTGGAAACGACAACGTACAGATCGAATGAAGATGCAAACCTGAGCTTTTGTTAAATGGGTTATGGGCAAGCTCTAAGATTCTAGAGAGAGAAAGGGGTCCAAAGAGCAGCAAGAGAAAGAAAAGAAGAAGAGACCGAAGGAGAGCCCAAAAAAAGAAAAAAAATGTATTTTTTCTTATATTTGAGGGTTTTAATTAATTTAATTAAATCGATTTGTCTTTTTTTTGTGAAGGGGGTGTGAAAATTTTTATTTTTAAAATTTATTATACAAGAGGATACAGCGTGAAGAGAAGATATATGCAACAAAGAAGGAGGGAGAGAGAGAGACGATGGCTTCTTTTTTTCTTCCTCTGCTTTGCTCCTCTACTTCTCGCTCCCCCATCTCTAATTATCTATTAAAAAAAAGAGAGAAATATGGAAATAAAATAAATAATGGGGTAAATAAGGAAATAAAGTAAATTACAGAGGAGTGTTATAGTGTTATGTGTCCCAGGGTCGGTGGAGTGGACTTATATGGGAGAGCAAAACATGAGAGATGGCTCTGCGCTTTGGTCAGAATTTTTTTTGATTGGCCAAACACATAGAGGGGTCCACTAATATAAATATAATATTTTATTTATTAATTATTTATGACGGGGTTATTGAATGTTTAGGGTTTATGTCATGGTGGTGGTGGTGAATAGTTATGGGTGAAGAATTGAGGATAAGGGCTCTACTTTCTTTTGGGCTGGGTATGACTGATTTGGGTTTGGCCTTGGCATGGGTTAGGGTTAGGGTTTGGATGGTGTTGTTTTCCAAGTTGAGATATTTACACCGTACTCCAATTTTAATTTCTCTTTTTCAAGAATACTTTTATTTACATTTTTATGACTTTGACGTTCTTTTTTCCTTTTTTATTAAATTTTTGCAATTTTATTTTATTTTATTTATATTTTTTATTTAAAAAAATTAATATCATATTTTTAATATATATATAATAAATATATACATAATATATATATAACATATACAAAATACATATTTAATAATATAAATAACATCTGCAATAAATCTATATAATATTTTTAATATTTATTTTATTTTTTTAATTTTTATTCTCATAATATGTATATATCATTCATACAATATTCAATAAATTTTATATAAAATACACACAATTTAAATAATAAAAACATAATATATATAATATCCACAATACATCTACATAACATCTAACTATAATACATCTATAACACACCTGTAATATATCTATATAATAAAATTGTGTGTATTTTTTCATGTCTATAATATGTAAAATTTATTTAAAAATAAATTTAATTATTTTTATTAATATATTTTTATATATTTTATTTTATTTTTATTTTTTAGCATTATTTAGTTTTTATAATTAAAATTAATTTTTTTATTTTTATAAAAAATTATGATTTTTAGATGATGAAAATAATTTAAAATATTAATTTTTATTATTTTATTATAATTTTTTATTTAATAGTGAAGTTTTAAAAAAAATCAAAATTTGAAGTAAAATATTGATTGTATTGAAAGAAAAAATATTTTTAAAAAAATTTATTTTATTTAGGAATGAGGTATTTTTGAAATTTTGCACCAATTTTTATAAAAATATAAATTTTTTTATTTTTTATAGTATTTTTATAAAAAAATTATTTTTTAGCATGGTTATGAAAATGTCCCTTCCAAGTTTGTATTTGACCCTCTCATCTATTTTTTTAGATAATATATTTTTTATTTAATTTTTGTTTTTGATTCCTTGTTTTATTTTCAAAATATCCATTTAAAATAATAAATTTGCTTTTAATTTTCAGTTGAAATTTGCTTTTTTAAATAAATATTTTAAAATTAAAAATAAAAGAAATTTTTTAAAAAATTGATATTTTTAAAAAAATTTCTTAAATATATACTCTAATAATATAATACATCTTATATATATATTATATAAATTAATGATTTTAAATATTTATTAGAAAAAATATTAAAAAATAATTTAAAATAAAATATTATTTAGTATAAAATACTCTTAAATATGTTTAATTTATTTATAAATAAATAAAAATATCATTTTAATATATAATTAAAAAAATCAATATCAACCCATACATTAGTTTATATTTAAAAAATATATTTACATATTTTCCCATTTGGCTAACCATATATGATAGTTAGATTTTTAATAAAATATAATTTAATTTGTCAACTTTTTTAAATTAAAAATAAAAAATAAAAAAGAAAATATGTAAGATTTTTTTTCTTTTTAATTTTTTGTCTCCTCGTTCCCATTCTATTTTTAAGATTTATTTTCTTATTTAATATATATAACTATTTTACTTTTCATAATTATTTATTTTAAAAGGATATTATAAAATAATATGAGATATTTTTATATTGTAATTTTAAATTTTCAAAATTTTTATTTCGCAACTTAAATTATAATTAGTTTTATTTTAAAAGATAAAAAAATAAAAAATTATTAATAAATACTAAACTTTAAAAATATATTGATATAAAAATTATTTTGACAATAAATTACAAATTAAAACATGTAAAATTAAAAAGAAAAAATTAAAAAAAAATCAAATAATATAAAAAAAAAGAAAGATCGCGTTAGGGGTGGACAAAATAACCGTGAAAACCGACCCGAACGAAAATCGATCGAAAAATCGGTTAATCGACTGGTCGGTTCGGTGTTCTGTTCTAAATTACAGCAAACCGAAACTGTTTGATCGGCCAACGGTTTCATTGTTCAGAAAATCGAACCGACTGAAACTGCTCCTCTTCTATTTCATGCGCATTTCGTTTTGTTTTGAAACGGTTCGGTGTTCGTTTTGAAACAATGAAATTGATGGTATTTTAATCTCTGCAGCAGAATAAATCAGGTTCAATGATTTTTTATCTGAATCGAAACCGACCGAATTTTTTCAGTTCGATTTTTTCGCGGTTTATAATTTTGTTCGGTCGGTTTTCGGTTACTAACATCAACGATCGATTTTTGGTCGGTTTGATCTTATTTGTTCGGTTCGGTTCGGTCGGCCGAACCGAGTTTGTCTACCCCTAAATCGCGTTATCAATGAATTGGCAACTAATATTTCTCTCTTTCTCTCTTCGCATGCGCGCGTGTGTATATATATATTTGTGTCAACCTAAAAATATATTTATTTTACACATAAACACGACTTATATGATTATTATGGCAAAAATAACATGGTCTTTAATTTATCATATAATATTTTAAATTAATTATTTAGTTACATTTATCTTAAAATTTTCAATTAAGTTAAATATGATTTAATATGATAAGTCAACAATTTTAATGTAAAATAAATCATGCAATACACATTATCATGAAATTAGTAAAATTAAGGTAATAATAAGATTAACTCGTCCTTTAGGTTGTTCAAAATATAATTTCACTTAATAAATTCAATAATTTAATTCAAGAAATCGAGCCACAACCAATATTTATTATTTTGAGCCGCAATTAATATTTTATTATTTTAAATTTATTTGACATTATACAATGAATAAGATTGAGTCTCAACCTACTGGATTTATTTAAATTGATATTTCTTTTTTTAACTAAAGCGGTATACTCGTATTATTTTGAAAATATATATTTTTTATTTTTTTATAAATAATATAAAAAGTAATTAATATATTTTTATTATAAAAAAAAGTAAATTAGAAGTTACAAATATTTTTTTTAATACGGAAAGTCAATTCTTCATATATCTATGTCTAAAGAATAAGATGAACACGGTAAACATGATGAAAATGTATGTAAAGCAGTACGTACATATAGGAGTGAAATCAAATTTTTTTTTAGTGAAGAGGGGCAAAATAAAAATATTATATATATATTAAAATAATATAAATTTAAAAAGAAATAATTAAGTATTTTAATAATTTTAATAATATATATATATATATATATAATTTTAAAAAAAGAAGGGGACAGCTTGCCCCCTTCTCCTATAAGTATCCTCGCTCATGTGTGTATATGCCTTTGCGTTTGATTGTTCATTCCCAATGAAATTGGGTTAAGAATTTTAATATTCAAATTTTACTATTTTGATTTGAATTTTTTTAGCGATGAACTTAATTTTAAGTAATTCGATTTCTATATCATAAAAAGTTATTTTTGGATTATGTATTGCTTAATTCTCAATTTTATTTTAAGAACTATTTTGAATTATATACTCTGATTTATTTCCAAAAAAATTATACTTTATTGTCCTTTTTTTTAAAATAAGAGAATTAAATGTCATTTATCAATGAATATAACTTGAAGGAGTGTCCTAATAAATATGACCAGGAAAACAGACCCTCTTGCTAATAAATGAGCCATTGAGTTAGGTATCCTCACCCATTTGACAACTAAATTCCCATGTTATCTTAATAAAATTTTTACAATCATGAATAATAATTCCTAATTTCGACAAATATTCTTCATTATTGTGAAGTGATTGAACCAATTGTGCAACATCCAGTTTCACAATTCCAGGAGATGGATATTCCTTGCAGATTCAACAAAAAACACTCCGGAGAGCCATTACTTCAATAAGACACCAAATATCCTGTTTGACATGGCTACAATAAAAGTATCACCACTATTTTGTATAACGCCTGTAAAGCCACCTCTCATTGGATTAGATAACATAGCACCATTAACATTGCATTTCCACAAATCACATATAGATCGTTGCCATATAAAATTAATTGATGAACTAATGTTGGAGTGATATACCGTCACCTCTTCGCAACGGCCCCGGGCTCTAATATATAATTGCTGCCCCAAACAAGATAAAACTATACATGTATGTTGATGCCATGCTTTCCAAACAAGATAATTCTTTGATCTCCAAATTAACCAAATAAGCACACGTATCTCTTTTATCTTTGATTGCTCGTACACCTCCAACAATAAGCAAAAAGTAGATTGGAAGGAGGAATCCATAATAGATAAGTTTAAACCCCAAATCTGCCATATAGCTATTACCTTTTGACATAAAAATAAAGCATGAAGTAAAATCTTCTTCAAACCCACATGTTGAACATTCAACCAGGATGACAATAGCTCGATGTACCAATCTTTCCCTTTTATTATCCTATGTTATTAAGATCATCTAATCTATTTTTTTTTTAAATGGGTACTTGACTATTTGTCATTAGAGTTTTGTAACATTAATATTTTTTAAGAATGATTAAAATTTTAAATTAAAAAGAAAAAATAAAGGGTTTTCTTCAAAAAAAAATACTTTTAAAAATATATTTTTAATATTTATTTTTAATTTTTAATTTAAAAAATATTTCCTTTTCAACATATATAAACATTATCAAATATTTTTGAAAATAAATAATAATAACATGTAAATTAAATATTAAATAAAACTTGCATAACAAAACGGGTTAATTACATCAATAATCCCTGATATTTTATTTTTATCATATTAAAATTTTTAAACTTTATCCTTAAAATGTGATATAGCAATTACCATATAATAAAAAAGAAATTTAATTTTACCTATATTTTTTCAGTAAGCCTAAATTTATAATTGTAATAGATCTAAAATTATTTAATTTATCTTAATTTTTTATATATGGGTGTAATTTTTTATTTATTATATCGTATTAGATATATAAAATGATTTTAGGAATTTTATTAGAATAAAAATAAAAGTTTAAAGATTCTATTTTTGGAAATTTAGAATTTTAATGGATGAATGCAAAAAAAAATAGAAAGCAACGGTGTAATTAACCTAAAAGAGTACCGACCATCAACGCTCAACCGTCAATCTGAACCGAATTAATATAGTCGGGTCGGATTCCATGAATTAACTGCATCAAGAAAAACTTTTCCCTGAATTAAAATAGAGACATTGGAAAGTGGAAACGGCAAACTCTGAGCAAGCAGGGTGGGTTCTCTGTTGCCGGAGCTTTCGATCTTCTATTTCTCTCCCCATAAAAAGTGCTTCTCTCTTTATCAGAATTTTTGTCTCCACTTCATCATTACCTCTTAATTCATTGGATTGATTCTCGATAAGAGGAGATTTATATGTAGCTTTGTCAGGATGAATTGATGCCATTTTTGGAATTCAAGAATCATTTTAGCAAAAAGAGCAAAAAATTCTCAAGCAAGATAGTTAATGAGAATAAAGGTTTGATGTGGTATGCCAAATATATTAGTAAAGGCTAATTTTCTAAAAAAAATTTGGCTCATCGTTTGGGGGAGAACATTATTCGAATTTGAGGTGAGATCTTACCCTAATTTTTTTTTCTTTAATATTGTAAAACGCTTTTTTTTTAATGCAAAAGGAAAGCAAAGCACAATTCTTTGTTTAAAAAGAAAAAAAAAAGATTAGAAAGGTTTCACGAAGGATGGAATGGATTGATTAATCTCATGGTTTGATAGTCTGGATTGGGAATGGCTTCTTCTCTTCGGTTTTGTTAGGATCTGGCAGTGCTCGGGTAGTGCTGGGTTAGAACCATCAACATATCCCTTTAAATTTTGATAGTTGAGAAGGGGTAAAAACTGTGTTTTCAAGCAAGATAATTCTTGCTTGTTAGTTTAATCGAGGATGTGTGGTGGGAGGTAGAATTCAGGTTTTGAGTAGATGGAGTAGCCATTTTGATTTTGGCTCTGATATCACGTAAATATTAATGAGTGAAAAATATATTAATTAAGGGCTATAAGCCAGTATATATACAAGAAAACGTAACTGATGATAAAGATAAATACAACAGCTCTAATGTAGGAGATTAAATCTGTTACAACAGAAAGGATAGGTCTCTACATGAAAATTATATTATACCATGCTACCAGAGCTCAATGGAATTATTAAAAATATTGTACATTATGATAATGTTTGGTATTTTGGTAGGAGATATACTTTCTTTCTATCCCTTTGATCTAAACTCATTAATTTCTTGTATAATCTCATTAAAATAACTTCTATTTTTCTACATTTCTCTCTCTCTCTCTCTGTTTTTTTTATTCAATCCTCTAAACTAAGTTTTGAGGTCATTGGATATCATTTGCTTCTTGTTTTTACTTCTATTTTTCTATATTACATTTTTATATGTTGAAAATCTGATTGATGAAGTTTGAGAAGTGAGATTGAGATGGTTTGAACTTAAGCCTTGAGACTCTCAAGACTCGAATCCTAATTATTCAACTACTATATGCATGTTAGAGTGCAAGTATTGTGCCATTGTTTGCTCATATTGTCCTTGCATATTATGGTCAATACAAGGTGATTATCCTTTCACTTTTGTAATGGTTCTATTTTTTTCTTTTTATTTTCATTGCGATGTTTATTCTCTCTCTCTCTCTCTCTCTTTTATTATATATTTCCGATGTTTCACTATAATGACCTTATTCTTATGGTTATTAGTCTTGTACATTTTATAGATGTTCTATGAGTCCTATCTTTTTCGGGGCGAAAGTGAAATAAGATGTTAGATAAACGAGCTGAATAAAAGTTTGTTTGATTTGATAAATGAGTGGACAACGTAATTGAGCTCAACTGAAAAATGTTCATCAATATATTTAATTTAGGGTTGTTTACTTTTGCTTACCTGGAGCTGGTTTTTGGTAAAAGTTGATGATTAATCAATGTGAAACCTTTACAACTCAAATACAATGGAAGTTTCGTAACTTGAAGGTTTAATAAAGATCTTAGGCTCATTGAGGAGTTTGAGCATTGTAAGAGGTTGGTGGGCTTGTTCAGGCACTAACTCATCTGTGTTCAAATCAAGTTCGAGCTTGGACTTGAATAACTTAACTAATCCTAAACAATGTAGAACTTAACACTTTTTTTTCTCTTTCAAGCCTTGGTGACCTAACTCTATCCTGGATTACAACACATTGTCTTTTTAAGAATTCTTTTATAAGAGTTTGAGCTATTCAAGGATGATTCCCATATAACACAAAGGTGTTTTTTGTAGCTTATGCCTTATTGTGTTAGGATTTATCATTATGCCATTTTTCACTTTGAAGTACATTTTGATTTACCAAGTTTGAAGAGATATTGCCTTCAATTTTGGTATAGAGAAACATGAAACGTTGGAACTAGATTATGTCTTGAATACACTTTTAGTTTTCCCCTTTTGACTCTTTTCTTAAACTTATAAGTCTACACTTGCAGTTCTATACCAATTGAGCGTTATGGACAAACATAATTTTACTTTCCATGTGGGCCAAGTTGCAGAGGCAAGAACTTTTGAATCGGGTTATCGCGGTGCATGGTTTCGTTGTAAGGTATTCATCATACACTAAACAGATAAATTGTGCATACTATCAAGTTCTTAATTAACAACAGAGAATGAACTTAGGTGTACTGGTTTGGTTTCCTTGTTGTGGTTATTAGAACACAAAAAACTTCCTTTGTCTGTAAGGGACAATCTAGACTCCATGGATGAGGTTACTACGACTAAAGCTACATCTTCAACTAAAATGGCTTAGATGGTTAAATTAGTGCTTCAGTCATTGAGATTTAGTAAGCAACGGTGATAAAGGCACTGAAAGGCTTGGAGCCTTGGGGCAAAGGATTTTGAAGGCCTAGGCATATGTGTAAACTGAGTTGTAGAACCTAGGCTAAGGCACAAGGCAAAGGTGTACACGTTAGTGACAAGAGCCACACAATATAAAATAGGATATCTAGTCATGTTTATGCAAATGTTCATAGTAGTGACAAAACAAATAAAATTCCTGCATTGATAATTTTGAAATTCAAGAAGTGTAGAAGTATGTTCCAAGTCTTAACTCTCAATCCGTAACCTTTATAAATACATGGAATTAACCTTATTTAGAGCTTTTATCATATTTATGGGAAGATTAGCGAGTTTTGGCTTGACGTGCTTGGAGCGAGTCTCGTTAAAGGGAGCTTGTTTCTCACATTTCTTAATGGGCTTTGAATGTCAATCATGTATGCTCTAAGGTACATGTCATTTGTCCATTTTGCCAAAATCCAAATGATGTACCGACTCCACACCAAATGATATATGGACCTTATCTTATCAAATAATTATGACTTATGACCAATCACTATAAAGATCTCTCTGCATTATGGATTTTTTTTTCATTGAAATTTGGAACCTCTCACATTCTCTCGCATTGTCGTATTTTCTCTCATTCTTGGCACATCATAACTGCATATATTACAATTCTCTTATCATTCGCTTTTTGTACTTGCATGCATTATAATTGCACACGTTACACATCTTATAGCTTGGTGCATCTTCTTATCTGCACAAGCTGTATAATGTATACCACCTAGCTTTTGAGTTTATTAAGGTTGCACACTCTTCCTTTCATGTCTTATTTATTTTTGTCAGTATGCTGCTCACGTGTAACATTGTATCTCTCTTAATCACTCCAAGAACTCATCTCATATATTCCATCAAAATGGACTATTGAGGATGTTTTTTCTCCATTCTGCCATATTTAAGCTCCTTTTCATCACCTCAAAACTTGTAAAGCCTTCAAAGTGGACTATTAACCTTGTAACTTAAATAAAAGTGGCATGTGAACTTTGGTCAAATGTTCTGCAGTCTATTGTTTATTCACTGTAATGACAAATTTTGTTTATGGTTTAAATGGAAGGTTATTTCTTTCTTCAAGTAATTCTTTACGGTTTTCTACTCCAACTAATTTATGTTTTCCACCAGATTAAAGATGTTTGCAGCAAAAAAGGTAAGATGAGGTATGCCGTGGAGTACTTTGACTTTCCAGATGAAAGTAAGTTGCCTTTATACTGGTTCGCTTATGTTATCTCTATGCATTAATGATCATGTTTTGTCCTCCTCAAGGTTGTACACCATAGTATCTTTTTGGGACATCCACAAATGATATTCTTCATTTCTTTTTTGGAATATATAAAAAAAATCCACTTCTCTTTTTTGGTTAAAATTTATTATTTTCTAATATAGCACACAATTCAAGAATAATTAATACTATTAGTGGTTAAAATAAGGGAAAATAGTAAAAGAAATAAAAATTCTTAATCTTCATGTCAAAACAAAGTAAATTATTATTTGTGAACAGAGGGAGTAATACTTTGTGTGAAAGTATATGCTTGCACTTGTAGCTATGTTTGTCTGAAGCATGTTTAGATTTCAAGCAGAGGTAGTAATTGCTGAACTTTTACTTGTCCACAATAAATGTATTCTGGACATTATCATATTCATAAATCTTAATGCTAGATGAGTGTCATTGGATGAGGTGTTTTGGTTCATTGATTGATTTTTATTTGAACTTTATGTCCTTCATATAATTTTTCTTCTTTTATTAATTCCGATTTACAGAGATAGAATGGATGCATCTCTATCGAAAACCTGGTAAAAATAAGGATCCAAAATTGGTTTTGCGCCCTTGCTTTCCTCCTCTTTATCGTGAAAGCCAGTTTCCTGATATTAGTACCATCTCGGAAGTGGCGGTTATTGTGAATGATGGTTGGAAGGTGGGAGATTTAGTAGATTGGTGGTCTGATAATTGTTATTGGTCTGGTAGGCTAGTGGAAATATTGGGGAATGAGAAGTTCCGGGTAATATGCTTCTTTATGCTTTTGTTCTCGAATGTTTTGAATACTTACTTGTTTTGGTTTACTTCAAGATCCCTTGCTAATAATAAGTTGAGCATAGTTCTTGAATACCTCAAGTTGACTTAAATAATGGAATGGAAAATATCTGGAATTGAAGATTTCTGTTTACCATTTGACTTTCCACAGACAGAAATAAATATTTCAGTTTTCAAGCTATCTACAGACCGATATTTGAATTGAGCGAATATCAAATAGCCAAAACAACAACTCATATAAAAAAAAACTTCTATACAGGATTCTAAATCTTTGTCCTTTAATTTGTATGAGATTTTTTATCGAATTCATTAAATGCTATATATGTATATATATGTAACTTGTTGAGAAGTATTTGATTTGGCATACACCATGTTATATTTTCCTTGATTTTATTATTTATTGGACTGAAGTTTTTCTGCCCTAACAAATGTGTGATCTAGTTATCCAATTTACTTAGCAGAATGGGTGTCTGCATTGAAACTCTTGTTGGCATTCTGCAGTGCGATTTATTTATGGTGGAGAGTCTCTTGTTTCTTTGGTTCATTAAGATTAAGAAGGTTTGAACTGTCAGCCAATATTCAAGTCCTGAACTGAAAATTTCTTTTTTGGATACTAGATCAGTTGTTGGAGATTTTCAACTGTAAGGTGCAAATAGTCATTGAGCCCTATAATCACATAGGTTTATTGGAAAGGATTGATATAGAATAAGAAAAGATAGGATCAACAAATAGATTGTATTTTTAAGTGTTTTTCTTTGCTTGTGACCTAGTTTGAATTAATGAAAGGAACTCATCAGAGAGAACTCCTATTCCAGATTTTAGGGCTCAAACCTTGATGAAACACTTCTCCGTCCCTTTATTAATGTACAGTCTTTCAAAAATCACTGAATACAGAAGCAAATGCTAGATAACTAACCACTGCGATGTCAACTACCCACTGGCAGTGAAGTTTGATTCTATTCTTAGCTGCAGATAGAAAAATTCAAGGAATAGAACTACCAAATCTGCTGCTAATGATCCTTTTTCTTTTTGCCCCTTGTGCAAATTATTCGTAACCTGTTGAATAGTTGGAATCCACCATAGCCAAGGTTCACTGGCTGAATATTGATTCAGATCACCAGAAAGTATTTTCTGCTGTAAGGACCTACTGTCATGATGTATAGAGAAATTTGTAATGTAGGAACCACATGTTACACAAATGATATCTTATATCAAACCCAACCACTTTTATCATCATATGTTCTTTGATAGTTAATTACCCATAAGTATATTGCTTATTTTGCTTCTTCATGTGACCAGAAAAAACATTTTTCTTACTTTCCCTCCTTCTAAATGTCCATCTTTACAGATTGAGTTGTTTCCACCTCCTGTTGGTGAAGGGCTATCTTATGATGCTTCCTGCAAAGACTTTCGCCCTTCCATGGATTGGTCTCCAGATCGCGGTTGGACAGTGCCTGTACCTAAGGTGGTTTCCCTGAACTGTTAAAGTTTCATAGTCATGTCTGTTGCTATGTTCTTCATTCCAATACCATTTTGGGAATTTGTTTTGTGAATTAATGAATGTCAAAACCGGCATTGATGAGGCATTTCACGTCATCTTTTTTTATTTTTCTCTGGGGAGTGTGGCGGTTCAGTTATTCATTATCTTCCATATCATTTTTTTTATCCAGCATGAAGTTGAGTTTTTTGATGTTACAGTATCCTTGCATATTAATATTATTCCATCAATAATTAATAATTATGAACTGTAACTTCCATGAGCTCTGACTGGTTGATATGAAAATTTTCTGAAAATTTTGTTTGTTACATTATTTTTCAGAGTATTAGATGGATTAGAAAACAAAGTGTAATCTTTAATCTATGGAGATGGGGGGAAAAAGAGATGAAATGATTAATAATTATTTTCTCTTTGGATGCTTAGATATCATATTCCCTTATTTTGGAAGGGAAAAAGATGGGTTTTAGGGGATAACTAATCCCTCGTTATTTGTTCTTTATCAACCTTATTAGACATCCATGTGAGCAATAGCAGGTATCCTATTCCCTTTCGTCTCCTATCTACTTTATCCCTCCAGTTAAATAAAGCCTTAGAGCTTCTTTTGCCAATTTCTATACTGGTCTAGTAGACAATGAACATTGCTGTCACTCTAGTCTGCTATGAAGCGGGGAAGGTTTTAAATTGAACAGTGACGTGAATGGGTTTTAATTAGATACCATTTCATTGTATGCCTTGCAATTTTTCTGCTTATCTGCCATTTTTTAACTTAAATTTGTGGTACGGCTGAACTGGTGATTCTTATGTGATATAATGCTTCATCATCATTCTTATTTTTGTCCTGATGACTTTTCTTATTTGAATTCTCATGCCACATGCCATTAGATACTTTAGTTTCCTTGGCCAAATACCTTTCTTTTGTCAACTAATTTGCTGCATACTGTCTTGGCCAGGGGAGTAAAGATTGTCACTCTTGTGCTTGGTTATTCAAACCTGCTAATCAAAGTAAGAAGGCTACAGATATACACTTCTGCCAGCTCATTGTTTAAGAAAATATATCCTTTGTATTTCCTGTTCTCTTGATGGTCAGTCTATCGAGTTTCGTTATGAGTTGCTAGAAATGGTTCCTATAGAATAACTAATAGATGCGTATTGATGTTTTGAAATTTTTACTGGATTCGTCTTTGCTTTGGCCTCATGCCAATTACCAAATGATACATTGAACAGGACTTCCATCTGTCTCCTGAAATGTATCATGAGATTTCTGCTAGAAAGGAATCAAATAAAAAGTATTCCAATTGGATGCCAACTAATATACCCCTGTGAACTAATATACACCTGTGACTATATTCTTTATTTGATTCCTTTCTAGTAGAAATCGTGTCCATATGTGGTTGAAGTAAAGACAAGTCACTTGCCACGCATGTAACTCCTTTCTTGAAGCTTTTTTGCCTTTTTTTCTCTCTCCTCTTTCTTATAATCTCCAATATTGCTCTTCCCATCCCATGGAATTTCAATCCAACCCAAAACCAATTTTTCAAACCAAACCAATCCACCCAAACCCAATATTACCAAGTGTTGTACATCAAGAAAGCTCTGCTATTAATCTTGGATGACAACTCTGAAGAACTCAACAATCACCACAGCAGCAAGAAGTTGAAGAAAAAGAAAGCAAACATGGTGAACAAGAAGAGAGAGAAACAAATCAAGAATTTCAGAATCAGGCCTTTCTTTTTAAACATATACGGGTTTGATATTGATGCTTAATTGAACAAAATAGAACTTGAAATGCCTAATTGCACGTTTGGTACAAGTACAAGGGCTTAAGAATGCATTTGGCTGTTATTAGTGTTAGCTGTTTGCCCCTCTTATGCAGTTCTAATGCTGCTAGTTATCTTTTGTCTTTGCATTGTGATGCTGAGACGAACTTGCTTTGACATGGAAATCATTCTGGCTGCAGGCAGCTTTAAAAACTTGACAGCTAGTGCTGTTGATGGAAGGGGACAGGACTGTGAAGGTGCATTTGCTTCTCATATTTCAGCTAGTCATTTATCACATCCAGATGGATTAGAGCCAGAGGCAAAAGGCCCTGCTGCACACGTGAAGACGCAACAACTAGAAAACAAGGACTTAACAGACAGTGGCATTGCTAAAACTAGTTCAGATAGCATTTCAAGTTTACACATTGGAAACCCACTGGTTGACATTGCAGAAGATACAGAAGGGAAAGACGGTCAGAATGACAATGGTCCTTCAAAAAAGATGAAAACTGATGGAAGCTTTTCTTTGAATTCCATGTGCTCTGATACCATAGAAGCTACAATTTTGGACTTGGAGGAACTGGTAAACCGGGTCAAATGGATCAAGGATATCTTAGAGTTTGGGATGCCTTTGCCAAATTCTGTGCGCCCTTCTTGGAAGTTTCTGGAACACCGTGCTTCATCATTGCCAAAATAACTGGCTTCTCTGAAAAGGTTAGTTCGTGTCATCATTGGTCCATGTTGTGAAGTTATTTAGGATGTCATCTGGTACAATATGTGTCACTTTTGTTCAAATGACATTGGAATGAAATGGGAAAAATTAACCTGTGTTCCCTCCTGTGAAAATTCTCTCTCATAACATTCTTAGTGCCACTCTATAAGCACAAAATTGTATTGTCTCAAGAGGAACAGGAGAAAATGTATGGTGAATTTTTTTTTTATTTGCTCAAGTAAACTAGTAGTTTACCTAAATGATCTTTAAATAAATAAATTGGTGTCCTAATAGCAATCCTGAAGGCAACCCTGGATTACAATGGATCAATGCAAGAACTACAAATTTATTTCCTTAATAATTGTATTCTAAACTGATTCTTTTTTGTTGCCTAGGATTCCGTTGGATCAATGTTGGAGGTTGGAACCTGTTGCCCCTACGATCATGCACTTTTTTTTTTCTTGGTTTTGCCTTGCTTGTTAGATTGGTGCCATGAGATGATGAGTAGCAGAGTTTGATTTGTCAGCTGCTTAGTTCTCTTTAATTTGCTTTTTTTCTAAAACGGTGTCTACTACATGATGGCCTCAATTTTATCTGCTTTTGGTGTCTTAATAGTGTGCTCAATGCGGAAAATATGGAAGAAAAGGGATCAAAATCGAGTAAAGCTTCATGGAGGTTCACAATTGTGCATGTATCGGACATAATTCGCGGTAACAGATGTATAGACTCGGGGGGCTGGTATTACTCCTGTCAGGCTGCTGCAGGCTTTTACATGCTCTCTAAGCCCTTTTTTTTTTTTTTTTTTTAATTTACCTTCTGATTTGTATTCATTGATTGGGAGGAAGGATAATAACTCTAGTTGGAATTAGAACTTAATTCAAGTTAATTTTTATTAAAAATGTTCATTATTAAAAATTTTAATTATTTTGATATTTATACATATTCAAATAATTAAATACAATCATATTAAAAATATATTTTATGCTAAATTATTAATTTATGTATAAATAAATTATAATTAAATTTTTATTTTTTATTATTTAATAATTTAAATATAATTTTAACTGAAATTATTAAAACGCGATTTCACAAATTACTTTCAAAATTTACATTACATCGATATGATGAATGTGAATGAATGAATTATTTGGTAGGATATTAAGAAGTGTTACCTGGTAAATAAATAATATAATGTTGAATATATTTAGAAGCCCGTATTGTAAATCCTGCTAAATTTTAAGTGTCCTCAGTCTTTAAGTTTGAATTTATTCTCTTTTTCTCGAACATTTCAAATTCCAAAACCCCCGCCTCTACTCTTCCCGTCTCTTGCTCTCGCAACAATGGAACCTCCAGCCCTGAAACTGGAAATGGTACAGGGCCCTAGAGAAGGCGATAAGCTGGAATTTCGATCCGGATCCACCATTCGTATCGGCCGGATAGTCCGCGGGAACAACGTTACTATCAAAGATGCTGGAATCTCCTCAAAACACCTCCTTATCGAATCCAAATCAGGTAAATGGATCGTTCAAGACCTCGATTCATCCAACGGCACCACTCTCAACTCCTCCAGGCTACCTCCTTTTACACCCTTCGATCTTCGCGACGGTGACATTGTCAAGCTCGGTGAGTACACTTCCATCCACGTTCATTTCATGGGCGCTGATGAACCGTCTCAGTTAAGACGCAATCCGAGGCGCCAAGTCAATGAATTGGATAAAAAAGGTCCAGTTGCAGAGAGCCGGAGACAGAGGCCAGAGGTCGTGGTAATAACTGAAGAAAATAGCGAATTCAAGAGTGAGGAGAATGTTGAGAATTTGGAGGAAAGTGTGCCGATTGCGGAGAATCGAAGAAGAGGAAGGCCGAGGAAAGGTAGGGTTTTGGATAAGGCTGCAGAGATTGATAAGGAATCTGACAATTTGGTCCCCGTGGCTGAGAAACCGAAGATGCGAAGGATTACTCGAAGCAGAAAGGATGACGATTGCGTGAGTCTGGGGAATTTGGACTTGGATTGTGGTAAAAGGAATCGAGGAGCCAGGGGAAGGAGAAAGAATCCACAGGAATCTTCACTGGAGAATGCTCAAGCTTGTGTTCTAGAAAACGAGAACACAGATTTAGGATTGAATTTGAGAGAAGAGGCTCAAGTGCAGACTGACGAATTTGGTATTAGCAGAGACAAGGAAATAAAACCTGAGATTTTGGAAGATGAGAAGAAAGAGGGATTCGAAGCAGAAATAAGTAATAATGACCCCGAGAATAGTGCTGGAGCCGATGTTAGAGAGAGTGATGGTGAGGGACAAACTAATGCAAGTGAAAATTTGGGGAGAGAGCAGGAAACTTTTGATTTGGAGAAGATGACACTAGGGCAGTGGTTTGATTATATGGAGGTGCATTTGCCGAAGCAGATAATTGATGTTACTGAGGAGATGATAGACGGAATGAGAAGGAAAGCAGAGAGACTTAAAGAGTATATGATAGAGCAGAAGAAAGCTAAAGCTGTGGGCCAGAGAACTGGCTTTGATTCACATGGTAATCACTAATTTAAAGTTCCTGATTTACAATCTAACTGAGACATGTTGATCCCGGAGTTTGATTTGTATGTCTTTATGCTACATATGTTGATAATTTCCCACTATTATTATATCTAAAGATGAGCTTTATTCTCCTTGTGGTTTGAGGGGGTTAGTGCTTACAGTGCAAGCAGCCCAAGTGACTGGATAGTTTTGCTTTTTTACCTTAACATTGGGCTGCCAGTTTGAACATACAAGATGCTTATTTATTCTTTCATGTAATTTGCAATAAAGTTGCTGGAAGGTAGTCTGAAAGATTTTTGCTGGACTATAGTTGATGAGTTTATGAAAATGATGATCTAGTAATCTGGGCAGTTAGGATGGTTATATTTAATATTTTTAACACTGGGTTATGAAAAGTGTAATATACTTTAGCCTATCATAAGCATTTTTTTTTATCTTTTTAGTTTATTTTCGAGTGTTATCTTTGACCTTTAGAGAAAGAGATGTTATTTGGAGATATTACATCTATTAGCTGCTTGTAGTATACTGATATAGTGAAACGGAAAGCCTATGCTTTAATCTCTTGACCAGGCTTTGTTGTGCTCATCTTTGCATCGGATATAATTTATTTGTTGGATCTGACCTTAAATTTACAGGGAATAGAGTTAGGATATCCATGATATCCAACTTCAAATGATTTTTAGAGATCACAATGAGTGCATTTCTCACTTTTTTCATTGCCTGACAGTGACTGCATTAGAGAATTCTTGCAAAGAAGCAATATGAGGGGTTCTCCATGAATGAGGTGAATATAATGTAAGTACTTAGGATGACATCAAGTTGAAGCAGGTGTAGAACTGTAGAAGATGCTGGAAAAAAACAAGATTTTTTTTGTCAACTCAAAATGGAATATTCCACAAAGGCACAAACTCACTTCGTCAATTATGTATTAAAATAGTTGTGAGATTTTGCTTCATTAGATTGTGTTTTCCTTTAGGTTGTATTGTAATTGCTCGTTAGAGCCATGGGACTTCAGCAAGATATATTATCTGTTGGTTATATTTTCTGTTCTGACATTGTTTAAGAACAGGGCAATCCTATGCGAAAGTATGGCGTAAGGCATGGCTCTTGTATCTGTATGCCTATATGATATTTAATAAGTCCATCAGTTTCTTATTTTATTTACTTTACCCTTTACTAGAGGGGTGGTCCATTGCTGTCGTTTTTATTCGCTGTGTGCCTGTGATAATTCCAATCCAGCATCCATCATTATATTACTTTGTTCATCACTGATTTGCCAGGATGATGTACAAATATGGCTTGACATTTTCAATTCAGTGGAGCTTCAGCATCATTGGGCTCTTCACATTGTGTCGTGGGATTTTTTTCACACACACACTCTATGTGGTCCTAGCAAATTTTAAAGAAATCCTGTGACAATTGGCGGCAGCAACATTGGGCCTTTTTCTTTGGTTGTTCGCTTCATTTGCAGATATTTTGTATAGTTGACTAGGTCTTCATTTTTGTTTCCTACTGCTGTAGGATTGTCCCCATATCCAATATGCGCAGGAGATCATCAGTTGCAGGTATATGAATTTCTGTCGTATGTCTTTTACTGACTCTTAAATCTGAGTTGTCTGATCAGAATCAGAAGTGATTTAATTGGGCTAAATGGATCAGTAATAAGAATAAGCCAGCTCGGCCTTTATAATCAGTTATAGTTAACCCTTTATTTTGATAAAATGCTAAATCTTTTCAGGTAGTATATTTAAGCATAGGGATTCGATGATGCGATTTTGGGTGGGAAAATTGATTGATACCGTAAGTTATCTTCAGTTGTAATATAGGCTCACCATCTTTAAAAATATATTAATTCACTTTATTGTTTTATAGTTTCATTTTTATATTTGTGTCATTTAATTTTTTATTTTTATGCTAAATAATTATAAAATCTCTAAAATTTTATATATTATATTAGTCAGTTTTTATTTTTTTTACATTTAATTTTTGTATCCCTATAATTTTTTAAAAAATAAATTATTTAATTTTTTTTATCAATATTTTTATCCTAAAATCATTAGTAGATTATTTTGATATTATAAAATAATTTTTTTTTATTTTTTTATATATTTATTTTTGTTATTTATTAAATTTATTTTATTTTTAATTTTATTTTGTATATAGATCGTTTCTAAAATAATAAAAGATATTATTTGTATTATTTAAAATTATTTTTTTAGTAATATGTATAAAATTAAAATAAATAATAATTATTTTTTAACAATATTTATAAAATTAAAATAAATTATATATAAAAAATATAAATAAAATTAAAAATAAGTATGATTTAATAAATAACAAAGAAAAAAATATATAAACAAAGAACAAAGAAATTATTTTATAATATAAAAGTAGTTAGCTAATATTTTTAAGATAAAAATATTAATAGAATAATTAAATATTTTAATTTTTAAAAATAGAAGGATAAAAAAATTAAATATTAAAAATATATAGACTAACTAATATAATATGTAAAATTTTATAAATTATATAATTATTTAGTCTTATTTTTATAATAAAATAATTTTTTTTATTTTTTATTATTGTGGATAATGGTGAGCATATGTTATATGCTGATTATTATATATAAGTTGATGTGATATTTCATAGGGAACCACATGCTAATATGGTAACACGAAAATATTTTAAATCAACTATTTTATTATATTAAAATCTTATTGTTGTGTTAAAAGTAATGTAAATTATGTCCCTTATCTCTTTTAAAAATATATAAATATATTTTATTGTTCTTCAATAATATATTAATATACTTTTATCATTCCTTAAATTTAATTCATAACAAATATTAAATTAAATAAATATTATCATTTAAATATATATTTAAGTAAAGAAATAATAATTATTAAAATAAATAAGTATATAATTTATTAATATTAATTTATTTACAATAAATATATATTTTTTAAATAAATAAATTCAATTATTTATGTATATTTTTAAAAAAAAATTTATAAAGCTTAATCGTTATAATAATACAAGTCTTAAGATATGACATATTCCCTAATGTATATAAATGAAAAAAGCAAAACTATCCAGTCACTTGGGCTGAGAAAACAAAATATTAACTGAAATTTAATTTAATTTTATAATTATTTTAGTTTAATTTCATTTGGTTAATATTTAATTTTAATTTATTCAATTATTCAAAATTATTAACTAGCCAAAGCAATACTGACTGCACCCTCGCTTAGTTGTAATGGAAGTTGTGCGTGTGAACATGCATTAAAATGAAAAGGAAAGATAAAATCTCAGAAAAAGGACGTGTGCAAGCAACGGTAGCAAAATTGAAATATGCAATTCACAAGCAAATTGGTCAAAAAGTCAATTCTGTAATTGAACAAATTTCTCTTTTTTCCACATTTCCAGTAAACAATAACTCAAAAATGAAGTCTCTTCCTCTCCATCTCTGTACTACTCAAATATCTTCTTCCATCATCAATCGTTCATATGCTCTGTTTCACTTAACAGCTTTGATAGCCTTGCTCTACTACAGAGTACTCTGTTTTTCTCTCCTATCAAAAACAATACTTCTTCATCTTCTACACTTTACCTCAGAGCTATTACTTTATCTGATCTGGCTCTTTAGCCAAGCTTATCTATGGAGACCAATTTCTGCAACAACTTTCCCTGAAAGGTTGCCAGAAAATCAACAACTTCCAGCAATTGATGTGTTCATATGCACTGCAGACCCCACGAAGGAGCCACCGGTAGAGGTGATGAACACTGTTTTATCTGCTATGGCGCTGGATTATCCACCGGAGAAGCTTTCCGTTTATCTTTCTGATGATGGGGGATCTTTTTTGACGTTGAAGGGTATGAAAGAGGCTTGTGGGCTTGCAAGGTCTTGGCTTCCATTTTGTAGAAAATTTGGGATTAAGAGTGGGTGTCCCAGGGTTTACTTTTCAAGCTTGGAAGATGATCTTGTTCATTCTGATAGTGTGGAATATCAAGAAGAAAAAGAGAAGATTAAGGTTTTTGGATATTATTAATTTCATACAAATCATATTTCTTGCATAATTGGGGTCTCTGTTGTTTTTATTTATTTTATTATTTTTTCGCATATGATCCATCACCATATAAACAATAATTGAGCTGCTTTGACTTCTCTAATGATTGATCATTTAATTTGGGTAGATTTTCACTCAAATATTGACTAATATGTGAATATTGAATACTTTATTTGGTAATATTTTATTTTTCAAAACTATGACAAGTATCACCATTTTATTAATTTTTGGCACATACATGCAGAGAAAATATGAGCAATTTAAAGAGCGTTTGTAGAGAGGAGAAGAAAATGATGAAGGGGAAGAAGCAAGATCTTTCTTTGGCAATAATGATCATTCTCCAGCAATCATCCATGTATAAACTAATATCCCTCTTTTTAAGTATCACCAATATAACATTATACAAATACAATCTGCAGCATTAGTTTTCTTTTCTTTTTGCAGGTGATACATGACAATGATGATTTAGGTATCAATCAAGCAGAGACACCTCTTGTCTACGTTTCTCGTGAGAAAAGACCTTCACATCCTAACCATTTCATAGCTGGAGCACTCAATGTTCTTGTATATCTCTGTTTTTTCACCTCTGTTTCTTGAAATTGATTTAACACTAAAAGATACAGAGTTATGAAATGTAGAAAAAGTAAACTATTGTTGCAATTTATTATTTGTTCATGTTTGATAAAAGATATAACCTTTTTTTTGCAGCTAAGGGTGTCAGGAATTTTAACAAACTCGCCTTACATATTGGTGCTAGATTGTGACATGTACTGTAATGACCCAACATCTGCTAAGCAAGCAATGTGTTCCCATCTTGATCCAAAAATCTCTCCTTCACTTGCTTTTGTTCAATTTCCTCAAAAATTTCACAATGTCAGTGAGAGTGACATCTATGACAGCCAGCTGAGAACATTATTTGTGGTAAGTAAATGGAATTTTTGTTCTGTTTATTCTTTTTCGTTTTCATAGTTGTGGTACTGGCTTGGATAATATGGGGCACCTCTTTCCATAAATGGCTGCAATGTCCATATCAAAGTTATCATTTAATTAACAATTTTACCCTTCAAAAATTTACTGTTTTACAAAGAAAGCACCGGTTATGTTGTTATATTCTGTTTAGATAAGGTGGCCAGGTATGGATGGACTTCAGGGGCCAATGTTGTCTGGCACTGGATTTTACACGAAGAGAAACGCATTTTATGGTAGTCTTCCAAACAAAGGTCAGCATACTTACTCATTAACCAAAATAAGAAAAATGGGTTTACAGGATTTAATTCACTTTTTTGTTACACAAACTTGAAAAGGGTAAAATTGTATGATTTCTTGTTGTTTCAAGATTAAAATGAAAATTCCACACCTAGGTATAACCTAGTAGTAAGCATATATTATGTAATTTGGTAAAAGACCAAGTACAAATTCCCTCCCCAATACTAAAAGTAAGTAAATAAATAAATGATCATTGGATATGTTTTTCTAAGGAAAATCTGTACTTTTGCAGATATAGAGCAGCTGAAACAATCTTTTGGTCACTCAAATGAGTTTATAACGTCAGTTCAGCAGAGCAACCAACCTAACATCCATGACAGTAAAAACTCTTCAAACAGAACCCTGCAAGAGGCTCAATTTTTAGCCACTTGTACATATGAGAAACATACTCTTTGGGGTAAACAGGCAAGAACTGATTAACTCCCAAAATTCTAGCTCTTATTTTAGAATGAAAATTATATACAGATTTTATATATATATATATATATAATAATATTCTTTGCTTCATAGCAGATAGGATTCCTATATGATTCTCTAGTAGAAGATTATTTTACTGGGTTCATCTTGCACTGCGAGGGGTGGATTTCTGTTTTATGTAATCCTTCAAGGCCAGCGTTCTTGGGCAGTGCTACAACAATTTGAATGATTCAATAGTTCAAACCACAAGATGGAATTCTGGGTTGATGGAGGTTACAATCTCAAGATTTTGCCCTTTCATATATGGGTTATCAAGAATGTCTCTGCTTCAAACCATGTGCTATGGCTACCTCGCTGTCATGGCCCAAGCTACAGAGATGCAAATTGAAGGAAATTGGCAACATCAAGGCCCAGGAGAGGAGTCCCTAGCTGATGCAGGTATGATAGCCCAAGAAGAACTTGTAACAAGCTACATGACTGATTGCTCTACCGATTGCCAAGTGGAGGAATGAGATAAGAGAAGTTAGTTATTAGTAATTTTGTTTGTTAGCATGAGTCACTATAGCAGCTGTTAGTAATGATTGTTAAATGATTAGATTGTCATTCAAGAAAGAATATTTGAGATTACAATATATACTGTTGTACGGGTCCAACAGAAATCAATGAAAAAAGTAGCCAATTACAATTTTCTCAATTTCCTTTTCTCTAATTCCTCTGTTCTCTTCTTCTCAACTTTATTCTTCTTCTTCTACTACTTCTTATTCTTTTCTTCTTCTTCTTTCCTTCATTGTGTCTAGACCCAAGGCTGGTAGCTCTTCCATGACTGAGGGTCTTGACACTTGCTCTTCAACCACTCTATTCCTTTCCCTTGTGGTGTTTAGCTACTATTCCTCAACTCTGTCTTTTCAATGGAATCCCAATTTATCCTAAGGTACCCCTTATCTTTTCTCAGGATCAAGCTACACTGCATCTAGAACTTGCACTCTGCTTTTTTATTTTCTTTCTATAGTTTCCCAATTTTAGTAAAAAATGTTACCAAATGATATATATTTGTTCTTAATTCCTGGTTTCAAGTTCATGGTTCTTGATCTTTGCATTCATATTGCTAGCCTCTTTATTGAAACATTTACAAGAAGTCCTCTACTCAGGAGGCTTAGTCCAAACATGACGGAATGAAACAGCAAATATGGTTGATTAAGTCAGTTACATCATACACTTATGGAAATTTAGATGCTATCTTGAAATGGGTTGGATTGAGGAAGGCCAATTTCTTGCCAACAAATAAAGTTGCTGATGATGACCAAGTCACATTATACCAGAAGGGCAAATTCAATTTTCAAACATCAACATTGTTACTTACTCCCATAGTTAGATTTGTCAATTTGAACATACTATCTCTCATCGGAGGAGTTGCCAGAATGTTCATCTCCAGAAATTGGGAAGAAATGTTTGGGCAAGTTTTCATTAAACTTTACATAGGAGTGATAAATTTCCCAGTTATTGAAGGGATTATATTGAGGAAAGATGAAGGTCGTGTTCCATTTCATCATGGCCTCTTTTCTTTAGTGTTGTCAATAACTTTCTTGTATTTAGGATCCATAGCTTTTTATTAGTAACTAAAGAAAAGTATTAGTGGGTTATTAGTGTTTAAATCCAATGGATATGTATTTAATTAACCCCAAATGCATGTACAAAGTTCATAATCAGAAGAAGATACAAGAAAGCAAAAGGCTCTTTCAATTCAATTCTTAAAATTGAATAGCCATGATCCATCTGTCACACTCTCCGTTCATATATATATATAAACAGTTACAAATTTCACATGCATCTTCTCGCTCTCAAACAAGTCACCGCTGAGACTGTTTTCTTTCCCTTTCAAATCTCACAAGAAAACACCCAAGTAAACCTACTTTCTTTACTTTTATCTTCTTTAACAAATTCCACTCTACTATAAACAAAAACCTTGTAAGGCTCAATACCCAATTCAAGAAACCAACAATTTCCTCCAAAAAGACTCCATTCATGGCTCAAGTAAAAGACCAAGAACCCAAAAAGAATCACTACCCGCTAGATTCAAGCTCATACAAAATCCTAGACGAAATTGGTATTGGTGTTAGTGCTATAGTTTACAAAGCAATCTGTATTCCCATGAATTCTACTATAGTGGCAATCAAATCCATCGATCTTGATCAATCTCGAGCCGATTTTGACAATCTTAGATGGGAAACCAAAATGATGTCCCTTCTTTCACATCCAAATATTCTCAAAGCCCATTGCTCCTTCACTGTTGGTCGTCGACTTTGGGTTGTCATGCCTTTTATGTCTGCTGGCTCTCTTCAATCCATAATTTCCTCTGCATTTCCTGACGGTCTATCAGAGCCCTGCATTGTTATAGTTTTAAAAGAAACACTAAACGCACTGTCGTATCTTCACAATCAAGGCCATTTACATAGAGATATAAAGGCAGGGAACATTCTTATAGACTCTAATGGGCGTGTAAAGCTAGCAGACTTTGGGGTATCAGCTTCAATTTATGAGTCAATAACAGGGAAAGGTTGGGCTACATCTTCTTGTTCATCAAGATTAATGCTGACAGATGTTGCAGGAACTCCATATTGGATGGCACCTGAAGTTATTCACTCGCACACTGGCTATAGTTTTAAAGCTGATGTTTGGTCTTTTGGTATTACTGCTTTGGAATTGGCCCATGGTCGCCCTCCTCTGTCTCATTTACCGCTTTCAAAATCGTTAGTTATGAAGATAACCAAGAGATTTCGGTTCTCTGATTATGAGAAACACAAGAAAGATAAGAACAAGAAATTCTCTAAAGCTTTTAAAGACATGGTTGCTTCTTGTCTTGATCAAGACCCATCAAAGAGACCCTCTGCTGAGAAGCTTTTAAAACATCCTTTTTTCAAGAATAGTAAAGGGTTGGATTTTTTGGTAAAGAATGTTTTGAGTGGATTGCCTAGTGTTGAAGAAAGATTCAAAGAAAATAAGGCTTTACATGGATTAAAAAAGGGTAGTGGAGAGGAAGAAGAAGAAGATGAAGGAGAGGGTAGTGATAATCCAGGAACTGAAATTGTGAAAATTAGAAGAATTAGTGGCTGGAACTTTAACGAAGAAGGATTTCAGCTTGACCCAGTATTTCCAACTGAGTCAAAAGACCATTCCCTAGTGAAACAAGTTCGATTTGGAGGTGAAAGCTTTATTCAGGAGAGGAAAATTGAACCCAGTGAGTCAGGAGAATCAGGGGAATCGAGTCTGGGTTCACCTGGGTGTGTTAATGGAGAAAATGGGATGGGTGGTGGTGGTGGAGTTGTTGATAAGGAAACAATGGTAGGAGGTTTAATGGTGTTAAAGAAGAGTTTGGATGAGCAAAGACTAAAGGTAGCAAATCTAATTGGCATTTTAGGAGGAGAAGCATCAAGAGAGGAACAATTAGCTCAAATGATGGAGAGGTTAAGGGTGGAACTGGAGAATGAAAAGCATAAGAACTTTGAGCTGGAAATGGAATTGCAGTTTCTCAAGCACTTAGTTTCTGGTGCATATAATGGTTGTGGCACTGAATATTAGTTTTTTTCTTGGATTCTGATTTAGTGAAACCTATAGAATTTATAAGTTATTTGCTCTTCTAAACAAAAATGCTATTTTCTCTATCTAAATTACTTGCATGCATTTCTACCCATTTCACCTATCAAAATAAAAACATGTACTTATAAAACGTAATTATTAATAAAAGTGTTAAATGACTTAGCAAATTACTTTCAGTTCAATATGAGGATTTATATGATATTTATTATAAATTTCTTCTGTATTGATGAAATTTAAAATTTGAATACAAAGAAATATAGTCTGATTTGGAGCAATAGCAGTCCGATCTAATTTATGAAACCGAATTTAAAATTTGTATTATTATTATTATTATTATTATTATTATTATTATTATTATTATTATTATTATTATTATTATTATTATTATTATTATTATTATTATTATTATTATTATTATTATTTATCGGAAAGAGTTATTATTATTTAGTTTTATAAATTTATACAATAAGCTATTTTTAGTTGATAATGAGAATAGAAATGCACTAGTAATGAAACAATAATAATAATGTAATTCTTCTAAAAAAAGGATAATTGTGAATTTTTATTTGTTTTTTTTCTTGCGTATGTTTATTTTATTTTATTGAGATAATGTTTATTTGATTGATTGTTTTACAAGATTTCATAGATATTTCTTTATCTTTGAGATGATATGGGCCTAACCCATTTATAATTAAGTTGGGAGACTTAAGTCAGAGAGGCAGGCCATGGATCACATTCAGTGAGCAGTAGGTAGGCCTGTGTATAATCCAAGTCCAAGAGGTTGGCCCTGAACTTTTAGGAGCCCAACCAAAAATAGGCCCTATAGTGCCAGTTGCATAAGCCATAGGAAACCTTTCAGTCTCCAATATTAGAGTTTATTTTTAGCTGCATGATAAGATGTGTCTGATTTATAGATTATTTGAATGATTCCATATTTTTTTTATTGAATGATTAAGATATTTATATTTTATTGACTAAATTTTAATTTTTTGATAAATATTTAAAAAATAAATGTCTAATAAAAAATTTAAAAATATGTGGACGAATCACAGGCTTTACCGTGACGCAGACCAGTAGGATACAAGACCAACACACATATGTCAAGTGTCACCTTCACAAACCACATAATTGATAAACTGTATAAAATTTGTCCGTCTAACCCTTTTTCTCTTTTCTTTTTTCCCGTTATTAAACATGCATGGTAATTTACCATTAAAGTTTGCTCAGTTTTTAAGGTTTTTTTTTAAAAAAAAATAGCAGATAATGAATTATCAAGATAACAACACAACAGTCATCAATCACAAGACCCAAAGAAGCGGCAATGGGTGTATGTTGAATTAGAAGAAGGTTGATGACTGTTTTGCGAATCAGATGATCAGACCAGCCTTTGCTTAATGCAGCTTATCAGTGCCTCTTTAAAGCCCATAGCTTCTGCCACACTTAGAGAAAATTATAGTTTAAGTGGTGATTTATTATTCCAGTCTTGAAATTAAAACCTTGATAAGACAGCAATCAACTGATAAATCAAACCCCATTTATTTAGACTAATACACCTCTTTCTTCTGTGTCTGTTTTGTCATAGATAAAAAATGGTAATTAATTAACGTAACTCATTAGCACTATTACTGGGTAAGATTTTTAAATAAGAATATATATATAAATAAGAGAGGGTTGAAATGAATATTATCTCTCTGTTTTTCAAACTGCAATAATGTGTAGAAGAGAAGGCAACGTTTTATATTTAGGGTAAAGCCTGCAATTTGGGATATAGAACCTTACGAAATGAAAACTGTAAAAAGAATGGGATGGACTCAGCTTATTGGCCACTAGTTTTTAAACAAAATCTAAGCTAAAAGTGGTAGGATCTTTTGTCTAGTTTGGTTCTCTGATAAAACTTACTCTTCTTTTCACTTCCTTATGGCAAACTAAATCTAGGGGTTCACTGATATAACCTGTCTTTTTAAATAATGGGTTGCTCTGCTGCAAATCTAATTAAGCCTTTTTTTTTCCTCAGTGAATGAAAATGGCTGGTACTACTTACAGTATAGTGTATTTAGCAACCATACCTACTTCCTCTCTTTAGGTATAACACCAAGGTCAAGATCAGAAACCAAATAACAAAACGAAACTGAGAAAGAAAAATATGCAATAAAAGGTTATTTTGATTTTTTTTCTTTTATAAGTTACTATTAGATTAAATATTTGTTCTCATATTATAAGTTTGGCGAATTCAATGGTTAGTTTAATAGATAAAATGCTGATATTGTTAATAAGTTAAAAAAAGGTCAAATGATAACACTTTTTCAAAAATTGCATGGGGATATAATAATATATTGTTCAAAAAATGTGATAGAATAATATAAAAAGGTAATATACTATGAATAAATACTGTTATTATTAGAATTGGAACTTGTGTATATAAATTCTAAGTATCATTAATTTAGATACGAATATATTTGAATTTGAAAACATACACACAAAATCTCATGAATCTTGTTATGGTGATAGTATTAATTAAAAATTGAGGGACCACAAAAAAAAATTCATGATCTATAGGTATGGTGAAGTATTGTAAGGGTGAGATTATTGAAGATAGCTACTTGCTTGAGTGTTTCAACTTAATTGGGAAAAAACATCTGGAATGTTAATGAGGTTGAATAAACATGGATCGTATTAGTTCATTTCTGTGTCCTCCCTCTTTTGTTGTTTGCGTTTAACAATTGCATGATAATATACTACTTCAGCATTTACACTATAAGGTCCCAATACCATTATATTAGTTGGGCTCCCTACCACCACCTGAATTCAATGCCAATTGTTAATTCTAATAATGATGTAATTAGACCAACTTGGCTTCATTTTTTTCTTTTCAGCTAAAGAAGAAACTAAAATATTAAACCGTGACTCCAACAACATCTTCAAACAAAATCAAACTCAAATCAGAAAGGATAAAATTATGCCAGTGAAATAAAAGATGACAAGTGAAAGCCCGATTAACAAAAAAAATCAGCAATCCCAACTTGACTTAATTTTAATCATCATCATAATGGTTAACTAATGTGTACTGATATGAATCCATTCCCCATGCAGGCATTTAATTATGCTAGCATATTATTATCCTTTATTACACCAATCCACAATAAGCTTAGAACAAATAGATTAGACACATTAATTAAATAATGCACTGGGTTTGCTCAATTAATAATTAACACACTTAAAAATCATTTAGAAAATAATGTGACTTTTTTTTTTTGGTCTTAAGGAAAATAATGTGACTTTAATTAGCTTCAAACTGATCAAAACTATGATCTCCTAAAAATAAATAAGAAAAGATATTGAGAAGAAGCTTAAAATAGATTCAGGCTTTATTAGCATTAGCTTAAATATGGGATTGTTAGACTATTTATGGAATAATCAATTGACTCTTAACAGTACATATTTGGAAGCCCTTTCTGCGATAACAAAACTTTTATTAACCATAACGAAAATAGTTCATATCTGAAATTTATGGTTTTCACCTTCTCATAATACCTACAAATTAAGCTGGCATTAAAGAATCTTTTTAAACCCTAAGTATTAAGTTTATTCGTGCATGTAATTATTAATAAATTAGTTCATAAACTATAGTGAACAGCTTCACAGGTCCAGGCATTGTTCATCTACTTCAAGTACTTCTTTGTCAAGTAGTACAATCGAAGAGCACCATAATAACTTGCCCTAAGGAATTAATTGATTAGCAGCTTGTAGTACATTTTGGAACAAATTAATAAAATTTCCTCACTTTATTTAACAATAAAAATAGTGGTAATATTTGACAGATTGAGTAAAATAAAAATTCAGATTAAGAATATTTTTTTATGTTAATATGTCTTTAGTTCAACGATTTTTAAGCTATTTTTATGATTAATTACGGAAATATAAATTTTAATTTCTGTAGAAACCAAATGAAATGAAATAAAATAATAAAGCATGCATTTTTTCAATGTATAAAAAAAATTAACGGCGGTGATAAAAATGGAAACCAAACAATATCTAACCTCATTTGAGCTTGATTTAATGGCAAGATTAGATTGGCAAAAAATTCAGGTCTCCTAAACTTATAACCAATTATACAGAGACAACTCATACAAGTGAGGGTGTGGACGAACTATTATTCATTATAACTCGGTTTTCTGTTTACAATTGTTACAAAAACACATGATAGTACTTGGAAACAATTTAAAGAGGAAGTAAAAATACATCCATTAGAGTCTGCTAGTTTTGGCAAAAAGGCATGGCTGGCAAGCCGAGGTTCTACTTTTAGTAATAAATAGTGACTAAAACATATGAGGGGCATTTGCTGTGGTATATCCTCCAATGGGATTTTCAGCTTTCTGTTTCAGAATTTTATGTTTTATTTTCTTTTTTCCTTTTTTTTTTTAAAAAAATTTTCAACTTATCAGTACCACTCTTTGTTTTGATCTCTTTAAAAACCCCCCCAACTCCATATCATCATCATCATCGCCACCACTAGACACTTGTCTCTGGCCAGTTTTCTTTCATTCTTTCTTACTTCCTTAATCTCTTTCTTTTCAAATCACCCGTCTCAAATTTTCTTTTTCTTTTTTTACTTTTTTTTTTCTTTTTTGGCTTTCTTTCTTTAGAGTGCTGAGCTAGAGCAAGTAAGAATTAGTGAAATATGGAGAGAAGTAGTTTAAGTAACAGCTTGAAAGATCATAGTATTGGAAGTAAAGCATCCAACAACAACAACAATAATAACAAGGTTAAGTATTCATGGAATTATGGAGAAGATTATCTTGGTGGGTTTTCATGGCCTCCAAGATCTTACACTTGTAGTTTCTGTAAAAGAGAATTCAGATCTGCTCAAGCTCTTGGAGGTCACATGAATGTTCATAGAAGAGACAGAGCCAGATTAAGACAGTCACCTCCAAGAGATACTCAGTGTCCTATTCTTAACCTTAATATTAACCCTAACCCGAACCCTAGTAGTTTATCTTCTTCTTCATTCACTTGCAATTTACCTAATTCCATGGCCATGGCTACTCCTCCTCTTTCTGCATTATCTTCACCATCTTTTGCTTCTTCTAGCAAAAGGGGCATTGATGATATCCCATTTCTTGATCCTGCAAGCCCCAAAAAATCTGATTTGACAAAAACGGAAACTGGAAAATCTTTCTTGCCTGGAGAAGAATTTGATGGGTGCGAGTTCTTGGAGAAAGCTGATGAGATTGTGAGATTAGATTTGGAGATTGGTATTGTTAGCGACTCAAAAGAGGATTTGGACTTGGAACTTCGATTGGGTTACCCTTAGATCAATCTATTCATGCATCACCATTATCGTACCGGTTCTTGTTAAGCAAAATTTCTACTGCATTTGCTCATGTTATTTTCTGTTATTCAGTTTTTTTTTTGTCCCCGGTATTATATATATATACATATATAATATATGAAATTCAAGTACCTTCTCTAGATTTCTTGTCAGTCTCTTGGATATGGCTAATGTGAAAAGCTTCTGGTTTAACAACTAACATTTAAGCTCTTGCATGTCTTTTATATATTTATTATTATTATAATTAATTAATTTGAGTTTACAGATATATATTTCATATTTGATTTAGAAAGAGCGTATGTGTTTGTTTTTTTATCCAAGACAGGAAAGAAATATCTTTTCTTCTTAAATATGTGTTATTGTCTTTTTTCATGTATTAATTGGAAATTCTCTATAGCTGGTTAATTAAGTTCCTGGTAGGTTAACTGTAACTTAACAACATAAAAACACTACTTGGTTTAATGAAAAAAATGGAAAAAAGTAAAACATTTTTTTATACTGACCAAGATCATATCTCAACGTAAGAGGCACTAAGGTAGATGAACATATAAATAAATAAAATATAACATTAACAGGTCTTTCTGTCGTAGACCTTCCAAAAGGTCTCTAGAAAGCAGACCAAATACAAGTGATAGGAGAGATATGACTATGTAATTGAAAAGACAGAAAGAAAGAGACAGAGAGATGACTTGCCAGCAACTTGCTGGTTAGTTACCAACATACTGAACAATTAGATATTCTATAATAATACAAGTGAGATCTCTAATTACTTATATATTTTAATATATTAAAAAATATGTCAAACTAGTATATGAAACTTGTTTCAATTATTCAAATCCCAAAGCATGATTTGCGAGAATAAAAAAAAGTAATTTATGACTTTTTGCTATTTTTTAATTAATTATATGTGAGGAGCTAAACACCTATCATACAAATTTAAAATCTAAATAGAAGCTATGCATTTTTTTGAACACTAAACTATACTATGATTATTAGTTTTTGCTATTTAATTTTGCTGATCAATTCATACATGCATTATGGAGTATTAATTGGGTCAATTGATTAGTGAATTTACTTTCTATATTATTGATTTCATATTTTAGTCAAATCACAAACGAGATTTTCTTTTTCTTTTTTGTAAATTTCGTAATTAATGTTGGTGTAAATAATTTGTTCTCAATTAAATTAGAAATTTAATGTAGTTATTATATTACATGAAAATTAATTTATGATACCATTTTTTATTTTAAAAAATACATATTAATAATTAAAAATAAATCTATAAAACAACTAATCCCTCGACACAGAAAGTGATTTTAAAAAATACCAATATTTAAGAGAGCACCAATTAATATTTTGTTTCAATCATTGAAAGCCACATTCATACATGTAAACAGGGACGGATCTAGGGAAATTGTGAAGGGACAAACGATCCCCTCTCCTCTCTCCGGCGTCCAATAAGAGAGAATATATGTTTCGCCGTCAATGAATTTGCAGACAAAGGAAAGGAGCGTGGCTCATGGTTGTGTGCCTGAGCTTGAGAGGTTGAAAAAGGGCATATAAACAAAGGAGGAGAGGAGAGAGGCGCAGCAGGAGACTGACTGAGCAGACGTTGATCAGCGACCGAAAAACGTCCAACAATGCCGACAAGCAACTACCCTTTTTGTATAAAAATTTTGTCCTCCTCTTCCTGTTAAGTTTCTAGGTCTGCTACTGCTGGTAGATGATGAAGGAAATTGATGAGTTCTCTAACTTTTTGGGAAGTATATGTTATTATTTTTTTTATTTTCACATAAATTCATCAGTTAATGTTATAAATATATAAATAGATATATATGTGCATTATTTCAATCATGATGGCATATCATTATTGGAACCAAGTTCCAACACAAACACTTCATAAGTGAAAACTGTAGAAAGCCATGATGCCTTTTCTGTTTTGTTTTCTCTCTTGAAAATAATATAAATGAATTTATATATATAGTTAGAAATATAAGCACTGAAAATATATTGTACCTACTGTCCAACTGCCCATTTTCTTGCTCTTACCCATCCAAGTTTCAGTATCCAATTTATAGGCATATATAAAACCAACTTAATTAGTATGTGAGCTGACGTAATTTTAGGTCCTGTTTAGTTTAGCAGTTTCATGCAGCTGATAGCTGGTAGCTATTGCGAATAGCTGTTAGCTGATGAATAATGAGCGTTTGATAAAAATATAGTAAGCTGTTGTTGTTATTGTGTAAAATGACCAATAAGAGTATAATTTTAAATAAACTTAAAATTTGAAAATTTGAATAATAAATATATTTATAATAAATTTAAAAAATATAATCTACCAGCCACAATAAAAATAGATTGATGCCTTTTTTTTGGCAAAATTTATTGGTAGCTTTTTTTTTAAAAAAAATATTAGTAGCTTTTTTTTGGTAAAATATATTGCAATCCTCATATATTCGATTAATTAATATATATATATATATAAGATTAACGTATAAATCATTGATTTGGCATATATCGTTATACTTTAATAATCACACGTTATAAGTTTAAATTAAAGGTTACAGATATTAATATTATCTAATAATTCAGGGTTAATATTGTCAAATAAAAAAACTATCAGCGGCTGTTTATAAAAAGCTAGGATGATGAGCTTTTTCAAACAGCTGTTGTTTGAGCCTTCAAACAGCTAACAGCTGCTGATAAAAAAGTTAACCAAATACCTATTCTTTAGCTGATTGACTTGAAACAGCTATCAGCTGCCTCAATCAGCTAAACCAAACACCCCCTTAACGAGTATTTTAGATTTATTAATATTTATGATTATGCAATTTTTTTATATATCATATTCAAATAAATTATTTTCACGACTTAATAAATTCTTGCCCTCTACATTGAAGTGAAATATAATGAATACCAGCTTAATTAATTTCAACATTCATCATTAAGTTTTTAGTTTTGCTACTATCTTCAGCTTTAATTATTGTTCAAATTTATATAAAATAATGATAACAGAAAATTGCTTAACAATGACAAAGTATTCAATAGATAAAAAAAGTTTAAGCAAATAAAAATGAAAAACCCATCAGTCAGAACTCAAAAAGTGAATTATAATGATTGTATATCATAATTCACAAAAACAAGGTGAGAGAAAGAGAGAAAAAAGAGAGTGAATACAATAATGAAAAAGGAATTAATGTTATATGAAAAGAATTAAACTATAAAAAATAAAAAAAAATTATTATGCTTGAGTTCAATTTACATATATATATGTATATACATATAATTACTATTATTATAGCCATGATATATAGGAAATAATATTAAATTATAGTAAATTATATAAATATAGTGATAGATAAGTTTTTGTTTAATATATTTAGGAGAGACTTTGGATGCTTTTTCCCCAAAATCTGATGATTTGCATGTTCCCGACAATGTCTGGTTGTCAAATGGTATGATGGGTTTACCTTAAAAAGAAGAATTAGAGGTTTTGTTCATTTCAAAGCATTTCAGACGACTGAGAGACCAAAAATTCTTTCCTAAACTGGAACTTAGTCAAGCCCCAGACACTTTCATATACTTACAAACCCAACATATCCCTCTCTTGTCCTTTGCTTCCAACATTTTATAGTACTTTTTCATATTGCCTCATCTATGTTATGGGCCGGTAACCCCTCTATCCTTCTTCTTTATTATTGATTTAATTAGCCTCCCATCTCTTTTTCATATATTAATTTCAATTCTTTCTTCTTCCTTTTTTTTAAAAAAAAAATTAGTTATCTGTTTAAATTTTAATCAAATTTTAATATAAGAAAAGAAAAACAAATATATATATATATATATCATTACACAATATATATAAGGTGTTTTTCTAATATTTGGACTTAATTTGCCCAAACCAAAAAAAATGAAAAACTAAAGTAAATTTTGTAATATATATATTATTCATTATAGAATCAGCTAATAAGTTTTCAATTTAACCAATCAGAATAAATTTAGACAGAGAAAAAAATTATATAAAAAAAAGAAATTGATATTTAAAATTATAAACTCCTAAGCCATATAGGACTAATAACTTACAAATAAATATCTGCTTCCTGAAGAAAATTATCAAATATGATTCACATATATATTCACTCTGCACAGCTGACCGTGAGTACTTGTACGCAAATAACTCTCTTTAATTGGCTACATATATATATATATATATATATATATATGTACCATGGACTGCTTTAGTACTCTGCGGCTCTGCTCCCTCAATCCTTAATTAAGAGCTGACTTCCATTGACTGGTATATTCTTCTTCCTTTCGTAAAACATAGACCCTTCGATTACATTAATTAATCTAATTAATTCTATGATTTTAATGAATTAGAAATATTCTTATATCACTTTACACATAATAAATTCTTTTATAAGTCCTGATAAAAAGATTTCACTCCAATACTATTGGCATAAATATTTATTAGTTTATATAAGATTATCCAACTAATTAACTGTATGATATGGTTAAACCACTAAGGTTTGGTTTAGCGGCAAAGAGTATATTGCTCTCACTTAAATCACATGTATGAATCTTAGATATTTCTCCTCTCCGCATATAATTAATAAAAAAAAAAAACTGTATGTTATGGTTGAAATTATAACAGCATAAAACCTAAATGAAAACTGTGAGAGAGTATATGGGAAGGGTCCCCACAGGTGTATGGTGAAAACAGAAAGAAAAAAGAGCTGAGACAAATTGAATAAATGAGAAGCTACTAAGTGCGTATTTTAGTGAAAGTGAAGAGAGAAAAAGCATGGCATAAAGCCTAGTCGCCGCACATCACCATCCTCTTACTCATATATATATATATATATATATATATATTCAGCAATGCATTTTCTGCTTAATTTTGCGTCATTTTGATTACTTCAAGTCACTGACAAAAACAAGACATAGCCTATGGTGCCCTATTTGCACCAGCCAGCCATTGTATATTGATGAAAAGAAAATTTATTATGCATCCTTTATTCACCTGAGTTTGACATTTATGATTATTTTTTTTAATTATGTTATGAGTAATTTATTTTTAATCCATTTGATTGAATTTTTAGTATAATATAAAAGAAATTTATTATATACATAGAATAAATAGTTTTTCTTCTTTTTTTTTCTAATTTTAAAAGTGTACCATGTGACAAGAGAGTTGAAAGTGATGATTGAGGACACATGTATGAACATTGGTCCCGTGAATGAGTACTGAATGAACGGACCCAATTGTCGACTTTACAATGGGACAACTTGAACATTTGTTCCTCTATCGTGTTCCCCACCACATACTAACTTTGTCCCCTCTCTTATTAGGTCCATTACTAGAAAAATCTTGTAAATAAAAATGGTAAAAACCTTTTATATTTTTTTTATTAGAAGTTCTCCTAGTCCTGTAAGCATGTTTTCAATTCAGCTTATGTTTTAAATAGAAAACTTCCTTATATTTAGTTTACTTATAATTTAGGTAAATGAAATTAAATTACGAACTAGAATGTGAAAGACTTGACAATATATAACTCAATTATGTTAAATCTGCTTGAGATTTTTTTTTTTGCTGAGGGGTGTGACTAGGCCGATTCCAAGCCCAATAACTAAAGATTAAGATGAAAGTCCAAAACATGAAGTAGCGATTGCCTGTTTTTATCCTGGGCTTGGCTGAAAAAAATGAAAAAGTATGCTAGATATATATCTCTAAAAATAGAGTATTTTTAAAATTTAAAAATTCAAAAAATAGATATTTAAAAAAAAGTAATTTTAAAACTTTTTTTTAGAATATTTTTGGAAAAAAAAATTCTTATACTTTCTAACACTCGAATATCATCATCATTATTAGTAATTATTACTAATTAGTATCAAGAATACATTTATCATTTACTTTTCATTTTCATTTTCATTTTCATTTTCTTGGTGTTAAAATTTCTAAATATATAAATGGACTAACTCGGTACATAAGATTATTCCAAATTATGTAGATCCACAATTACATATTTCTCTCGACAATAAATTTAGAATTAATTTCTTCTTTTTTATTAAAAAAATTATTTTAAAATATAATCAATACTAGAGATTTTTTTTTTGATAGAAAATACTAGAGAATTTGAACTTTGATAATTTGCCCTTTTTTAAATGTAACTGATTAGCGTGTGAAAGTAAGACAACAAAGAAGGCCATATCCCAATGCAATGAGGCTCATTTTGGGGGACCAAAGATAAGTCGAACCCAAGGAGGCCCATTTCCCGAGACTAAGCCTGTTAAGCATATCGCAAAAAAATTACATTATTTTTTTAATATTTTATAATTTTTAAAATATTTTAAAGATTATGTTTTAATTTAAATCAAAATATATTTTAGGTATATTATATATTATGCAATTATATATAATTTTAAAATAATTTTTGAAAACTTTTTTAAGTTTAATCGAAAATATATTATGAATACACTTTTGGTATATTTTATATTATATAGTTAAATATATTAAATATGAATTTTAAAATATTGATTTCCATAAATAATAAATGAATATTTTTAAAATTAAAATTTTTAATTTAGATAACTTTTGATAAAAAGAAAAAAGTTTAAATTAAAAGTTTTTTTTGAATAGAAAATAAAAGGAAAAATGAAATTTTCATATTATATTTTTTTCTATTAATATAGATATGAGAGGTATTAAAAAGTCTTTTTCTATATTAACTAAATTATATTTTTATATATTTTTTTAAATATATCACTGTTTATATAATTTAACACTTAATAAATATACAATAGTCACCACCGTCTTAATTATCTAAAAATATAATTCTATATTTCAATAGTCACACATTAAACCATCCAAGAGAATAAAGATGATGGTTTTTGTTCTAATAACATATTATATTTTTATATTATATTTTTTTCTATTAATAGGAAACTGCATAATCCTGGATTTGCAGCTGTATGGCACGTCACCATTTAAACAAAATTACAAAATATCTTTAGAAGTAAAAAATTGAAATTAAGTGTTGAAAAAGTCACTTGTGAATGGGTATATGCTGCAAAATGACAGTCCAATGAGATACTATATATTTAGAAAATGTATATTCCAAGATAGAACTCATCCTCGTTCTAATGTCGCACTTGTTTATATGGCTACGGTAGAAATATTCTGTCCATAAATTAATTTTATTAATTAATTAATTACTGAAATTTTCTTTTATTTTATGAAGTGAAGAAAAGAAGAAAAAGATTGTGATCTATTACGTAGAAGTTAATTTAAATCAAAATTTACTTAGATATTAATATTTAGTTGAAACTCCATTAATTAAATATTTGTAAAATAAGCAAAACGATCTCGAAAATGAGAGTTGGAGGTGTCTCCGACTAGTGCACTTTAATGGCTACTGTTTTTTTTTTTTTAAAAAGAGTATTTTAGCATTTGGCATTAGTAGGATAAATTTGTTGTAGGGGCAAAATGCGAGATTAAATGGGCCAGCTTAATACAATAATATATGCTTATGAAAATAAAAATTGAAGATTAAATTTGAAAATTTCTCCAAAGTTATCGTTCAAATGAGTCAGCTCAGTTTTGACCTTAGTCTTCCAATAAACTTAAAACACATTTTAATTCCAAGCCAGCAAAAAATTCAATCACGATTAGTCAGTTTGTCAGTATGGCAGACTTGGTATTTAATAACACTATAAATTATATGTAAAATGCACTATATATAATTACATTATATGAATGATAAAATATACTTTATATAATTGTATATGTAATATATATAATATAACTTTACATAAATGTATATGTAATATATATATATATATGGGTCTAACATTTGGATTGAATTCCATAGCTTACCATATATTGAAGATCTCTTTCGATGCCAACTATGATTAATTGCATTCAGAAACAACTATATTTGATGGTTGCAAAATTAATATTAATTTTTTTCCAGATGGGTTTTGTTGCACACTGAAATTGTTAATATAAAGATTTGGTTCGGTTGGGTCAAAGAGCTTTCAAGATTAATATTAATTTTTAAGTAATTAATTAATGACTAATTAAGATATAATGAACTGGCGCTTTATAATTAAGCAGTACATTTACAGCACTCACGTTGTTGTCATTGACGCCTAAATGAACTTCCATTTGTCAAAGATTGTTTGTCTTTATAGTCACTATATAATCCTAATTACTACGATTTATATAATGAAATTTAAAACCTAATTAATGAAAGATAATAATCACATAATAAGAAAAAATAAAACTATATATTAATTTCAAGGACAGAGTCAACTTTTGTATAGTTAAGCGCGTCAATTGTTTGGCCGTCTTAATTTCAGTCCAAAAAAAGAAGCAGAACTAAACCCGCTAATTAAGCAATTTAAGTCTACATAATGCATACACTAGAAGACATATGGTATTATATATATGTCTTAATTCCTATTAATTACAATAATAGTTGGAGTTATGAGTTGCATCAATTTATTCCTTTTGAACTGTTCCTTCTTTTATTTTCGTCCGTTCTCATTAATTAATTAAATTAGACCTTAAAAAGATATTTTCCCTTCAGATGAAATAAGCAATTAGGTCATATATATATATAGAAAGTTGATATTTTCTTGATTCATATATAAAATATACTATTATCAATAAATAAACCTAAGATTAAGATATGAGAAAATCTCAAATATTGAAACAAAATCGCAAAAAAAAAATTAAATAACAAAAAATAAAAAACAAAGCGTTAAAACTTAAAATAGAGATAGAGAAAGATCGGTAGTATAACTTTCTAGATGCATATATGAATTGAAAGGTACATAAGCTAAAATCCTAAACAAATCAAAGGACTAATTAATAAAATTCTTATACTATATATATATATTTATAATATAAATAAATGAATGAATCACCAAAGCCGACCAAATGGGAAGAATCCTAAAGGAAAAGCCAAAATAGTGTCATCTGTCTGCTCATCTCCACTTCTCTACTAGTACAAATACAATGAAAATGCCAGTGTCTTCTAATTGTCTCTTCTTCTTCTGTTCTCTTTTCTTCTAATTTCTATTCAGAGTTTGCATCTAAACATTAATTGATCTGAACATTTCTTTTTCTCTTTCTATTTTAAATATGGGAAGCTCATCAGATACTTCAAGCGAAGAACAAGTCAAAGAAGAAGCAACTGCAGCTGACACCGTTACTGCTACTACAACTAAACGTTCCTATGAATGCAATTTCTGCAAGAGAGGATTTACCAACGCACAAGCCTTAGGTGGGCATATGAATATACATCGAAAAGATCGAGCCAACACCAAGCAAATCACATCATCATCAAGTTCTTCATCGATTTCACCCAAAATTAGTACAAAAGAGGAGTCTGTGAACCCTAATTTTATGGGAAATATTTCTTCAACTGAACCTATCATGAATTACTATCCTGTTTTTGAGGCTCAGAGGAACTATCAGCCTCATCGTCATATGTATTCTCAGCCACAAGATTATTTTTATCATGCAAGTGATTGTTTTCTTGTCCCAAAGAATAATAATGAACAACTATGGGGTGCAAATTTGAGCTTGCAAATAGGTTCCAATCATTTACAAGATCAGAATAATAATCAAGTGATCAATAGGGATGTTTCTAAAGAAGATGATGAAGTGGATTTGGAGCTTCGACTTGGTCATGATCATCGGTCATAGCAAAATCCAAGAAAGAAAAAAAGAAAAAGAACACTACATGTTTTACAGGAGAGGCAAAATAGTTTTCAAGAATTTGGCCGTAAATTAATGAAGCTATATATATATATAGCATATGGAAGGAGTTATAATATTAAACAATACTTGGCTCCAAATTGCAAATCCATATATGAAGATGAATCAGTAATTGAAAAAGTACTATTTTATGCAGTTTCTTGCGGTAAGATTTAAGTATATATTTATCTCTCTCTCTCTCTGCATATAGTATCTGGTGTGTTTTAGTTAAGTACAGAAAGCAAATCATTAATTAATTACAAGAAAGCTCTAAACTATATTACATTTTGATTTTCTGCAGTACAGGCATAATTGTCTTTGATTTCAAGCTTTTAAGCGTATTGTTTAATTATGTTTGTTCCTCTTTATGAAAATTAAACTCTAATCTGTAATTTTGATATTCATGATGTTTTGTTAATGTGTATTTGTATAATCTTCATTATTTAATTGATTAATTGTTATATCTTTACCTTGTAACAAAAATTTTATGAAGTATCATTTATATATAAAAATAACACGGAAATTAATAATGCATTATTTTGGTTTTCACTTACTTTTCTAGCTAGACTGAACAAGAAATCAGAACATCATAACATTTAACACACATATATATATATATATATAAATATCTCTTTAATTATTTGTGGAAATAATTATTTTGGAATGTTAGAACTGTACGTATGTGCATTGATAGAATAATGATGATAATAACAAACAAAAACAACAATGTTAATAATGATGACCAAAGGGTTAGATGAAGAGGTGTTGATAACTAGTTGCAAAAACTGCAGATCCTTTGCTTTTAAGGATCAATTTCTTGAAAAGTTGCCCATTTATTCTCAAGATATAACAATATATACACTTGGGTTTATAAATCTCTTAAAATGATTCTGAAATCAGTTCTAATAAATGTGAGACTCTTCCTTTTGTTTCTTTCTTTCTTAATTTCTTTTTAACCATGATTAAATGAATGGTAAGTCTGTGTAGAGAAACACACATGAAATTGAAAATATCTCTAAATGTAATTAATTTGAGGACTTTTACATCTCAAATTAATCAGTCTTGCTTGTTAAAAGAAGAAAGATATATAGAAATAATTTTTTACTCTATATTATTTAAGTGGATTAGTACTGGAAATGCATACTTCCCGTTATTAAAGCTCATTGCTAGCTCTACTAATTAGAAATAATAAACAGGAAATTGCCTTGATAGGGAAAAGGCATATTTGGCAAACCGAAAAACCTGTGACCAAAGTGTACTGCACAGTGGGATTATATTACAAATACTATTTCTCAAGAGTCAATTTGTTGCTCCAATAATATTCTTTGGATTCAATTAATGATTTTGTTAAAAGAAGGATTCTAATTTCCAAATTTGCTATCATTTATTAAGGTAGGACTAAAGGGGTGATTTGCAAGAACCTCATGTAACCATGGCTAGTTAGGGACTTGTTGATTTAGAAAATGAGAAAGACTCAACTATATTTAATGTATATGAAAAATTATATATATATATAGGAATAAGAATATTGACGTTTTAATTTACACTAGATAAAATAAATACGCATATCCATATCCATAATAAAATTTTAAAAACTAATTACTGACTGATTTTGTGTATATAAAAATTTATAACTTTTTTATATTTACATATTTAGATTAGTTAATTAGGAATAAGTATAATTCGAATAAAATTGAAAGTTAATTCTAAATTTCCCACTCCAGTCGTGAATGTAAAGTAAGCTATATACTGAATGTAAAATAAGCTATATATTGAATATTTTCCAGAAATTATTCAGGCTAATGATATACTATGTACCGAATATATATGATTCTCAAATCTGTGAGGCTATCACTGTTTAATTTCATGAAGGTATATAAAGTTAGAGAGCATAAATACAGATGTGAAAGTTTGGCCACTAATTAATTGCTATAAGTAAGCATTAATAAAGAACAAAATGACAAAATATTTGTTCAATTTAATCTCAACCATTCTGCAGTAATAATTTTCAACTCTCCAAAAAGGGAGCCTCGACTATATACATATATATATATATATATACATACATACATACATACATACATACATATATACATGCATATAAATATATATATATATATAATTTACATTTCGTTATAATTTCTATCGTTATAAATGAGAAAAATCTCATACTTTTTATTCATTTCTTTTATCTTCAATTGTTGTATTATTTGATTTTATTTAATTTTTTTTATTGAATTATTTACTTTTGATCAAATTATAAAGGTAATAAAATATGTAAAAGTTACATTATTTCACCACTAAAAAAATTATAATTATCATTGGTCTTGCCAAATGAGGTTCAGATATATTTTCTCAAGATTACAAATATAGCTTTTAGATATAAAATTGAGTTCAATGTTTTGGAAAAAAGTAATTAATCTAAATTGCTTTTAATGATATTTTGGTTTCTCTTTGATGAGAATGAGGATAAATATCTAAATTTATTATAAGAATTTTACAAATAATTAAGTAAAATTTAGTAATTATAGCAATTCATATGAATTCAAATTATTTAAATATAAAAATATCATTACAAAAACTTTCATATGAACCATTCCATTTTCAATTCTGGAGCCATATGTCTAATTTCAGATTTTCCAACAAATGCTTTCCCGGCCTAAGATTGAAAATTGGGCCACAAAGGGCTCTCTGACTGGGCTAGACTGAATACTGTATTAGATAAAGCTTTTGATAAAAATATAAAAAAAATTAAATTTATTATATTAATAAATTATTTATCAAATATTAAAATTTATAAATTATTTATTAAAATACCAAATTTTTATTAGATTATAATAAATTTATTATAAATTTATTATGAACTTATAATAAAATAATTAAAATATTTTTAAAAATTAAAATATTAAAAAATATAGCAGAGGATATGATTTTTATAAATTATATTCAAAGAGAAAAAATATTCACATTGGCCCAAAATAATAATGAGGTTAATAATAGTAAACAAATTGGATGGTTTGGTACTTAGCAGGGGCTTAAATATTTAATTAAGTGACTAAATATTTAATTCGGTTAATTAATATTATTAAATTTGATTCGGTTTAGTTGAAAATTTTTACTTAATTCGATTTTCAATTTGGTTAAAGATTAATCTGTTCGGTTCGGTTCAGTTAGTCAACCTTTAATCTAATTTTTTTAAAAAAATTTATTTAGTTATTTATTAATTTTTTTATTTAATTCCTTAATTATATAAATTTTTTATTATAAATATATTTTTATTGTAAAATAATTTTATTTTTTAATAAATTTTATTTAATTATTTAATTACATTAATTTTTTATATTAAATATAATTTTTAATTTTTTATATTAAATATAATTTTTTATTATAAAATAAAAAAAATTTTAGTCGATTCAATTAATTAACCGAACTGACTGATTTAATTTGGTTAATTAATCAAACCAAACAAAATTAAAAATCAATTAATTAGGTTAAAAAATTGCCTTTTAAAAAATTTAATTAAAAATTAATTTGATCTATTACTAGTTGATAGGCAAATTACCAAAAATAAATAAACAGCCACGAGAAGCACGTGCAAAAGTTGTTGAATAAATAACTTTTTTATTTTTTAAAAATATTTTATAATTTTTAAGAAAATATTAAAATATATAATTTATAAGTTTAGTTTAAAATATATTTTACTTATACTTCTGATGTAAATTAAGCCGTTTTCTAAATGTATATTTTTTTATTTGATCCATAAAATAATTTTTTTATTTTAAAAAGTATATTTTTAAAATAAAAAGAGTATTTTATGAGAAAAAAAATACAGAAGTGAGTATTTTTTTTATAAATATTTTTTGATATTTTAGTACAACTCGTGCAAAAAACTGTTAGAGCATTAATCTATGAGATTGAGTAGCCATAGAAAAAGGGCAAAGAAGAAGTTAGTTTTGCTGCCAATTAAATAAATTAAATTAAGATGGATCGGTAAAAGGATATTCTAATTTAATGACATATTTTAAATTTGAGTTTTAGATATACGGTTGTATTAAAATTCAGTAAAAAAAATGTATTACTTCTGTAATTTTATTTATTGATTAAAAAAATAAAATAAATTAGAGAACTAGCTATTTGATAATGACACATTAAATGGTGGTCCAAAAATGAGAGAATAAGAAGGATAAAGGGTTCATTCAAAAAAAAAAAAAGAAGGATAAAGGGTCGTTCTCACTTATACTACAATCCCTTTTGCTTTCTTTTAGTTCAATAAGAGACAATATTTCCCTAAATAAGACAAGTAATATTTTTCTTAGTTTGTATTGCTATATGTGCCTTTGCATAGTTGATTTTTATTGACTTAGGAATTAATTTAATTCAAATAAAGAAATAAATAAAATAATTTGTTTAAATGTTAAATGAGAAAAGTAAAATTTTTATGTTTATATATTTTTCATTGAAACTCTTTTCATGTTCCTAAAAGGAGTGTTCTTTTTTTTTCTTCCCTTCTCCTATCCTTTCAAAGCCCATAAGTTGGGTGCTAGCGCTTTACTAATATAATAAAAGTAAGGCTTTCTGCTGAGTGAAGTTGCAAGCCTGCTTAAATAGCTTACGCTTACTCAGCTATATTAAAATAGAACTGCAGCAAGTAAGCTTTTCCCCTTTATTTATTGTGGGTCGCGCCTCGCTGTAGACACTGAATGAATGAAATGAGTAGAGATCTTCCTTCCTCCTTGAAAATTTTCAAGAACTTCGTTGGTTTTTTTCTTATTTTTTATAATTGATCTATCATATATAATTAACCACCGTCTTCAAATTTTATTTGGTTGCAAGTTCTTGAAATCAAAATAATATATATATATATATATATCATCTACATTTTATATTGATGGATTTTTAGTTTATAATTGTCATTATAACCATGAAATTTTGATTTTGTTCATAAGCATCTAATCTACTTAAAAAAAGAATAGTTTTTATCCACGAAAAAATTTTATAGGTGAATCTTGAAGTCTCAATTTATAAGAGAAATTTATATTTAACATAGTAAAGTTTAAATTCCTATAAATTTAACATATACTAAAATATAGAAAAAATATTAATATTTTTTGAATTCAAACTCTATCATATAACACTGATTTTTCTAGGGAAATCAAAGGCTAATTATTGGATTCTGCTAAGTAGGCAGAACTCAATATCCTTATTATATAAAAGAGAACGGGATTCATTGTAGATAAACAGTGAATTTTTCGTTCTCTTTTTCATTTTGCCCACCCTTCAATATTTTTTTTAGTTTTTTTTCAATATTTTTTTTCATTTTTAAAAGAAGGTGGACCCATCTAATTTATTATTTTTTAAAAAAAAGACGCATCCAAATTAATGTTAATATTTAACGGTTGAAATCCCCGTCAATATTTTTGCCTCTTCGTTTTAGATATTTAAAATTCAATTAATTGTGTGTCTCTTATTACTAATTAATTTTCTTTTTTATCATTATATTAATATTTTTAAAAAAATTATTTCATATGCATTATTAATTTTTTAAAATTTTAATTAAAAATATATTATTTAGGTCTTAAAAATAAAAAGTATATTATTTTTTGCTAGATAGAGAATTAACTAGTGAGAGAAAGAGTTTTCATTAGAATAAATAATTAGTGAGAGAAAGAGTTTTCATTAGGATAAATATATAAACTTAACTATGTAACAAATGAATATATTACAAGTTATATATAAATTATACTACAGTTATTCTACTAAATTACTACAATATTTAAATTTTAAACAAATATATAAAAATGATATAATTTGGTGTGATTTTTTATTATTATAATTTAAATCAATTTATAACATAGATAATTAAAATGATCTTATGATTATTATAATACCATATTAAAAATAAAATTATATATAATTCTTAATCTAAAAAAATTAAAATTTCAATTTTAGTCATATTAATTAAAATAAACATTATAATATTTGTTATGAGGCAATTAAAAATGTCATATATGTAATAATAGTATATTTTCATCCAACATTGCTATATTAAATTTTTTTTACCAATTTTTTTTTAGTTTTTGTACTGAATAGTATAATTAAAAATATATTTAATAAATCACTTATATTTAATAACTTCATTATAACATTTTTTATTTTATTTTTTATTTTTATTTTTAAAATTTAAATATAGTTTATTTCTTGAACTGATATTTATTAATTTTAGATTAATGTGTACTATGATAAATTATATAAAAATTTTAATAACCTATTAATTTTGTAATGAATTGAAAGTAAAAATTTTTATAAAATTATATTTTACTATAATCATAAATATAATTTATATCTTTCATTCATTTAATTAATTTTAAAATTTATATTTTTTAAAACAATAATTTTATAACGCTCTATTAATAAATTAATATATTGTATATGTCTATATATTAGGCTTCTTTGTAATATATTTATACTATTAAATAATATAAAAATTAGTTTTTTTATTTTTATAATTTATAAAAATGTACAAATAACTAATAAATAAATTGTTTGAGATTTTTATTTTTCTTAACTTTAAAAAATAATTGAAGAAAAAAAAGAAATGTTAACTTAAATTTTTTTTATACAATAATATTTTATTACTAAAGATCATATTTTAAAACTCTTACAATGCAATTAAGAGCAAGATCTCAATACTGAAAATTTGTATTTAAAACGATTATTCTAACTATATTATGATAATTATTAATTATAAATGACATATCTAATTAACTTGATTAATCTAACTTATAATATAATATTTATCACGCAAAATTTATCTGTATTTCAAGTGCATCGTCGATTATAAAATTGAAACTTTTATTATTATAATCATAAAATCTATCTAATAATCTATTAATTTACAATCTATTAATTTACATTAGCATCCAATGCATTTCATATAATGTTATAATTATATATGATTTTGACACTTATTATTTACATATTTTATTTATTTTTAACTTTTATAATATATTTTAAATGTTTCTCTATATAATTAAATGACTAAAATTATTTTAAATATAAAATATACATATTTTTAAAGAGAAGTGAAAACATCATTCTAGCATACTTATATTTTATAAAACTAATTTTTTACTTTGGATGGTGAAAATTGATATCAATCAATATTGCTCATGTACAATATAATGAGGCTTTCGCTAGAAAATTTCACTAAGCCAATTATTTACCATCCAAATAGATAGGAAAAAAAAAGAGTATATATTTTTTAAATTTTCCATAAAATCTTTTTAACCTAAAAAAAGAGCAACACACTACTATAATAGATGAGTGGGAGATGATGGAAAAGTTTCCATTGAAGGCAAGGATATGACCTCTTATGCTTTTGACACATGGGGTGTAGCCATATATGGATATGTAGTCAGGGGCATGTGCTGTTGCGCAGAGGACCCATCCACCATTTTTGCTGAGCAACCAAGCATGTACCCCCTCTACCGTTGAGCACATGCATTGAAATAGAAAACTACTCTCTCTTTGGGCGGCATCTTGACTTTTGGAACCCCGCCATTTATGCTCTGTGTTCCCTCAGTTTCAGGCACTTTTTCCATCTCCATACTCATTTCATTTCATCGCTTGGCTTTGCAGAAATTCCTAGCCTCCCCTCTCCTCTCTTCTCTCAGCTCACCTTTTTCAAATTCCATAAGCCATAATATTTCTACACTGAACTCGAATAAACCCCATCGTAATCATCGATATATATACCTGTATCTATCAAGTAGCATCCTGATTTTTTTTTTATTTTAATAAAATTATTTTCAAAAATATTCATTTCTAAAATGTATATTTTTAGTAAAATTAAATGAATATTTTATTTTTAGAGATATGTTTAATATGTTAAAAATATACTAAAATAATGAATTACTTAAAAAAATTAAAAAAATGACATATAATATAATAATTTTCTCCAAATGTTATGTGTAAAGAAATAAGGGGTTTCTTCAAAAATACCCTAAAATATATTTTTTTTGAAAATACCCATTTTTTTTAAATTTCAAAAATATTCATTTTTTAATTTTTAATTTTAAAAATATTTTTTTTGGAGATATATTTTGATATATATTAAATATATTAAAGGTATACTAAATTTTTAAAGTTATATATATACTTAATTTTTAAAGGTGTATATTGAGTATATATTTTATATATTAAAAATATATATATAATATTTAAAAAAAAATAAAAAATGTGTAATTTACTCTATGAAAAATGCCCTTTGCAGTCTAGTGGATTGGTCCTGGTCCGTCTTTTTTAATAAGACTGGGCTTTGGTCTTAGGTCAAGATCGGCCTGGATCCAGCTTACTACCCCCCTCCGGTACTTTATGACTAATAAAAAAGAATAAAATATTATATGTATATATACAAATAATTAATTCTGAAACATTTATTCATAAAATTTACAAATATTATTAGCAAATTATTTTTAATTTAGTGGCCTTGATTAAAATCATTACAGAGAAATTATAAATTTTTTAATTTCAGTTGAATTCTAACTGAAAAATAACAATTTAGAAAGTCGAATTCTAAATAAAAGGAACTTTAGAAAGGAAATTAAGAAGCAAACCCATAATTAATTATGTCTTCCATAGAGAAATGCGACCTGCCCACAGACTTATGATGGGTGATTATGATGAGAAAAAAAAAAAGAAACAAAAAGAAAGATGCTTGATTAACACTATGAAACAGAAAGAGATTAACGCTACTAATTATTTTTCTTCCTATTAAAAAAAAGACTGTGATGTTGATAAACCATTATTGCTTAACTTTATAATAAAAGCAAAATTAAAAAAATATCTATTAACAGTTTCCGAGACAACGTTACTTTCATTTCCATCCACTAGTGCAAGTTACCAAGAATTTTTTTTACTGTTTTTAAAAAAGAATTATAATTTTTTTAGAATAAGTGAAAAAAATGTAATTAAACTAAAAGCCAGCATAATATTATTCCAAACTTGAAAATTAATATAAAAAATAACACTCTAATTAAATGGTAAACATCCATATTCACTTGTTTTCGAATCCATTTGGGAGAAATATCTCTTAAAAATTATATAATCATCCATTTTTTCTACTACTTCTAATCTCCTATCAAGGGACTATATCTTATATTGAACCAAACTAATTTAAAAGCTAATTATATCATATTTGAATCCTATAAAAATTTAAATGAATAAAGTTGAAATTTATTCTCTAAAAAATATTTTAAAACAGTTAATTAAATTGACTACTATTTTTATTAAACATATTGTATATATCGCAAAATACAGCATATATAAGACATCAAAGCTAAAGCCAAAGCTGCCCATATCAATCACCATTTATCAATACAAATAGATGGCTTTTCACCACTTGAAATTGGAATCAACAAATTAATACACAAAATCCCACCACCGCCCTCAATAATGAGTTGCACCATATATTATTATTATTAATTGGATAAGGAAATATGATTCTTTCGTTCTAAATTTCACTTTTAAATTCCAAGAAAATATTTTATATCTAAAGAAAATAATTATTATATGTCCATATTGGCATATTGGATGGGCAAAGTGATTGGCTAAGGGTTATAAGAGGTGACAAAAATTCATAATTGATTTCCAATAAGGAATAATAGAGACATGACAATCCACTTTGGTGAAGTGATTTGACATAATTAAGTAAAGTGAGGGTGTCTTTAATTTTAAAGCATCTTATAATTTGCTTTTTGATTAATATCCAAACCATATATTGGATAAACCCTATCAAATCCAAAATTAAATTGAATAGGGTCCAATCCAATCTTAACCCTACAAATTTAAGACAAATGGAGCTTCTCTAATCAAGAGTTGTTGCCTTTGCCCGCCAGATTCATGACCAAATTAAATCACTTTCAAACAAGACACTCTTTTAATTTTGAAATACTTATATTTCTTGTCAAACAATTTTAATTTAATTTAGATATTTATATGGGGAACTTGATTGATTGAAAGTAAGAGGCCAACATTAATTATTTTAATGACTTTAATTTAAATCTAACTTAATTTGGTCCTACCACTATACATTGCAATGGAGAAGCAATATGGAATAGTGTTAAGATTATAATTTATGAAAAAAAAATCTCTAATCGATTAATTATAAATATATTATTATTTCCATCTTTTTTATATATCTCAAAATATGGTTTAATTTTTATTTTTAAGTGATAGTTTTATAAAAAAAAAATTATACTAGTATTACTCTTGAATAGTTGTATTAAATTCTCATGTCAATTTGACTTTGAATGCATAATTTAACAGATTTGCACTAATTATATTTTAAATTTTCAATGCAAAAAGTTCTGAAACTAGAAATTTTACAATCTCAAACATTATTCCTCGTTTTTTCTACTTTTCTTACAAATTATGGAAAATGAAGGAAATCAAAGTTCTAAAGTATAATTAAAATATTGGAAAAAGTGTATAAAAATTGATGTTTTAATTTTGATACATAATAAGGATATTTAAGGAAGTTTATATAATGCTAACTAATTTGTTGATATATATATTATACTAAAATGAGTAACGCATATATAATATCGTATCATACGTTATTGTCTCAATCGTGCCAACGTAATAATTTTTTAATATTTTAAATTAAATTTATTTTTTAGATTTTTTAAATTTAAATTTGTTATTTAATATATAATAAATATTTATTTAAAGATTTCAATTAAAAGTAACATATTATATATTTGATAATTATTTATATTTGAAGAATTCAAATAAAATTATGATATCATTTGATATTATAATAATTATATTTATTTGAAGAGTTCAAATATAATTATAATATCATATTTGACATCAATAATAATTTATTATCTTTATATACACAAAAACAAAAAAAAAAAGCTATAACTACTGCCATTAGGCTATTACCTTATTCTCTCACAATACTATTCAGATTTAAAACCACAATATTATAAGTCAACTACTATATTATTGTTTAATTGACATATAAATAATATATCATTCTTTATATATTTTTACGTTTACTTTTGATATTTTTTTAATATTTTATTTATTTATTATTTATTTATTTTCGTTTGATCATAGCGTTTATAATTATGATAAAAAAATTTATCATTCTTTCTCTTATAATTGTTTTTCACTCTCTTATCTTTTCTCCACTATCATTACTATTTAATATAGTTTATTTTTAGTATTTTATATTTATATGATTATTTCTTAAATAATTTATTATATTATTTGATTTTAATTTTAATTTTTTTATTGTATTTTTCTTTTTTTTTCTTTTTTTTTTGTTATTTATTTGTTAGGCAATTTTTTAGATTGATGTGTATTGTTTGGTTATTGTATAAAAAAAAGAAACTCAAAAAGAGAATCCAACAAAAAAAACAATACAAATTGACGTTTTTTAGCCTCTCTTTCTCCTAGGTATTCTCTAACCTCTCTCTAGAAGCCTCTCTTTGTGTTGCTAAGTTAGGGTCTGAGGCTATTGCCAGCTTCTACACCGGCAACAGCCCTAGACCCTTTGTTTTTTTTTTTTGTATCATTGTTCTCTATTTTTCTTCACATTTTTATTGTTTGTTATAGTGTTTTTATGTTTTTAGGTTAGATCTGACTTCAGATGCCAATTTGGTCTATATCCTTTAGGAGTGTCTGGTGGTTCAAAGGCCTCTCTCCAGCGATGGAGCTTATGCGCAAGCTTTCTTCAATGGTGGCATCAATGATCGATACTTCTACTAGGGATTATTTTGTCTTCAGGATGTTATCTTCCTTCCTCTTGATGGATACATGTGATGGTGATGCCCTTTCTTTACCTTTTGAGCTGTTGGTCGGCATTTTTGATTTCTAGCCAGTTCTCCTCCAAGCTTATTCTTTCAGTCTTATTTTTGCTAAGAGACCATAAATCACTATTCTGCCCTCTATGGCTTTGTTTTCCATCAATTAATCCAAAGACTGATGTTGTTTGGGAGATAGAATCACTACAAGATTCATCATATATAGTTATGGACAATATTCTGGTTAAAACAATAAATTACTATAGCTAAATAATTTTGCCACAAACTTTTAATTCTTAGCCTGTTGTAGCTAAAAGTGGCGTATTTAAAATTTAGCTGTAGAATTTACTTATTTCATAGGTTTTTTATTTTATTTTAGATACACATTAATATATAAAGTGGCTAAAAAGAGTAAGACATTTTGCTAATAAACTATTTCGTTGTAGTAAAATACATACGTTTTTTGCTACGAAAGTCAAATTGTATAACAAATATTAATTATTGTAAATATGTCAATTTTTTTAGCTATAACTCACGAATCTGACCACCATCTCTGTACTTGTTATTGTCAAACCATCGACTTTGTTACACTTGTTAGCGTCGGGGAGCTAATTTATTTGAAAGATTTTTTATGAGTCTTATGAGGAAACACACTTATTGACTTGATTCTATATTTCAAATGAAACCTTAAAGCAATAGATTTATGAGTCCTTTCTATTTATATACCACTCATTAAATCTATTTTTTTTCGATGTGAAATTCTTCTTATAATATTCCAATAACATAAATTAGCTACGAATATGAAAATTTTATAGCTATTATCCTATATTTTTAGCTACAAGTTATTTCATAGCTAATTATGAAAATAATTGCTATGAAAATTTTATATTCATAGTTAAAATATTTGATTTGCTACTATACGAAAAATATTATAACTAAAAGCTAATTATTACTACGATAAATAAAAGTTGAGAATTTATTTTGAGAGACTATTTTTCATAGCTAATAAAATTATAGTTAGCTATTAAAAATATATTTTATGATTAATATTATACATTAACTACTATTAAAAGGTTTATAGCAAATATTTATCGCACACGGGACAAAGAGAAGCCGACGGAATATTATAAAAAAATTATTTTGGGTTTATCTTTAATTGTTATTATTTGTTAGAAGTCGTCACCAATCAATTATAAGATTTGATTGAACACCTAGTTCTGGTCTGTATTTCTGGATTCGCAGAGTTGATTACGTATAAAAAAGGAAAAATATTATACAATGTCTAAAATTAGTATTATAATTATTGTAATATTTTATTATCTGTTTTTGTTGTAGGAAAAATTATATTTATTGCCTGAATATAAATCCTAATTATTTATTATCTTTTTATTCACATATATCAACTAACTGGATAGAAATATATTTTTTATAATTTTATTATTTATTGTCTTTAATAGTTTAATTACTATTATATTTATATTTTTTTTGTTAGTTTGACTTAACCACCACGTTCACTTCCTCAATATAGGAGTTTTATATTTTATAATTTATTATTATTATTATTTTGATTCTATATTTTTTTATGATTTTATCACCTTAGTGCGCATATGTTTTATTTATTAGTTAATGATTTAATTATTACATTCACTACCTATATATAAGGATTTTATAACTTAATATTTGTTAAATTTATAATTATTATTTAAAAAAAAACTATGCTCACTCCTAGAATATAACTATCTTAATTTTATATTTTTATTAAATATTATTTATATCTTTTATTTTTATAATTTGTTAATATATTTTTAAAATATATTTTTTTATTGAAGTCAACTTAAAATCGAAAATCGATTTCGAATGTCTAGGTATCCATTTAAATAGAATTAAAGTCTCCATAGTTCGAATGATTTATTATTATTATTGTTATTGTTATTATTATTATTATTATTTTATCCACTTTCTAAATATAATTAAATTTATTTTTTTATTAATAATGAACAATTAATTTTTTTTGTTTGTTATAATTTTATTTTACAATACTTCCAATAACTATATTCACTTTCTAAATATAATTACTAAAGTTGTGTATTTAATATTTTTCTATATACATATATATCTATTTTATGTACGAAGTTCGATTATTATCATTATATTCGTTAATTATAAATAATTATTTCTACTCTCCTTCTTTATCTTTAGTTTGATAATTAAATAAATGTATAAAATATAATCAATAATTTAACCAGGTAATGATAAAGCTAAAATATTAAAATTAACGAATTAACATATTGAAAAATCAGAAAGAAAAAAAAAATTTATATACATTCAAAGTTCTAAAGATAGTGGAACCAATTCTAAAAGTAGCAACGTTATTATTGTTATCATACTCAATTTCTAATCTTAATTCCTTTTATTTTTATTTATTTATTTATTTTTATTTTTATTTAAAAGTAATATTTCTAAATTATTTTTATTATTTATTTTTAAATAATCATATTCATTTATTGAAAATAAGTATTGAATTCATTATATTCATTTATCTAGAAATAATATTTATTTTTTATTTTTTGACTTAGTTAAATAACATATACAAAAATAAAAATAATTTTATGAATGACACAAAAAAATAAAACAAATATTGGTATTGATAAATTTTTTTATAAAATAAAATTTATGTTTAGTGTAATAAATAATAATAATAAATCTTAATAATAAATTTATACTGACCATTTTTAAATATTTTTTATAGTTGAATTAAAAAAACTATATAACAAAAGAAAGAAAAAGACACAAAAAATATATATATGGATAGATATAAAAAAATAAATACCTATAATGATTTTTATTTATTTTTTTATATTTTTAGTATGTATTGGTCTAGATTTGATTTTTTTTTTACAAGATTGAATTAGACATATATTAAAATTCAAATTTATATACTTTTTTTTTAAGTTTCAATCTTTTCTTTTAATTTTTTTTTATATATGTTATATTTATTTTCATGTACTCTTTTTATTTATTTATTTATCTTTGTAAATAAAATGAAAGAAAGTTCTCCATTAAAACATATTTATTGTTTTACATGATAATTTTTTTTATATATACATATATATTATCTATAATTTTTATAGATATATTTTTTTAATAATTTATTTTTGTATCTAAGTATTTGTGAATATTGTAAATGATTAAGATTTATGAATTTATATTTTGTGTTTGTTTTGAGATTAAAATAAAAAATAAATATTTAAAAATAAATAAATAAATAAATATAGTAAACTATTTATCTTACTTGCTACTTAATTGTTGATAGTTTGTATATAAATTTCTATTGCTTGTGCTCGACCCTTCAGAATATTTATTAAATACACTTTCTGTACTTAATAAATTTCAATATTTTTTCATAATTTCTCTACCAGATATTTTTTTTTGTTAAAATTCTTTCACTTTCTTTTTGTTTTATTGATTTTTTTGATTATTTTATTTTTTACTCTATTTTTTCTCTATATTTTACTATAATTTTTGTATGCTTTTTTTTTCTCTCTAATATCTTGTGCTTTTTTTTTTTCTTATGATCCTCCCTCAATTTCTCAATCTCCTCTCCTCTTTTTATACTAAAAAAAACTTTTTCTTTTTTTATTCTCATTGTTTATTTTACTAACCTTTTTTCATATTTTAGGCCATAAATTATGGGAAGCTTTTTTTTTTTATAAAATATATTTCACTAACTATTTTTTATTTTCATATTTTAGACCATAAATTATATTTCATGTTTTATGCCATAAATGATGTGAATTTTTTTTTCTTTTTTTTACATAAAATATATTCCGCTAACTATTTTTATTTTCATATTTTAGGTAATAAATTATATTTCATATTTTATACCATAAATTATGAAATATTGTTTATAAGGTATATTTAATGTTTTATGCCATAAGCTATGGATAAAAGATTTTTTTTTAATTATCTTTTTTTAGAAAAAAAATATTATAATATTCGTAGCTATAAATAATAATGATTGTGCTGAAGGTTGTTTATGCTTTAGGGTTGCTACCCCATTTACATATGTAGGCCTCTCTTTTGCGGTTGGCCATTTATTTGTTAGGAGATTTCTTTGATGGGTTTGCTTGTATTTACTTGAGGTGTTGATGTAGTCCTGGGTTTTTGCCTTATTTATTCAAGGTTGTGCTGTATAGTGGTCTTTGTTTTAATGAAGTTCTTCTTCTGATTAAAAAAAAACTAAAAACAACACAAAGCCACAAAAGACAAAATGAAAATTGAACCAAAATTAATTCTTTAATTTTAATGACTAATTTTTAATATTAGTTGTTTCAAATTTATATCAAATACAATACATATACATTTTATCTTATAAATTTAACTGTGAATAAGATTGAATTCGAAATTTTTAACAATCAAAACAATTTTAATATAACTCCATCAAAATATATGTAATTTAAACGACTGAATTATGGATCATTAACAAGAGGAACAAATCATAGGTGAAATAATTTTTTTATTTATTGAATAAAAAATTGGTTGAACTTGAACGTTTTTATCATGGGTTTGCTTTAAAATTTTGCTATACAAAGAAGAACAAAGACAAAGTTACCCAATAATGGAATTTTTCTCCCCCATAAAAGTACACTATGATGGCATAAAAAATGGTATGATTTTAGATCCAATGCCATGGCCTTAGTCAAAAACTATGGGTGGATTTGCAATTCCAGTCCCCTGTTTTTCAGAGACTCGGAAAGAAAACGGACAATATGAAGTTTTTGAATGCTTTTATACCCAATCAAATAAGCATAGTAAAAATCTTGTCCACTAGTTTTGCAACATATATTATATAGTAGATAGTTAATTTGAAAGCATTAATAAAAATTAAATTAACCATAAAACACCTATAATTCAAAATATTTTACTATTAAATAAGCTTTTGTAATTTTCAATAATTTAGAACAATAAATGATAATGACTCGAGGTGAAACTCAAGTTCCAAGTACATGAATGTGAATTATAGAGTTTCATGCTGGTACATGTATATCTTCTCTGGAATAATGTTTTTTATTTTTTATTTTTCTTACTTTCTATGGCCAATATTCCTGACTTTTATATGTGTAAAGTCATAAGTAATATAAACATATTAAGAAATATGATCCTACTATAATTATTGTATTTTAAAAATGTAAATATTATATTATAATTATTATTGGTTAAATATTTTTATTCATATTAGAAATACTATTATAAATATATTTTAATATTAATAGAAAATCATCTAGCCTTAAATTCTTTTATGATATCATAATCAAACTCTAATCATACTATTCAAAATAAAAACCTTAGTCGAACTACATATCTCGCTGAAAAACAAATTATTAATAGTTACAATTAATTTACGGCTATTACAATTGTATCAACGTCATTCTCTTATTTTTATTTTTGTTTTTTGTTTTATTCAATCTTTCACGTAAATTAATAATTAAATTTACCACTATAAATTTTTGTTATGAAAGATCATTTTTGTCCATAAAATTAGTTGTGGTTTAAAATAATATATTGATGAAAGTGAATCAATTCTATTACCTATATTTGAAGATGATACGCTAAAATTTATGTTCAAAATTTGAAAATGCTTGGATGATATTATACTCGGTTAGATAGTCGCTTTATTTTTTGAAAATAAAAGGGCACTCAAAAAATTATTAAAATTTCCACAATTTCATTAAAAATATCTAACACAATAAAAATTTATAGGTAGCTGGAGGTTTAATTAATAGTATAAAATATGCTATGTATATATATCATTTGACTATTAAATTATTGACTAAATATATGAAATTTTTTCTAAGAAAATAAAAAAAAATCTTCAGCTTATATTTCGAATAAAAGTCATTTCAAAACAATAATTATTAGAAAAGTCGAAGAGCTGGTCATTTCGTTCTCAGAAATGAACGTGCATGTTTGTCCTTTCTTATTTCGATCTCAAAATGGATCAATCAGAGCCTCAATTTTGCATGAAAAATAAGCATAAACGATCATCAGACTTGTTGCCTAAAAGTATTAATATGTTATAAAAAATAAATAAAAAAAATCTAATGAAAGTGGGGTCATCAAGGGAAGGAATTTGGAGATAATTATTAAAATTCTGTTCCAAATATTATATAATTAAGTAATATTGTCATAATGCAATGTATTATATATATTTCCAATATTTTTTCCCATATTACAAACGGGGAGACGTCCACTTCCCCCTCATTTTTTTTAACTTACAATTTGTGCTAATTGATAGCGTATCCCAATTAACTTCTTCCCTTCTAAAAATTAACCATCTATTAATAAAAGTTTTCGCGGATAAATTTATAAATTTTTTCAGTAAATAAAATTAATATTGACAGATTTTTAAAAAAAATCAATGGTAATCTAAAATCGTCATTGGTAAAAAATTTATTGACAATATTTTAAAATAATTGGTGAATACTGTTTGGCTATTTTTTATTGATAATTACTGGTCAATAATTTAGATCAATATTGACTCTCAGTGATTACCTGTAGATTAAAAATCTATTGATAATTATGGATATAATTTTTTTAATAATTTTATTTTTTTATATGGTGTCGATAACTCTAAAAAAATATTAAGAGAAAATTTTGATTTGTAATTACTGACAGACAGATATCATGAACACTGATATATTGCTTTATATATATTTTAAGAAATTTCTTATCCAACTAAACTATTAAAATCAAAATTAAATAAACCACCGAACATATAGATTTATTAAAAATAATTTATTTTAATTTAACTAAAATTTTTAAGTTCGAATCCCTAAACATACAGTTAAGTTAAAATTTGATAGGAATAATTTTACCATTTTTGTTATCTTATTCAGCTCGAATTTAAAATAATAATTTGTAAAAGAAATTAAAATCAGAAAAATATATCAAATATATGAACACTGGGGAGAGATTATTTTAATTAAAATTTTCACTTAATAAACAAAATTAAAAAAAAAATAATAAATACCATTCAATTGTAATTTTTTAACTGAATTATTTCAAAGGTATCGATCGAAAGTGCGAGGGCTCAAAATTTGAAATCTTAACTTTTACTTAAAAACAAAACATAAGGTTTATCATTAAAAGAAATTTTTTTTAGTATTAATTTCGGAGAGAGAATAATTATTATTCTATTGTTTTAGAAAAATATTTATATCGTTAAATTATTTCTTGATATGAAATAAAAAAGTAATATTATTTCAAAGTTGTTAATTTTTATTATTAAAAGAAAAATAATAGCTACATCATTTGAAAGTTATAAAATTTGGAAAATATCAAAATACACAATAAGTTTCAATCCGATTTGCAATCCACAAAGAATGAGAAAAATGTGATTGAGTCACCCTTTTATTTATATAAATTTGTAAGTGAAAAATGAGATTCAAAACAAATTGAAATTGTTATGCCCTCCCTCACTATATGTGTACATATATATTCCTAAATTAAGAAGCTCCACCTCTTCAAGCAAAATAGCAATTCAGTAAAGAATTTGCGTCACTTTTAGTAAAAAGTTAATCGCATTTTCAGTGAAGAAAATGAAACCAAGTTTGTTAATTACTGATGAAATGTCAAACAAGAAATAGCAAAGAGACTTTAGCCATTAGCGTCTCTATCGTATATTATTTTTTTCCCAATTAAAGGTATTTGGCATATCCACAACGTTTTCAAGATTTTGTACATTTAATTCTGAATTCTAATTTGGAGGCTTTACTCCTATTTAGATAGAAGAATTCTGGGGATAAAAGATTTGATATCCATTAAGGTATGCAACAGAACAATTTTTGAAGAAACTTAATATGGGGAAAAATAGCCAAGAATAGCAAAATTAAATTTTTTTTACTTTATTATACTTAATTGTAAGGTACATAAATACGAATATAGGGTTTTAAAAAGAGAATAATAAACAAGAATTAAAAAAAAAAAAGATCGTTTAGGGTAAAATAAAAGGTAAAGAATATGAAATATTATTCCAAAAACTATATTTGATCACTCTTAAATTTAGAAAAAATCAAAAGACAATCAATCAAAAAATATAAATCACCGTGTAACTAAATATATAAATGTGTATGCGTGGTCAGACGATATTGTCTAAGAAGGCGAATTTGAGTTGGCAAATATTTAATCTTATATCTCCTTTTAGGCTGGAAAATTTTGAAACATTGTCTTAAACAGAATTCAATCACTTTCAAAAAATATAATTAATATTTTCCACGAAAAGGATTTTAATTTCTACACGCAGAGCATTTCATTGACGGACTAATTACAGTCGTCTTAAAAATGATTAAAAATAATTGTCCATTAATTTATTTTATTAATTAATAAATATTTATTATAAATTATAATAAATATTTTTTAATCAATAAAATAAATTATTAAACTAATCACTCTCATGCAATTAATATTTTTATTTCTACATATTGCAGCCTTTGCCGTCTAGAGGTTATTAAATCATTAAATTTATTTGTTTATTTATGTTTGTCGTACATTTGGTGACGTAAAGGAGTAAAGCCATTCGACTTTATAAATATTTTTTTTTCTATGAGTGGTCCCATAAGACCTTAGGAATATATATAGGGCAGCTGTTTAATTTCAACATCATAATATAACATTACATAATATACACACATCCTTCACAAAATGTATTTTTGGTGTCAACTTGCTGTAGTCATTCATAGTAGTAGTTGTTCGTAGAAGTACGTAGCACGGTAGCAGTAGCCCCCACCTCTTTTTAAGATTTTTCACCAATCCATTGTACAACGTCTTAAGACCCCATTTCTATATTTCTTATATTAAATATATATATATATATATCCAATATTTTGTTTTATTTCCCCACCAATTTATTTTATGAACTGAGATTAAATTTTCTATTCAAATACATCTACTAATATACGTCACATTTAATCTATAAAATTTTTTTATCTAGGCCAAATATATATGCATTCAGTTAATAAAAAATTATTAAAATATAATTATAAAAAAATTAAATAATTTTATTGATCAAATATATATGCACTCGAACTAAATAAATCATTTTCTTAATCTATATATATATTCAAGTGAGGAACTATCCTAATTAGAAAAATAAAAATAATATCCATTAATAAATAGTTAGTTACGATTAAAATTTAAATGAAAGATAATTTCTCTCATTATATTTTTTTCAAATAAAAATTTTATTAATAATATTTAACTATTATTTTAAAATAAAAAATATATATTATCTTATCATTCTAAATAAAATTTGAATTTCATAGAATAAAAAATTTATAATTGAAACATAAAAATATTTGAAAAACCTAATTGGACGTTGAAAGAATATATTGACTAAATTAACTATTTTCCCTTTCACGTTTTCGTATACACTTGGAATTATATAATAATATTATATATATACTAAAATTGCTCCAAAGATAAATAGTGCATGTTCAGTTGTACCCCCACTTTCTCCCTTTTTATTTTTAGTTTAGTTTTTTTTTTAACTTTCTTTTTTATTTCATAAATTGTTCTTCCTTCATTTTTTTTTATTTTTTTGTTGCTATCTTTATACCTTAAATTTGAATTACAATAATAATAATTTTATATTAATTTAAATATAAAAATAAAATTAATTTTTGATTTTATTATAATGCATAATAAATTTAATTTTAAAATTTTGATATAAATTAATTGAATTTATAATATTATGAAGTGATAAATTATTGAGTAATTAATTAAATAATTAAATTAATAATTACTATATTTATTATAATATATATTAAATGCTAAATTAATGGAATAAATTTAATAATAAATTTTTTTATAATAAATGCTTAAAAAATTTAAAATTACTTTTTATAAGATGAAGTTTTTAAAAATTATAATTTATTTAATAAATATCATAAACTTGATAAATCTCAAGACTAAAAATTATTTAATTTAAAAGTTTTATTTTATTAAATATGTATTAATAACACTTTAATTTAACAATAAAAATAAATTTGAGAATTTAAAAAATTACAAATTTAATAATTATTTTCTTCTTTTTTTTGACATTTTTATTTATTTTCTTCTTATATTTGATATTACTTTTGCTAATTATATATACATTATATTATGTATATGATATCTCAAAAAAGCAATATTTAGTTTTAATTTAAATTATTTTTATTTTTTTAAATAAATTATTTTTTTACTTTTATATTTTGTGTTTAATGTTTTATTCATGAATTTTAAATATATATGTTGTTATATTTTGTATATTTTGCATATATACAAACATTTTGTACATTGTTATATATTTCATATATTTAATAATTATTAAACAAACATTAAGAAATTATTTTAAATAAAATATGATTATAAATTAATAATTTTAAATAAATATAATTAAATTAATATATTGGATTTCATAAGAAAAAAATTTAAGATTTTTATAAAAATATATTTTATTACAAACAGTAATATAATTTATATTTTCCATTCATTTAGTTTATTTTAAAATTTATGTTTTTTAATAATATCTTTCAAATATTGCATTGATAAATTAATGTCCTGTGTACCTATATTAATATATATGTTATTAAGCAGTATGAAAAATAATCAAGTCAAAATTGATTATATTTTGTGGTCTATAATTTATAAAATTAAACAAATAATCAATAATTAGATTGACTAAGATTTGTATTCTTTTTTTCAACTTTAAGAAATGATTGAAGAGGAAAAAAAATATCAACTCATAATGTTTTATGGGAGAGTTTATATTTATCATTATAAGAATGGAATACAAATTTTATCGAGTTTTAAAATTTAAAAAAATAAACATAAATTATTTTTTATTTATTGAGGAAAAAAAATTTCAACTCATAAGATAGTGATATATTTACCTTCTTCTATAATTAAATATCTATTTTATTTTATAATTTATTAAAATATTTTTTGAAAAAAAATAATTTTTCTATAATTAACTAAGCTTTAATATTCAATTAATTTATTCTTTAAAAAAATATTCAATATATTTTTTAAAAAACACTGATTCATTTTGAAAAACATTGAATGCAATTGTTAATTCATATTTAAGATTTTAAAATTTATATACATTAACAAATAAATATACATATCTTAATAAAAATAAAAATATTTTCATATAAAAATATTGCCTCCCGCAACATCATGCAGTCAATATAACTTATCTTGTTATATACTAAACGAGCGACAAAATTAATGTTTCTTATGGCAATGCATAACCCCAAAAACCATATATTTTTATCAAATTTTCGATTTTAGTCCTTATGCTTTTTTTTTTTTTTTGTATCTGTTTAGTTTCGTTTTCTTTTTGTTTCCGTTTTTCACTCATAGTCTCTGGGGCATCAATAAAAAGTTTTTTGGTACAGATGCAGATGTCAAGCTCGCTTTATCCTCCAACAGTATCAAAATTCACCCTACCAAGCATCTGCTCTTCCAACAAATATGCATTATATATATATATATATATTATATAATGTACATTTATGGTATTAGCTTCTGCAACCCTTTAACTATATTTTCAATTTTTTTGCATTAACTAATACATTTCACAGTTATTTAATAATATTTTTTTACTTTTTAAAATTAACAAAAAATAAAAAATAAATTAAAAGAGAGCTGTAAGACTATGAGTTTAATCAAATAATATAAACTTTTAACATCTAATAAATATTAAATGTTTAAATTTTGGTAAAATTTAGGAAAATGTCAATTGAAAACTAAAAAATAGTAATCAATTCTAGCTAACCAATATAAATTAATAATGTATTTAGTAATTTTTGAAATAGAAAATCTTATAAAATTATATATTTTTTTTCTTTTTAAAGTTTCAAATTAAATTAAATGCTTACTATAATTTTAAATATTATAATAATAAAATCACATAAGCAAATACATGTTTAATTATCTCCATATTATTATCATGACATAAGCTATATCAACATCTTCTCTATGTTATCTCCATGTTATGGTCCTGCACTGTAATCACATGATCATGTATTTTCTCTATGTTGATCACATGCCAAATATCAACATTTTTTTTTTATCAATATGTAATTTAAATTTCAGCAACAATTTTAGCTTAAATTAAATTTAAAATAAAAATAATATTACAATTTTACTTTTATATTAAAAAAAAACTATCTTCTTAATGATTCAAAATATAAACAATCTAATAATTTAAAAATACAATATATTTTCCCCCTTTTTTATTTTACTTTACAAAAAACTGTTTTAAATTAATTAATTATTTTATTTTTCCTTTTAACTCATGAATTATTATTATTATTCGACGACAAAGTGGACTCTCGTGAATCCTTCTCGGGTCACGGTTCAGGTTCTTCTCTAATTGGCTCTTCTACCTGCAAGACAAGGGATGAGAGGCCAGACTCTAGTGGGGAGGCTCCGATGCTTAAGTCAATAGCTAGTCTGTTTGCAAGTAAAACGAGCTTGATTAGTTAAAAAAAAAGAAGAATTTACTTATAGGGATCCACCTCTATTTATAGTTAGGAGGTAGGGGATAACATTTGTATGTATTAGCGTATTTTTTTGGATGTGCCAGCATCATATTTTGCTGTATCAGAATCTAGTCTGTCGAACTAAGAGCTCGATTGAGGCAAGGAGAGAGAGTATCAAACTCTACTCTCTCCCAAGCTGAATGATGGCTAAAGCTCTTCTCTTAAAGAGCTTGGTTTCGAGCTCTTAAAATCCAAGACTCAGTATTTATACGGTAGTATCACTAGTCCCCTGAGAGCTATATGACATTAATACCAGAGAAGATAGGTGTCGCAAGAAGTGGTCGATGAAATGTGCGGTAGGGAAAATCTATTATTTTTGGTATGAATGTGGTTTTGTGGTTCATGGTTGTCATCTTAAGTTATGGTATTCATTGCTAAGGGATTAGCTGGTTTATACTCACTGCATAACTGATGGCGAAGTAGGTTCGCAGGATTTTTTCTTGGGTCACGATTTGGGTACTTTTCTAGCCGGCTCTTCCACCTGTAAAACAAGAGACTGGGAGACCGGACTTTAGTGAGGAAGTTTCAATGCTTAAGTCAGTAACCAGTTTGCCTGTAAGTAAAACGAGTTTGATTAGTTAAAAAAGAAATGATTTATCTGTGGGGGATCAAACTTAATTTATAGTTTGGAGGTAAGGGACAACATTTATGTGTCACCAAATTTTTTTTATGTGTCAGCACCGTACATGTGTTGTGCCAGAATTTTATCTGTCAAACCAAGATCTCAGTTTAGGTAAGGGGAGAGAGTATCGAACTCCACTCTCTCACATGCTAAAAGATTAATAAGGCTCCTCTCTTAAAGAGTTTGGTTTCAACCTCTGAAATCTAAGGCCCATTATTCATGGGTTGTGTCATCATCGTCGCCGTCGCCGTCGCCGTTATTATGTTCAACCTCTCAAATTTTTAATTTTTATTTATTTTTTAAAATTTTATTAAATTTAAAAAGCTATAATTTTTAAAATAGTAAATTTTTAGCTTATATTTTATTGTAATTTTTAAATTTACAATATAAATCTAATTATTTTAAAATAATTTTAAATAAATATATTATTAATTATAATTGAATTTAAAGTTTTATATGATTTTATTTTATTTATAATCTTGAATCTAAATAGTTGATTCCAATTAATTTGAAATTAAAATTTTGTTGTTGTTGTTATTATATAAACTTTTATCCATCTTTTAAATGAAAAATAAAAAGTCAAAAAATAAATATTATATTGAATATTAATAAATAAATTTTTGTACATATATTATTATTATATAGACTTAGCTTAAATTTTATTATATTTATTTATTCTTCTACTGTTATATGTCTTTCCTTCCATATCATTTTAATGTACATTTATAATTTTATTTCTGGAAAAAAAATCTAACAAGTAATAAATTTTCACTTATTTTTTTATATTTAAATTACAATTTTTTTAATTTTCTATTTAATTGAAGTAATAAAATTAAAAATTAATATTTTGATTATTCTTTTAATTAAATTATCAAATCAAAATAAATTTTTAATACATTAAGTATATCTTATTATAAATATTTTTAAAATTTTTACATATAAAAAATTTTAATATTATACCCATATATATAATATAATTTTTATATATTAATTATAAATTATTTCTTTATTTAAAATAATATAGATCGCAGCATATCGGGAATGAATTGTTTTTGCTTGTAATATACTAAAATACCTACCAAAATAAATAGTAGATTTCCAGTTTACCTTACTTTCTATTTATAATTTTCCTCTCTTTCTTTTGTCTCATTTATATAAATAAAAAAATATCTTCTCTCTCTCTATATATATCATATTTATTATCTTGCCATTAAACTTTTATTAGTTTTCATTTTACCATCGCCTTAATCCATAATTGCTAAATTCTCATACTCTACTATATTTTATGCCAATCATAAGTTGATGAAAATAATATAAAATTTTTATTTTATTAGACATCATAAAAATAAAATGATGCATAAATTATTCATCAATCAATTTTTTTATTATTGTAAACTTTTTTTCCATAAATTAATATTATATTAAAAAAAATAAAAATAAACAAGAAGCAACTCATCTAAGCATCCTCTCTCTCATGGAATGTCATTTTTACTATATATATATATTAAAAATAAAAAATAACCGTAAAAATATAAGTAACCGTAAAAATATAAATAAAAAACTCTTGTATTTTATTAAAAAAAATTTACTCATATTATGCATCAGAATAGTATATATTACCTAAATTGGGCATGTAATCATATAGCTTGTAAATACAAATTTAACCCTTGAATTTTGGTGTGATTCTAGTAGATCATCAGGCTATTTAAGGTCACGTGACTGCACATGATATTGGTAGAAGTAGCTTGTAAATGCTAATTTAACCCTTGAATTTTGGTAAGTTATTAGGGTGATTCTGACAGATCATCAAGCTATTTCAGGTCACGTTACCACACTTTATATTGGTAAAAGTTTAAGTCGGAGAATCGGTACCGTACAAATCCAGACAGATTTTATTTCCTATTTTTTGATAAATTAGCTATATCGAGAATATTTAAAAATTTTGAATTTAATATATAGTTGAAAGTAATATATATTTTTAACAATCAAACTATGTATTTGTAATTGAATTTATTTCCTATTTTATATAACAAAAATATTAAAATTTTAAAAAATATGTTTTAAATGCATATCAACTATCAAGATTAAGGCTAATGGTGAGTGTACCTTCTGGACAATTCATAATTAAATTATCCTCTCCAATTATAATATTAAAGGAAAAAATTATGTTTTAAACAATAAAAAAAATTCTATAAAAAACAATAAAAATATGAAAATTTCAATGTTACATTTTTTTTTTGAAAAAAAAAGATTTCATAAAAATATTAATCTTGTTTACCTGGGATAATAAACAATTAAAGAGAAATTAGAAATCAGAAACATTTATCTTTTCAAGAAATAATCAGAAACATATAATTAAGTGGTGAAAAGCCTATAAGCTGATAGAAGTTAAAGGAGAGAAAAGAGCCACCTTGTAGACGGCGTTGCCTTTCCCCCCATTCTAAAATTTAAAAATTAAACTAAAAAATAAATCAAGAAGAAGAGTTTAGATCTGGGTTTTAAAGATAAAAAAAATCAATGATTTGATTTTGTAGGCAATGGCAATCGCCGTCGTTGGCGTAATCACGGTGACAACGGTGAAGGCAGTAGCAGCTGTCTTTCATTTACTCCATCTTCGAATCCTAAGGATGTTCGCAAGAAAAATAGTGGTTTGTCCATCAAAACCTCCTTCAAACTTTTTTCACGCACTTTTATTTGTGGGCGAGGGAGAGAATTTTGGATTATGGTATCTACTTGTTTCAAAATTTTATTTTATTTTATTTTTTAAATTGAAGTTATGAAATTAAGATACGAGTTCATCTAATTTTTTTTTTATTTTTAAGTTTTTAATTTTAATATTTCTATCATGAAAAATATTTTCTGGTTTAATATTTTTTTAATTAAATTTTCTAATAAGTATTTTAAAAGCATCAAGAGAAAAAATAGTGAGATAAAATGTAATTATAAAATAATTATTTTTGATAAATATAATTAAATTATTATAAATACAAGTTGAATAAAAAATTATTTCTCTATCTAAAATTGAAAGATTCACTTCTCATTTTATAAATATTAAAAAAATAATTATTTTAATTAAAAATATACATATATATTTATTATATTTTTAATTTAATATAAAATATATTTAATAAATAATATTAAATAAGAGTACTATAAAAATTTAACATGCTAATTAATTTATTAAAATAATAAATAAACTATAATTTGAGACTAACAAAAAAAATAAATCTATAAATTTGGGATGGACCGAGTGAAATTTTTATAGAATTATATTTATTTATGATTAATATTTTAAGTGATAGTTTAAAATCTTAATTTTTTGTTTATTTTATTTTATTTTAAAATTTACTTATTTAACTTATTATTTTTTGACACTAGCTTATAAGAATTCTTATTTTTAAAGTAATATTAATAGATATTTATTAAAAAAATGAGTCTTATTATCTAAAAAAATGAAGTGAAATTGATTATATGTGTATTTTATTAATTGGACAAATAATTTCGTTAATGACTACCACTGTCGCTCTTAATTAAACCATAAATGAATAATGGGGCAACTGAATTAATTTGAGATGCATCTGGTGAAAGATGAGGCATTGAATTAGTATTTACCATCGCAAGCCGTGAAAAAAAAAAAAGAAAACGAAGGAAAGAAAATTCAAAATGAAAATGAGTTAGCGCGTGGAAAGAGACGGACCTTTGATTGCTAGCACTATAAAGTTCTTAAATAGTTGCCTTATTATACTAAATAAAGAAAACCTCAATCCCATCTAAAGCGCGTGTTTCTCACGTATTACAATTACGCCGAAGGCCAAGTTTACGAAGCTGCTTATTCTTGTCTTATGCCAATGTTTGTCTATCCAAGAATGATTTTTCTAATGTCATCCTCTTACTAATTTAGATTCGTTGTTTTTTTTTACCATCTTCCGCCAATCATCAGACCTTGATGAATCTTCTTGCTAGATTTGGTTTTTGTTGATGCTTCATACATTATGTACATGTACGGATATTTTAAATTAATAATCATTGTTTTATTGTTATCTAATTATTTTGTGATTAATTAATTTATTAAATAAAATATGTCCCAATATAATTGATGGGATAGAGAGAAAAAAAAAGACTTAGCATTGCATTGAGATGAATTCTTAATTTTTAATAGTGCCATTCATACACTGACTAGATTTAAAAATTAAAACCAATCAATGCGGTAAGTACTATTATTAGAAGATATTCAATTTACCAGATTATTATTATTATTATTATTATTATAAAATAAAATAGAAAAGAAATACAAGGTGATCCAATTATCTCATTTGAATTTTCTACATTTTAAAAATATGTTTAAATCCGAAATGGAGGAAAAATTACTGATGACAGGTTATCACGCGCGAACATGGAAAGTGAGAGAGAGAGAGTACGTGCCACGTGGGAAAAGATGTTTGTGTGGGATAATAAATTACTATTTTCTGCATCTTAATTTATTAATTCAGTTTATTTTTTTATAAAATTAATCGTATTATATAAATTTTCTTAAAAATATTATAATTCCTCTTAATAATATTTCAGCAAATTTATATTTATTTTTATTATATTAATATCAGAAATGAGAAATCAATTCTAAATTTATTAATTAATATAATATGCATTAAGTTTACTAATTATTTTACTAAGTTTATTAATTATTTTTTGTGTTATTTGTATTTAAATATTAATTTTTTAAGTAGTATAATATAAAAAAGTGATTTAAATTTAAATTTATTTATTAAAAATATACTTATTATTAAATTATGTCTTAATTTTAATATTTAAGAAAAAAATTATATTAAAATTTTATATTAAAAAATAAAATTTAATAATAAAAATATAATTAACTTTGAAAAAATATAATAATATCAACGTAGAACAGCGGAATAAAAAAAACATAGAAAGAAAAGGAAGGATTGGAAAGAAACGCCGAAGAGAGAGAGAGAGTAAAAAATTAAAACGTAGAAGAGGACGTTTTGGAATGAAAAGCGTCTAAGTTCTCTTAATGTAACCTTTCTCTCTCTTTCGTGAAGGGTCCCACTTTTTCTTGTCCCCGCTCTTTCCCTTTCCTGCAAAACAACGGCGCGGACATGAGACACCCAACACGTTTTTTAGTTTTAATTTCCTTCTTTCCTTTGATTTCTCTCTCGCTCTTTCCTCAAGGAGTATAGAGATTTCCTTTTCTTTGCTTCAAATTTGAAATACACAGAGGGATAAAGGAAGGAAAGTTCATAAATACATACATACATACATGTATATATACATGGAGCATGGTTTTAGTCTGAGTCTGAGTCTGAGTTGGGTAAGAGTCTAAGTCTGCGTCTGATCTTTCATTTTCTTTTTTCTCTTTTTGATTTGTTGTTAAGCCATTAAAGAGAGAAAAAAGGGGTTTTATTTGGATTTTGTTTATTATCTTTCTGGCCTTGTGTTTGGTTTCTTGAAAACCAGGTGGTGGTTTTAGGTCTATTATTACCTGTCATTCGGTCTTTTTTTATTTTTATTTTCCCCTTTCTATAGTCTTTTAAATTTTAAAACATCTTTTCTTTGGGTTTGGTAAGAAGAGGGGGGGGTGTGGGGGTGGAGGGTTGGTTTTACTTCTATGGAGTAATCAAGTACGAGGAGAGAGGTTCTACTTGGATCATTAGTTTCTGATGGAAAAATGTGTCCATTGATTTCAATTTTCAGCACTGTTTATAAATGCAAATAGAACTCTCTGCTCTCTTCTTTTTTCTATGTGCATGTTCAAGAGTAAAGAAGATCTGGAACTGGTGGGTTTGATTTCAATCTGGGTTTTGCAGGTATGATTTTTCTTTTGTTGCCTGCATTTTTTTTTTTGGCTCTTTTTAGACCACAAAGTTGGTGGCTTTTACAGTTCTACTGGTTAAGACTTGAGATTATTTTTTTTTATTAAGAGAGGGGGTTCTTTTAACGTCTGTGTTCGTTATCTCTTTTTTTTCAGTTTATTTTATTTTTGATTGAGGAAAATGTCGTGTTCTATTCTACTGTATATATATATTTTTTGCTATTTAATAATACGAATAAAGATATCCTATAAATGAAAAGAAGGGACTGAAGAAGAAAAATATGTGTCCTAGAAGTTCTTATTATGAGCAATTGGTAATTTGTCTGGACTTTTAAGTTAGATCCCCAAAATCATGACTAATCAATTAATTTCCTAAAAATCATATTTTAATGGGATTTTAATTTGGTTGAGATATTTGTTATTTCCACTTACAGGTGATAGGAATGCAAGATGGGGATGTTTAATTTTTAGAAGAAGTCGTTTGGGGTACAAATTCGGTAAAGATTTAAACTTTATCCCACAAATGGATTGATATAGAGGTTGCAGCCCATTTTGGCCGAAATGTTAAAACCTTTTGTTCCTGGGCTGCTGTTGCTCTTTTTACTTCTGATATCTGTTTCTGCAAATGATAATGGCTTTTCTCGATGTAACTGTGACGATGAGGGCAATCTATGGAGCATAGAGAGCATTCTAGATTGCCAAAAAGCGAGTGATTTCTTGATTGCCGTGGCCTATTTTTCGATCCCAATTGAGCTTCTCTACTTTGTTAGCTGCTCAAATGTCCCATTCAAATGGGTCCTCTTTGAGTTTATTGCCTTCATTGTACTATGTGGATTGACCCATTTGCTCAATGGCTGGACCTATGGCCCTCATCCATTTCAGCTCATGCTTGCCCTCACAGTCTTCAAGATTTTAACTGCTCTGGTTTCATGTGCCACTGCTATTACGCTCTTTACTCTCATTCCGCTGCTGCTTAAAGTGAAGGTAAGAGAATTCATGTTAAAGAAAAAGGCATGGGATCTTGGTCGTGAAGTTGGGATTATAATGAAGCAGAAAGAAGCTGGATCGCATGTCCGGATGCTTACTCGAGAGATCCGAAAATCGCTTGATAGGCATACAATTCTTTATACAACTCTTGTTGAGCTATCTAAGACACTGGGTTTGCAGAATTGTGCAGTGTGGATGCCTAATGAGATTAGAACAGAGATGAATTTGACCCATAAGTTGAATGAGGATAATTATTCTAATATGGACAATTGTTCAATACCAATTACTGATCCTGATGTTGTTAGGATTAAAGGCAGTGATGGAGTGAACATCCTTAGGCCCGAATCAGCACTTGCTGCTGCGAGCAGTGGAGACTCTGTTGAGCCAGGGCCTATTGCAGCAATTCGAATGCCTATGCTTCGTGTTTGCAATTTCAAGGGTGGAACTCCTGAGATGATTCAGGCTTGCTATGCAATACTGGTACTGGTTCTTCCAGGTGGGCAGCCTAGATCTTGGACCAACCAGGAGTTGGAGATAATTAAGGTGGTAGCCGATCAGGTGGCTGTGGCTCTTTCCCATGCTGCAGTTCTTGAAGAGTCCCAGCTCATGAGAGAGAAGCTGGAAGAACAAAACCGTGCCTTGCAGCAGGCAAAAATGAATGCAATGATGGCAAGCCAAGCGAGGACAGCATTTCAGAAGGTTATGAGTGATGGCATGAAGAGACCTATGCACTCAATTTTGGGTTTGATTTCAATGATGCAGGATGGAAATCTTAGCACTGAACAACGGATCATTGTTGATGCAATGATGAAGACTGGCAATGTCCTGTCAACGTTAATAAATGATGTGATGGAAATTTCAACAAAGGACAGTGGAAGGTTTCCATTGGAGATGAGATCTTTTCGGTTACATGCCACTATCAAAGAAGCAGCTTGCCTTGCGAAGTGCTTATGTGTTTATAGGGGATATGGTTTTTCAATTGAGGTTGACAAGTGTCTACCTGATCTTGTCATGGGTGATGAGAGGAGGGTTTTTCAGGTAATTTTGCATATGGTTGGCAATCTGCTGGATGGCAATAACAGGAGAGGATCTGTGGTACTTAAAGTTTTGTTAGAGAAAGGAAGTCAGGAAAGGAATGATCATAAATGGGCGGCCTGGAGATATAGCTCCTCTGATGGGAATGTATATATCAGATTGGAAATCACTATGAACAATTATGGTTTTGAATCAGAGGGCTCAAGTTCAGTTGTGCAGGTTGGTGGTAGGAGGTATACCGGTGATGGACTTGGGGAGGGCTTGAGCTTCAGCATTTGTAAAAAGCTGGTTCAGGTAATAGTCTAAATTAAGCCTGTTGCAAAAATGCAGAACTAGGGTTTTATGGTCAACAATATTTTATTCCTCTGTCCAAACTGGCTGTGTTGATGATGATAAAAAAGATACTCATCGGTCTTAGTTGTTAATGTCTGATTCATCTCCAATCAACATCTTTTCTCATAGAATTTATGTACTTTTTGGGGAATGTGGCTGTGGGTTAAAATTTCTTCTAAGAAATGATGTTTTTGTGTGCCAATGAAAAAGTCAACCTGCATAGTAAGAGTGATCGAGCTTGATATTTTGATGTTAATGTTGGCCAACCTATTCTCAACAAATTTTGCAATAAATAATTATACTACTTTTTTTTTGTCTTCTGATTGCATTGAGGGCTTCAATTCGGATCCTGTAAACTTTTTCACTTTGTCACACTATTTGACAGCAAATATTTATGTCTAATTACTTGTTATTTTGGGTAACACCATTGAAGTGATGATATATCTGTAAAAGTGGTCTTTTCCATTTATTCCCCTATTATTTTTTTGTTTCTAATATTTGTAAATGGGCAGTTGATGCATGGGAAGATCTGGGTAATCCCCAACTCTCAAGGTTTTCCTCAAAGCATGGGACTGGTTCTTCGGTTTCAACTCCGGCCGTCCATTGCAGTAGCCATATCTGAATCTGGAGAATCTTCCGACCACCCACATTCCAACTCTCTTTTGAGAGGCTTGCAAGTTTTGTTGGTTGATGCAGATGATGTGAACAGAGCTGTGACTCGGAAACTGCTTGAGAAGCTAGGTTGCTGTGTAGCTACTGTTTCATCTGGATTTGAATGCCTTAGTGCCATTGGCCCAGGTACATCTTCTTTCCAAATTGTGCTTTTGGATCTTCAGATGCCTGAGTTGGATGGATTTGAAGTTGCATCAAGAATCAGGAAGTTTCGTAGTCGTAGTTGGCCATTGATTCTTGCCTTGACAGCAACTGCTGATGAAGAAGTTTGGGAAAGATGTTTGGAGATTGGAATGAATGGTGTTATTCAGAAACCAGTTATGCTACAAGGAATTGCGAATGAGCTTCGAAGAGTCCTTATGCAGGCAAACAAAGTTGTTTAATGAACACATTCTGTAAGTTATCACACAGCGATTGCACTACCCTTGCATGATTCAACCAAGGTGATTGTAGGATCTTGATAGAATAACCAAACAGCTACAGATGCATGCGGCTGCTTCTCGCATCCCCTCCCTAAACTTCCAGCATAGAAATGTTACATATACAACATTTACAGTCACAATGGTATACAAAATTAGCTTCTTGCCTCTTAATTTGATGGAATTTTCCTTTTATTTATAATTGAAACAAAGTTGCACATCTAGTTATATATATATATATATATATGTAATTGTCTTCAACAATACGTTTACCAGAACAACTGCATTGCAAGTTTGATTTCAGATTCTTTTACAGTTGGTAGAGGGGATGCACTTGCTAAAGATATCCCACAGAATAATCGAACAACAATAGCTAGAATTTTACTTTATTTTGAAAATATATACAATAGCTAAATCTTAAACCAGGCAATATTTGTGGGTACACATTGTTATTCCTTTATTTGCCACTATTATTTCTCAATAGGCCCGGCCATTAGCCATTTAGCCTGGAGTTTTATTTTCCATATAAATAATTTCCGACTGCGGGGCTCAAACTCGAAATTTTTCATCTTATATAGAAAGTGACTTCATAATTATTTGACCAAGGCTCAAATGCAAGTTCATGTTGGTTGTTGCGCGTGATGAATATTACGATAACTTCCTCTTTTGAATAAAAGATTTGTTAAACAAAGCAATTTTAAGAATTCTTTATATATATATATATGCACTACAAAAAAAAAAATTAGTCTCGTTCAAATAATAAAACAATGTAGCTAAAATATTTACTTACAATATAAATTTATGATATTAGAAATGTTATAATTAAAAGTTAGTCACACAATTTATTATTTTTATAATTAAGAATATATTTATTTTATCGCACAAATAATTTTATTGTAACTAGAAAATTAAATATTTTATCATAAAATAAATAAACTTACAGGATTGTATGAATGTAGGTAAAAAAAAGTGATTTATTGGTATTGAATTTGACAAATATTAATGTAATAATATGTTCAAGAATTTAACTTTGAGCTTTTTCCATAAACATATTGATGGGAATTATTGTTCCATTCATATCCATGCAATTATACTGAAGATTTTTTTGCAAACTGTATATATCAATTAATCTACCAATCGCTGTTGTGTTATTTTATATTAAAGTTTTATTATTATTAAGGGTAATGTTTCTGTAGTAGAGAAAGTTGTAGAATGTGGGAAGAATAATAAAGAGTGAGCTTAATTAGGTTAATTGTTTAAGAAAGAACGAAAAAAAAAAAAGAAATAAAAACCATGCATGAATCTCAATAATACTTACGTAGACATCTTTTTTGGTTCAAATATCACACCAAGTGGACTGCGGACCCCATTTCAGCCTATACAACTTGGCTTTCTTTTTATTTATTATTATTTATATAAATAATTAAATATCAACGCCACACGAGAGAGAAACTTCATGTAATTTTCCACGAAAGGGCCTGATTATTTTTAAGCTAGATCGACGTACGCCCGCACATACAAATAAATTTATAAATTTTATAATGTATATATTTATATTAAAATATAATTTAATAATAAATGTGTATAGTTTTCTTAATATTAATAAAATGAGAAACTTAGTTATAAACTGCTAAGAATTTGGCAATATGCATTTGTTTGTTCGTTCAAGTTGGGTACATATAGAAACCATTATCTTATTTGGAGGAGCTGACGTTAGATCCTGTGATCGAAGGGAATGTTGACTAATTCAATTTTAACAAAAGCTAAATTCTTTGAAACCTTATTAAAATCCCCATTGCTTTATTTACCCATTAATTTTATTGAGCGGTGGCTTTTAGAAAATTAATTATTACGTGCAACATTAATAATGGTTTGGCGAGGTTACCCGTTTCGTCATTATATTTTTTAGGCATAATATATAGCTTATTTCTTCTTCTTCTTCTTTTTTTTTTTTTTTTAAGTTTGTAACCCCACCCTTCCACCCTTTATCCAAACACATATATATTCTTTTTAATTCTTTAATTACAATATATACTTCTCCGTTTAATAAAAAAAGTAAATTTTATTTTACTAGATTATATTATTTTTATTACTCTTTCCGTTCAAATGAAATATATCACTTTTATAAAAAAAAATTCTATTTTTAAATTATATGTTATACGATAAAAAATTTAATTAATTTTATTTTTTCAATTATATTATAACACTCGAGTTTTATTAGAATAATTAAATAGGATATTTAAAGAGTAATGATAGTGTTATATGTAAGATATGAATGATATATACCTAAGATATATATAAGATACATATAATATATATAATATATACCTAACATATACATAATATATATTTTTAAAAAAAAATAAAAAATAAATATTAAATGTCAAAAGCAAAAGATTAAAAAGATAAAAAGTTAAAAATTAATAACATAAATAAAGATTAAAATAAATTTTGGTGATAATAAAAAATTATAAATTTTTAATAATTAATTAATTAATTAATTAATTAAGTATGGTTATAAATTAAATTAGACTAAAAAGTCAAATTTCATTTTTTATCATCTTCTTATTCTCTTTTACATTTGGGCCAATTTTCATGGTGGTCTTAGGAAGATTTTTGCTTCTTCCATACATCAAATTTCTTAGAGAGTTTAAAGAATTAAGGATAGTTTTGGTGGATTTTTAAGGAGAATGATCGACTGAGGTGAAGTTGTGAAATTGAAGTAGTGAAAGACATCAGTAAAAGTTGGAGTTGGGAAGGAAAATTAGCTTGAAAGTTGGCAATTTAGAGATTTGTACATATTTTGAATTCATATGTTTAAATTGCATTTGGTTTGGCTCATTGCATTATAATTTTCAAAATGTGCTAAGCTACTTTGTTATTGATATCCATATGTTAAGTAAATCCATTTTATACAATAAAGTATGAAATGCATAAATTATGATATGTTGAGCTATTGAAATATGAAAATTGTATATATTGTGAGAAAATTATGAAAAATGTAATAAATGCATAAGAAATATGGAAAAGAATGTCACATTGTAAATGTGACTATAAATATGAGAATTGTGATTGATTACGGTGAAATGATGGAATTAAATATGATCCTGGAAAAAGAAATGGAAACGGATTTAATGTGATGCATGCTGTCTTATTCAATATCTAGTTCTAGAAAATTGTGTTTGGTGTTGTTTGGCATGCAACACGCCTTCATGCGAGACACGTTAGTGTTATAGATATGATTAAACTGGGTGAAATACGCTGGTATTACATATATGATTACGTTGGACGAGACATGCTGGTGTCACAGATATAATTACGCCTTCAGCGAGATATGCTGGTGTCACAGATATAATTATGCCTTCAGCAAGACATGCTGGTATCATTAGGGAACGCACTTTTTGTGGTATATGACACTTAGATCCCTGGTGTCAAAATTGAACAAAATAATATTCTGCAACTTGTATATTGTATAAAGATTTTGGGCCCAATGTGTGTATGTGATTATAATTTATGGATGAATTATGTATATTTTGCTTGACATTGTGGCATAATGCATTTAAAGAAGTTTTATGCATATTATTTTTTTAAATATTAAAGTATGTACCGCTAAGCTATTAGCTTAGCGCGATTGAATTCATCGCGCATATGACAAGTTGATATTGAGAGTTCTGCTAAATCTGATTGGGTTTAGATTGTTAGGTAGTGTTAGAAGTTTGATTTTGCCACAGGATCAGAGCCTATGCATAACATATAATTATTTATTTCTGGTTAAACATATTTTACTTACGTACATTATGCTATTATATGAAAATGTTGTAACTTAATAAATATTTAAATATTGTAAATATTTGAGATACTTTTTAGCATATATATATATATATTTAGTATATATATTTATGTATAAATATGTAGTTTTGAGATATTGCATATATTTGGATAAATGATGGAGCATTGAAAATATATATATATTTTGGGAGTGTTTCTTACGGGTTGTGAAATTGTATATTTTTGGAAAATATCTTATTTAAAGATAAAATTATAAAGAAATTTTCTTTGAAATTTTTATTAATAAATGTTGTTTTAAGATGTAAATTAATTATATCTATAATTGTTTAACTAATAAATTAATTTTAAAAGAATTATATATTTTATTTAAAATTATGGTAAATATTCTAATAATCAGAATAGTGAAATTTTTGTATGATATATATATATATATTATATATACGAAGTGTATATACTGTACGTATATAGAATATAAGAATATTATATATACTCTTATTAGTAATGAATTAATTATTAAAATAATAGTATAGTACTCCATCTGTTCCATTAAAATTATTATTTTTAGAAAAAAAATATCTCTATAAAATTATCACTGTATATAATAAAGAAAAACTAATTAGTTTTTTTTTCAACTATCCCATTATTATTAATGACTTAATTAATAAAATAAGAATATAATATTAATAAATTAATAGACAATATTTTAATCCATTCAAGATAATTTTATATAATATTTAATAATTTTAATAATTTTCTTAATAAATGTGTATGATATGAAAATGAAGATTTCAACGGGACAGAATGAATAATTTTAATGTTAATTGGTTAACGAATAAAATTTTAGCATATTTAATATAATGTCTAAATAATTTAATAATTTTTTAATAACTATTTATAAATCGAAAATCATGATTTTATAAGAATGGAAGAAGTATACTCAAGAAATTCTCCTTTATTAATTAATTATCTATTGGATTTGAAATTCCAAAATGAAATTAATTTTCTTAATGAAAAATTTTAATATAGCTAATATTAGTTTCTCATTATAAATATATATTTATAAAAAAGAAGATAATTGCATTAAATAAAAAAACAAAAATACAAAGCCACAAGAACCCAATGGGTAGGAGAAAAGAGCAATCTAACATAGATCAGCAAACACCTAAACACTACAGCCACAGGACCATAAACACAGAAAATCAAGGGAAAATCGACAAAAGTCATAGAACAGAGGGGGAAAATAGACCCCAAGTACAAGGGTCAGATCAAACAGACCCTAATAACCAACAAACAAAAACAAATGAAAATCTTCATCCATCTCTACAAAGTTGAGCGCGGGGGAAGCACCTTAAAGAAACCCTCCAAGAACGATCGTAGAAACAATATAAAGGCCGAGAGCTGATAATGATTACAGAGCCAAAGAAAACCTTGTCCGCCAACAACGAACGAACAAATGGAATTAAAAACACAAACGTCTTTGCTGCCCCAAATATCCTCATGTCTAGAATCCGTTGAGGGAAGGAAAGGACTTACGGTCCTGTAATGGGGTCAAAGAGGGAGGAAAAGACTGCCTAGTTGAACACCAAACAAATGCTCTGAAAAGACCAAAGCCAAAAGATCGAAGGGTGTTTGTCTACAGATATTCCGATTGCTAAAAACACCCAGCAAAAGAAACAAAAAACACATGAAGGAAAATAGAAAAACAGTAAAAGAGAGAAAAAGAGAGATGGAACAGAGTGGCGAGGGCTACCGCCTACAAAAGTACCTGCGGTAGCCCTAGATCAAAGACTGAAATCAAGAGTTGGGGGAGCTCTATTTCATAGAGAAGAGGCTTCACAGAGGAATCAGACATTTTTTTTTTCTTATTATATTAAAAGCTTAATAAGATTGTATAATTTGTTGTTCATTTCAAAGCCATAGAAAACATTTTCAAATGACTAATGTCCCATGGAGACCGGCGTTCAAGAACTTGGTCAAACAAAGGATTATGGCCCTCAAATCATTTTAAAATTGGGAGAAAAAGAAAATCAAAATAGAGTGGAGATTGAGCTTAAGAAATTAAAGTAATGAAATGAGGAAGGGGGTCTGTATCCCAAATATATTATGACTCATCACTTTAAGTTTGTCTTTCTTGACTTTATTAATTTGGATAACATAACATGAACTGAATCAATACAAAGTATACAACACCCTAATGTCAACTTGTACATAAATATATCATACTGGGTGACATGGTCACCAGAAGGGAGAGATTGGATTTTTTTTTTTTTGTATATAAAATTAAATCAAATTGGCCTTCATTGTTATCTTCTTAATTATATAAAAGATAAAAAAAAAAAAGATTGGTGTCAAAGGGCTCAGTATGCAAGATTTTATGTATATTTATATATTAATATTAATTTTAGTGAAAGTTTAGATTGCATATATAGACTCTACATTTCATCCAAAATTACACTCTCTATTATATTTTATAATTTTTTTTATTTTATCAGAAATATTTTAATTATTTTATAATAAATTTATAATAAACCACTGATAAACTCATAATAAACTTTAAAAATTTATAAACTCATAATAAATACATAATAATCTTATAACAAATCTAAAATAAACTCATAATAAATTATCTAAATATAATATTTTTATAAAAAAATTATAAATTCTGATAAATCTAAAAATATTTTTAAAAACATAATAAATTTAAATTTTTTTTATTTTTTTTGATATTTTTATAAAATTCACCAATATTTTATAATTAATGGATCATATGATTTGTACTTAGAATTATTAATCTTTTTTCTCCAATTTCTTTACCAATTAACCTGCCCCAATAACATGGAAAGATGCAAATTCTATTATAAATAAATATATCAAATATGGAAAGTGACTCTACCTCCCAGATATTTTTTAATTAAGCTTTTAGAATATGGTGATTTTGAAGAAATTAGAGGTTACGCAATCGAGTAATTTGGATTTTGCTGTCTTAAAAAGAAACTAACAACATTACTTTAACTAACATGATGAATAATATTAGTGGACGTGTTTCCAAGGAATAGTGGGCAGACGATTATAAGAATTTAAGCCTTCCTGTTTGCTTGATTGTTCCCACTTTGCTCTTCCTTAAGTAGCTTTTTTTTATGATTTGATTATAATTTCCATCAGAAAAAATTAATAATAAATTTTTTTTATAAAAATGAATGACATTTTTTTTTGTTAGTAAGAATGAATCGTCTTATCCTTTTAATTATATAATGATTTATTTTATATAATATATTTGATGTGATTTGTATGAAAAATTTCAAACATTAATGTAAAATAAAATTAGAAAAAAGATATTTTTTTTATTAAATTTGAGAAGATGTATAAGTAAATAGTTGATTATATATTCATATTCAGATTAATCAAATTGGCGGAAGAGCAATATTGCAAATCCATTGAAATTATGTGTAATAATTCGATATGTATGCCCACTAGGAAGGTATGGTATCATATACTCACTAAGTCAATGGATTCTTCAAAAAAAATAATAAAGAAAAAATTAGAATTTCCCCCATTTTCCTTTATAATAAATTTGATAAATGTAGTAATATATATCTAATAATTCCATATAACAATGACATATTTTATATAATAAATTTGATATGGTCTCTTTCCCTCTCTCTCGTCCTCAATTTCCCTCAATTTCCTTTATATTCCTCCTTGCCAAACAAGTAAAAAAGGGAAAAAATGAGAAGAATACTGTATTTTTAAAAAAAACACTTAAATAATAATTTTAAAAATACTCTAAATACCAAAAAAATAATAATAAATATATACATCAATTGGTATTAAATTTTTTTAGAAAGAAAAATTTTAAATATTGAAGATAACAAAAGGGCTTTTATGTGGTGGGTTTGAGGATGATGATGATGATGATAAAAGTTAGCAAAATCCAATGATTAATCTGACCATCACATGAAAAAAAAAAGCTATCATTCAGCTTCAACCATAAAAAGGAAACTTATCAAATTGTCCAAAATTTATATAACTTTTTTTTTAAAAAAAAGAAAAAAGAAAAAGAAAAAGAAAAAGAAAGCATGCATAAGTTAGGTACTGGATATTTAATAAATAACATATGAGAATTTAAAATATAAAAAAAAAGAACTACTAACAAACTAAGAGTGAACAAAGTAAAAAACTGCACAATGCATACTTAATAACAAATTAATCAATAAAGAATGGTTGAAAGTAAATGGTTTTGATGAGATTTGAGTTCTGTCTTCTCCTTTTTGGAGAACAAGCAATTGTTTATAAAAGGAAAACTTGCAAGACATCATTGTGTTGTTTTCTAAAAGCTGTTCGTACTTTAGAAAATTAGAAAATTCATTCTTTGCTTTCTATTTGGAAAATTATCATATTTGTTTTTTTTTTTTTTAATTTTCTTACTTTTGTAACTCTATCGACTATGATATATATAATATCTCATATATATATTAAAAAAAAAGACCGAGTAAGTTTGACCACAAATGTATTCATTTTTATTGTTACGTTAATAATTGAGTGCATGAGCTTCTATCTTTTGGTTTTCTTGCGAGACAAGAGTTTACTTCTTTTAATTATGATTAACCAAAAATAATAATTATTATTATTATTTGTTTTTTACTTTAAAAAATGTTAAGAACTTTTATTATTTTTTCCCTTTTTCTACCCATGGATTTTGCTATTATCTTTGAAGTTTATGGGCTAACTGGGCTTCCAACCCAACACCCCAAGACTCTATCAAAAAAATTTTGCTTTAACTTTAAAGTTCATGGGCAAATTGGGCTTGCAACTCAATACCCCAAGACCCTATCAAAACTTGGGCTATTTACTGAACAAACCTAAAAACAAGATATGTTTTTAAATTTACGACATGTAATAAAAAGTTTCAATTTTACCTTTAACAATTATTTTAATTTGCAAAAATATGAAAGCAACTAATTGTGTTAGTCCACTTGTTCCAAGTCTACAAATAAACTAATAAATGATCTTTTTGGCAAACACAAATACTGTAAATTAATTAATTTATTATAAATGACTAACAAAAGACTTTCTTTGCAATCACTAGACACAAATACTATAAATTAATTAATAAAAATTAATTAATTATAACTGTTGATAAAAATATGGACCATTCGTAATAAAGATAATATTATTAAAAAAAATAGACTTTTAGTATTTTTTTTAATATACATTTAATTTTAAATTTAATTTCAAATTTGAAATTTCTTTAAAAAATTGAATAATTTTTTAAAAACATTTTTACTTGTTAAGAGAATTTTATAATTAACTCGATAAATAATAAAAAATTAAATAAGTCTAAGTATAATTACTATTTTAAATTATATTTTTAATATTAAAATATATTAATTTTTTATAAGGCTTAAATTTTAATTTTGATTACTTATATATATAGTTATATGTAATATATTATATATTAATTAATTTATTACCTCAATTTATTTTTTATATAAATTGATTATCATAAATTAATTAATATATTTTTATATAAATTAATTTTAAAAAATATAACGATTGAATAAGTTAATACAATTTGTTGAATTTAACAAAATCTAAAAATTAAAAAAATATTTTTTTAAAACATTTCATCGAATAAATATTGTGTATTTAGATTGAAGAAAAAAAATCTCCAACCATTATAGTTAAAAAAAATTCAAATACAACAATAAAAATAATTTTTTTTTTCAAGTGATAAAATTTAACACGTATATATTATTATATTAAATATATATCAATTTTATACTATTATTTTTTAAATTTTAAAAATTATTTGTTATTACATATAACATATACTGATATATTACTAAATATATATGATTTTTATATTCTTATTTTTTTTCATATTTAACAAGTATATATTATTATATATAGCATATAACGACATATATAACTGAACATATATTATTTTTATATTCTTATTTTTTAAAAGTTTAACATGTATTTATTGTTATATGTAACATATACCGACATATATCAATATATATATCTAATTATATATAATATATACCGATATATATATATATATAGATATACCGACATATGCCATTATTTTTTAGTTAAAATATATGTAAAATATATCTACATATACCAATATATATTGATATATATACCAATATATATCTATATATATCCACATATATATAATATCTATTATTATTTTTAGCAATATATACTAACATATATATAGTTATATGTAACATGTAACAATATATATTGTTATTTTTTTGTTATATCTTGTATACCTTTAAAAAATAATATATAATAATAATAATAAGGTATATCTAGTAATAAATAAATTAAGTTAAAAAATTATAAGTAATTAAATTAAATTAATATTATTATTAAAAAAATTGAAAACGTGGCCACCTACTTAAGTAGGTAGATAGAGAAAAACAAAAAGAGAGATTTTTAATATAATAAAAGAAAAAAAAAGAAATGAGAAAGAGAGAAACAGAGGCAAATCAGAGAGAGAGGGGAGGGAATAGGAGACAGTGATATTTTTGGATAATCTACCGTCAGCCGTCAATCTTCCTTGGACACGCGCCGGGCCTCCAGGATTGTTGCTCTAAGACACATCGACCACTGCAAAAAATACCGCTAACGGATACCGAATATGTCGTCACGTGCCGGTAAAGCGTACCTCAGATGAGAACTTTTCGACGACTATTCTAACCGTTTTTTGATTTTTTTTTTCTGCGACACGGGTATTTTTAAATTTTTCTCTTCATAAGTTTTAATTTGACATCTCATTTGTTAATTTAGGATTTGTATTTTGAATTTTGATGAATAGTGAAATAAAAATAAAAATATATATAATTAATTTAGAATAATAATTATAATTAAAATAATAATTATAAATTATAAATATTAAATTAAAATTTAATTAGTAAGTTAATAAGTTAAATTAAAATTTTTATTAAATTGGTTATTTATTATAATTTCTTATTTAATTTGGACAAATTATTAGCTAATAAAATAATAATTATAGTTGTTAATTAGTAATTAATATATATTAGTTAGTATTATAAATTAATTAAGTATATATATAATTAGTTAATATTATGAAATTGAGTTGAAGAAATAAATTCTAATTTTATTACATTAAGAGAAAATCAACAAAAATGAATAAATAGATAATTAATGATAAAAAAATTACAAATTAAATTACATGTTATATATTTTAAATACTAACTTAAATTTTATTAATCTGTTGAGTTTAATTAAAATTTTTATTTAATAATAAATTATTTATTTATGATTATTTATGTGATAAATGAATTTAAATAAATAAATCACCAATTAAAAGAACTAGTTATAGATATTAATTATTCAATCACAAGATTAGTTTAATGATTATAAAAAGAATGAAAATTTAGATTTAAAATAGAGTATGATTAAATTAATTAAACAATTTTTATTAATAAATTATGGAATAAATTACTTAAATTATACATATATATATATATTTTAAAAATCAATAAATTGATAGTTAGATGTTAGTAAATTTGAATTTATCATTAAATAAGATTTTACAAATTTTGTTAATATATATATATATATAATTAATTATTAATTGGGTAATTATTTGAAATTAGAATGAAGATAGGTATATATATATTAATTTTAGAATAAAAATATTTAGGGTTAAAATAAATTAAATTATTAAATAATAAATTTTATTAATAATTTACATAATAAATTAATTATATTTATATATATGAATATGAGTAATTATATATATGAAAAACTGTGAATTATTGTATAAAAAATTTTAATATTAAGTTAAAAATTTGAATAATTAATTAATTGCCAAATGATGAATATATTAGAGATTAAAATTTATAACATTTAACGTTTTATTTTATTATAATGATTAAAGTGATAACTATCATTATTTAAGAAATAATAAATGTTAACTAGTAATTAAAATACTAATATTATATTATTATGATAATAAAAAATATCAACAAATTTATTGTATCTATTACAAAAAAAATTATTAATTTTAGTATGGTTGATAATATTTTTATAATTGTAGAATAATCACTATAAATATATTATGTTAATTTTAAATTTAGTATAGAATTATTTATTAATATTGATATTGTTACTAAAATTATTTAGTATCAAAATTAAAATTTATTTATTAAAAGTAAAATAATAAGTCGTTAATTAATTACTTTTTAATTACATAAATAATATTACAAATTTACTATAAAGAATTATTATAAGTTAATTATATGAGATTATTAAAAAATAAAATATAAATAAAGTACTAAGAAAAGTAAATAAATTATTTAGCATGATATAAATATTATTGTTGCTATTATTAATATTATTAATATAAATTATTTTAAAATTTAAAATATTAAACTGCTGTAGTATCAAAAAGATAAATTTAATATTATTTTATATATAATAAATTAATTAATAAAATAAATATTATTAAACTATTAAATTAAAGAAACTAAAATAATATAATTTAGTTGTATAAAGAAATATTATAAATTTAGACACTCAAATTATATTAAGTTGTTAAAAATATTATTGAAATATTTGATAAGTAATTCACTTGATAAATTATGTAATATTAATCGGAGTATTAATTTAAAATTTTGAGAACGACCGAATTATGCCGAAACTCCATCGAAAATTCTTTAGAATTTTATAATTCATTTTCACGTTTTCTTTTTCATGCCATTTAACGTGTAGTAGTATTAATTTTAGATAATATTTTAGTAAATTATTATTTTTATATCAATTTATGTATGAATTTTACTGTAGTTATAGAACATAGAGATGAACTATTCGATTAAATAATTTGAGCTATCGAGTAAGGTGAGTGAATAATTATATAACATCGATATTTTATTAAATTATATATATAATTTGCTAAAATTATTTCATGATAAAATTATGTTTATGATGAATTTGAAAGAAATTATTTTTATATATATTTAAAATGAGAACAAATGATGGTATGTTGATGTTTGAATTATAATATGATGATTAATTATTGATACAGTTGAATAAATATTTTAAATACACTCATTATATATTTTCTAATAGAGACACTTGTTATGATGGAGTGTTAAAGGAATTGACGGATTATGATATGATACTGTATTTGTGATAACGTTTAGTATATATATAGCCTTTGGGGCGTATATCAGGTGGTCACCCTTTGGGGGCAGCTCTGCATATGTATATGACCATGTTTATTTATTCTTGGTGTTATCATGCATCATCACTGCACCCAAGATGCCATGTTTTACCCTTAAGTTGCTAGTAAATATATGCTTACTTGCGCATAAGGTATTATATTATTTATGGACTATATATATTGAGTGTATGAAATTATATGATTACATTTTATGACATGATATCATAAATTTATGTTTTTTTAAGAATTAAATTATTAAGCAATAGTATAAAATTTAAATAATGAGTATATAAGTAAAATTTTATTTGTTTCATCTTTATTATATAATTATCTTCTCATTGAGTAGTTGAACTCACCCCTTAATATATAAAAATTTTCAGATACAATTGAAGAATAGCTCAGTAGAAATTCCTTTTCATTTCAATTCATCGGCATGTAGAAGAGGTCGGGCCAACATATTAATTTTTCAATTTTATCTTATTTGGAGTTAGTATTTTATTATAATGAATAATATTTATGATGCTAAAAAAGTGATATGATATAAATGTTATATATATTCATAGTTATATGCTTACGAGGAACATGGGTATTTAAATTATAAATGGAGATTTATTATAAATTAAGTTCACTCTAACTTTAAAGAGTTGGGGTGTGATATATCTAGTTATATGTAACATATATCCACATATAAATAAAAATATAAAATAGTTATATATTGATATGTATTCATATATTTCTACATATACCGATATATACTCATATATATTATTATTGACTAATTAATTTATATATAATATATACTGATATATATCGACATATAATAACATATACCGCATATACTATTATTATTTATTTAAAATATATGTAACATTTGTCAACATATACCCACATATATGCAACATATTTTCTTATTCTTTTACAATATATATTTATATATATATCTAGTTATATGTAATCTATATTAATCTATATTATTATTTTTTTTTCATATATCTAGTTGTATATAATATATACTCATATATAAATAAATATATAAAATAGTTATATACAAATATATATCAACATATGCTTACATATATTAATATTCTTTTGTTAAAGTATATATAACATATACCAACGTACGTGTAACATATATATATATATATATATCTAGTTATATAGAAAATATACTGACATATAATTACAAATATTGATATATATATAAATATATATTGCTATTCTTTAGTTAAAATATATATAATACATACCGACATATATGCAACATATATGCAACATAAATATATTTAGTTATATGTAATATGTGCCGATATATACCAACATATATTGTTATTCTTTAGTTAAAGTATATGTAATATATACCAATGTATATCAAGATATATGTAACATATATTGTTATTTTTTGCAACATATATCTAGTTTTATGTAACATATACCAATATATATTGTTATTTTTTCGGTATATATAGTTATATGTAACATATACCAATATATATATCTATATATATGTAACATATACATATCTAGTTATATGTAACATATATCAATATATATTCATATATACCCATATATACACATATATATGTAACATATACCGACATATAACTAAACATATATAACTTTTATGCTATTATTCTTTTAAATTTTAATGAGTATATGTTGATATATGTAATATATACTGACATATAACTAAATATATAATAATTTTATACTTTTTTTTTAATTTAACTTGTATATATTGTTATATGTACCATATACTGACATATGACTAAATATATATCACTTTTATTGTTTTAAAATTTAGCATATATGTGTTGTTATATGTACCATATACCGACATATAACTAAATATATTTACATATATATTATTCTTTAGTTAAAATATATGTAACATATATAAACATATACCCACATATATACAACATATATTATTATTATTTTGCAATATATACTCCCATATATCTAATTATATATTAAATATACCACTATGTTTCTTTATAATATATCTAATTATATGTAACATATACTCACATATAACTAAACATATAATCAGTAAAAAGAAATATTAAAAAAATTAAAAAAATATAAATTCTTTTGATTAAGACATTTTTTATAAAATATATTATTTAAATTTAATTAGCGTAATTAATTAATTAATAGCTAATTACGAAATTATATAGATCATTTCACTTTCGTTCAAAATTTAATATTTTAATTTTAAATATGACTTCAATTTTAATAATTGAAAATAAATAAATAAATTTAAAATTTTTATTAAAATCATAAAGAAATATAATTTTTTGGTTTTCATTTTCATTTATTTTTATTTTTTAATAAGGTATTATCTAAAATAATTATTATTTCATTTAAAATAATTAATATTAATTAGTGTTAATAATATATTTAATAGAAAAACATAATAAATATATAATATAAATATAAATATAACAGACAAAGACAAGAGTAATTAAGAAAGAATCTTTATATTTAAAATAAATAAATAAAAAAAAAGCAAATGACAAAAACGTATCAACAAAACAGAGTAGGATCACATAATTTGTCGTGTATTAAGGGTGTGGTCATATAATAGTTGAAAGAGATAACTTTGAATGAGAGCAAAAATAGCAGCGAAAAAAAAAACCGTATTTTTATAAACACAATATATATAAAAAAAGATAAAAATGAAAATAAAAAAGTTTAAAAAAAAAAATTGAAGGGTAGTAAAAATAAAAATGAAATTTAAAAAGTACCATATGATGTAATTTTCTCTCAAAAGTTAATGTTGTTCTAAAAAGGTTTAATTATTATATATTTACCTTAAACTTTCCGTTTGATAGTTATATCTTACTCTTTCTCTTATAAAAATTAAATTATGAGTTTATTATTAATCAATTACACTGATAATTTGCATTTGCTTAATGTTTTGAAAAGTTGTCAGGTTGAAGGCTTGAGAACCAGAATTTTGATGATTGCATGGAGCCTCTGGAATAAAAGGAATGCATCGCTTTGGAGAGGTGAAGAGGTGCAACCTGCCGGTGTTCTTGCTGCAGCCATGGAATTGTTGGTTAGTTGGAGTAAGGCAGAGGCAGAGGCTTCGACTATCAGACCTGGACGCTAAGGGGCTCTGCAAAGTGGAGCAGACCGAGCATTGGCAGATTAAAATGCAATATCGACGGTGCCGTGTTCCAAAATGCAAGAAGTGTGGGTTTGGGAGCGATCATTCGAAATTCACAAGGTTTCATTGTACAAGGTTTAACTGGGCATCGTAGAGGGCTGTTCACGCAGAAAGTTACAGAAGCGTATGCGTTAAGGGCCACCCTTTCATGGATTCTATCTAACAATTGGCAAGAAGTGGACATTGATGTGGATAGTAAGCTGGCCTATGATGTTTTATGCTCTTCACATGATGACATTACTGAGTTTGGTGGTGTTATTTTGGATTGTAAGCAAATGTTGGCCATATTAGTTGCTTGCAAGTTAGCTTGAGTTTCAAGACAAGCCAATAAAGTTACTCATACAATGGGAAAGGGGGCTTTATCTTATGCCAGTCTTACTATTTGGAGTCAATCTCCTGATTTTGTTAAGGATATTCTTGTTTTGGATTCTTTTGATTAAGGACACTAGTTTCAGGTATAAGGGATTAGCCTATTGGCTTAGATTAGAATCTGTCCTTCGGTCTTGAGTGTTTGCTTTAATAAATTTATATCGTTTTTTATTCAAAAAAAATTACACACAAATTTAGCTATAACTAAAAAAATTGTCTATTTTTACAATTCTTCTTCTCTTCCTCTGCGAAGCATTTCCTTATGTAAAAGAATTCCACCATCGACTGTTAGTTCTAGCCTTAGATCAAGAGCTTCGGCATTAACCCTAAATCTTTCATCTCCTCTCTTTCTTTTTCTCCGTTTTCATTTTTTTGCTTTCCTCTTCCTTTGTCTTTTGTCTTTTGCTAGGAGTTTCCTACAACTGAAACTCCAATATTAAAACACCCTTAGTTCTTTTGAGATTAGGCTCTTCAGAGTTTCTTATTGGTGGTTTTATTTCAAATTTGGGTTTGGAAGCTTCAAGTTCTCATATTTAGACCCAACTAAATCTCTTTTCAAGTTTTTTACTCTTCAAAATTCTTCTGATAGTTGGCATTCAGTTTTTATTCTCTTCACCATAACTATTTCAGAGTTTCAGGAAGAAATCCGACAAAAATCCTTGTCAGGTGTGGCTTTATCTTTGGAGGGTTTTTTCTCCCTTTTGGCTCCGGTATAGGACATCTGGTCCTTTATTTCCCTCAACACCTAAGATTCGAGGATGCATGGGATAGCAACAGTGCTCATTTTCTCATCACTCTATTATTCCTCATGTTCTGGGGAACAAACAAGCTATTGGTTCTGCTTTTCTTCTCAGATCTCGGCCTTTCCCTTGTGTTCTACAGCCACTTATTGGAGGGTTCTTTAAAGCTGAGTTTTTCTTGCTCTACTATACAAAGAAAATATTGAAGATTGATGTTCTGTCTTTTGCTGCGACGGTTGCGTGGGTTTTCTCTTTGTTCTATTTTTTGTATTCTAGTTTGGTTTCCTTTCTTCATGGTTTTAATGTTCTGTTGATGGTGGTTGTTTGTTTCCTTGCTCCTTGTTTCATTTGTTTGTTTATGTTGTACTTTTGCTGTATCAATTAATGAAATCTTCTGGCTTCTGATAAAAAATAAATAAATAAACTACAACTTTATATTTGATTTAATAGAAATTAACTGTATTTTTCAATTTTGGGAATTTGATAAATTAGTAATACATTTTCAAAGTTAAATAGTCGAATTAATTTCACCTGAAATTTAAACTTAGGTTAAAAATATAGTATGATAAATTTAAAGGTAAATTTAGTTTTTTTAGCTTTTTAATTAATAATTTTTTTAACAATTATTATTTGCATAAAATTGTAATAGAGCTTTAAAATTATTATTAAAATGAAATAAAACAAAAAATAATTTAAAATTTAAAATTTAGAGTAAATTTTCTATTCAACCTTTTACAAAGATATATGTAAGCTTATTTTATATTTTTTTTTATCCTTGACATCTTAAACTGATTTCGAAAATTTGAATAACAAAAGAATGTTTTCCAGAAAAAATTAAGTCATTAATTTAGAAAATTAATTGAAATTGAAGGAAAATCAAATTAATGGGCACCTACAATCACGACTGCTATCTGATGACCAAAATTTATTATTATTATTATTATGTATTTTCTTTTAATATTCACCATAACTCAAAAAATATAGAATTAATATAAATTTATATACCTTTATAAAATTAAATATTACGAAGCAATATTTGTATTGGTTAAAAAAACAAACTACTAAAAAAGCAAAAAAAAAAAAAACACATAATTAAAACTGTTTTCCGCATCTTGATTTTCCACTAACTGGGCTTTGTAGAACAGATCCAGAGGCTGATCTTATCTTGTCCACAACAGGGAAAGCTAGAGCTGAATTTAGAGGGTCCATAAGTAAAAATTAAAATTAGGAACATTTACAAACTACCCTAAAAAAATTACTTTTACTATAAAAATATTATAAAAATTAAAATTATTTACACTTTCATAAAAATTGATATAAAATTTTAAAAATATCTCATTTTTTAATAAAATAATTTTTTAAAAAATACTTCTTCTCTCAAAACAATCCATATTTTACTTCAAATTTTTAATTTTTTTTTCAAACTTCACTATTAAATAAAAAAATATATAATAAAATAATAAAAATTAATATTTTAAATTATTTTTCACCATATAAAAATTATATTTTTTTATAAAAAAGAAAAAAAATTAATTTTAATTATAAAAAATAAATAACACTAAAAAAATAAAAATAAATAAAATATACAAAAATACATTAATAAAAAATTATTATATTTATTTTTATATAAATTTTATATATTATACACATAAAAAATAAAAAAATATATAATTTTATTATATAGATATTATATAGATGTGTTGTACATGTATTGTAGACATTGCTGATGTATTATAGATGTTGTGTATATTATAGTTTTATTATTAAAGTTATGCATATTTTATATAACAAATGTTCAATGTGTATGAATATTGTGTGAATATTATATAAATATTATGTAAATATTTTGAGAAAAAATTTTAAAAAATTAAATAAATATTAAAAATATTATGTAGATGTATTATTGATGTGCTATAAATATATTATAAATATTGTAGATATATTTTATATTGTTGAGTATGTATTATATATATATGTTATATATTATATATGTTTATTTTTTTATATGTATATTAAAAATATTATGTGAATATTGTATAAATATTATGTGGATATTTTTAGAAAAAAATTTAAAAAAATTAAAAAAATATTAAAAATATTATATAGATGTATTATTGATATGCTGTAAATATGTTATAAATATTATAGATATTTTTTATATTGTTGAGTATATATTATATATATATATATTATATATATGTTTATTTTTTAATATGTATATTAAAAATATAACATGAAAAAATTTTTAGGCAAAAAATATAAATAAAAAATGGTAAAAAAATAAAAATAAAAAAATCAACGTTTTAAAGTAAATTTGTAAATAAAAAAAGAAAACAAAAACCTTATTGTTGAAAAAATAGATCTTTGGGCATGTACATGTGAAAAGTAAATGATAAAGTAACATATAGGATGTAAATTTCTCTAAAAACTAGGCATCATTTTTCTTTTCTTTTTTTATTTATTGAAAAATTAAGATTGCAATCTCAATGTCATGAGGTATTTTTACATTTATATGTATTTAAACATTGAAATCAGAAGATAAAAAAAAATTGGAAGGAAATGAGGTAGCGTTATTAATCTTTATTCTATGAAATTCTCAAATCATGAATTCATGATTATCAACAATTAATTGCTTCAGCCACACAAATTCGTCAACAAATTCTAATTATTTACATTAGTTGAATAAATGTACTCAAGGAGTTAATTGTTTACCACGTTTTTTAAATTGGAATGCATTTTATACTCAAGAGAGGTCCCTCAATGCCTTTATTATTATAGCTAATTTATTTATTCATTGCGAAATTAGATACTAATTCTCCTCACGTTTAAATTATGCTGAACCACAACCCAATTTACTTAATTAATTATTGTCCACTTTGAGAAGAAAGTTCAATTAATGATTAATTAACCATTCGAATTCTATTTTGTTGTTGCATTATTACCAAACTTACATCTGCAGTAACGATTGTTAGTTGGATGGATTTATTTTCCACTCATATTATAGAGTTTCAATTTCGATTCAATTATTAATAAATGTAATTATTGGCTTGACATTTATATTAATTTGATACACTAATGAAGTTATGGTCAAGGAGTGGCCGCATAGACCAACGGTAAATCATTCTCTCTTTATTTTTTTTATTTTATTAAAATTTTATTATTCAATAACATTCATATTTATTAGTATCTATATCCAATTCACGAAATTACCATTAGAATGTATATCATTTGTCACTTAATATTATTTAATTTCTCTGATCGAGATTTTTGCTACCATTATTTATATTATTTTTTTTGTTATATTTTTTGAAATTATAATATTATAGTGAATTGTGATTTCATATTGTTCTATTTTATCAATTAATGAATTTGTATTTTATTTAAGAAAAATTAAGTAAAGCCACTCTTAAATAGTATTTCTTTTGAAGAACGTTAAGGCTTAATTTATCAAAATCTCGTAGGTTTAAAAATACACACACATGAATTGATTAATATATTAATTTAATTTATATATTGATCATCTCATAATAAACGGTATATTTTGATGAGTATTTGATGAATTGTGATATGTTTTGGTTTGTATATCGTTTAGTTTAATATGATTTTGTTTGTGATCACAGAATAATGAACAATTATCTTGCATGACAGAAATGAAATTTTTAGAGACCTAAAAGCGAAAGATGCAGTTATCAAAAGGATACACGCGATCGTGCCTATTAAATCCACACTCCCGTATGTATTAAATTTCCATTAAAAAATGAAAAGAAAAGGAGATAAAACCGTTTACAAACATACGGCCGTATGAGATTTCTTCCACTCACTTGTGTGTTTCCATAAAAAAACTGTCAGATTTGTTCGAAAGTTCCTTCTTCTACATGCCCGTGTTGATTTTATCACACATGTGTATAACTGAAAAAAAGTTGAAAATGTACATTTCAAGGCAAAATTTTTTTACCAAAACTCTAAGGGCATTTTTGAAACTAAAAGAATATTACAAATTTATCATTTTCAAGAAAGAGAGGCAGCCAATCCTAGATCTAACCTTTAGTTCTCTCGATTCTTCTATCCAAAAAAAGAACAAAAGTGAAATCTTAAAAGATAAAAAAGAGAGGAAACTGGAGGAGGAAGCTAGAGAATTGGAGAAGATTCAACTAATTCAGTAGAGAGTCATTCATCCAAAATTTAACAATTATTTCTGATTTATAATTTTAATTTTTTTACTTTTGATTCTTTCTTAAACTCATTTGTTGTAAGATTAGAGCTAAAAACTCTTTACTTAGTTTTTTATGATTCTTTCACATTTGTATTAGTTATGAACAGCTAATTCCTGGGGATTAGATAGATTTGGATGTTTTGATTAATGGTTTATTGATTTTTACAGATAGCCATTGAAGTATTTCTAAATCTTGAATTTGTTGATTTTGTTTTGATTGTTAGCGGTTGATTGGTCGCCAATTGTTAATTCTATTGAATCATATAAAATATGAAGATTGAATATGATTTAGATTAAGAAATCAACAATTTGTGGTGATTAACTTAGAGATAAGAAAATTATTTTAAGATCTATAAATGTATCTTGATTAATTTGATTGAGTTTTGATTTCTTCTCGTGAGAATAGAGATCTAATTTTTGCTTGATGAAATTTCACTTGCTTGAGAAAGAAGCGAATGAGCTTAGAGATACTAGATATCATTGATTGGGAAGGAGTGGTCATTGAGTTAATAGATTAGTTCTATTTCAAAACTTTAATAAAACCTAATCTCATTCTATTATTATTGATAATCTAGCATTTGGTCCAACAATAATTAATTAATTTAGTTTAATTATTTAGTTGAATTATTAAAAAGATTGGTTATTTTTAAATAAAATTTTAATTAGATTGAAGTTAATCAAAATAAACATTCTCTACGGATATGATATTTGTACTATTACTTTATTATAAGCTATGATAGCGTGCACTTACGATACTTCTCACAGTAAAATATGCATCAGTTTACATATTTATGCAACATATATAGGCTTTTAATGATATGTTTTATTTGATGTTGTGTAGATTATTTAATTTCACACCTAAATAAGAAAAAAAATTATTCCATTTCTATAGAACATCACATGTATAAATACTAAAGAAAAATAAGAAAATTTACTCTGTATTGAGACTAAAAATGAATAATGAATATGCACTATTTTTTATTTTCATTATTATGGAAAACTAAAGTCCATGGTTAATCAATAAAAGGAAAATGCATTTTTTTTATTTAACGTCAACTCTAAAATTCAAATTTAATCAACAAAACGAGAGCAATCCATGTCATTAGATTAAATTGCATTTCAATCAGATTAGTAATTAAGGCAAGATAGAGTATATCTAATTCGTAACAAGTTGAGTTTTACAAGCCAAAATATCCTAATCTCTTAATAATAACTCTTTAATTACATGCATTTGGTTCAGTATATATATACATTAACTATACAGCTAATTAATATGATTAAGACAAAAGTCATATATGAGTCTCTTATAAAACTAAACTGACTAAATTTTAAGACAAGTAAAAAAAAAAATTACATGTAAATTTGAGATATACTGAGTATGTAATAATATGTAAAAATTAATACATATTTTTTTAACAAAAAATATCACACATATTTAAATAGTGAATGACATAATATAATTTCTGTGGGCAAACGACTGAAAATAACCCAAATCACTAAAGTAGATAATTAATGACAGCAAATAGCAACCAATCTAATGGAAATTAATGCCTTAATCAAAATCAAGACTTTGTTATCCTTCAAAATCTTCTTACTGATCATATGACTGTTATCGTGTTGATCCCAATTTATGCTGAATTATCAACTAGGGTCTGGGGATTTGTTGTATTCGAAGTAATTAATTAATATTAAACTAATCAAAGCTGTTAACAAAACATAATCATGGTCGTAATTAGATAAAACATGGCAACCAATAAAATATAAAATCGTTTAAATTCACTAGCTTCCAAATCAAAGTTCCAAAGCGCATATTATATTATTCATATATTTTATGAAGTCGGCATTAATTTAGACTTATTCTGTGTTTATATTTGCTCGGAGAGAAATTCAAAATAATGTGCTGTAATTAATTAATTAATTTAATAAAATAGTACTAATTAATTATAAAAAAAATAAAATACTAATTAATTTATAAAAAAAATAAATTTTTTAATTACTACGACTGTACTAGTACTTCAAACTTCAAAGAGATTAATGTCATGATTAAAAACTTGAAAGAGAATAAAGCCATAATTAAAAAATTATGTTTTATCTGACAAATGAGTTTTTTTTTTTTTTATCGTCGGAGTTAGATTTATTAAAATAAAACTATGTCTATTTAAATGTTATGTACGTAAAAAAAAAAAGGAACAAGAATGATAATTATTTTTATTGATTGAATATTTATTCTGTTTCAGCCCAAACAAGACGGAATCCATTTTAATTTTAAATTTCAGCTTTAAAGGGATTAAATTAAGAAATAACGCTCCCTTCCTCCCAAATTAATAAGCTCAGCTCTCAATTTACAATGATTAAAAAAATTAATTATTTTTATAAAAAATATAAAGTTTCATATATTTTTATAATAAGTATTAAATAAGTATATTATAAAAGTGTAAGATGCTAATTTATTGAAATGAAAATGATAAATAGACTATAATTTGAGAAGAAAAAAAAATGAGCTTATTAATTTAAGACAGAAAAATATAATATAATTCAGTAATTTTAATTATATCATATTAATTTAGTTAAAAAAATTATATCATATTAATTATATTTCTCGTATTGAACGGTGAATCTAGCGACTAAACCATTCAATTTTTAAAGGCCATAGGTGAATTTATTAGTGAAAGTAATTGTAAACTATTGACTTGTAACTAAAATTTCTAAATCTTGAATAGTTAAATTAATATTTTTCAAATGAAATAATGGAGAATGGATAAACAAAAATGGAATTTCTTCAAATTTGGAGGCTACTCAGTACTAACCAACCCGGCAACACGTTAAAGGATTAGATAATTTTTTAAAAAATATATGATATAAATAAATACAAAATCTTATATAATAATAAATCATTAATTATATATATTTTATATACTGTTAAAATATATAATTTTATTTATATCGTATAAATATATTTTTTGATATATTAATAAAAATTTTATTTTACATTAAAAAATAAATACAAAATCTGTATATGATGAATTTCTCTTACAAACGCATGATTAAGTTTAGCAATTGATTTTTTTAAAGTTAATCATAAATGTTTTATTAATAGCCGTCAAGAATGAGATACTGAAAATATAGAGTTAATTTCCTTGGGTTAATTAACTACAAATTAGTATACTGAAATTTGGTCTAGCCGCAAATATTTTTCCTTGACAATTAAAATATTAAAAAAAATTAACTAGAAATTAATGAAAGAATAATTAAATTAGAAATCAACATCAAGTTGGCCTCCGAGTCAGCAGTCAATTACCAACCATGCGTGCACCAACTGCGTAGGTAGGAGTCCCAGTTATTAAAAAAAGAAGAAGAAGAAGAAGAAGAAGAAGGGGGTGGAGTAAAAGGAAACTATGTCGTTTCACGCGACGAAGATTTTGATTTGTTCAATGCCGTATCTCAGCTTCTAATAAATATATTAACCATATATATGTTTTAAATAAAACATAAATTAATTTATAAAAAACTATATATATGGTTTAGTAATGAAATTAACTATTTTCATAAAGTTAATCTATTCGATATAACTTTTTTATAAACAATATGAAATGAAAAAAAATGATTACTAAACCATCAACTTAAAAAATTTCTTACATATAATTTTTCATTTAAAGCACATAAATTTAAATGCATATTTTCATTTAAAAAACTAAAAGGAAGTAGATAATTGAAATGGTCCCCGTACATCAAGATATACCCAACCGGAAACTTTGAACTTTCCAAAAATGGATCTATTGACCTGATTGATCATCAGATTGAGCCACGTGTTACCTCCCACCTATTTCGCGAGAAATTATATTATACATTCGTTGTACCATCCTAGTTGGTACAACAAACCAATAGAATACTGACACTTATTAATTGTTTAAAATAACTAAAAAAAATCAAATATGCGGCATTTTTTTTAAAAAAAGTTATCTAGAAAATTCTCTGTTTTTGAAAAATTAATTAGCTAATCTCTTACTTATCTTTTTGTTGCTCTCTTTTCATAAAAGAAAATTTTAAATATATCCAATTTTTTCGATAAAAATAAATAAAAACAGCAAACAAACTGACAATCAAATTAAATAGCGGAAAAAAAATTGGAATAACATTTCATTGAAACAAACAGAAATGCAACCCTTGCATATGACAAAGTTAATGGGAATATCCAGTAATTGTTGTAATTGAGATAAACCCATCATTTGAAACTCAAATCTAATTCTTCAACAATCACAGAGAGGAAATATAATTAACATACTCAGTATCATATATTACTGCTTTTGTGCTAAAACCTGCAACGACAGCAAAAATTAAGGGCTGATTGTTTTTGAACCAAGTTAATTGCGATTTGCTTCGGTAAGTATTTAAGTTGTTAAGACATTGAAATATTTTAATAATAATAATCATAGTTTCAATTCCTCTTTATCGATAAATCAGTGAGTGGGTGAGGGTGACAATGAAGACTGAGCAAATAGAGATTGTGGATTGTGATCAAGCTAAAAAGAACAGTATTGGGTTAAAGCGGATGGCTAGAGGAGATATCAAGAGCGTCTGGTCTGAGTTCCATGGTGGAACTGAATTAGCCAGCTTTATATCTTCTGAAATTAATTTTTTTATTTTTTGAAAATTTTATTTTTTTTATTATAAGAATTGCCATGTGTCGGTACTTTTTATAATATGATTTCTCTTATTTCACATTCTTTTTCTTAACCTAATTCTTTTTTTTCTTAATTTATTCTACTATATTTCAGCAGTTTTTTTTTAAATATAACTATAATACGTAATTATACATGCTACTAATAAAATTTAATTTTAAGACTTGGTATATAAAACTCTGATAATATATATATTTTTTAATATTATAATTAAATTAAAAAAATTGATCAAAAATCTATTGTTTAGAAAAAAATACGCTTTTCGCTATAGTATACCTTTGTGAACTTTTATAATAGTTCTTTTTTTTTAAGAATATACCATTATAAATATTTGATAACACCATTTAATACAGTTAATTTACTGTTCACATGTAGTATGAATATTAGAATTTATACATTATAATGGGTCATAATATACAGAAATAACAGAACTTGTCTTCCTACAGAGGCTTCATTAGATGCGATAATAGTAGTTTGAAACTTGATGATAACAAATAAAATCTATTTATATTTGAGGTGTTATTTAAACTTAAAAGAGTAAAGTGAATTAAATAGTAAAAAGTGAGCTTATCGATGAAAAATATATAAAAAATTATTGAAAAAGACCTCAAGCACAAGTCTTGGACAAGGTTGGTATCAAAATCAAACCTCGTGAAGAATTACTATGACAGCTAGAAGTTTGTATCTTTTTGAAATGTTTGAGCTACAAATGTTGAGAAAATTCAGGATAATATTTTGATTTTATTTTTTCTTTTTAGAATAATTATTGTTTAGGATATTAATCTCTTTTTTAATATATATTATTTTTTAATTAGACTTTAAATTGAAAATTTCTATTAAAATTAGAGTAGAATTTTAATTTAAGAGTTATAAATAGACCATATATACAGCAGCTTAAATGACTTTAGTTGAAAATTTTAGTCTATGATTTTTGTTCATTACATATTTTTTTCTTTTAATTTTAATTTTCTTTTTTTAATTATCTACAACTAAATTTTAGTTGATTGAAGGATAATTGAAGTTTAATTAGCCAAAGATTGTGAGATGTAAATAATTTTTTTTCTTTTATTTAATTTTTAGTATTTATATATTTTTTGTAGCTTATTAACATTATTGTTTGTTATTTGTTCAAATAGAATTATTGATCAATTAGTTTAATAATATATCACAAATTAAAATACTTAAATATGTAATTGTTCTTGTTATTTTGATATTAATAGTAATTAGGTATAATCTAAGATATTATATAATTTAATTAGATAAATTACGTAGTTAAATTTATTGGTTAAAATCATAATTATTTTTTAAAGCTATCAAAAATTAAATTTTAAGTAAGTTCATATAGGATAGGTTATTGACTATAATTAATTAGAGAATATTTTCTAATTAATTTAAAATTTAAGGAAGAATTGATTATTGCGAGTGTCTTCAACACTAGAATTAATTTATTAAAAATTAGATAGAATTATCTTTGCATCAAGGATCAATTTAATGAATTAAAATAAAATTTTATTTCTTCAATTGAATTTAATTTCTTTTGTATTTTCTATATTTTATTTGTTGTAAATTAATTTTAATTCTCACTTTAATTTTAATTATTATTTTTTTATACCCCATTTGTTTAATTTTTATTCTAATTTTATTTTAGTATTTAAAAAAATTAATTAAATAATAAATTCTAAGTGAATTTAATTTTATTTACCATTATTATAATTTATTTTATTAAGAGAATATGGACTTTATTTTTTATAGTCTTGATGCCCATCACTTCACATGATATAAGAGTAGATATTTGAACACTTGATTTATACTTGAGTTAGACTCGCGATAATTTTTTTAGTGATTTATATGTTTTATTTAGATATGGATTTGAAAATGGAGTCGGCTTGTAAATTGCAGTAGAAAAAAAAATGCTAGAGATATATATACACTTACTATTAATCGTCAATTTTAATAGCAAGTATCAACTATCAAATAATCTTAAACTAGCTTTGCTTATAAATCTAATATATATTTATTAGAATGAAATTTCGATTACTCTAAAATTGAAAATTGTTATTATTATTACTATTACTATTTTAAGAGTTTATTTAGTTGATAAATGTTTAATGGAATTATATTTTCTCATCCTATAACTAGAATTAATATTTAGGGTGCTGTCACAAAGATAATATTTTTATTTATTGCAATTTTACAAATATCTTACTTTTAGCATAAATAGTTAACATTGGTTATATTAAAAAAATGTTCTTAATATCATTTAGAAATGAAATATTAATGAAGTTTTCATTTAATATAAATCTATGAAATGGACCTCTTATTTGGTGTCAATTAACAATATAAATAGATTTTGAATTTCTGAGGTAATATAATTAAGAATGAACAGTGGATTATAATTTGATGATATTTATTTTCAGTTATCACGTGATAGAAAAAATGAACTAAAAATAGAAAAAATTAGACTTAGTTAAAAAAAAAAAGGCAAATAGACTAATTAGTTGATGTTAAATTGAACCATTTTCAAAACTATACGTAATACGCCCATATATAATTTTTTTTATTTACTATAATTTTTTTCACTATTCAATAATGATATACACTTCCTAATTAATAGTCATCATTTGCATTGTATAGTAAAGATGTATGATGAATCGAAACCTATATTTTTTTTCTTATTTATATTATCATACTATTTTGGCTTGTGGAAAACAAACATATAGTTTTTGCTTTAGCAACTTCAATTATTGATTAGCAATGGAATAAATTATTGCAGAATGTGCTCAGTACTGCATTTTTAATTATATATATAGTCTTTGCAGTTTAAAAAGATATCAAATCATAAAAAAAACATTTCAATTACAAAAAATGTTAATCATTCAACTAAAAAGGAATAGTGAAAAAAAGGGGTAAATTTAATTAATTGTTTGAATTCTATCAGATTGATTGGAAATTGATAAATATGTTTCATCTTTTGATAATGATTCTAAAATATATTTATAAGGAACTGTATAATGTCTTGTTCAGATTATCAAATTTAAAAATGTGATAAGCAAGCAATATATTCCTAGATATTGCAATTATGGACCCCATCAACCTTTTACTATTTTATTTTTTTTTATCTCGACATATATGTTGCTTGTGCCTGTGGAAATCGTAGAATTTTAATCATTAATATTAAATTTCTCCAAGAATTCATTTTAAGGGTTGTTTAGAACTTAGAGGCAGTTATATATACAGAAAAATTAAACTTTCTTGGTAATAATTAGTATTATATTCATCGAACTTTGATTAGATAAATTTAATTTTTTTATACATTAAAAAATATATAATTTTAGGTAATATGGATTGACACAAATGGTAAGATATTTATTGTCATTTAAGTTAGATTTAAGATTCGAGCATTGTAAATAAAAAAAATTAACTGAAAAAATAACATACTTCGGGACTCGATGCTCAATTTCGAGTTAGTAGAATAATATTTTGAATAATGGACGGTTCAACTAAAAAAATTATGCAATCTTAAGATTTGAATATCCATGATATGGTTTTGACGTATGTATAATTAGATAAATACAATGTGTTTGATTTCGAGGCTTAGAAAAACTTGTGCAACATTATTTTAGGGTTTTGACAATTAAAGTGCACGTCAAGAAAAATTAAAACGTTACTTATCTAACTTCTTATTGTCAACTTAAGAAAAGAGTACGGTGATGAAGATTTATTATTTTCAAAAATTAGGTAAAATAAATGATACAATCGGATATGAAAGAAGATGATGACGTGTACTCCACAACAAGGGCAGAGAGCATGGAGCGATGCGATTCGATTAAATTTGAGCATCAATGGACTTGAAAAGAAAGCTACCCATGTTCTTGAATTTTTCTTGGATGATGTCTTTTGCTGTCCCACCACATAATTATAAATTTATTAGTAAATCCCTAATCTAATCACTTTAATGAATATATATATATATATATATATTTGCTTTAATGGGCGGTTTACATTTCATTAATGAAGGTTTAGTGGATTCCCTTGCAAACTATTAATTAATTAATAACTATATATATATATATATATAATTATTTAGCTTCTAATTAGTGTCTAAGAATATATAGTTGCAAATATAAGTAGTGGAGTGGGAGCACTTGCAAAAGCAATTAGAACATAAAGGGAAGAATATATTTGTTTTTATTGATCATATTTTAGACGAGGATTATTATTTTAATTAGAGTGACAATAATTATTGAGCAAAAGAGAAGGAGAGGAGGGGTTCATCTTTATTTTGAACTTTAGCCTTTGAATGTGACATATACAATTTTCTATTAATAATTAATTATGTTTTTAACTAAACCTAGATTTATTAACCATGACACGTGAATCCATGTGAAGTGGGGTCCACTATGTTGCTCTATTCTACATAGTAGTATTAACTTAATTAATTAAAGATCCTTCTGAGTGTGAGCACAAATTAAATCATTCATCCTATTGTAATAGGAGTTAATAATTTTGTTTATGGCGTGCAAAAACTACTTCTGCTTGCTCAATTTTGAATATTTTATTTGCAAAAATTTAATTTTAGAATAAAAATAAAAAAAAACTCCATTGAACTAATAGATAACGAATTATTAGTTTTTTTTTATGAATTTAAAATTGAGTTTGAATATAAAATATAATGTATGTTATTTTTAATTCGAAATTAAATTATCATCCCTTCTTTCATAAAAATCACTGAAAATTTTACACATATATGAATTATATATGATTGCCATTTCTTTTTCTTCTTCTCCTATGTTTTTTTATTTAAAATACTATGGAAGTCAATTTGGGAAGCATAGCAATGTGACAAAATAATAGAAAATGGACTAGAAAATTATATACAAAGACAAAATAATTTAAATTGAAATATAAGTGGGTAGAAGAAAGTTGAGATCCTTTCTTGAATTGCATCTCTTGGAGATGATGAAAGGAGAAAAAAAAAAGTAGTGGATGGGGTTAACTAGTGAACATATTTATAATTTGTTAAATTGTTTATTTTGCTCTTTTTTTCTGGCTTTGATTCATTCCTATGTTACTTAATAGTAAAAGAAATATTCTGTTTGGACCAAACTTCATATACCCGATTTTAAATTAATTGTCTTAGTTAAGCATTTATATAGGAAAACTACTTTAAAGCTGCATTCAGCTTCTTAAAATTGTAATGTTCATATTTGTCAAAGCCACATATCAGCTGAAACAAAACACATCAAATTGATTTCCCACATTAAATTAGTCTAATCATCTTATTGTATTTATAAATATATGTCACTTTCAGAGTATAATTATATTTAATTCAGAATAGTAATTAATATATAATTAAGTAACACAATTTGGATTTAAATAATTGGTGTTTGCTTTGGACCACTATTTGGGTTAATATAATGCGAATATATGATTCACATGTGTAATAAATAATCCAATTGTAATATGTTGGACCAAGTAATTAAATGTTACATAGATAAAAACATTTTCAAGTAAAACAATTAATCAGTCAACTTTTACAGGAATGGACGATCTGGAAGCCAGAAAGGAGAATGAATCATACGAGTTCCTTAAGATTCCGGACATGGCATTAAGCCACCATATAAATCTTAAGTTCTTTAATTAAAATCATTGGGTTATATTTTAATTTGAGTCTTTTTAAAAATGAATAATGTATATGAAAAATGAATATTTAAAATTCAAGAAATCTGTTTCTAATAGTAACATCAATAGTATCAAAATTCTTCATATATTATATGTATTATTTTGATTTCATATATACTCCCAAAATAATGTAAAACACTCTCCTAGGAATAAAAACAATAAATAAACTATAAAAATTAAAAAAAGGAAGACAATTTTTTAAAACAAAATTTTTAACCACAAAGCATATAAAAACAAGATGTTAAGTAACAGAGAAAGAGTCAAAAGACACCTGACGAATTCTGACACTTATTCTCGGTGTGCCAATGGCTGCAAATCAGTCATGCATGTGCTTCGCAATTGTCCTTGTGCAAGACTCATTTGGAACGTGCTAGTTCCAACCGAGGTAAGACAAATCTTCTTTTCCTTACATACTAATGATTAGTTTCATATTAATCTCATGAACAAGCTGAATATCACTGATGCGAAGAATTGGCAAGTCACCTTTGGAGTAACAATCTGGTGTCTTTGGACCTAGAGAAACGATTATCTATATGGGCAAGGAAGGAATGGAAAGAGGAGCCATGTTGCTGAGATTAGGCGTCGAATAAAAGAAATTGCTGCTGCATGGAAGTTAAGAAACCAATGTGTAAACACGAAGCACCTCAAAGATGAGATGGCAATCTGCTGGAGCTCTCCTGCGCAAATATAAAATAAACACAGATAGATCTTTCATTCAAGCAACCGGTTAGGCTAGTGCAGGTGGAGTTATTAGAAACAACAATGGTGCTTGGGTGGGTGGCTTTGTCATGAGCATTGGAAAGTGTTCTATTATGAGAGCAGAATTATGGGGTATTTATCAGGGGCTGTTTCTTGCTTGGGACTTAAGGATTAAACATACAACTCTTGAAACAGATAGTATGAGCACCTATGCCTTGATTGATAGCTCCAATCAGGAAATACATGCCCATTCAACATCAATAGTAGACATTAGAAAGCTTCTCTTGCGAAATTGGCAGGTCAAAATAAAATATGTGTTCAGGGAGAGCAACTTTGTAGCTGACCATCTAACGATACTCAATTGGAGCTCACAGACTAAGCACTCCTCCTTCGACTGATTACTGGTTGAAGCATGACTTGTTTGGAGTAATATACTTTCGCCAAGTCGTTACCTGACTTCTTGTACTCTTTCATCCTTTATAAAAAAAAATTGTTAACCACAAGAACAAAAGGAACTAGTATACATATTTTGATACCCATGTCTGTATTTGATGTATATATTAAGAGAAGTCTGCAAACTTTAGCAATTCTTATAAAAAAGAGATGATGAAGAAAAAATATTAAATGATAAAATTAGATTATTTATGTGATTGAGGGACAGATAATGTTCATTCCCAAGGGCACTGGAAAAGACATATTTTTTTAAAAAAATCTCGAAGAAAGAGTCACTTATGCATAGAAAATCATTCTCCTGCATTATGGACATAGTATTCTCCGATTCTGCCACCAGATTATAAGAAAAAAAAATTCAATTAACAAAAAAATTGAACAAGTCTTTATGGGATAGATCTCTCTCATGGAGAGGCTACCGCCATTACACGTGGGTTTGAGAGAAGAGAGCCATGCTGCCGTTTGAGGAGCTTGCTTTCCCTTCACCGTACATGCGGAGGCTATGGAATGCCTTAGCACTCTCTCATTTTCTTTTTATTATTTTTTATTTTATTCATACTTATAATTAATAATTTCTCATAATTATACATTTCTTTTTAATTTATTTCCTGATATTTTGTGCTATTGTTTATAGTTATTTTTGGATTTTGCCAATTAGTAATCATCGATACGACTTCTTATGCGTGAAGAAATCATTCTATTTTTTTATCCTTTTTTATTTTTCTTAGTTTAATGTTTCTACAATATTCTATAGCATGTTTGTGTCTCTTGCAGCAAGGTTTTATGTTTAAAATAAAAATGCTATATGAATCAATTTAATTCGAATAAAAAATTATTTATGCATTAAATATATTAGAAAAATAATTCGAATCAAAAGCTCTTTATGTATTAAATACATTAGAAAAATAATTATTCTAAATTTATATTTATTAAAAAAGTATAATATATACAATATTAAAATAATCATTTTTCTAATATATTTAATGCATAAAGAGTTTTCGATCCAGATCAATTTAATTCATTTAGCATTAATCTATTTAAAATACAGAGCTAATTAACAAATGAATTCCGGAAATTTTCAATATGAAAGAACGAAGGGAAAAGGTATAATTAACTTGCTTTACTAAACATTTTAAAATAGTAATTTCATACAAATTAGTATTTTAATTGAGCAAAAGACAACATAATGAATCTTTTTTAATGTTGACGAAAAATAGAAAGAAAAATTAATATTTAATTTGAGAACACTTTCAAATTTTTATATATTACACAACTTAGTTCATCTGTTTATAATATCGAAATTAATTATAAGTATAATGTTAAATTAATCAATCAAATAAATCTTGTTGATGGAAATTAATTGTACATCCCAAATAAATGAACTAAAACATATAAAATCACATATTGAAATCTTCAAGGAAAATTCAAAACCCACTAGTTATCTTTAGATTAAAGTGAGATCCAACCTCTTAAAGCTTGAAAGTCGAAACACAGGTTGGTGAATTGGAAGAACTCTAAGAAATTTTATGAGATTTGTGTCTGCGCCTACAATATCTTTGAAGTCTAATACATCATATCAGATCATGTATATATAAACTATATAACCCAAAGTATCAATAATATATATTATATTTGTAAAAAAAAATAAAGAGTAAAATAAACAATTATAACATATAACAAAGTAAACTAAATTTAAATGGAGAGCACAATAGATGAAGAAATTAATAATTATTAAACTAGAAGTTGGGAAACAATTAATCAAGCAGAAGCCATCCTTTTATTGCAAAACAGAAAGCAAAAAGAAGAAAAAAAAAGGTAATAAACTAAACCAGGTTTAATTAATATACTTTCACTACCATGATACCACTGCTTTCTTGACAACACTATTTCGATCTTCTAATATTTTCTTTTCTTCCAAATTTTAAACTTACCTAGCTTTTTTTGACACAATTGAAGTCCCATGAAATTCTCCTTTCTCTTTTTCTAGCTATTAGTAAGGCGGCCGAGCATGAGTCCAAGCATAGGCATCATGCCCTAACTGAGCTCCATTGGGGATAAGATTCGGCGGCAGATTATAAACCGGAAGTGCAGAGGGATCCGGCAAACCACCACTAGATTGTTGTCCACTGCTTCCAATAGGCGGTGGTGAATTATTATTAGTCCCACTTGGGATCTGTCCTTGACCGCCACTACCTGCATCCTCCTCATCTTCTAAAGGCAATCTTTCATAAGTAGCATTAGCGAATGTTGCTGCAATTAGCATAACAGGTCCGGCTGCAATAAGTGACCCCACGACACTTCCACCTACAACCTGCCCCTGTCCTCCAGCGAGATAGACAGTTAATCCAGTAGAGCCAGGCGGGGCAGGTCCAGGCAAAAAGGCACCAGTTAATGACAAAATCTCAAACCTACCATGAAGTGCTACAACGGCACCGGGAGCTGCAGGCTGTCTTAGGGTTACGTTGGCAACTGAACCACTACCACTAAGGACACAAACACCTCGTTGACGTCGGCGGGCAAACTGTGCTACACTTTCTGCTACATCAGCTCCACCAACAACTTCCATAACATGGCTACGGAGAGCATTAGGGCTGTCTCTGGTAACAAAAATGGGAGGTTTAGGTTTGTTTTTGGATCCAGGAGGACGGCCTCTTGGTCTTCTGTTACCAACCTCAACAGCTCCTTCTTTAGGCTCATCGCCAGTATCTCTATCCTCATCATCACCACTTCTATTGCTGGTTTCATTAATAGAAATTTCGCGGTGGGCTTTGTTTAAAGAAGGTGAATTGGATGCAGGGTCAAGGCCTGGAAGGCCTACTTGGCCTGTCCACCAAGGATTAGCCAGCCTTACAAATTGGAATTGAAACGAAATAAGAAGAAGAAGAAGAAGAAGAAGTAAAGAAGGGTAGAGTTATTTAAAGAAAGAGGTTCTTGAAATGGTGAATTTTATTAAATTCTTGATCTTAAATATGCTAGTTAGATAATCACACAAAATCAAAGTAAGAAATTAAGCAAGAATAGGTTGGCCAGCCGCTTCAATAGGGTTCTTGAATATGGACTCCTTTTCTCAGATTTTGATGGGAAAGAGAGAGAGAGAAAGAAGAAGAGGGAGAGAGAATTAGACACAAATTAAATTGGTAACAGAATCAAGAAAAAAGAAAAGGAAAGAGGGGTTTGGTTTTCATAGCGGTGATAATCAAGATTATAAATCACAAAAGATCAACGACCCACATCACAAGTCATCTCCAAAGAACAGATGCAAAAATCCCCATATATGATAGAATCAAATTAAGCAGAAAGACAGAAAGAAAGAGAGAATATATAAAAAGAAGAAACACTACTAATTCTCTTTCTCTTTCTCTCTCGAGACAACAACAGCAACAATCAAATTAAATGTCCAATTCCTCTCTTTTTCTAACTTTCTTTTAGTTGAATATTGGCTCTTGTTTTGTGTATATTTGTTGTGTTCTGATTTAGGGAGCTATTTGAGTTTTTGGTTTTTTCTTTTTTTTTTAACCAATGTATATATATATATATATGTATATATATATAAAACATAGTAAGCTCTTCTTTTAGAGATCATTGAAATTAGGGTTTCGTGGGGTCGCGTGCGCGTGGGCAGGTGGGAAGCACGTCGTTTTCTCGTGCCCCGACCCAACATTTCAATATTAGAGAGAGACCCTTTTGTATTTCTATATATACATATACTAATACTCTCACTATGGCTTCTTCCAATCTTTCTATGCCTTGTTTTCTTTCTTGTGTTTATTTTATTTTGATTTCTACATTTAATAATCTATTAGTGAAATAATCTTTTTTTTATGCCTAATCAAATAATCTTTTTTTTATGCCTAGTCAAATAATCTTTACAAAATCTACATTTTATTTTTTGTCAACGAAAAGTTGACGTCACCCGTGAGTTTTTTAATGTAATTATTTCAAAATTTGATTGCAATTGTAATTAAGGTTGTAATAAATATTTGTTAAAAAAAAAAGGTTGTAATAAATAAGATATTGATGTTCAGACCCCTAAAAATTTAACTTGCCTCATTATAGGGTCCAAGAATTAAGTGCTCTAAAAATTAAACGAGTTTAATCACTGTTGGAACGATACACAAAAAAATCAGCATAGCCCCACGTATAAGGGTGATATACATAAATCGATAAATGATTTAAATTTTTAAGCGTACACTATGAAGTGCATAAATTAATTACTAAGAAATTATTTTAACTTAATTAAAAGTTTCAAGTTCGAATATAGACATGAAGCTATGTTAAAATTTGATAAAAAAAAAAGACTATTTTTGTGATCTTATCTAGCTCAATTTCGAAAGAATAATTTATAAAAAATTAAAAAAAATAAAAATTATTATTGATGTGATTAGTGATAATGCTTGTAGATGCAGTAAATACAGTATTAAGTTGTTGAAATTGAAATGATGGAGGCGATAAAATTTCATGTGTGCAATCAGTGACTTACGAGTTTGTTTAGAATTGTTGTAAGCTATACAGAATTACTTTTTTTTTTTCAGTTAAGGCTACACAGAATTACTAAATAGCACTCTAAAACTGTTTTTCTTAATATATAACATCTAAATTAAATAATAAATTTGTAGAAATATAAATTTAATAATTCTAATATCAAATAGAATCTCACTGTATTTACTAATGCCTAATAACTAGCTGGAGTAGCTCAGCTGGTTACCTATTGTTACTCTCAATCGAGAGGACAGTGGTTCGATCCCCATAAAAACCGTATTTCGGGAGTCAAGCTTTAAAAAAAAAAAAACTAATGTCTAATAAACAAATTTGTAATTGTTTATACCTAGCTATACTATAACAGAATTTATTTATTTATTTATTTATTTATTTCATTGAGAGATTAAATAGCTATAAGCTACACAATAGGATGTAATCTTTTATTTTAATAGTTTTTAATTAGTTGGTGAAAATTCTCACTAGAATAATGAACGGAAAATATAAATTCATGAGTAACCTCGATTTGTAAATATCTACAATCTATACTTATACATAATAAATATATATATATATATGTATATGTATATATGCATAATGACTCGCTCAAATGTAGTTTAATGTCGAGTGCATATACAATAATGTAATAATAAATCCATATACAGTTATATTCAAAATCCAAATTTGAGTTTACAAGAACCAATTTTAATTATAAATTTTAACTATAAATTTTAATAGGTCAAGAATAATTACTACATCACAATTCCTTTAATAATATAATTATGTAATGAGTTTGTTATTTTAATAAAGATGTCAGTTGAAATAACAATTATATTGGATAATACTATAATTTCTCCAATGAAAGATGGGCTAATTGATTGATTAGGGAAATGATTATTTTATTCAAATGCCTTTTTAAAAAATTTATTATGAGTGGCTCAAGCTCTTAATTGTCACCCAAAAAAAAAGACCTCAACAATATTACAATTAGTTGGTTGAGATAGTCTAATCATCTCAAAATATACAAGTAGATTTACAATTTTTCATCACGTCATAAGCCAAATTCAATAGAAATCTCTATTAAAAAATTGACCATAATTATAAGTAATTTAAAAAATTAAGATAAAATTGATAAAATTTTGAATTTTGAACAAATTTAAAAAGGCACAACAATTTGAATTTTTTTATCTTTTATTTTATTATTTTTGCGTCATTTAGCCCTTAAGACATATATGACTATTCTCTAAGCTTGTTGATTCTTCCTGATCTAAAGCTATATAAGTAGCCATGTTCTTTTTTTTTTTAAAAAAAAAATTCTTTTTGTTGGTCTTCTACCGTTTGATATTGGTTTTGATGCTTTAATTGGGTAGGCCCTCTAAATTAGCAATTTCATAGCCACCATGGAAACCACTAATTAAACAGACAAGTGAATAAGTGATGAAAGCCAGCATCATAAGTAACATTAATGCAGCACCCGCGGTTGCGTTTCACTTTCTGAAAACAACTTGTGATATAATTACGCTTGCTATGACTTAATTTTATCAGTTTGTCCATTCTCAAACAAGTCATTTAGCAAGCTTATGTTGTATTGGTCTTTGCATAGACAATTAATATACTCATAACTCATGAGTAGATATGAAAATAATGTATCAATAATCCTCTCATACATGATCTGTGAGTTTTGCACGGATATAAGAACTCCACATAAATTAATTTGTATGTGCAAGTGGTTATCTTCGATGATTTCGTTTCTTTAGATGACAAAGTATACTCGTATTTTTACACTTTGTTTGGATGACGGGCCCGCCCACGGTGGATCAGTAGTTCGCACTAGAGATAAAGTAAAGACATTTTAGTTTGTGTTGAACGATAATTACCAAAAAGAAATTCAAAGAACTACAAAGTATGATTGATTGCTCCAATTTGATCATACTGCCATAATTACACCACCAGATTGGGTAGTTGAGTTGTTACAGCTTCTTGAATTCTACATGAAAAATAATAATAATAATTTTTGTAACAATTTTCAAATCAAAGAGTTGAGAGGAACTACTAATAATAACTTTTTTCTGTTTAATATTTTAATTTATTTTAATCTATGATTTGAGCATTCATCATATACTAAAAATTCTCTGCTTCTTTTAGCATATCCTCGCACGAGGCCAATGGGTTCCTTGATATCGTTCGTTGTCTATCCATCAATCTACAACTTGCTTACTACTTCCCCTGCAGCATATGTAAGCTGAAGCCAAGAGTTACTCCTCCAATGCTATGCTCGACATCAGGATTAAGACACATGTATTGCCTATCACTGCATGAGGTGTGGTGCAACTTCGATGTCTATTTCAAGATTTTAAGGGACGAGCTTCTCACAAAGCCACTTTAAGCTTGCACATACCTAAGGATCCTGCAAAATCAATAGAGATTTTTGTAAGCTATGCATCACTAACAGAGCCGTCTTGGATATTTTAGGGGTTCCGAGCAGAAATTAAAATATAAATCCCTAATTATTATAGGACAACTGAGCTTCATATCGTAGTAATTTAATAAATAATTCAAAAAAAATTTATTTACGATATTTAAAAATGTCTAAAGTTAAGTTAAATAATTTTGAAGTTATTAGGACAGTTGTAAAACATTTTGGGGTTGGAATTTATTAGCTTTTAATAAATTACATAAAAAAAAGTATTTAAATGAATTTTTTTTCACTCCCAACCATTCCTCATTATTTGTTTATTATTTTTTTTTTGCATAATCATTGGCATTTCATAAATGAAATGGGGTTGTTCCTCCAGAAGCCGAAAACAAAGAACAAGAAAATGCTAACATATATTCATAAGACACTTTAGAAATTTTTTTGGGGGCCCTGAGCAACCGCTCAGGTTGCTCCCCCATGCAGACGGGCCTGATCACTAAGCCAATTCATATTTCCAATGCTGGTTCCTACACTAAACCATGCTAAAATATTACTATAGCCCACTTGGAACTTTATTCCTTTGCTATCAATTATTATGTCCACAGTGGTAAAATTCGATAAAGTTTTTTTATTTCGAAGGAAAATTTTCATAGAGTTGATGCCAAGAGAAAACTTCAAAATCACTTGTATTAAAACAACTATTATAGGATCATATACCTAATGAGATAATATATGATTAAAAAGGAGAGAATGAAAAATCCTGCTAGTCCACATGTTCTTCGACTTGATTTTGTCTCAAATACCTACATGACAAGAACTCGACATTACTCTGCTTTTACCAGGTAGCTACAGTAATAAAATCAAGATAAACACGAAGGTCAAACGGAAAGAAATAGTTCTAGCCTCTATTTCTTTCCATTTGACCTTCTTGAATACATGGTTCCCGGCATTATGCCTCTTGAAATGTCCATGTTATTACCCTGATTTTACAAGAGAGTCCATTCAAAATAAAAAACCAAAAAGTGTTGTTTTCATTCAAGATGGGAGTCTCAGAACAAAAAAACACAAACTGCATACCATTCGATCAAGCAACCGATTATGACTCTCCACTTCCTCATGTGTGTCACCTGTTAACTGTACATAAGAATTAATACATGCCCTGAGTTACTTCAAATGAAAACAGAGATCAGATGAAAAAATTCAGGCCACACCTGTACCTTTTACAATTTTTCTACATCAACTCAGCAAAATATTTTCAATGCTTGGAAGAAAAAATATTTAATTTCCGAGGAAGTCGCAATTTCACATCTGATATGTTGCAAAAGCAAATAAGAATGCACAAGATACATGAGCATACACACTGGAATAATCACATAATTAGATTCAGAAACATGTTCAAAAAACTTGGTTGAAGCATGAATTATAGAATCTAATGGAGAAGGGTAGCTTGGACAGATGAACTCTGTCTTCAGGTTGATCCATGATTCAAAGAATTCGATACATCAATTTGTGCCTGAGCAATGTGAAAATTCATAACACGCTAATAGTTAATAGAAATCTATACACATTGCAGGATGAATATGCAGATGGAAGTTTTCAAGAATTCAAATAGCAGTGAACTATTCTAAATACAGAGCAAGGAAAAGAGCCACCACTATGCAAAAGGCAACCTTAACTACAGTTTTATTGGATTTTAAAGGAGACATCTTAATGATTGGGAATGGGACTTCCCTATTGAAGGTCCCACTCCCAGCTTTTAATACAATTCTGAAGGCAGAACAGGGCTACATCACATTTCATGATACAAGTCACAGGCCCTCAATGGTATCATGTGTGCAAGTTCAATAAACTGCATATCACCACTAGTAACTTCAGTTAAAGAGAAATATGCAAAGATGCATGCCTTTTTGCTTTGAATATTACTATCAAATTATACTGCATATCCTGACCGGAATATCGAAATATATTAAGGGAACATTATTTAAAATCTACCCGCAAAAGTACTTAACAAGTCATTTTAGAATATATTTCAAGTAAAATAGCATGTAAAAACAACTCGAGTACTCAAGATACAAGGTTCAGATAGATATTTATAAAGACAAGTAACAAATGAAAAGCTGGTTGGAAAAGCAAACGAGATCTAAAGTATGAAAATTACCCTCTTCAGGAAAACAACTATGTCCTGCAAACTTTCCATTGCTTTGTCATTTTCGTGATCGTTAATATTATGGGAATATGAAGAAGAGGCCCTAAGACCACCTTCTTCAAGGCCATCATCAAAAAGAACTGATCTTGAATTGCGTATATCCCTGCCATGATTTCAAAAAATGGATGAACAAATTATCTATATAAATAATGCCCCATAATTACTTATCAATCTTAACACACAACAAAAAAAGAAATCAATTAAACAAGAAAGAGAATTGGGCAACATAACATCTCTAAGAATTCTTTAATTAGATTTCGAGAGAAGAAAGGTCAAGCCTTTCTAAGCATCAACATTCAAAAACTACAGAATATACTTCAAAAATAACGGACAATCATAGTAATCTAAAATCAAAATCAGCACTGATCAGATCTATCCAGAATTAAAGGAATGTAACCCAACCAACGATGAAAAATCAGCCTATTCCGAGCTTTTCTTCACCATATCAATCTCATAAAAAATCAAAGTTATTCTAATATTCAGAGATTTAGTAAAGTAATGAATTTGTTTATAGTGAGAAATTAAAAACAGGAGGTGTCATATTAGAGATTTGCTTTTAACTAACCTTCTGTAACCCATGTTTTGGGACAATCACTGATTCTGAGTTTGGTTTCCGCTTCTACTGAAGAAGTTTCAATTTAGCTGTTTGGCTAATGAGAATGTGTAGGAATTCGCAGAAGCGAGTGTGACTGCTATTTTCTGAAGTCTGTTTGGGACCAAGGAAAATGCACAACGGGGTTGAGAATGATGTGGTGGCCCTTTTTTATTTGAGAAAATGACACATTCCATTCTATTATTATAAATTTTTATTTTTTTTATCAAAAATATTTTAATTATTTAATTATAAATTTATTATAAATTTTATAAATTTATTATAAACTAATTATAAATTTATAATAAAATTTATAAACTCATTATAAACTAATAAAAATTTAATATTTTAATAAATATTTTATATATTTTGATATTTTAATAAATATTTTATAAATATAATAAATTTAAAATTATTTTTAATTTTTTTATATTTTTATGGGAAACTCTTTTTATTAATCAAAGTCCAGTAAGGCCCAATATTAATTAGGAAATCTATCATCTTATATTATTATTGTTATTATTATTATTATTATTTTGAAATTGAAATTCCTATTTTCAAAATAATTCCAAGTCTTCATTGATATTTGGAGATGAATTAATAAACGGACGTGCTCTGTATAGTTTATATATTATATTGCCTTCAAATCTGGGAAATAGTTGGCTCCGTTGTATTTAACCAAAAATTGAAAAATAAAATAAAAAAAAGAGAATGGCTAGGGAACTCACAAACAGAGCTTTTGATCACACACGTGATTCTATTTATGATTAGGCTGACTTCAAAGAGTATCAAAGAAGATGATACTTAGCCTCATTAATTCCTTAATGCACAGTTAATAAGAAATTCTATAATGCAAACATTTTTCAAAATGGATTAAAGTTCCAAGTAGTTTATATATATATATATATATATTATATTCAACTAAGTCTTCCAATATTTTTCATTACCATTTCAATATTTTTAATTTTTAAATTTTAATTTTAATTCATTTTAATCTATTTACACATATATAGTTCTGATCACATACATATTTTCAGACAGAATTTATAATGTTTAATTAGTTTTTGTGTGTGTATGATCACATGACCGAAAATTAAAAAAAAAAATTGAAATACTATATTGTATAGAAAAATATTTAAAGGGCTTGACTGGATGTTGAAAAAAAAAAAAAAAAAAGAACGAGGGACTAATTTCAGACAGTTTACAATGTTTTTATTGCGAATATTATGTACAGATATCCAACTACACAGACAAAGGGCGCAAGAGGCTCTTTTAACGTCACAATCAATGCACTCTCCTACCAACTGTAACTTGTTTAATGCCACCTGATGGCTTCCTGCCTTCGGCGTTGGATATGGCAAGTAGTTTACTTCCTTTGCTGGTACAAAATTCCCCCAATTCCTGTTTCTCTCAGCATTGTTGAGTATGGTGATATGTCAATTTCAGCTGTTGAATGGCCCTGTAAGTGTAAAATAATACAAGATAGATTGAAGGAATTTTGAATCACCTTCTTCTTTTTTCATATTTGGCTCCATTTAAAACTCAAACTCGAAACAGACTTCAGTAATACAGAGTAAACACTTGACTATGGGACTATTAGCTCTATAAAATCCGTGAATATAAGACCCCAAGAGTAAAAGATAACAGTGACCAGTTTAACATGCTCTCCTCTTCTCCCTTCAGATCTCATGTCAACTCAAGAAATATAGCGGACGTAAAAGTTAAAAGCACTATTTCGGAAAGAAACAAAGTCTGAAGAGTTAAGACACCAGAACAATTTAAAGACATCTTCTGTACAAGACATTCCATCCAACTATCCACCAGCTAATAGGCCCTAAAGATATTTATAATCATTATGACACTACTATGCATGGGCATGCAGATATGAGAATCTTGAGCCACAGATTGACAACAGCAAACAATTATGTTCTAAATACAGTCTGTTTACAGCAGTGAAAAAAAAAATACTGAAATTGGATATTAGATCAATGTATTGAAGCAGCCTCACTAAGATGATCTCAGTATTAATGCGTTGCAGAGAAGTACGAGAGTTTAGATTTGAACTTCTAAATACAAATCCATATTAATAGACAGCAAAATGCTTAAGCAATAGATACATGCTAATGCACTAGTAGAACTATCTAAGGTGTCAGATTAATGGTAATTGATTTCCCAAGGCACTTATTATCAGGCGTCCACTCAACAATTTAGATGTAAACTTACTGCATTTTGCCATATTAGCTACTACGTGTGCATTTACCAACAAAGCATTATCGATGAAGAAGCAAACTTAAGCAGTGTTCAAATCCAGTTGATGGCACCCTATTGCATACGCTCCGCAGAGCTGCAAGGAATATCAGATATTTTCACATGCTTATGCGCAACATGCTCATCCACTGCATAGCAGTGGCTGGAAGTTCTCCCGAGTGATTTAGCACGGGCTGCACTGAATGTATAACTTAGCAAGCATGTTCATCTGTTTTTGGGCATAGTAAAGCTTTTAAGATTCCTTAAAATTTTACCACAAAATAAAAATAATCATGCAGGACCAGATCTTAATCACCCTTCACAACCAGGAAGTCTAAAAATATTAAATAAAAGGTAGAATGATACAAACTATTCATCAGCAATAATAATGTGGATTATCTAATTCCCAAGTTAAATGACTATTTGCACCAAAAAAAAACTACTTGAATTTGAACTTTTATAAGCAAAAACTGAAAATTGTACAAAACATATGCATGTTGTATAGAAAAGATGTCCTTTTCCCATAAATAATTGAATTTATGTACTCTGAATGCCAAAACTTTCCAATACCTGGCCGTAAAGTACATTAATCTACTAAGTCTTCAACATTATGGGTCATCAGCGTATGCAAACTGCAAAGCCAAGATAGTCATCCTGTTGAACTATCATCAATGTCTTCACACAAGTATCAGGACTCATCAGCTATGCTTTACAAACTTCTTCAAGTATTTATATTCAGCAAAGCAATTAATCTATAAAAGCAGCTCGGCATTGCAATTGCCATTGCATGCAGTCTTCAAAATCAAAGCTACTTGCACAGTCCAATAGGGCATTTTGCTGATGCTCATATCGACATATGTAATTCAACCCAACAAGAAGCTCACAGATAGCAGCCTCTGTCTTTGCCCTGTCAGCAAAATACAATGTCTGAAGCAGAAGAACATTTGTCCGTTTGACAATTTGATGCTGCTCAAAATTACGTTCACTTTGCCACCTGATCGTGTTATGTGCCAGTGGAGCAAGCCACCTTAAAATCCCATCAAGAGTTTCTTTCCAATCATGGGCAAGTGGAGCATCATATATAGCTAGATTCTTCACATAAGATTTGAGATTAGTCCTCAGTGACATTCTTAAGCTTGATGGTAACATCTGATACAAATCGTCCCTGGCTTCTTCACCAACAAAATGGGGATAACGAAGCAGCTTCTCTATAACTATGATGACATTTGCATAACGCAAGGCAAGAGCAGACCCTCCCAGAGTGGAAAGTGGAGCATGCACCAACCTACTTTTGGGGCCGAACCAGGAATTCATCATACCACACCCACCTTGTCTCTGGTCTCCAGTAAAAGAGACACCACTTGGGCTCCTATTGGAATAACCTGAATTGCTCGTGTGCTGTCTCTTCATATCACTATTGCCAACACTACGGCAACCAGAAATTTGGCTGCCCCAGTCTTCATTGTCAATAATATCCTCTTCCTTGCAATCCAATTTAGAAGCTGAACTACTCAAACTAAGGCAATCCATGAATAGCCTTCGAGGAGTAACCCCACGTGGAAAAATGATATCTTCAGTTTGAAATAGTGTTTCTTCACCTTTCCGTGAATCAACCCTGGGCTTAATACTTGTCTCCCTTTTCGATGCCAGCGGTCTCTCAACTGGTCCTGATTGACACCCATTACTGCTTCTCCTGCTAATAGCCCGTTTCAGTGGCCCTGTAATCATAAACTGGCCTGAAACCTCCCCGCATTCATCCTTCACAGTAGGGGAAGAACAAGTCCTTCCATTGGTCCCAAAACTCTCCATTCTCAACACAGATTCCCCAAATACCACACAAATTCTAGCATAAATTGTGCACACGGTTCTAGCTAACAATTCTACAACCTTATCATAAGTCTGATTCCAAAGAGAAATCTCCTTAAGATGCCTCACATCCTGTTTCTGCCAAATAAGTTTCTGCTCAAACGCTCTGCAACTCTCCTCGTGCTGGTTCTGCTGGAACTTCTTGGTAGCCTGCTCTAATTCAGTTAACACCTCCATTTCAGCATACAAATTAGATGTTGCATTAACATACCTCTCCAATTTTCTAACCATCCCTTCCATATCCCTAACTAAAAATCCCAATTGCTTTACATCAATGACCCCACTCAATATATCCCCATAAACATGCTCAAAACCCTGCAAAGCAGGCTCGATACATTTCTTGCCTAGCCTAGAAACAACACTAGCGACCCGGCTCAGGTCGTCGAGCTTCTCAGCCAAAGCAAGCTGGAGAAGGTAATTTTCATCAGTAGAAACCAAATTGTTAACTCCCTCAGATTTCAAGATCTCAGCTTTAAGCTTGGAGACCTCAGAATCAGAAAGGGATTTATGGAGATGCACAGTTTTGGACATAACATTAGCAACCTCAAAAGAAAGGATGCCAATAATCTCTCTCTCTTTAGTTTCCAGTCTTTTTGTGTTTTTCTTCTCGTAAGGTTCAAGAAGGAGTGCGTGTTTGAGATTGCTACTTACCTGGTTACCCATCTTCAATATCCAAGCTTCAGCCACCATTTCCGCTCTAAAATTGCACAAGAAATGCTCCCAGATCCAAATACCCTTTCTTTTCAAATTCTACCGCCTACTTGAAAAAGAGGACAAACCCATTACAAATATACATTGAAAATTACTGATATTCATTTTTAAGCAGCTAAACGACAAATGTGTTTTTGTAAACAAGAAAAAGAGTATGAAATTGAGAGGCACATGGAAGAAGAAGAGATTTGAAGAGTACGCGTGGGGGACATAATAGAAGGGCGTGGCTGTGCAATTAAGTGGTGGTCAGAGAAGCAAAAGAATCAGAAAGAGACGAAAGAAAGAAAGAAAAAGAAGATTGGAAGGATGAGGAAAAGTGATTTACAAGCAGAAATCAAAATAGAAATGGGGTTTTGATTTTTGTTTTTCAGTTTTCTTTTCAAAATAAATGGGGGGATTGGTGTGGTCTGGTCTGGTCTGTATTTTAAAACTTGAAAATGGTGTCTGCAGATTTTGAATGTACTGTCTCTTCACTACCATTTTCAATATTTGTAACCGGAAGCCCCTAACGGTGGAAGGGTTTTATTATTATTATTATTATTAAATGGCCCCCTCCGTCTCTAAACCAAATCAATTGATTGGCTATTAAAATGAAACTAAAATTTTCTCTTTTTTTTAATTAGATTTTATTTTCATTAAATCGAATGAAAAATAGTATTCTTCTTTTTCGAATCTCTCTTTCAATGACAAATTAAGCTAAGAGGAAAATAAATAAATAAAAGTTTGTCAATGTATTTTATTTCTTAAATTAACAAAAGAATTTGGTCATAAAAATAATTTTCTTACAATAAATTAATCAGTTCTCTCAATTTCACATTTGCATTACAGTTGAATTTTTTTACAAAAAAATAATGTCAATTCCATTCATCATTTAGCTTAGACTTTTTTATTCAAGAATTTTTAATAACATGAAATTTAATTAAAAAACATATATACTATCTTAATCTAAAAATAAATTTGAGATTAATTAGCAATGAATATTAAAGTTCCAATTTTGTTTTTAAACTTTTTATTGTAATATAGAATAAATATTTGATGATTAAATTACTTATTTAATCAATTGTTTAAAATTCTTATTTTCACATGTAAATAATAATAATAATAAATTTAAATTTAAAAAAAAAAAAAAAAACACGTGAACAGACAGAACAGAAGTCCATTTGTTTGACCTGAAATTACTTTTGGGCCAGAATAAGAGAAACTACCAAAACCAATATTAGCCGAAATTCAACCTCACTTATATTAACATACTGACAACTACATATTTGCAAAAAGTCCAATGCCAATAATAACAGTCTAAAGTTTGGCTATATGCACTCTGCTTTGTGCTTCTCAATAAAAATTTGTTTAATTTTTTTAGCAGCTTCTTTCGTGTAAAGTTGAAGTACTAACAGATATCAAGTTATCAACTGTGTATTCATTTGTGAAAATTTTGATCAGTTTTTTAGAATTTTTTTTATAAAAAATAAAAAATTATATTTATATAATATAATTTTTTAATTAAAATTATAAAATATTTTTTTAATTTTTTAATTTCAAGAGGATTTTAAAAAACATATTTAAGATGTTTTTTTTTTAAAAAGCTTTATAAGTAGAGTCTAATTTCATAAAATTTATTTATAAAAAAATAAGAAAATACGAAAATTTTCTTATCAACCAAAAAAAAACCTTTTCAAATCTTTCCAAATTAGTTTTCTAGTTTTACTAAGTGAATATATTACCTAAATTTTCTATAGAAAATAAATACTTAAATTATTTTCTGTAATTAAACACACTTCAATTTTCCTTCTACATTTAAATTATAATTGTTCATGAATTAAGTTTTGAATTTTAATTTTTGAAAAAAAGAAATTATTTTTTAAAAAAATATTTTTAAACTTAAATTCGATTAATATAATTTGAATTTTATTTATATGGCTTTTAAAAAAAAGAAAAAGAAAAACTAAGTTTGAACCCTATTAGAATATTAGGAATTAGTCAAAATTTTCAATTTTTCAGTTCACTAAACCTACTAATTTCGTATCCTCCCTTGCGAGGAAATTTAACCCATTAGCAAAAGCGCTTCAATTAGTGGTTTAGAAATACACCATTATCTACTTACAAGTATTAACAATTTAGACCAATATTTTTAGGTTATTATGAGTTGCTTAGGTCTTACCTGCTCCTCTTATTTTAATATTTCATTTGGGTCTTTTAAGCATAATTTTAGGATATGCTATTTAAATAAAATGATCATAAATCTAATGTCCCTTTCATTCTTTTGATTTATGAGTTTGATTGACTAATTAAGAATAACAAGTTTTATAAATTGGAATTTGATTAATGCAAAGTTATAGTTAGTCAAATGCTAAACCTTAGTGGGAGTTGTTAACTTGTTTTTATATAGAGACAGCTTAATCAAAAGGCTAAACCAATCACATGGACTTTCCTTTTTATTTTGCTATTTAAGAAATTCACAAACAACCATATAATGGCAAAAATGTAAGATAAAACCAACCCAACAAAAGCTTTTGTCTAGATTATGGGTTTGGCGTTCTCATGTATGATTTTTGCACTGTAATTGTCATCCCCAATTTCTGATATAGAAGACTTTGGATACCATAATTTTTTAATAAACTAACAACGTATAATAATCCTTCTAAATATAAGTAAATTTTTATTTTTACTTGAAAAATATAAAATTCATTTGAATTTAAAAAAATTTATGCTTTTTGTTTAAATTAATTACATGTATTTTATAGTTTACCAACAGAACAAAATCATATATATATAAATTTGAAATTCTGATTTTTCATCGTATAAAACATGTTGAATTATTAACCTAATAACTTAAAGAACATAATTAATTAGAGTTGAAAATGATAAAACATTAGCATTTATTTAGTTTATTTATGTATAGTGTTAAAATGGGAAATTTTAGATTGGAAATTAAATATTAGAGAACCTAACTCACCAACTAATGCATAATATTAAGAGATAAGGTGCAAATAAGATCCTAATATTTTTATAAAAATACAAATTTAACTTTTATATTTTTTTACTCATTTAGACACGAAAATCACAAAAAACGAACATTCAACCCCTTTGCGGATAACTCATATAAGTCCTAATCCTTTGGGCATATGATATGATAGATCATGCATGGAACACACTGCCAATTGGCTAAGGAACATGATAAGTCTTCTTAAGGAGACATAAACGATCAACAGCTTAGCTACAAACCCACAATTTTTTTTTATTTTTTTATTTTATTTTATTAGGTAGCCAAGGTCTCAAATTGTGGCTAAGATTATTTTTAAAAAGAAAAAGAAATGGAGGGTCATGTGACATAGCAATAGCAATAATTTCTCATGAATTCCCTAAATCTTTGCCAAAGCACATCGTTTTGTTCAACTTCTTAACCAAAACTCGGAAAGGGTCTTAAGGTAGAGGATAATTAATGAAAGGACCACTTTTTTACTTCGGCTATCATTTTGTGCTATATTTTTCCTTTTATTTTATAAAAATTAAAAGAATAATTATATTTTATTAAAAATATAATTTTATATATTTTATTTTTTTGAACAGTATATATTTTTTATATATCATACTCTCATTTTGGCATGAAAAACAATTATAATATAATTTTTTTGACAATTTATAATATAACTTTAATATTTTTAACTAACTTATTAAAATAATAAGTGAACTATAATTGAAGATAAATTAAAAATAAAGATACATCTATTAATTTAGAATAAATGAAATATTAAAATTTTCAAGCATTTAATTCATTTAATAAATAATTTATTTTATCAATTGAAATTATAGTAACTCATATAATGATTGAATTTAATTATGGGGTCAATCAATTTTAGTTTATATTGCATTGTCTATTTTTTTTTATCGGAGCATTGTCTAATTAATACGGACTTAATAAGCGTCTAAAATGGTGGTTGCTTGTGCAATCAAATACCTACCAATATTTGTTAAACTAATTAAAATTGCACTGCTTTTGCTTTTAGGATGATCATTCGGTTGATGCAAACAAATTCCCGCCATATTGCATGTAGGTTTGTGATTGGACTCACCTTTGGGTGGAGAATATTTACGTGTAAATAATATTTGTGTTTATTATTTTTTTAGTATAAGAAATTAGAGAATTCGAACTTTTGATCATTTATTGTTGTGTATATCGTATAAATACTTTAAAAAAAGTTTTTTTATTTATTTATATTTAAATTAATATAAAATCAATATTTTTTTAATATAAATAAACATTCATAATGCTTCTTAAAAATATATCCATTTGTAAGGCTAACTTTTTGACTATTGACGCAAATTATGGGAATTTGGATTGATAATGATAAGTCATGAATTATTATAATTGTTATAAGGAGCTTTATGCCTATCAAATTATTGAGCTTCCTTTTTCTATCGCTGTTATTGTTTGCAAGTTATAAGCTTTTTGATATAGACGAGAATGTTACTTTCTTGATGGATTGTATTTTTTTTTTTTCTATTGTATGTTCCAAAGTAGGCTTGGAATTGGGAATTTTGACGAAATCAGAAGAAAAAACAAACAAACAAACAAACATATGATAATGTGAAATTTAACTGGGCCAGTTCATAATTTAAAACACCATGGCCCAAGTTTCCAATCCATTCCCTTATTTCTTGGGCCTCGACAATGTGTGGCCCAAGTTTCAAATGTTCACTGCACTGGCCTAAGAAACGCCGTCAATGACTAGCGTCAAACCCCTTGGTTAAAAAAAATGTAAAACTTTTTATTTGGGATAACAGTAACTGTATTTATTTAATGGTTAGAGCAGCAAACATATGACAAAAAGCCACCACTGGAGTTGACACATGGTAAATAACTTATTATCCGGAATGAAAAAAAAAATCTAGTTGAAAAGGTCGTCTCATTTGAGATTTAACAGTACTCAAATTTGAATTAATTAAATAATATTTTAGATATAAAAAAATAAAAAAAAATTATAATCCTATTAAAGTATGCAACTAGGCTAGGCATATATAAAATGTCATTTTTATATTTCAGGTTTGATTGATTTTAAAAAATAAAATTTCTTTTTTTTTTCAATTGTTTATAACTATATATTTTTTATATTTTTGTATCCAAATAATAAATCATATAAAATTTAAATATTTATTATAAACACGCCTTAGAATTCAATGAACGATTTCTACAACAACGTATATTTTAAATCATATAAAATAAAATACCAAACTGAGGGACAAGTGTACCTCAAGAAAAAAATAAATTATTCAAGAATTTCTAGAAAACTTTTTAATTTCAATGAGGTAGAAAAATTTTAAATTGTGTATATCTTTTTAACATGCATTTGATAAGATAAAACAAATATATAATATAATTTAGCAACTATAAAAGACCAAAAAAGAAAAAAGAAGCAAATTTAGGAATATTAGAGAGAAAATCCAAGGGTCCAGGTGTGATTGATCTGGAATCCACGATAAAAATGGTTACTCTTCAATAAAACAGTATCTGGCAATTCTTCCTCAGTCAAATATTATACGTCATTGAATGAGTTATTTATGCAAATTTCTTCAGAATCATCATCTTTTTGTTGAATATCTGTCTCCCTTAATATCAATTTATAGATTTTAATTTATAACTTTCACATTCATTTAAAATAAACACTCCAATATTTATAATTTTAATCGTTTTCATACTCGAATTTTCTGTACCCTTTTTATCTCATTATCGAGGACCATTCTTTTATTTTCTTTTATGTTTATTTTTATTTTTATTTTTAAACTCAGAAAGAGTCACCATCCAAAAGCCAACAGAATATTTCTTTTCTTTCTTTTATCCATAAAATTTATATCATTCATCACTGAATATTATAATTTTTTTAAATCTGTTTCAGATTAATTATATTACTATTTTATTTTTTATATGTGTAGATAAGAATTAATTAATTTCTATTATTTTTTGATCCATATCTTTTATTTTATTTATTTTTAATGAATCACGTTTGTGCGTGAATACGACCATTCAAAACGGATCCTATAGAAGATGCTATCGGCGGATTGACGGATTTGATTTGGTGACCAATAATTCATATAATTTATTTTCTTTAACAATTATTGTAGTTTATTTTATTGGTTTTTTTTATTAATATAAATAATTATTATTACTGACCAGAAAATGCAAACTAAGTTATTTTCAATTAAGATTAATTTCCACACGCATAGGTTTTCTAGAATGATCATCCGTACTTTTTGTTGCAAAATTAAATGATAGCATCGACTCTAAGCCTAAATACATTCCATCCCTTCCGCAAAAATTATTCTTTTTATTTATAAATTTTTAAAAAATATAATTAATACATTAATAATTTATATATATATTTTTATTCTTATTCATATATTTATTTTATTTTAAAAATAATTTAAATTATTATTAATAAAAATAAATAATTATTTTAAAATAAAATAATGAATAATCTTATAAGAAGGAGAGAATACTAATTTAAATAATTTTCTATTCATTTGATTTTTTTTCTCGTCAATGGCTCAAACTTATTTCCAATACGTGGTTTAAATTTTACTAGTTAATAGTTATAACTTGTGATGAATTATATAAATTAACAAATTGATATGAAATTAAGTAAAAAAACATATATAAAGGATATTAAAGAAATATTGAATCATTAAAATGCTACTTTTATGCATCCAATGGTTAAGACTTATTAAAGAAAGGCAATATCAATAAATTAATGGTGTATATTAATTTTTACAAAATAAAATGCGGAGTCCCAAAATGTTCAATGATTGTTTTTAAAATAAAATGAAATTTAGCAAAATGTGAAAGACAAAGTCTCAGGTAAGTTACTGTGGGATTTCAGGCAATAATAATTATTTGTTATTTTTGATAAAATAAATTAATTAATTAAACAGAAATACTGAATTTTACAGTTTCACTCCTTTATCATTCTAAGAAAAATAAAAAAATTATTAAATTAAAAACATTCACTGGGCAAACGAAAAATTGTTAGAATTAATTGAGCATATGAACATTAAAAACAAGCTTGGTATACAATTGTTAACATTTCATCGCCAGAAGATCTACAAACCCTAAATATTGAATTTTTTTTATAACCCCAGATCTCCCATATTTATACAGGCACAAAAAACGTAGGGCCGAACGATGCCGGCTCGTAACATAAAGGAGCCGCCGGATGTTGCCACTTCTTAAACAAAGCAGCCGATTTCTCCGGCTCAGTTCCAAGGATCCGCTGCTGAGGAGGCTGTTGTTGCTCCTCACCATGCGATTTATTATTCAACTCCAACATCCGATGATCCATCGGAGTAGGTGAACTAATAAGAGGAGAAAGAAGAGGGATAGCGGCGTTCCATCGAGATGAAGTAGGCGGATTGATCTGCAAGGAAGCAGGTCTACGACGCTGTAGACGGCTGGGCTGAGTTCCACAAGTAGCGACGGCGGTGGCGGAGTTTCTATTATTCCTCGAGATATCGGCCATGCGTATGAAGAAGACGATTGACAGAGAGTTGAAAAGAGAAATAATATTTTATAGAGAGAGAGATGGAAGTTTTTAGTTAAAATTTTGTGTGAACAGAAATGAAGAGAATGAGTTATGAATTTAGGTATTTATATAAAATAATAATTGGTTGGATGAATTCTGATAAAAAAAAAAATAAATGGTTGGATGAAAGCAAAGGGTATCCACTCTTTAATATCAAACAGTCAAAATTCAGGGTGGGACCGCATTAGCTGTCACAGCTTCCCCAACTCGTAACGGCTTCGCTCGGCTCTGTAATTTTATTTTTTTTTATTTTATATTTTTCTTAATGATTTCTCTTATTTATGTATGGCAAGACTAACTGAAATGCCAAGTGACAGCTCAGCTACCAAAAATTACTCTGAAATTATTCATTTTTGTTGTATTTGAATTTCAGAATTTGATGTGTGGTGAGATTTAAATCTGATACTGTTTCATAAAAATCAAATCAAATAGTATTATTTTGTTATATTTATTATATTTCATTTTATTAAATCTTAGAAAACATAAATTTATAGTTGCATTTCAAATGATTTTTATTTTTTTAGGAAAAAATTTAAAAAGCAGTTAATAATATCAATAAATTTTAGATTCTCCTTGTTGGATAAGAAAACGGATTATAAGTAATAAATTTAAATGAATATAAAATAAAAAATTAATAAATTTAAATTTAAATTCTGATATTAAAATCTAAAAATAAAATGGGATGAAATATAAGGTTAAGTAATTGAATTTTACCTCCAATCAACTCAAACCAAAAATTTAAATTTACATTTATTATTATTATTATTATGAAGCATAAATTTAATATCTATATGTAAAAAAAGTTTAGAAAAATATTAAAAAAGAAAATAGAAGTGAAAGGCAACAAAAGCAGGGGGTTGTAACTGTCAGAGTCTGAGATGGCATTTTGACGGTTCAATCAGAAAACAAGTGTTGCAGTTTTTTTTTCTTCTGATAGCCGACCTCAACCAACTGGAGGGACTTTTTGTTCCGATATAATACTCTTTCTCTGCTCCTCCTGATTTTGACCTTCTAATCAAATTAAGAATTGCGTCTCTTCAAAGTTAAATTGTGTGACCATTTCTCATCATCCTTCTCTTTTAATCCAATGGTCAATTTTTTCAACCATTAATCTAATCATAGATTCTGTTGCGCCATAAATCTATATATGCAGGTATGGTTAACCAATAGTATATCATATAAATACAGTATTGATTATATATATATTAATATGTATCAAAAATTACAAGTTTAAGAGTCACTACACTCTAATAAGTAATAATTAGATTCTATACCAAGATTAAGATCCTATTTAAATTATTACTTAAATCATTTAAAATATAGTAAAATTAAAAAATTAATTAATTAATTAAAATATGTATGAGATGAGTTCAATATAAAGAAAAAATTAGGTTGAAATTTTATTAATAGGCTACTTCTTTAACTTTTCTATGTTTTACGGATAAATTTGGACAAAACCATTTTAATATGCACAGAAATTGGACTCTTTTTATTTTCAATTTTTGAAAATTCTTTTTTATTATTATTATTATTTTTATTTTTATTTTTTTGGCTTTTTTCTTCCAATTCCGAATTTTCAATTTAAGCAAAAAAAACCTTTTAAATAATTTAAGCAGACTATAAAAAATAATAATTTAACAAAATAAAATCAAAACATAAACAAAACAGTAATCTCAGCAAATGCTTCCTACATTATCATCATATTTCAAGCTCATCAGATCCAGTGGTTTTCAGCATGCCCACGTGACTTATTCTAATCCTTCACTTGTTTGGCTCACTTATGTTGCTTTGTTTTTGATTTTTTCTTCTTAATGATGAAATCTCATGTGTGCCGCTTTTTTCATACCGTTTCTCATTAGACAAAGGATAGAATTGTCATTTACATGTCACCAATCATAGAGAAAAAGATACCTAGAGCCAGTATTTACAAAAGGCCTCATACATAGGATTATTTATACATTGAGACCACCCAAAAACAAAAACATGTATTTTTCTCTAGCAACATTTCTTTATATAATTCAAAAGAGCTCATACTATGCAACGGGCAACTAATTTATCTAAATAGCATTTTAAGCTCTTCAAGTCTAGCTGACCGGACTTCCTCATCGGTAAGGGCACCGGCAATCATCCGTTGCTTCTTCGCCTGAACTTGTTGCAACCGTTCCTCAACAGTATCCTGTCATATTATATAACATTGGAAGATTTTCTTTAGCAGATTTCAGGACATCAGCCAACATTGACATAGAAATTAAGAAAAGTGCTCAGTTGAAAAAGAAGACTTTGCTAATGTTATTATACTGTTATTCAACCAAGCCAGGCTTAGTCTAATTTTGATTTGGGTCCCTGTGGTAATGATTTTTCTGGATGATGGTGATAGGCCTAGGATGTAATAGACTGAACTATTCTTTTTAACAGCTCAAAACCAGAATTTTTGGTCAAATTTTTTACACATTCAGCATGTAATCAAGCCTTGGAAATATTTGAATTTGCTCTGATGATTCGAAGAATAATCTCACCTTAACAATGAATCTTCTAACAGAAACTATTCGCTTTTGTCCTATGCGATGAATTCGCATGATTGCTTGCTCCTCTACGGCAGGATTCCACCATGGATCCTACAATATTGAATATTACCAATATTTAAACTTCAGAAAATAGAATTCTTCTCCTTTTTCTTTTTAAAGAGATATGCGAGAGATTGGAGAAAGCTACCATTATGAAAACATTGGAGGCTGCAGTTAGATTCAGGCCAACACCACCCGCTCTCAGAGACATTAACAATACCTGGTTAAATAAATAAATGAGCAAGTCCCAAGAGAACTACTTATTGGTAAGCTCATGCACTTGAAGTTAGCTTACCATTTTTTCTTTGGTTTCATTGAAATCCTTCAAGACAATTTCCCTTTGCTTCTGCACTAGTTTTCCATCGAACCTTAAGAACCCAATTCCTCTCCTTTTCAGTGGAATCTCTAAGAGGTCCAAAAATGAAGTCCATTGGCTGAAAACAATGCTTTTCTCACCAGAACCTGACCTACGAATCTGTTCCAAGCATTCTAAGAGCTTTGTCACCTTTGAAGACTCCTTCCAGTTTTCCTCAACCTCAACTCGGAATTTGTTATTTGTTGGGCATGTTATAAGGTCAGTTTTCTTCAGACTAGTTCTGCAGATTGGGCAAAGCCCAGTTGTTGGTGTTCGCCAGCTTGAAAGGATACATTCCCTGCACATCCTATGTGCACATGGTGTGAGCACAGGGTCATCTGCATACTCCATGCATATTGGACACTCATTATTTTCGCCTCGACGGATGCCCTCAACTACCTCTTCAATATATGCTCTAGAGGGGGCTGTCTGTCCTGGAGTAGCAGAATCAGCAGTTGCTTCTAGGAACCTTCTTGCAAGCTTGTTTAAGTCCGTATACTGTTGTGAATCAGCTCGACTGCATGTTTTAAGATTAATCAGAAATGAACAAATGTGAACAGAAAAGAGATTCCTTTCAGTTAAACATATCTGCAACTCTCACCTCAAAACAAGAAATGGGTGGTTGCAACATTGCCTCAGTCGAAGTAATAGTTCAAGAATGGATGCATAATTGTGAAGAACCTTCCCTTGTGCCACAAACTGGTCAAATTGGACCTGTTTTTGTTGCATAAACATCAATAAGCTGCATTATTCATGTAGGCCTCCCTAATTTGCTGTTCAAACTAAGCCATAAAGTTAATTGGTGACGAGCACAGTTTTGTCATAAAAACATCAGGTACCTTAGATCTTCTGAAAAGGGCATCATAAAAATCATGTTCTGCTTCTGAATGTTCACACCCAATGACCTGTATATCAGTTGGAGGAAGAACAAGTATGGGCCTGAAATCAAATGACCAAACATCAGAATGTTGAAGAATGATTTCTTTCAAAAACAAAAGAAAGCGAATAAGAAGGCAAAAAAGGACCAAAAAATTCCACCTTCCTTCTTTATCCTTGGTTTCCTTGGTTCTTCTCAACATTAGTGGTCTCAAAATAGCCCTGATCAATTTCATCCCTCTAGGATCACCATTCTCATAAGGCCTCTGGATCAATTTGTTCCACCTATATAAAAGCAAGCTCGTTTTATGTAGCACTATTCCAACAATGGTACAGCTTGAGCGCAGGTTAAATGAAGTTTAAGCTGCTGCTTTATTTAAACCAAACAGCAATCAAGAGGTAATGAAAATTCATACCATGCCCAGTTACACCAAGGTTCAACATGCAAGAAACACAGAAGACTATAGAGATCTTCCAAGTTGTTCTGCAGCAATTGAAGACAGAATTTTCAATAATTAATTAAATTATATCAGATACTAATAGGATTTATTTTGCTCAAAATTAAAACCAAAGCAATCATAAATTGTTGAGAGAAATAGCAGTGACCACAAAATAGCTACTAAGAAGGATCACATTAAGTTACAGAGGTGACAATATATCGTTCCAATCTCGTCTATCGAAGCAATTACAGAATTTTTTTAAACAAAAATAGCTCACACTAAAAAGTAAGCAAGCAGACCTGAAGAGGAGTTCCTGTGAGGCACCACCGGCAGTGTGAGGATAGATTAATAGCAGCTTGAGCACCTACTGTCTTCCAGGATTTAATGGTATGAGCTTCATCTAAGACCACCCTATACCAATCTACTCTATGAAAAATGCTATTCTCCAACTCCTACATAATACATCACAATATTCAGTTTTACTAAAGAAAAATGTAACTGAAGAGTAAGAAGATATGTTCACAAGACAAAAAGAACGAAGACAGAGGAGGCAAGCAGATTTAAGTTAAATACTTCAACATACATATGAATTTATTGGCTAACAAAAGATCTCAAGTTCTTACAGATTTATAAGCTGCTGTTAGGACACCATATGTTGTCAAGACCACATCATGCTTAGAGATAACCCGGGGATCCCTTGTTCTATCACCACCATAGTGAACAAAATTGGAAATACTGTTGGGTTCTGAATGTGTTTCAAGCTCATCCTGAGATATTTAAAACACCTTAAAAGATAGCTCACAAAGCAAAGTAACAGCAGCATTTTACAATCCAATATCCATAGCATCAATCATACAGTCCAATTCTTCACTCAGAAAAGATAAAAGAAATTCACCTTCCACTGGCCTAGCAAAGCCATGGGACACACAATAAGAGTTCCACCCTTTACTTTGGGCGAGTTGTTTTCATTCTTGTTTGTGCTTTCTTGTCTATCAGTGCTTGCCTTGCCAAGTCTTGAAAGTATTAAAGCAATTGTCATCACAGTCTTTCCGAGACCCATGGCATCCGCAAGAATCTAAAAAGACATTTATGAAGTTAGATGACAATATTACAGCTCCCCACTCCCTTACACCCCAGCACAGAACAAACACCAACAAAATAGACAGCTCTTGTCTCTGCAAAAGATCCTTATGAGATTGGGAATGAAGTGGAAACTCACTCCTCCTCTTGCCACTTGCGATGCGGTTGGAAATTGTGTGGTTGCCTCCCCAGAGAATATGTTTAAATAGATTGAGGAAGCCCTCCTGTTTCAAATCATTCTTGGTTAAATATTATGTTGCCAAATTCACTATGCTAATAATATAAGTTGCAACACAACAACTTGTGTTGCATTTTGTGCACTACTAGAAATTACATACTCGTCACATATTCGATGAGCTGCCCAGCAAGGATGTAGAGTCTTTGATGCTTTCTCAACATCAAGGCCCTTCTCCGATTCTGACATCCAGTAGAGAGCTTGTTTCTGATATGGCTTTAGATCACACGTTAACGTGCTTGGAGGTTCCATCTCCTACACAATGAGGAAAAAGAGATCATAAGAGACCAAGTAAACAAGTTCAATGAATATAATACAAAATTTCCGTTTTAAGACAAGTTCAATAAATATAATACAAAATTTCCGTTTTAAGTGTTATACCTCCAAGTCATATGTATCTGCAGCACCAACAAGCTTATTAAGAGATGACTCTGAAATAGCTTGTTCATCTTTGTCTGGTTCTGGATACTGCTGGCAACCCTTTCTTCTCTTTACTATAGGTAACAATGCGGCCCCTTCATTCTGATCACCCTGATTTGGTCAACAACACTTCAAATACTAGTCTGACATTCACGTATTCTATTAAATCATCCGCAAGCTTGAAATTGCTCGCATGCCAGCAATAATAGCTCATAAATATTCATTGATAGCAATTAATAAGATACATCTTGACGCATCAAAAGTACCATAGGTAAAATAACCAAATGGGATGAAAATGCAGTATAACAACGAATAAGAATTTCACTGCATTGTCTACATTATGGTCCAGCGAAAAAAAAAACACGTAATCATTTAAAACAAATGATAGAACTGATAAAATTCTCAATTGTCATTTTACATAAGCAGTAATGGCATTCACATCTACATAAACATAAGCAATTAGGTTGTACATACTTCAATATTCAATGAACGCTTTCGGGAATCAAGCTCAGCAGGGGTGAATTCAGCCTGATTCAAGTGAAAATTAACAAAAACATGAGGAACATCAAACAATACAAATTTGTAATGATCATTTACATCAATAGATATTATCATTAATGAGAAAGAAAAAGAACCTGCTGATATGGTGTTATTTTCAACAATTTGAAGAGAGTAAGAAGTGGATAAACAGTAGAATCAATATTTGAAGGAGCATCTAGCCTCCATGTAGACTTATCTAGCTCGGTGAAAATTGATTTGTGAATATAAAAGCTGTCAAATAAACAAACAATTAGACGCAAATAGTGTGCAGTTCTATACCACGTAATATTTTTCTTGCCAAACAGATATAAGAATGTTACAAACATGTATCATTATAAGAATTAAGCTAGAAAAATATAAAGAATTTTACCTAACATACAACATTATCTCTTGCATAATGTGGAGAATTGGCGGTGCAGCTATACAGCGTCCAAGAATTTTCACCTTATTAGATTGCACAAGAGGGACTACGCATTTTGACCATTCCATTGGAAGCCTACCAATCTAAATGTTTGAATCACAGTCAGAAGGCATGGAAATGGAACAAAAATACCGCCTAATAACACATTCAAATTATTAAAATAAGAACCATAATTAAGAACTAGCCTCTCCAGATCGTTTGGTTGAGAAGCGAACAATCCACTGTGTGTTAAATCTCGGATATCTTGAATTTGTGTTCGGATAAACAAAGTGAACTATTTCATTATCCACCAATTTCCTACCTTTACTGGTTGATAGGCCGGTAACCATAGCCCTCCCTACCAAGTACCAATCTGCTTCTACTGGGAAATCCCCATCCTCCACATTAACACCATTGGATTTGGGCTCATATTTTACTTCACTATTGGGCTTAGACTTATTTGATATGCCTTCTGTGAAGGCCAAGTACTCCTCAAATGTCGTACCCTTGAAATCTTTTGGCAATCCATTTGGTTTATTGCTCTCTGATTTCACTTCTTCTACGAAGAATCTTGGCTCCTCTTTTACTGTGGCATTCAATTCCTTGGTATACTCCTTCACCTCTTTTACTCCATTTGTTTTGAGTTCACAGTGGTCTGGAAGTATAGGTAGTTGATCACTGGTTGATTTCACTTCTAAGCAGAATCTGGGCTCCTTTTTCACTGTGGCATTCAATTCCTTTATGTCCTCCTTCACTTCTTTCGCTCCATTATTTGTTTTGAGTTCGCAGTGGTCTGGAAGTTTAGGTAGTTGATCGCTCGCTGATTTACCTTCTTGCTCACAGTTATCAGGCTCCTCTTTTACTCTGATCACAAATTCCTGAGGCTTTTCTCCGTTGATGATCTGACTACCGGAACATTCCTCAATGGACAGGACTTTTGTATTCGTTGCCTGCAGAAACTCATCAAACGGCATTCTTGAAGACTTCTCTTCGGGCACTGACGACTCTACAAAATCCACATCCATTTCTCCTTTCATTTCGGGTTCCTCTTTAACCCGGGCGACGGGTTCCGAGGGAGATTCTTCCAGTGCCTGAAGCCCTTCCTGGTTGATTTCAATGGAAACCCGGACTCCAGTGCAGGTAACGGCACGCTTGACAGCGATGGAGTTATCGACGATGCGGCTGATTTTTGCATCAGAATTTTTAACTGAATTGAGCAAAGCTGACCCATCTACGGATTGGATCTTACCAAGTTTCTCTTCCTCTGTGGTTATCATCTCCATGTTTTGTTTAGGAAAAAAAAGAGCGAGCTAGCGAGAGAGAGAGAGAGAGAGAGAGAGAGAGAGGATTTTGCAGAAAGAGAACTCTTTTCAGTTCGGAAGAAGAACCGAAAGATATTGAGAAGAATTACGAAGAGAGTATAAAGGCATTGACTTTGTAGCGGGAATAATTTTGGCGCTGTAAAAGTTCGCGGCATTTTTTTTTTATTTTGGCGCGAAACGGGACTGGTGAATAATGAAAAAGACAAATTTTTCATAGGCTTGCCGGGAAAGACGGCAAGTTCCGGTGTCGTTTACGGAAGTTTGTTGAGCTAATTGTCTTTTTTGTCCTTCAAAGGTCAATCCTGTGGCAGCATCAATTATCAAGGGAGTGTTTGCAAAAAACAACTTTTTGGGCAAATATAATAATAACAAAGAATAGACAACCTATTCTTTGTTGATAGAGAATAGATAAAAAACTTGATTTGGTTTTTTTTTCATTAAAAAATTATATAAATAAATTATTTTTTTATCAAAATATAAATAAATTATTTGATACTTACGATATACTACAATATATAGAAATGGCAATTTAAACGCTGGACGAAATTACAGTTATTTATACAATAACTTCTTGATGCACGTAATAATTATCAATAATGAATAATTAGAGGAATTAATTGATCAATAAAATTTAAATATGTTGTTTTAGACTTTAGACTTAAATCTGATCTAGTTTTATTGATTTTTTTTTGTTTTTCCAACACTAATAAAATGTATAGCCCCTAAAATAAAATTAAATTAGCTTAAATGGTATCGGATTAGGACTTGAGCCCAAGCACCGCATTATTTTATAAAATTATTTTATCCTAATTAAGTTTCTAAATCCGTTCAAATTCAAGTTTTGCTATTTTGCTTGAATTTTATTAATATATTTTTTATAAGAGGAAACTTAAATGGACGTGTAGAAAAATACAGAGTAAATTTTGAGAAGATACATGGAGGGTATGATTTTGGAATTATAAATAAAAAAGGTAAGAGTATCCTTGATTTTGCTTTAAATTATGGTTTGATTATGGCAAACACATATTTTATAAAAAAGAAAATCTCATCTAGTGATATTTAATAGTGGGCAAAATAGAAGTCGGATTGACTTCATACTCACAATAGAAGCAAATCGAACTCGATGCAAGGATTGTAAAGTTATTTCAGGTAAGGCTTTGACCACTCAGCATAGGTTAGTGATTTTGGATATCAAGTTTAAAATGTTGACTAGTAGGCCAATGAGGAACAATATTCATAATATTATATGGTGAACTTTAAAAAGTGAAAAACAATTATTGTTCAAGGATGAGTTGGTCAAAGCTGAAGGGTGAGATGAAGATGTAAGTATGTTATCAAATAATATGTAGATAGACATGTCTACAACAATTAAAGTAGTAGCTATAAAGATTATTGGAGAATCTAAAGGGTGTGGACATCTCTCGAAGGAGTTTTGGTGATGAAATGAGGAAGTGCAAAAAGCGGTAAGAAGTAAAAGGGAATGATATAAGAGTTTGCCCAAGTGTAATAACAATGATGCTTTTGAGCAGCACAAACAAGCGAAAAAAAATGCTAAAAAGACAGTTAGGCAAGCAAGAGCACAATCTTTAGAGAGTTTGTATGAGAAACTTGAGACAATAAAAGGGACAACTATTTATGAATTGGTTAAGATAAGGGAAAAGAAATGTCGTGATTTAAATCAAGTTAAGTGTATTGAAGATAAAGAGAATGAGGTTCTATTTCAAGAAGAAGATATTAAGGAACGATGAAGAAGTTATTTTGAGAAACTTCTTAATAGTAACCATGGTGGTAATATTGAGGGTTTAGACGTCAAGCCGTAGAAAAATATGAAATACACTAGACGGATTAGATTTTTAAAAGTTAAGGAAGCTTTGAAAATGATAAAATTTGGTAAAGTTTGTGGACCAGATGGGATACCTATTGAGGTTTAAAAATATTTGAAAAATACATGAATTGCACGGTTGACATCTTTGTTCAATAAGATCATAAGTACAAAGAAAATGCCTAATGAATGGAAACAAAGTAATTTGATATCTATTTTTAAAGAGATATTCATAATTACTCAAATTATAAAAGTATAAAACTCATGAGCTACGCTATGAAATTATGGGAGAAAGTTATGAAACACCGTTTGAGGTTAGATACTTGTATTTGCTCAAATCAGTTTGACTTTATACCTAGTCGATCAACTATGAAATATATTTTTCATATAAGAGATATGATGAAAAAGTATAGAGAGATGAAGAATGACTTACATATGATTTTTATTGACTAGGAAAAGGCGTATGATAAAGTCCCTAAAAAAGTTTTATAGTGGGTTATAGAGCGTAGGAGAATATCTATACGATATATTAAAGTCTTAAAGGATATATATATGAGAGTCATCACCAGTATCCGCACTGTGGGAGGGGATACTAAGAAATTTTTAATTTCTATTGGATTATATCAAGGTTCAGCTTTGAGTCCTTATCTTTTCATCTTGGTTATGGATGGGCTAACAAGACATATACAGGATGATATCATTTGATGTATGATGTTTGCAGATGATATTGTATTTAATAGATGAGACTCAAGCATGGGTAAGTCAAAAAGTTGGAGTTATGGAGAAGCACTTTGAAATCTAAGAGTTTTAAGCTAAGTAGGACTAAAACTGAATATATGCATTGTAGATTTAATAGCGAGAATAGAGAAAGAGATAAAATTATTTTAGACAAAATAGCAGTACCTCATAGTACTTATTTTAAATATCTTGACTCTATTCTTTAAGAAGATGGGGGTTGTAAAGAAGATGTAAATCATATGATTAAAGCTGGCTGGATGAAGTGAAGAGGTGTTACAAGAGTTCTATGTGATCGAAAGGTACCAATTAAATTAAAAGAAAAGTTTTACCGCACTACAATACGATATGCGATAACGTATGATAGTAAGTGTTGGGCAGTAAAAGGATAACACATGAGTAAAATGCATGTTGCGAAAATTAGAATGATAAGATGGATGTGTGGTCCTACTAGGATGAATAAAATCCGCAATGAGTGCATTAGAGAAAAAGTGAGGGTGACACCTATCGAGGATAAGATAAGAGAGCATAGATTGAGATGGTTTGACCATGTTAGCGATGCGTCGATTAGAAAAATCGAACAAGTTAGAGTAAATATAGCTAAGAGATGCAGAGGTAGGCCTAAACTAACTTAGTAAAAAATGATCCAAAATGATCTTATGATGTTACATCTATCAGAAAAAATAACTCTAAATCATATTAAGTAGAAAAGAAGAATCCATATAGCCGACTCCAATTGACTTGAGATTAAGAATTTGTTGAGTTGTTGAGTTGAGTTAAGTTATACAAAATGGTTTGATTATTCAAAGTTACATGATCAAGCTTTCACTCAATCTATAGCATAATTATTATGAATACAAAAAAAAGTTGGTGTGAAGGAAAGTTTAGGGAAAAGCCAGATAAAAGTGGCAAGTCCTAAAAATATAAGTAAAAAAATAAGAATATAAACATTGACTAAAAAATAAAAATGAAAACAAAAACGCATTAAATAAATAAATTTAAAAATAAAATAAGTAAATTAAAAATTTTAACATATCATTTAAACAACATAACTATAATGAAGGTGGTTCATTGAAATCTTGCTATGGAACTGTTTTAAGGAATTGGAACGGTTAATTTGGAGGTGCTTCTGCCGATCCTCTTCCATGTGTCTTGTCTGCCACGATAGCTGAAGCCTTAGCATTGAGAGCAGCACTGCTGTGGCTTTCAACTTTGCAACTAGATCGAGTGATGTTAGAAGTGGATTCGCCAGAGCTTGTGCAAGCTATTCAGAAACAATACCCTGACTTCTCTGCTCTTAGTGTCATAGTGGCTGGCTGCTGCTCATTTCTTCTTGCAAGACCACTTTTTTCTCTTAGTTGAGTTCCTAGCTAGACAAGCTAACATGGTTGCTTGCCATCATGCTCAAGCATCAATGTCTTATGCTAATCAGTGTAGTTTGGATTTTCCACCCAACTTTCTTAATAATGTATTGATTTATGATTTGATTCAATAAAAGCCAAGTGAAGTTTATTTAAAAAAACAACAGAATTATAATGATTTTTTTACTTCTAATTTAATTATATTTAAAATGATAGAACTATAATTGATTTGTATTTTTAATTTAATTAAATTTTGTTTAATTTAATTAAATTTTTTGTAATTTAACTTATGTCATAGAATATTTTAATATGTAAAATTATTATTATTTATTAAATTAAATAGTTCTTAACAATATTAAAAATTAATGTAGAATAAAATATATCAACCAAGTAGATATATGGTCTTAAATTCGAACTCAAATAGACCGAGAATAAGCCTAAATGTCGAGACTTGATAAGAGCTTCATGGATTCTTCCTGCACTGGGTTCAAATCCTTCCATCATTACAAAGAAATTGAAGACTCTAAACTTAATTTGAAAAAATAGGCCAGGAACTCCAACTTAAATGCCAACAAACGGATAAATTATCTTAAAGCTTTAGTGGAACAATTATATACTGAATGTTGTATCGGGAATTTCCATGAAAATGAGGAAGCTTTGTTAAAAGAATTAAAAGTGAATTGGTCCATAAAAGAGAAATATTAGTTCCAACGCTCCAAGCTTAAATGGCCTGTTTTGGGATAAGAACACTAAGTTCTTTCATGCCACAACTCTCCAAAGAAGACAATCCAATTCTATTTATAGACTTAAATCAAGTGATGGCAGATGGCTGGAAAAGGATGAAGATATCCGCAAGGAAGTGATGGAGTTTTGCATAGTATTATATACAAAGGGCTCAAGTGCCAATATGGAGAATGCCACTCAATATATCTAGCACTGTGTTGAAGACCAGCTAAACGTTTATAATTGCAGCCATCCCCACCTAATTGGAAATCTATTCAACCGTCATTCAATTAGGAGCCTTTAAAGCACTTGGACCAAATGAATTCCGTGGTTTCTTTTTTTCAGAAATATTGGCAGATTATCAAATCAGAAATTGTGGCTGCCATCAGATAATTCTTCAGTTCTAGAACCATGCACGACACTTTCAATAGAGCTAATATTGTTCTAATCCCTAAGGTATAATCTTCGGAACACATTTCTCTATACATGCCCATTGGTTTATGCAATTTCATATACAAAATCATAGCACAAATTATGGTAAATTGCATTAAACCATGTCTAAATAATTCGATCAGGCATATCGATTTTTGACAACATCACGCTAGCCCATGAAAATTTTCATAAACTGAAAACTGAATCATCTAGGAAGTTGTGGCAAATTGCTCTTAAAATTGACATGTACAAAGCATATGATAGAGTAGAATGAGAGTTTTTGAAGATTGTACACACAGCCATAGGTTTTAATTTTAGAGCCACACAATTGATTATGAATAGTATCACAACAGTATCTTGTTAAGTATTGGTAAATAGTGAGGTAGCAGGCTATTTTCTTCCACCAAGAGGTTTAACGCAAGGAGATCCACTCTCTCATTACATATTCCTGTTTGTTTCCAATGCCCTCTCCCACTTATTGAATCATGCCATTAATTCCAATCTTGTTCGAGGTTTTTCTTTCTAAGGGGGCTCCAAATCTATCTCACCTCCTATATGGTGATGATACAATGGTATGTGGTCATGCTTCAGTTTTTGAAATTCAAAATTTTCATTATATTTTATCAATATATAATAGCGTTTCTGGCCAATGAGTGAAGCTTAGAAATACCCCTGTGGCAGTAAAAAAACTCTATTATTCAATAAATATGTTGCGAGGATAAACATTTGGGAATTCCATCTAGATGGGAGAGATCAAAATTGGAGACTTTTGCTTTTCTTAGAGACATGTTGCTATCAAAGACCCAAGCTTGGAAAATAAAACTTTTATCCTATGCTGGGAAAGAAAATTAATCAAGACAATCCTTCATGCTATTCCCACTCACATAATGAGTTGCTTCTTTATGCCAAAAACTTTATGTAAAAAGTTGAATAGCATCATTAGTCAATTTTGGTAGGCATAGAGCAATAAGGATAAAGGAATTGCATTGAGAAGTTGGGGGTACCCTATCAACGTTAGCCGGGGGTGGAGTGGGGGTGTTTAGGCTTTAAAGACTGAGTTATTCAATGTTAAACAACGTTGGAAATCATTCTATGATTACAACAACATGTGAAGTAGATTTACGAAACTGATTTACTTTCCCAATGGAACATTTCATGAGGCCAAATTGGTCGAAGACCCTCATGAGGTTAGAGGAGCATGGTGCATATAAGGAATATGGGAGGATAGTTGGGTGCCAAATATGCCTAACTTCAGAATTAAAAACAACTTGAAATTTGTAGCATCCACACCTAGAAAAATTTATAAAAAAATGAAGTAAAAAACAAACAAACTTCTTAGATTGAAGCATTCAGATTTAAAAAGTTTGAAAGAAACAAAGTGAAAAAAAAGTCAAACACGGAAAAATGAAGCATACATGATATGATACATATGATCCCAAACCCAAAAAAAAGGGATCCAATCATAAATTTGAAAAAAGAAAAAACCAAAAATTAAAATTTCAAGAAAAATTGAAACAATAAAAAAATACATTAAATAATATAATCACAGATGATCGATCCCAAAAATATCAAAAACTACAACCCCTGACAAACCAAAAAAAATAAAAAACGACCATCTTCATTAATCATTCAATCATTGTCATCTTCGCACGACAGAGAATCTAAAAAGAGATAAAAAAAAAGTGACAGTGATCGGAAGATTAAGCCATCGAGAGATCTCTGAGTGAGAGATCGAAAGTCATGAAGAGGCAAAGAAGAATTGATAGATCGAGAGTTTGTGAAGGTGAGAACGAGTTTATGAGAGCAAAGAGATGCACAACAGATAGAGGAGTGATGCAAAATGGGGAGGGTTAGGTTTTTAGTTTAAGAAATTATGTATATATATACACTCAGGCTAGGTTAGCCCAAAAATTTATAAGCTAGCCCGAAATTTGATCCAAAAATTAATTTTTTTTATTTTTAAAACCCGAAGCCCCGATCCTATTTTTAAAAAACACAGCCCAACCTGACTCGAAATGCTCGGGTTAAGCCAAGTTAATGAGCTGGATGAACAGCCTTAATATTAGTCCACATCCAGTTTGTTCAAAAAAAAGATATAAGGATCAGTTAAAGATGAGTAGAATAACCAAACTTCCGTAAATAATACAAAATTACAAAATGATTCATAAAGACAAACAACAACAAAGAATGAAGAAAGCTACAGCCCACAAACACAAAGAAAAAAGCCGTGGGAAAGGCAGATGCTACAATACCCGAAATGCTCGGGTTAGGCCAGGTTAATCAGACTAACGGGCTGGATGAACAGCCTTAATATTAGTCCACATCCAGTTTGTTCAAAAAAAAAAAAAAGAAATATGGATCAGTTAAAGATGAGTAGAATAACCAAACTTCCCTAAATAATACAAAATTACAAAATGGTTCATAAAGACAAACAACAACAACAAATAATGAAGAAAGATACAGCCCACAAACACAAAGAAAAAAGCCCTGGAAAAGGCAGATGCTACAATACCATTTTTGGTTCAATAGAGACAATTAAAAACGCAACTCCATCTTGAAAATGAAAATTGTCCAAGACTTTCTGGTCTGGTCCCCATAAAAATCTTGGTATTCTTGTAGACGCTGTCTAACTAATGATCTTCAGGTGACCGGACCCAAATTCCTTCGCAAATGTTCCAAGCCGTTTTAAGGATAAAAACAATCAAAGGTACAGAGAAAACTCAAAATAATGATAGATAAAACCATTTTAAAATTTCGTGAAAAAATTTATTTAATCAAAATTTTGTTATATACACACACATATATATATATATATATATTTAATCAAAAAAATTCAATATCAAATATTTTTCTCCAATTGTTTAGTTGATATCTAAAACTAATATAATATTTATTCTAATATTAGATTATAATTTTATTTTCAAAGATACAAGGGCATTTTGATAAACTTATACATCAGATAAAGAATGGGAAAATGATTTTCTACAAGTAAACTAGAAGCCATCTAAATCTTTATCACCACAACCGGCTCACCTATTACATTTCCCAATGCATTTCGCATCCCAGTGCAGATATAATCTTTAACCGTCAGATCATAATTCAACGGCTACAGATTCGTTCGTGTTCATCCCACGGCTGTGATTTTTCAAGCATCAATGATTAAAAATTTGTTATTATATGCGAAAAATAAACAGGAAAATAAAAAGCTGAATTCACTTTACAACTTCAAATGATTTTGTATAAGCAATACATAAGCTTGAAATATATGATGGTATCTTTAACGATCAGGATCAATAAAGCTCGGAAATTTGGTCTTCTACAAGTAGTACATACTATAGGCGGGAATTAAAATAGAACCTGTCATTTAGCAGCTGCACAAATCAAAACTCCAAATAGTTTCTCATGTCCTCCATTATAATAGACCAGTCTCTTCAATCTGAAGGAGAGAATGCAAAACCAGTGATACCATTCGAGGTCACATGGCAGAGGATGACAATGGAAAAGCACATCTTTGGGCATGTCACATGTGGGTATATTAGGGTACTTTCAACATTCTAAAGTACCTGTTGGACAATATGAAGATTCTAACTTATAAAGGAATTGCCAAAGCTGACTCAAGAATAAAACATCAGTATCTTAATCAGGATGGCCAAACATGCACATGAACCAGAGAAGGGAAAATTTTTAAAATGTAAATATAAGGATAGTGATTGCTGATTTACTGCTCCACCTTTCCATGCCCCAAAGGTTGGATTTGTTCTCGACTGAAGGACCTATTTAACAAATGTGAAAGTGTCTGAAATCCACAACTTATAAAAACAATAGAAGAGGTAGAGCACAAGGTACAAGTACTATCACATTATGCTAAAAATATTCCGTCAATAAGAAAAATAACATGTTCATCAGTAAGACAAAATTATATTTCTATAAGGAACCCAGCTGCAACGTCTCTAGAAGCTTAAACTCATCAATTATAATATTGTTTCACAACATAAAATCAGTTATTAATTACTGACTGTTGAATCAACTAAATATGGCAAAATCTAGAAATTCTTTTGATACAAAAGATATCAGAAATTCATAATAAACTTATCATATTTTAATCTATGCTCTGTAGAAACAGAGTCATGGCAACACAAGAATTGTTGTCGATTCAGGTATGAGTTTTGGATTATACAGCAAGATGCCAAAAGTACAACATGTTGTATGTGCCAAAAGTACATGATGTTGTATATGTCATATATTATATGCAGGAACTTCCTAAACAAATGACAGTGCCTTAAAAAAGTAGGACTTCTCATCCCCTAGTAATTGTCCGAATTTACCATTTTGATATCTCAGAATTATCCTCTGTATAGTGACTAGTTATATTAAATGATTTAGTAAATTATGCCTTTAATATGGCCAAGATGCTTTATTTTCTTTGCAAAGTATAATAGTTTGTATATGAAAAACAACGGCATAAACAACCACCCTGCCAAAAAGATGAAAAACATAGAAGTGCAATCTAACCTCAACGGTGTCAATTGCTTCATTAGAGGGAATAGCATGTAAAACCCTGCAATAAGAAAGGAGAAGTTGAATAAGGGAAAGGACAGTTGACCTACACTTTCATGAGAACTAAATCAATCCATTGTATTTTAAGCAGCACCTGAATGACATGTTTTCTTGACAAACAGAGACATTGCAAGCAAGCAATTTTCCGCTCCCCCAAGTATGCCTCCTTTCTCTTCCTCATAAAATTTGTATTCATCTAATGATAACATAAGGATTAACAAAAAAAATGGCCCGTTTGGATTCCCAAAGTAAGCTTTACCTATTACATGGAGTATAGAATAGTCTAATCTCAATTTTTAGTAGCATTATATCAATTTTGCACAAATCCAGTGGTCTTCAGATGCTGGTTCAGAAAATCATACAGCAAATAATTGTAAGCAAATGTAATCATTTCAGTTAGTTAGAGTACTTTATTCAACCAGAGAACTTCCAACCATCAACACAACAGAAACAAGTACAGCCATGAATTGACGCATGTTATTCTTTAGCACATGATATGCAAAGATCACACACACAGCAGCACTCTGACAATTACATTGAACTACTTCTAACATCAAAATGGAACCAACCTCTCCTCCACTGCAGAAGTAAGGCCAGGCGTCAAAGCAAATCCACCGACCTAGAACACAAACCTAGGTCAATCTTCCAGTGTACAAGAAATCTTAAGAACTATAATCTCAAGCTGACAATTCGACCAAAACTCACCAATTGAATGCTACAGAACAATTTTCTCTTGAGGTCTATGCGACCTGTCAATAGAAAACCAAATCATTTAAGTAACAAACAGTTCAATGTCAGACAATAGAAGAATTGTATGAAAGTCTTACCTGTTGAAAGAATGCTACTGGTGATAGCCTCTGCAAGACCAACCTTCTCTTCTTTGTTATGCTTAGAAGGGAAAACTGGATAGCTATCCCACATAGGTAATCCAACAGTAATCCCCGGAAATATACCATCCGATATGTCGGGTCTTCTAGGGTATTCTAAATGCCATGTATCTTCTAGCATATCCTCATAGTCATGGAACCTGGTGAGAAAGTATCAAAGGCAGCGATTACTGTTGTTTTACTGGTACAGGCAATCAAGCTGGTGGATAGCAAGAAAAGTTAATAAATATCACTACCATGAATGGGGTGGTGGAGGATATACATCTGGAACCAAAAGCATTGGGAAGAACAGACCCATAGGAGGCACCTGTTTGAGAAGAACCACCAAGTGTATAGTTAAACCTCAGGAAAACATCCTTTAAGACGTGAATACAACAACAACTAAGCCTTAGCCCCAAACAAGTTGGGGTCGGCTGTATGGATCCTCAACAAAATAAGCTCAAAAGACACCAAAAAAGATACTCCAGCCTTAGGCCCCTTGCAAGACACGGATTTTACGTCTCCATTCAAGTCTGTCATTAATCAAATCCGCATCAAGATCTAAGGCACGTAAGTCTCTTGCTATCACCTCATTCCACTCAGTTCTAGGTCTTCCACGACCTCTAGCCCCCTCAATCAACAAATTTTCACACTTACGAACCGCAGCATTAGGAGGTCTTCTTAAAACATGCCCAAACCATCTAAGTCTTCCTTCCCTCACCTTATCTCCGACATCCGCTACTTGGACTTTTTGTCGAATATGAACATTCTTAATTTTGTTCAGTCTGGTATGTCCACACATCCATCTTAGCATCCTCATTTCTGCCACACTCATCTTATGCAAATGTTGTCTGGTTGGTGCTCAACACTCACTACCATAGAGCATCGCAGGTCTAACAACTGTCCTATAGAATTTACCTTTCACTTTCAGAGGTATCTTCTTATCACATAGAACCCCAGTCGCACCCTTCCACTTCAACCACCCTACCTGTATTCTGTGAGCCACATCTTCATCTATACGGCCATCATTTTGGAACAGCGAACCCAAATATTTGAACTGCTTGGTTTTAGGAACCAAAACTCCATCCAACTTAACCTCATGTTCCTGCTTCTTCCTTAGACTGAACTCACAGTGCATATATTCCGTTTTACTCCTACTTAAAACCCTTGTCCTCGAGGGTTTTTCTCCACACTTCCAACTTACGGTTTACACCAGCACTAGTCTCATCAATTAAAATAATGTCATCAGCAAACAACATACACCAAGGCACATCGTCTTGTATGCTTCTGGTTAGCTCGTCCATAACCAGGGTAAATAAATATGGACTCATGGCCGAACCTTGATGCAATCCGGTAGTAATGGGGAAAGCCTCAGTGTCTCCACCAGGTGTTTTCACACTAGTGGATGCATTCTCATACATGTCCTTGATGATGTTGATATATTTGCCGCTGACTCCTTTCCTCTTCAGAACCCACCATAACACTTCTCTTGGTACTCTATCATAGGCTTTCTCCAAGTCAATAAATACCATGCGGAGATCTTTCTTCTTCTCTTGATACAATTCCATTAGTCTTCTTAGAAGAGAAATAGCCTCCATGGTAGATCTCCCTGGCATAAACCCAAACTGATTCTCCGAAACTCTTGTAAGCTTCCTCAATCTGTATTCAATAATCCTTTTCCCATAATTTCATAGTATGGCTCATAAGTTTGATACCCCGATAATTTGTACAGCATTGAATGTCTCCCTTATTTTTATATATGGGTACCAGGATACTCTTCCTCCAGGCATTCGACATCTTACGTCCTTTCACAATAGCATTAAAGAGTTTAGTTAACCAGGCAACTCCTACCTCTCCAAGGTTCTTCCAAACCTCTATAGGGATACCATCCGGGCCACAAGCTTTACCAACTTTCATATACTTCAAGGCTTCTCTTACTTCACTATGCAAGATCCTCCTAGACCAGCTGATATAACCATTTGTTTCCTGAAGACCTTGAAAATCTTGTTCATGTTCAGGGTTGAATAACTGCTCAAAATAAGCCTTCCACCTCTCCTTAATCTCAACATCTCCTGTCAACACCCGTTGATCTTCATCCTTTATACATTTGACTTGGCTTAAATCTCTGCTTTTCCTTTCTCTCATCCTTGCAATCTTATAAATGCCTATTTCTCCCCTCTTTAGTACCTAACTTTTGATAAATCCCTTCTAAAGCTCTGCCACGAGCTACACTAACAGCCTTCTTTGCCTCTTTCTTAGCCCTCTTATATTCCTCAAAGGCCTCGCTATTAACCGCATTCGGTAACTTTTTATACCATTCCCTCTTAGTCTTAATAGCCTTTTGAACCTCCTCATCCCACCACCATGCATCGTGCGGTCGAGGCCCTGCCCCTTTAGAGATCCCAAGCAATTTACTACCTGCTTTCTTAATGCCACCTTCCATTTTTGTCCACAAGTCCTCTGCACTAGCCTCAAGGTTCCAAATGTCTTCCTTTAGTAACTCCTCCTTAAAGGTACCTTGAGCTAGGTCTTTCAATTTCCACCATCTTATCATTGGTTCCAATACTTTTTTATCATTCCTCCAGCTACTTTTATTCTTAACATCTAAAACCACAATACGATGTTGCGCCGTTAATGCTTCACCCGGAATGACCTTGCAATCCTTACACTTACTTTTGTCCCGTCTTCGAGTAAGTATGAAGTCTATTTGGCTTTGGGTTCGTCCACTCTTAAAGGTAATCAAGTGTGACCCCCTCTTCTCAAAGCAGGTATTTGCTAGCACTAGATCATAAGCCACCGCAAAATCCAAAATACTCTTTCCCTCCTCATTCCTGTTGCCAAAACCATAACCCCCATGGACCCTGTCATAACCATTATGTTGGGAAATTGAGGTGATTACCACTCTATTCCCTTAAACCAGATTAGTAGGAGAGCGAAAATAAATGCGGAATATTAACACAGAATTTGATAACGGAGTTCGGCCAATTATGCCTACGTCTCCGGAGCTGCTGCAGACTTCTATTAAGGAGAAAATACAATGTGTTTACAAACACTCACAACCCTCACTCAATTATGAACAAGAATTTTTCCTCACAAAATTCTCTCAAAGACACTCTCTTCTCTTTACTTCTTCAATTTTTGAGGTGTATCTTCCAAATGAAGTGGATGGGTTTATATAGGCTTCAAAAACATGGGTTGGTGAAATTAGTCAATAAATTAGGCACCTCCATTTTTGACTTTAACAATTCCCCAAATTTAGGCACCTCCACTTTTGACAATGTCCCAAAATTAGGCACCTCCATTTTTGACAATCCCCTTAATTAGGCACCTCCATTTTTGACAAAAAATGGTTGGTGCCTACTTCTTTGACAATCTCCCACTTGAAGACTGATTTCAATCTGTCTTCACACCTTGATCAATGCAACAGCTCTTCTACGACCTTGATACTAGTGTAGGCCAACTGAAGCTGAGCACAACTTCAGTTTATCAATAGTCACCGTCTTCGTCAACATGTCTGCCGGATTTTGAGTTCCACTAATCTTCTCAAGTTTCAAAATCCCATCTTCCAGAAGTGACCTGATAAAGTGATACCGCAACTGTATGTGCTTTGTTCTGGCATGAAAAGACGGATTCTTCGCTAGATGTATGGCACTCTGACTGTCACAATACAAGACATTATTTTCTTGCTTCTTGCCCAACTCCTCCAAGAAACCTTGGAGCCAAACCATTTCTTTGCTGGCTTCCGTGACAGCGACATATTCTGCTGCAGTTGTGGAGAGAGCAACTATCTTCTGTAATTGAGAGACCCAGCTCACTGCGGTACCTCCTAGAGTATAGACATACCCTGTAGTGCTCTTTCTAACGTCAACATTTCCAGCTAAGTCAGCATCCACATAACCTGCTAGTGTCGTATCTCCACTTTTAAAACAAAGCGCCTTATCTGTGGTACCTCGAAGATATCTGAGAATCCATTTGACTGCTTCCCAGTGTGCCTTGCCTGGATTATTCATGTACCTGCTAACAGCTCCCACTGCTTGAGCAATATCTGGTCTGGTACAAACCATGGCATACATCAAACTCCCAATTGCTGAGGCATATGGCACCTTCGTCATGTGTGCACGTTCCTCCTCCGTCTTCGGTGACTGTTCTTTGGAGAGTCTGAAATGAACACCTAAAGGTGTGCTCACTGATTTAGCATCTTGCATGTTGAATCTGGCTAGTACTTTGTTTATGTACTCAGCCTGTGATAACATCAAAGTCCCCGACTTCATGTCTCTCTTGATCCTCATTCCAAGAATCTGCTTTGCAGCACCCAGATCTTTCATTGCAAACTGTTTTGACAATTTCTGCTTTAAATTTTTAATCTCTTGCATGTCTGAACCTGCAACGAGCATATCATCGACGTATAACAATAAAATAATAAAGCTATTGTCAAACTTTTTGATGTAGCAACAATGATCTGCTTGGCATCTTGTGAAACCGCCGCTGCTCATAAAACTATCAAACTTTCTGTACCACTGTCTAGGAGGTTGTTTCAGACCATATAAACTCTTCTTCAACTTGCACACTAGATTTTTCTTGTCTGCCTTAATGAAGCCTTCTGGTTGCTTCATGTAGATCTCTTCCTCCAAATCTCCATGAAGGAATGCTGTCTTTACATCTAATTGTTCAAGATGTAAATTTTCTGCGGCTACAATTTTCAATACCAGTCTGATTGTCGTAAGCTTCACGACTGGAGAGAAAATTTCAGTATAGTCAATACCTTCCTTTTGTTGAAAACCTTTTACAACCAATCTTGCTTTGTAGCGTTTACTTCCATCATGCTCTTCTTTGATCCTATAAATCCACTTGTTGTGGAGTGCTTTCTTGCCTTGTGGTAGTTCAACTAATTCCCATGTATGATTTGACATGAGTGAGTCCATCTCATCTTTCATGGCAGACTCCCACTTGATTGAATCCTCTACTTGTATTGCTTCATCGTAGCACTCTGGTTCACCATTGTCTGTCAGCAACAAGTAATGCAAAGAAGGCGAGTAACGTTGGATTGGTCTTGTAATTCTGGAGAAGCGCCTCAATTCCGGCGTGCTTGGCTCCTCTACTTCAGGACTATTCTGAACATCATTTCCAGAAATATCCTCGAACTCAGCAAATTCCTTATTTTCAACATCTATCTTGGAGCTATTTGATTCTGCATTTAATCTGTCTTTGTACATCACATTCTCATTGAATATGACATCCCGGCTTCTAATGATCTTGTGATTTTCATAATCCCAAAACCGATAACCGAACTCATCACCACCATATCCAACAAAGACACATTTGTTTGACTTGGCATCCAATTTACTTCTTCCAGCAGAATCTATATGTATGTAAGAGATACAACCAAACACTCTTAAGTGTGAAAGGTTTACCTCTTTTTTGCTCCATGCTTCCTCTGGTATTCCACCATCCAGAGGTACTGAAGGCCCATGGTTGATTAGGTAGGCAGCGGTGTTGACAGCTTCAGCCCATAAATTCTTGGGCAAGTCAGCATGTATCCTCATGCTTCTGGCACGTTCATTCAGAGTTCTGTTCATGCGCTCAGCTACGCCATTCTGTTGCGGTGTCATGGGAACTGTTTTCTCCATCTTGATTCCGCTGTTTGCGCAAAATTCTCTGAATCTTCTATCTCTGTACTCTCCTCCATTGTCAGACCTCAATCGTTTGACTTTCAAACCAGTTTCATTTTCTACCATGGCCTTCCATTTTCTGAATGTATCAAAGACTTCTGATTTCTTCTTCAGAAAATACACCCATACCTTTCTTGTTGAATCGTCAATGAATGTGACGTAATACAATGAGCCTGCAAGAGATGGAATTGGAGACGGTCCCCATACATCGGTATGGACCAACTCTAATTTTTCTGCTTTGGGTGTCTTGCCAATCTTTGAAAAACTGACCTTCTTTTGTTTTCCAAAGATACAATCTTCACATAGGCCGACATTGATACTTTTCAGTTCCGGCAACTTTCCTTTTGACAAAAGCGTCTTCATCCCTTTCTCGCTCATATGACCAAGCCTTTGGTGCCATAGGTTTGATTTTTCATCTGCATCTGCTACTGAAATAACATTCTCTAAGTTTGAGGTTTCATAGAGAGTGCCGGTTTTCTTACCACGAGCAATGACAAGTACTCCTTTGGTAATCTTCCATTCACCGCTTTTGAAGGTTGTACCATAACCATCTTCATCAAGTTGTCCTACAGAGAGCAAATTCCTTTTAAGACCAGGAATATGTCTTACTCCTTGCAGCTTCCAGGTATTCCCGTTTGACAACTTTAATCGGACATCCCCTTTTCCTACGATCTTTAAGGTTTCATCATCAGCTAGATGAACCTTCCCGAAATCACCACTGACATAGTTGTCCATGATTTCTTGGCATGGAGTGGCGTGAAAAGATGCCCCAGAATCTAAAATCCATGATTCAATTGGACTGTTGACACTTAGAATCATGGCATCACCTGCTTCCTCGGTCACATTTGCAGATCCCTGTGAACCGCTATCTTTCTTTGGCGCTCGGCAATCTTTCTTAAAATGACCCTTCTTGCCGCAGTTATAACACTTGAAATCTTTCTTCCCCAATCTAGATTTGTCTCTTCTAGATTTTGATCTGCCACGATTTGAACTTTTTTCTAAAGTTCTCCCTCTAGATTCTGTGTGTAAAGCTGAAGAGGTAGATGCTTCACCCAATTCTCTTCGTCGAATTTCTTCACTCAACACCAGATCCCGAACATCATCGAATTTTAATTTGGTTTTTCCCGATGAGCTGCTGACCGCTGTAACGGTAGCATTCCAACTATCTGGTAGAGATGATAAGAGAATTAAAGCCCGAATTTCAGCATCAAATTCAATTTCTACTGAACTCAACTGGGTTGTGATTGTGTTGAATTCATTCAGATGTTGGGCTACTGATGCCCCTTCTACCATTTGCAAATTGAATAACCGCTTCATCAAATGAACTTTGTTTGAAGCTGATGGCTTTTCATACATGTTGGAGAGAGCCGCCATTAGACCTGCTGTGGTCTTTTCTTTGGCGATGTTGAAAGCAACATTTCGTGATAATGTCAATCGAATAACTCCAAGGGCTTGTCTGTCGAGAAGATTCCATTCTTCATCTTTCATGCCTTCTGGCTTTATTCCTGAGAGAGGTTGATATAACTTTTTCTGGTACAGATAATCTTCAATCTGCATCTTCCAGAAGCCAAAGTCCGCACCGTCGAACTTTTCAATTCTCACTTTTCCTTCATCTGCAGCCATCGCTCCTACTCGAATCTGGACTCTTTTGGATCGTTTCTGACTGTTTCTGCAAACCACTGTGTACTAGGACACCTTTGTCGACAAATCAGAACTGCCGACAAAATTTCACTATTCACGAAATTCACTATTCACGTGAATAGTGATCTTGCAAAAAATTGACAGAATTTATCACCCACAGCTCTGATACCAGTTGTTGGGATATTGAGGTGATTACCACTCTATTCCCTTAAACCAGATTAGTAGGAGAGCGAAAATAAATGCGGAATATTAACACAGAATTTGATAACGGAGTTCGGCCAATTATGCCTACGTCTCCGGAGCTGCTGCAGACTTCTATTAAGGAGAAAATACAATGTGTTTACAAACACTCACAACCCTCACTCAATTATGAACAAGAATTTTTCCTCACAAAATTCTCTCAAAGACACTCTCTTCTCTTTACTTCTTCAATTTTTGAGGTGTATCTTCCAAATGAAGTGGATGGGTTTATATAGGCTTCAAAAACATGGGTTGGTGAAATTAGTCAATAAATTAGGCACCTCCATTTTTGACTTTAACAATTCCCCAAATTTAGGCACCTCCACTTTTGACAATGTCCTAAATTAGGCACCTCCATTTTTGACAATCCCCTTAATTAGGCACCTCCATTTTTGACAAAAAATGGTTGGTGCCTACTTCTTTGACACATTACTGTCCTTACCAACATGCCCGTTAAGGTCCCCACCAATGAAAATTTGCTGGTTATCCGGAATACCTTGCATGATTTCATCCATATCTTCCCAGAACTGAACCTTGGATGCTCCGTCCAAACCTACTTGGGGAGCATAAGCACTAATAACATTAATAGTGTCATCTCCCAAAACAAGCCTCAAAGAGATAATCCTGTCTCCCTTTCTCTTCACTTCCACCACCTTGTCTTTAAGCGTAGACTCAATAATAATGCCCACACCATTTCTATTGTTATCCAAGCCACAATACCACAGCTTATATCCTGAGTTACCAATCTCTTTTGCTTTATTTCCCCTCCACCTGGTTTCCTGCAAACAAGCAATACTAACCTTCCTTCTTTTCAAAGTATCCACAAGCTCTATAGACTTCCCAGTCAGAGTGCCAATATTCCAACTACCTAATCTTAATCGGCTCCCTTGGACTTGCTTCTTTAGCCGCATTCGTCCATAATGCGGTAGCCTTTTCCTGTCTGACACCACATCCGGGAGCTGATATGGCGGGACTAACTTCTTTACCCATACCCGTCCATGGCATGGGAACCTTTGCTCATACTCCACCACACCCAGGCGTCGATGTGATAGAACCCCTTGCTCATTTAACACTACACCCGGGTGCCGATGTAGCGCGTGCCTAGGTGAGCACGTCCCAACGGTATAATGATAGCTTTGAGAATCCATAAAAAGTTTGGCAAAATTTTTACACTGGCCGCCAACCTACCTCAACCCTCCTCCTTTATCCGGGCTTGGGACCGGCTACGATACTCGCAGGCGGAGTTCCTTTAAGACGTGAATAAATATAGAAAACTTTCATCACAGGAAGACAACGTTAAGCGCGATTAGCCGAGTCTTATGAGATCCAGCTGGCATGCCATCCTCATAAGAATGAACTACAGCTAAAGCATTGACCTCTCATACACAACAAAAGTTTCAGAGAAAAACAGAAAATTATCGGTTAGCGGGGATATTAATTCATTATCCAGCACAATCATAGAAATCTTGAACTGCCATGTTAAATGTGCAGGTTTAGAGAGTGGCTATTTCAACATGTGTCAAAAGGTTAGGCCATTATGGCCATATTAATGTCAGCACTCCCAGGAATGTTTGGCAGCTCTTGACATGCTAAGTAGAGCAAAAATAAGTATAGGAAACAAGTATTATAGTTCCTACTATACGCAATCTCTGAAAACATATAGTCTATGATGTAATATCAGAATAAGTTTCAGTACATAACTTTAGAAGAAAGAAGAATAACTGAAACATTTGTCCATAGATAGACTTCAATCTATCAAGAATTAATGATGTCATTTAATTGTTAGTAGGATAAAAACTTATATATTAGCTACAACCTAAAATTACAAGATAAAATGTTTAGAAAGAAAACCCATGCATGGTTTATTAGATGTGGAAACTCAACTGAATGCATAAACATCATAAAGAGGTATTGATTATGTTTCAAATTTTTCCTCATGATCTGAAGGGAATCAATAAATACTGCATATTTTCAACTTGAAAGATCAAAATGGATTATAAATTATTTCAAACAGGACAACAGTTTGAAGTAAAAAATAAAATGCATATCAATTTATTATTTATGGACGAGAATCTTATTTTCATAAGAGAAAAGTAGGCCCACAAATTTTATAAAAAGTTAAGCAGCATGACGGTGGTGTCAATACACAAAATCACCTTGATCTCACAATAAGACTCCCTCAGTTTGTTGAGCATCAGCAAATCTATAGGTTTTGTCAAAATATCCGTTCGAATTTGTCGCCATGTTTGATGATGCCTCTGAGTCCACAGTAAGCATCTCGATATATCCGGAAGATGCATAATTGTTAACTACTTCAACCAAAATACTATCAATACAAAATAGAAGTTTAAGCAAACATTTCCAAACATAAGACAAATATAAAAAGAATGTGCTTTTGCAGAAATAGAAAATTTGCATAAACAAATTGTGCAAAAGCTGAAAACTATAGTACTGATAAAATTCTCTTTTTTATTAGAATATAAGGCAAAAGTATTCTAAGTAAACTTCTTCCACCTAAAATAATCAACAAATGGCATTTTTAAGTCCAACAGTTCAAACCAGTAACTCAGGACCATTAAATAAGAGGGAATGCTTGAGATTTGCACAAGGGGATTTCCTTTTCTCTGAGAAAATCCTTGTGCATCACATTTGGAAGGGACATCTTATCTGTTGTCCATCCATATCACAAGGTAAAAATACTACTCAAGTTCAATTTTTGGTGACCCACTAATGCATTTTCATTATTTCTTACTTTGATTTTTGCATAAAAAGCTAATCTTTTACATCATCATAGCATAGTAACAATTACTATAGAGCAAGACCATAAAGCGAGTTATCAGTGCTTATGGAACTGATTTAGAGAAGGGCTAAAAGCAAAACACTAAAGTTATGAGACCTTGCACATTTTAACAAAAATGTACCACGTAATAACTTCTGCTACAATGTGGAAGTAATATCAAGTTGAAATTATCATAGTAAACCAAATCCAAAAATGAATGCTCACCTAACAATTTCCACCCAAACATGGGTAATTAAGAATGTGGTAAATCAATTTATTCCATATGTTGATTTATGTTACAGTTCTCAATCAAAGGGTCCATTCCATTGTATCGTCTGTTGAAAATTTTATAGAAACCTTGATTGATGATAGCAACGAAAGATTTAACATGTAAAAAAAACAGAAAATTAAATTTTTGGTTTTTAAGGAAAACATCAAAAGCGTCCATTGAGGCTATAGACAAAACTCAAGCAACGGCAATTTCCTTGCATGCTGAAATTTATAAACAGGTTCACTTGTTAAGAAATGAATTGATAGATGGAAAAAGAATCTGAACCTCTCCACCAAATGGCAAAGTCTTTTCTGTATTAGGTAGAGTCCCTCCTTCCTGAACATCAAAGCAGAAACTAGTTAATTCTCATAACATACTAAGCCTTGGCATCTGTATTTAGTACTGTCATATTCTTAATATGACAATAATAGCCATAAGAAGAAGAAACTCAGGGAGAAAATAAGGCTAGGAGAGGGAGAATACACAACAAGAATGTATTTTCCTCAATTTTGGATTCAAAAGTATGAAAAAGGAGATAGACTGGTACAAAAAGTAGAAAGTCATGCATGCATACAATACTAATACAAAAAAAATACGATGATTTTAAAATGGAGGGATGATTGACAGCATTTAAAATTGTGTAGGATTAAAGAAAGCAACAAAAAGTTACCAATACATTCAGCAATTATGGTGAGAAATATGCTTAAAACATTCTGACATACAGAGACACCAAATGATAATAATCAAGGTGATGCTATATGTTATAGATGCCTTTGTAGACAAAAACTATCCCAGAAGCAAGAGGGTATCGGTAGAAGAAATTAATTAGGAAATAATTGGTTATGGTTTGGTTTTGAGAATTTCCCTATTAGTTTAAATAAAAAACTTCCTAAGCAGTCATATTTTTTTTATTTAGAATACTTCAGAAGCTGTCATAATTTTATTTTCCTATTTAAAATTGGAAAAATTCCTAAGTTGTCATATTTTTATTTTACTATTTAAAATAGGAAAACTTCATAAGATGTTATATTTTCATTTTCCTATTCAGAATAGGAAAATTAGGATCTATATCTTATTTCCTAATTTGTAAAACCTCTATTTAAGAGGAAAGTTATTCATGAATAAAATGTAAAATTTTCCAGCAATCAAGGTAGGCAACTCCCTTAGAGTTCCAAGGTGTGCCATTCCCTTAAACAAGTTGTATTATTCACATCACCATAGAAAAAAGTAGAAATTGCAATAAGGGCAAAGACCCTTATCTTGGATCTAATTTTTGTCTTGTTCATCCAGTGCTCAATCCGAAACATGGGATCTTAACACTATGACAGTGGAAAGATGGAAAAATAGTTGGTCATATCCTTGCAGAAGAAAGAATGTTAGCCCTTCATATAGCATGGGCAGACACTCAAATCAATAATTAGAATCTTGGCAAAACAAGTACATACTCACAGCAAATTCTAGATGCTTTATAGAAGTTAAATGTAGTATACACTGCAATTACCTCAATACAAATGATGGATGCCACCTGAACACCAATATTTACAACACATGCTGTTGTTAACCCATTCCCAAAAACTGCAGCAAGGCCTTCCTGCAATAATCATTTAGGAAAATTATGATCATGATATACTAGGAACATATACTGCAATGCTAAGTATATCAGAGAAGAGGACAACATGCAGCAGCAAACAAATGATAGAAAATTATTATAGCATCACTCTCACATGAGATCGAACTGCCATTTCCATTCTTGCTCTCAAACTAAGGACAAAGCAAATTGAGACTAAAAAAGGTAATAGACATGAAAAGGGCAAGAGAAAATAATGATATGTACTGGTATAGCTATGATATAGATTAATGTGCAAAGTTGAATGCTAGAAAATGAAAAAATTAGCTTAGATTACTAGATATGTTTAGAAGGAAAATTCAGTTTCTGTTTAGAGTATGAGAATTGTAGGCTGATTTTAGGAGAAGCTGAGAATGTGTTGCTTGATTTTTCACAAAGAAGGAGGCTCAATTTGTAAAAATTTTGATTAATGTTGGTTATTTTGAACCATTCAACATAATCAATTACCAAACTAAAAGTTCAACAACTTTTCAGGTATTTTTTCTAATCATGGTTGAAAAAAGGCACATTACATTGTTTACAAATTGAAGATAAAAAGGATTGTATGGAAATCATTTAAAGCAAGAGACTCCAGGCAGTAAAAGAAAAGTTAGAAAGAAAGCATAGTTAAAGCAGCATCTATGTTTTTCCTTTTTTAAATTCCACTTATATATCAGATAATCAAAGTCATGGCCAAATCAGAACAAACTAAGCAACAGCAGTTATTGCACCATCAATTATGGTCGCAGATGTAGGTTGAAATTCCAGTTATATATCAGATAATCAAAGTCACGGTCAAATCAGAACAAACTAAGCAACAACAGTTATTGTACCATCAATTATGGTCGCAGATGTAGGTTAAGTTACAAGAGTTTTCTTAAAAGAAAAGGAAAAAAGCCAAGCTTTCCAAAAAAAATGCTAGTTATTTTTATATATTAGAAAGTCTAAAAGGAGTTTATCGTTCATATAATATTCAAAAACAATGATGCTGAAGAATGACAAAAGTTCTTTTTAGGCATTATTCTTGTAGCTGCTACTGTGGAAAGCAACGCCTTAAATATGTTGATTTATAACAATTACACTTTTGGTAAAATTTTACCAAGTTTTGTCATAAAAACTTCAAAATAACTAATCAACAGTTTCAAAATACTTTTGAAGCAACATCTAAAGTTTTGCTTTTATGATAAAAGCAGTTCCAAGTTTTGTCATACACTTAATGAAGTCATTTGAACCTGAATGCCAAACAAACACTATATTTGCAGAGAAGAAAAATTAATTTGACATAAAAAGAGATCATCCAATCATTTGGTTCATTCCTAAACCCAAGGAGAAGACAAAAGAAACATGGAATGTCACAAATAGAGTGATGCTTGGGTAAATCAAACTTTCTTCTAAAAAAAATGCACATTCTGATTCAGCATTAAAAGATTATTAGAGATCAGCTGCTGAACTGTCAAAAACAAATAGAGATCAGCGGCTGAACTGTCAAAAGCAAAATGGAAGGGGTTTCTGACCTGGTGTACTACAGCTGAACTAAATCGCAAATCTTGTAGCACCACAGACAACATTTCTTTTATTTCTGCTTTTGAAAAGTATGAAAAGACAAAAGTTACAAGATTCTTCAAATGGTAAGTCAAGCTAATTGTTTTCCTCAAATATCTGAAGATAAGCACATGATGCATATTGATATTGACTTGGAAACTTTTTAATATAATCTTGCTTTTATCATGGCTGATATTTCAATAACACCCTTCAGATGTTCCACCCATGGCCAAAAAAAAAAAAGAAAAAAAAATAGATTTCTCTCTGAAGACATCAAGACCTATATAGACAAAATTATCAACATATTTTTACCGCGATTGTCGAATGTTTCTGGCAAAACAAGAATGGCAGCATACATGTTTCTTTCAGAGTGAGGTATCTGCAGTTTTTCTATCAGAATCCAATCCCAAATAGCATGCAGGTCCTCAAGCACCTAACAAATAAGAAAATAATTATACATTATCAGGTAATCTGCTTCCTAAAATTTTAGAACACAGGAGAATCAATATTATGCCTAGCTCACATCAGAATGATGCAACAATTTCTGATAAGATATCAACAATAAAATTTTCCAAAACAATAAGGATGCAATAACACCATATGGCACAATGTCATAACCTAAGAGGAAAACTGGGACATTTTTCTCTGCCTAGTTGAGAGATAAACAAAATCAATGCTAGTCAATGATGCATTATGCATAAGGAAACTAATTAACATAAGAAACACACCTGCTGCATGGGATAATGTTGCGAAATGTTTAAGTGTCCTCTGCGAATAGGACGGTGTAAGCAGTATGGCTCCGATGGGGATATTCTAAGAGCTTCCTCACCACAAATGAATCCTCTGTACTTACTTTTACTTGTACTGGGATCCTTGGAATCTGTACTTTCAGGTTTCTCAAAGGATTCACCAATCTGACCTTCATTTGTTGGTCTTTCTGCACAAACAATATCCATAAGTTAGAGATATGACAACGATCCAAAATAGTGCAACCAACTTTGATGATCAATCCTGATTAATCAAATATAAATCAGAAGCAAAGTGTAGTCATACAGTAAAAAAGAGTAAGTAATAATAAAAGAAAGTATGAACAGTCTCTCATTAGAGAAAATATATGATGCTCAGGTTCCATATAAATTTACCATCAATAGTTTTCTGCTGCTTTAAGGGTGCATATGCACCATCAGACAAACAAATTAAACAAGCTTCATAGTCCAAGATACATCAAATCGTATGGTTAATGATTAGCCTTACAAGCTCCCACATCTAGCCTGTGGTTGGTTAAATTAGAAATCAGCCATGTGAGTAAAGATCAAAGTACAGGAAAAAAATAAGGTAAGATAGTTGTATGTTCTAATTTTCATGTGTCGAGTGTGAATTTATTTGTGAGTTTATTCACTAGTTCAGTAATATCTAGCAAAAAAATTGCTTCAATCTGGGCAAAAGGAATAAAGAACACATTGATATACTTTCTATCAATCAGAAGCATCCACGATAAAACAGTATCGAAGTCACTTAAGATCTCCCTTACTAAGAGGTGTTTATATTTGTTCTCAATTTTGTTTCACTTTGTCAGGCAATGCAAATAACCCCTAGTTTGCTCATAGTGCGATACCCATGCTTGGTCACACCATGTCCACCAATTGATGTCAGCTTAACTGCACACTAAATGGCATAGGACAGCTTGTAGGTCAGGTTACATTACCAAACTATTTAAAACTGGTCTCCTCACTTACCAAACAAGCCCACACAATATTTTCAACTGGTCTAATAATATCTCCTGTGAATTTTTTAAAAATATTCACAGAATGGCTCAAATCAATATTTAAACAAGAATGCAACCAACTATCCACTGATTTTGTTGATTGAGCATTATATGATTGTTTAAAACAAATGGTACCAAATGACAAGAAAACCAAAATAACACCTTACTTTGATCAAAGCTCTTGAAGCACTGTTATAACTAAGAAAAACAAATTTTTGGATCTCAAAAATTGCAGTATTTTGAAGCTAATCTAGAGTCTAGAGGGATGAAAGGAAATGAAGAGAGGAGAATGGGTGTTTTATATCTTTTGAGATTCGTAAGGTTTTTGGCAGAAATAAAAAGGTTGTACTTTCTGATACTTGTATCAATTGTCTACTGATATAGGTGTCTCAATCCTGTGTCCATGCCTTAGAATTCCATGGTGTAATATCAGCTGTTTGTTAATATCCAGTGCCTATGCTCTTCCATCAATTGAATAAACAGTATCCCCACAAGATCTTGCCCAACCCATCAGCATGTGTAATGCCAAAAAAAAATTAATAATAATAATAACTGGACAGCAAAAGCAAGATTTGCATATAAATTTTGAAGGAAATAGGGTATATACCTTCCATCTCGAATAAGATGCCCACCAAAAGAGTAGTAAAAAATTGTAAGATGGCTATATCTTAACAAATATAATCTAAAAGTCCACTTAAAGGAACAACCATCCACAATTATTTTTATTACCTGATGCCAAAGAAGAATTAGGATCCTGCTCATGTACATTAGCCCATACAAAAGCTGTATCCTTCCTGCGACTATGTGGATTACATCCATCAACACGTGCTATCTGCAGAAAGACTCCCTTAGTTTTATAATTATAAGCAAGCTCTAAGTATGCACTTCCTTGTCCATTTAATTTATAGTTTCTACATACATTCTTAGACCACAAACACATGTTTTAGGGAAGAAGTGAATACTAAAAGAAAAAGGTGGTGGAGAAAAAAATCAACTAATGACCAAAGGAACATGGATGACAATTTCGATACTAGTCAAACCTCTTATAGGCTAAGAAGCAGACAAAAACTAATTTGCATATGAAGTGTAAAATTATGTGTCCACGTTGCATGCATTAAATGGCTATTTAAGTTGTTGCTTTCCATTCTTTATTCTTTTTGGGCTTTGAAAGACATTCAACTTCAAAATGTGGGCTCACAGGTGAACAAGACATCAGAAAGCAAAGATTTAGGAGAAGATGACGAGAAGGGAGAGAGAATTCTTCGGAACCAATAAAATGGAAAATTGGTCATTAGCAAACTTTAAGATAGTGTACAACGCATAAGAAGTGATTCTCGTGTTAGATATTGTAAAATGCTTATATGGTATGAGGCAAATAGCTAATTGGATTGCCATACTCGGATCTAAAGCAATGTCAACATGTCAGACCGCGTCCCTGGAAGCACAGTCATGACTCTCCTCAAGGAAACTCAACCCCCCAAACCTTCCTAATCCCAGGAATGCTGGTGATTGCAAAATGGGCATTTGATGCAAACCATCATTAAAATGTCATCTAGCACATAAGCAAGATAGGCAAGCAAAGAGGTCAAGGCCTCAAAGCACCAAGTATACATGCAACTATAGTCATAAACTCTTCCTGCCCACAGATAGCGATTCTTACCAAGACACCAAAATGCAATGAGTGACAAAAAATTGCTTACAAATTCCAATAACCAATTTAAAAAAGCCTATGCACACAAGTCAAATGCCTTATTCTGTAACTATAGAAACAACTGTAAGCAGAAAGAAGCATCGTTTCTAATTCTACTTACCCACTAATCAGCATGAAAAGCATATGCAGAGGTAACCATTTTGACATACCTTTCGTGGGAAGAACTGTTAGCAACCTCTTCATCCAGAAAAGGTATCTTCAATAATGAAGCAATCTTCGAGACAAGAAAACAAAATTCATAAACAACTAAAACTGTTAAATGAACACCAAGAGAAAATGAAATAACATGCAAATTATAACCTACAATATCATATGACTTCTCGCGATCCATGTGCTGTACTGTTGTAACCTGGGAATTAAACATCTAAAGGGGGAAAACTGAAGTAAATATCGAAGAGAAGTTCAGAAAACAATAAAAAGAGAGAAGAAAAAGTTGTTAAACCTGATCTCGAACATTCAATTTGGGTGTTTGGTTGGTATGGCGAGCAATGCAATGAGGGATATTAAAGGGAGTGTCCTGAGTTGCAAAGCCTATTGTAACATTTGCAGAACCTGGAGTAGCAAGGCAAACAAAATAGAAAATCAAACTTGTTCTAACTGTTTTCTAAAATTTCTGATAGGCAAATTAAAAATCGGAGTAGCACCTGGGTTGATGACAACCAGATTGGAGCCTCGCTCGGAGACGAGTTGTGAAGGCATCACCGTCCTCAAGTAGTCCTGCCGGTAAAAAAAATAGAGAACAGAAGTTAATCAAATTGAGCAGAGAAATAGAGAGAATTGTGGTTGTTTTTAGAGGAGGAGGTGGAGGTGGATATCGCGGTGGCGGTGGTGAGTAGTCGCGTACCATGGCGATGAAGAGGAGCTAACAGTGGAAGTGGAAGTAGGTACAATCAGTTGGTCACTGAAGTATGGTTATAATACCCTTTTCCTTTGTTTGTTTAGTGGCAATATAGCTTATTAATATATTGTATAGTATATTATTATAGTATTATAATTAACATTTATTATGTTTGGATGAATAATATAATATAGTATGAAAAATAATAAAATGATTAAAATATTTTTAAATTAAAATTAGTATTAGTTTTAGTTAAAATTAATAAGAAATTTTATTCTTATTTTTTATAATTAATAATTAATTTAAATTTTTATTTTTTATAGTTAATATTTATTTTATTTTTTATAATTAATAATTAATTTTAGTTAAAGGCATAAAAATAAATATTAAAATTAATTAAATATATAATAAATTATTTTTAATAATCTAAATTTAAAAAATTATAATAAAATTAATGTATAGAAAAATAACCATAAAAGAAAAGATTATTAAGTTAAAATATTAAGTTTGAAATTTAAAATAATAGTAGAGGGTATTTTTAGAAAAAAAAATTAAATAATGTGAAATCACTAAATTGGTTGTTTTAAAAGGTGAAAAAAAAATATATAATTTTAAAACCACGATAAAACTATGAAAAATTATAAAAATTAAAACAAACATAAAATGAAATAATATTATATTAAACCATCAAAAACCAACATCTAAACAAAAAATTATTGGAATAAACCTCCTCACACGGTGGTGTAAATGGGACTAAAGTTAAATGGATTTTAAATTTGAAAATCATACCATACACTATGTTTTTTAAAAATTTTATTTTTTTATTAAAAATATTTTAGTTATTTTATAATAAATTCATTATAAATTATATTAAATTTATAAACTCATAATAAAACATAATAAACTCGTTGTAAATTAATAAAAATATGATAATTTAATAAATATTTTAAAATTTTTGATATTTTAATAAATAATTTATAAATTTAATAAATTTAAAATTATTTTTAATTTTACTTTTACTTTTACTTTCATAAAAGCCCTTCAAGTTTTAACACGACCATTAGCAGCCGATGATCTTCCACTTCAAATCACTCAAATGGTTTAGGCTTCGCAATCATTTCGATTTTGAATTTGCAAGGTGATCAGTGAATGGGATTGTACACGCTCTAGTCTTGCCCGTGCCTCTCATTCCCATGCTCGAGTCATCTCATAGTCTGAAACTGCAAATTTTATTGTTCATATAATCGAGTTTGACAAGAATGAACTAAGTGATACTGTTATTTTCAATATATATATATATATATATACACACATACATATCAATAATTTTCCATAAATATCTATTTTAAAGGCGAATAGAAAACATTATAAAGTATATTTTTATAAATATAGTGTAATTTAAAAAAAAGTTAAAATTATTTTCAATTTTTTTATTAGAAAAATTTTGCACCAAATTCCCTGTTTTCTTCAAATAAATTTTTAGAAAACAAAGCTTTCATTTCCAGTTTCCACAACTTTCACAACTCTCTCGTACAGAAGCAAGTCAAACTCGCACTTTCAGAAACCCAACAAGCCTCGCTATTTTCATTTTATCACCGCTCCAAGGTATAAGGAGAGTAACTCATCATCCACTATAAAGCTCCATAATAGAAAGGACTCAAAAAATAAGATCCACAAATTCATGAAAATCATACGAAATTTTTGCTAAACAGATTCTCTTAAAGATAAAAAAAAAAAGTGTATACTGACTACTAAGCCTGTTCAAGCTATGATATGACAATATCTCAGCCCATAAATAGGGAAAATTATCAATCTAACCACCCCAAAAAAGAAAAAAAGTAAAAAATTTGGGTTATCGCATGAATAGCTCAAAAAATCCATAACATAATATGTGCAGCTAGTCGACACCCAGCAAAATTTCAGCACATGCAAGGATCATCCATTCTCTGATATTTGCTTTTCTTTTGACATACTTAGCCCACTTTAGCCTTTGGGGCCTTCTTCTTGATTTGTCTCTTTGGAATCAAGTTTTTCATCCCTACGAAGAAAAGCAATGCCCCAAAAAGTGCAACACTCTGACAAAGGATCATAAAACAAATGAAGAATATTTCCATGTGCAAATGCCTAATTGAATACAAATAAAAAGAAGACGAGAGATATAGATAAGAAATGCACCAAGAGCTAAACTAAAAGATCCTCATAGGCACAAGTTCAAAACAAACCTGAAAGAATTCATTTAAGAGAGTGACGTACTCGGGCTCATTTTGTCTATAATTGTAGAAGTCATACAGGAGTGGCGAGGAGATTGCCAAGTAGAGAAGCTAAAGCAAATAAATAAATAATTTCATTAATAATTATGAATCAGCAGCAGCTGGTAGGTGAAATTCAGGAGTAACTTCTTTAACATTCTATGAGTAAATTAAATAAAGATGCATAGGAAAGGAATCCTAACCAGGAGATATGCACCAAATGGGGTGCCAAATACAAAGAGGAATCCTCCAAGACCCTTTAGGATGATAGTGGCCGCAACAAGATTTCTAGGCTGTATACAGTATAATCCAAATTAGGAAACAAACAAGAAATCAAGTTGGAAGAGTATAAATAAACAAATTAAAATTTGCAAGGGTTACTAAAGAAACTTGCTAAGGGAAAATGGCCTCACATCAATATTAGGCATCTGAACCCCCAGTTTGAACGAAAGGTGTTTACTGACAAGAGCAAGCTTTGGTGTCAACTCCTTCACGGAAGGACCACCATCATCCCCAAATTCATTGAACCTAAACACATTCAAGCAACGTCAATAAACAGTCATCCATTTCAGTCAAGCCAGCCAGTATTGGATCATAATAGAAAATAATCAATAAGCCATCAGAGGCTGCTGAGCTTAGGCGTTCAAGCACAATATTGAAAGATAAATCATCATTTTATGCCATGTTGCTTATTTTAGTACACATCAGTAGTGGGATCCAACTTCAAACTACACATGGACTATAGAAAGGAGTTTTCTCCTTTCGTCTCAGGAAACAAGAACCGGTAAGAGTACAGCAGCAAATTTCTTCCATAAATTTTAATTATTTACTTTTTGACACCCCTTGGGATATGGCCTTAGATCTTGATGCGGATTTGATTAATGACAGACTTGAATGGAGACGTAAAATCCGTGTCTTGGAAGGGGCCTAAGGCTGGAGTATCTTTTTTGGTGTCTTTTGAGCTTATTTTGTTGAGAATCCATACAGCCGACCCCAACTTGTTTGGGATTAAGGCTTAGTTGTTGTTGTTGTTGTTGTTTGACACCCCTTCTTTTTTTCTTCATATAGAAGTGCTAAAACCAATTCATGTGAAAATATGAAAAAAATCCAACTTAAGCTATTTCATTCAATCGTGTGATTCAATTTCAAACTGCACCAATTCATTCAATTCTTTCCCTCTCTCACAAGCACATACACGCACGTATATGCACATACACATACATTCAAACAGTACAATCCATCATATTGCATTTGACACATTCAAATTGACAAAAATAAAAAATATTCAAGTTAGACAGCTACACGGTTCAAGATAGAGATACATTTAATGCCAGGTATTTAGTAAAGCATGATCGTGAAAACATTGAAATTCCTCAAACCCACAAAGGAATGAAAATTTTGAACCCTCACGTATAACATATAACCCCCCCCCCCCCCCCCCCCCCCCCAAAAAAAAAAAAATGAAAGGTAATAAATTTCTTCACACATTAACACAAGAAAAAACCCATTTTCTCTTTCAAATATATGAAGGGAACATAAACACCTACGTTATCCGACGTTATCCACACTTACAAGGCTATAACTAAAGACTCTGCCCACCAAACACTATACACCTGGGTACCATTTGCTATTATATCTAATTCAACGCAATAAGCACAAAAAAAATGGATATATGCAAGAAGACGAGACAAATAAAGCAACACAATCCACTTATAATCAAATATTTCCTATGTCACAACTTGAACTCAAAAAGATAAATATAAAATCAAATGATCAAAAGCAACAGATAGATGACAGGATCTAAGAGAAAATCCACTATAAAAAACACATAAATCCTTAAAAAGCAAGCCCAATAAGATATCCAATATAATAGATCTATAAAACCAGAAATAGAAAGATAAAAACAGAAAGAAAGTTGTGAAAAAAAATTACATTTGCCAAGAGGAAAGGATGAAAAGGGAAGCGAAGAGGACTCTGCCGAGGAAAGAGAAGAACCCCATTGTTGGATTTGGAGGTGAGCTTTTTCAAATCTGGGTGTCGCTCGCTCGTTCTGTCTTTTGCATTAAATAGTTAGCTCGACTCGAGTCGAGAATAGCAGAAGAGAGAAAGGGGCTGGTCATTCAGTCTTTATGGGTCAATATTACTAAATCATAAGGGCGGTAATGGAACAAAATTGACAGGAATATTATAAAATTAGTTAGGCACGCAAATGAAATTTTAATTTTAAATTATTTCCTATTTTAAAATTTTAATTTGACTGGGGAGACACATACATTTAGACTCAGATTTCAATTAACTACTCTCCGCCCACTTTATCACCTAATTAATTAACCTATAAATTATCTGCTATTGTCTGGATAATTTGCTGCTATATATATATATATATTTTAAATAAATAAATAATTTATTGAGTTAAAGTATATAGAAACCATATGATAAAATCAAATTGAGTTTTTATTGAGACCATTGAATTTAATTTTTAGCTGATTAGACCTTTTATAAAAAGACTAATATGAAAATATATGCATTGACTGTCATTTTGGGTATGTATTTAATTAATTGTACCCTTTTTTTTTATTGTACCCCTCGATTTATTAGACAAGGACTTATTAGATCGACTACCGCTGATATTTATTTCAATTCACGCTACAACAATAATCGGCCGATATAATTAATTAGTAGTGCAACTGCCGCTTGCCGCCGGGGCTTTCTGTTTTTAAATACTATATAAATTCAAATTGTCCAAACTGCGAAGGGAGACCAAAAGCAAAGCAGGCGCGCTCCCTGAAATAAAGAAAAAAATGGTAATCATCGTATATATTTTTTAATTTTATTTTATTATTTGAGATATTTTAATTATTTTATTAATAAATTTATTATAAATTATATAAAATTTATAAATTTATTATAAATTAATTATAAACTCATTATAAATTTTTTTATAAACTAATAAAAATATAATATTTTAATAAATATTTTATAAATATAATAAATTTATAATTTTTTATATTTTTTATCAAAAATCCCTAAAATAAAGAAGACGGATACGTGAATAAAGTAAGATCTTATTGGCCATCAAACTAGAGACGGACGACCACGTTCCGACCTCACCAGCGTCAGAGGTATACTAATCAATGAATCTCTGAAATCTACTTTAAATATATAAAAGCTAAAAAATGAGAATTTTTTTAAAATTGTCTTACTATAATATCATAATTTTTTATTAATTTATTAATTTTATTAATTTATCAATTTTACTTTCTCTCTTATCAATAAAAAAAATTCAATCATTTAATTTGATATTGATATAATATTTAATATTTTATTTTTAATTAATTTTAATAATTTATATAAAATTAAAATTTTAATAAATTAATTATATTTTTAACTTTTAATCTTCTATTAAATAATTATATATTAATATATTTTCATAATATTATTTAAATAAATATGACTTTTAATTTCTATAAATTAATTATACATTAAGATAATTAAATAATATTAATTAATTTTTATATTTTAAAAAAATAAAAAATATATGACTCTTGACTTTTATAATAAATTAATTATAAATTAAATAATTTATTTATAATAATAATTAATTTATATATTTTAAAATTTTAAAAAATTAAATAATAAAATATATAACTTTTAACTTTCATAATAAATTAATTATACATTAATAATTTATGTAACAATAATATTTATATTAGTAATAATTTCAATAAAAATTTAATAATTATAAATCTTATTACTCACATTTTTTTCTATTTGAAAAAAATTTACTTAAACTTATTTTTTTCTTATTTTTACAAAGTTCGTAATTTTTTTATAATAAAAATATATAAAAATTTTATTATTGACTAGTAAAAGTATCAAGTAATAAAATAAAAATATTAAATTTATTATCATTTATTAAAAAATTAGAATTTAGAATTTTAAGCATTTAAAAAGATAAAATTAAAATTTAAAAAATTACGATTTTAAAAAAGATAATAAATAATTATATATTATTATTAAAAATATTAAAATATTATTATTTTATTAATTCAAATCAAACCGGTTAAGCTATAGATCAACCATCAATTTGTATCAATATTTGGTCTGGTTATAAAAATATTACTACTTATTAAAAGACTACTTCACTAAACAACGACGGATCGTTTATGAAAAATAAATACATAAATACAAAATAAAATATTTAAAAAAATTAAATTTATAATAATAATTAGTTTGAATTGAACGAAATATTTAGATTTTTTTTTGCAGCAATAATTTATTCTGTTTTTACTAAAATAGAATACCTAGTTTCTTTTTTAATATGATAAAAGATATGTATCTATATGATAGATAAGTGGTAGAAATTAATTTAATATAATTTATTAATATTGTTAGAGTTTATACGTATATTATGTAATAGTAAATAATTATTTCTCACAATTTAATTTATTGTGTTTAATTTGTAATGTGTTTATTATGAAATATATAATATAATGATTTTTTAATTTGTAATTATTTGTTAATATATATTTTTGTTTAATATTTTTTTAGTTTATGAATTTAATTTATTAACTATTATGACAAAAAATATTAGTGTAAATTAATTAGGCTAATGATCAAGTAAAAAATTATATTTGAGAATCGTGCGGGCCAACGACTAGTTATAAATAAAATAAGTTTATTTTTTTTGGGTATAGTGAAAACTAAACATTTTGAATATATTAAAAAAAATAATTGACTCTTGTCAAATTAAATATATATCAAATGTTAATCCATTAGAAGAGAAGGTATATAGTCTGCAAATATCTGTGTGATTGTTGTGTATTAATTTTCATCTTTATTATTCATCTACCCATGACCTGGAGAATTTGATGGGTATTGTACATATATTAATCTTCATTATACATTTTTAATGTTGACAACCAATTACAAGTCCGACACTCCCTGAAATTTGGCTAAGAGAGAAGCTTGATCCTTTTTATGGCCTCTAATTGATTAAAGTGTTGAAAGTCCATTAAGACGAGAGAAATATGTAACTTAAACGAATTAACAAAAAAAAAAGTGTGTAAAAGCCAAGAATGAGAGTGAATTATTTCAAATTCCATTTGTAAAATATTTGAGTTTAATTAAATCATTTAATTTTAAATTTATGTGTTTTGAATTTGTGAATCAATTGAGCTAAAAATATTTTATGACATTCAGATTGTTCACTAATCTGATAAACCGATATATATTATCAAATTTTTATATGACTTTTAAGTGTGTGTATGTATATATATATATATATATATATATAGAAATAACTTATTAATAAATTCAAATTTTAATTCGAGTACATTTTATATTCTGATATAAATATACAACTTTTTATGTAATTGAATGAAGATATAACATGCAATCAAATTTAATTTAATTTTTTAGTATATATTATCAAATTTAATTTAATTTTTGACGTTATAATATCTTTAGAAAACAAACCATTGTCTTTAGATATTTGAAACTTTAGTTCTCATAGATATGTTTGAACTTGAACTATCAGCATAAGATAATGTTAATTAAGAATAATATGTATCAAGATTAATGGTTAAAAACCTAAAACATTAACATTTAATTCTTCAATTATTAATCACCCGCGATTTATGTGTGCAACTGTTAAATAGGAGAAACTTCTAAATCGACTGCAGCTCTTTGAAATGTATTGCTTACAAGTGAGGATGGATGGTTAGGAATGAATTGTGGGGTAGTTAGTAATATTAATAACAAAAAATGGTGACAATCAAGAGACGGTTGCTATAGTTGAATAATAGCTAACAGATTTGGATGTTGCATGGTGCTGACATACAATCTACATAAAAGTTGCTTTTTAAACTTTGGAAACACATAATAATCATAATAAAAAGTGGAGTATCATTTTGATCTCCCTGCATGGCAAGTTTTTTAGGTGAGTTGTTATTATCACGTGGCCACCCATCACCATTCTTGATGAGGTATGGCACATGGCATCTCCCTGCTGCATTTCACTAGCACCCATTTTTATTTATAATTTTTCATATAAGGGGCAAAAATGTTATAAAATTAAGATTTTTTTTTAAATTATTTTTTTTAGAGCCAACCCGAACAGGACTACAATAGCAATAAATTTCTCCATATTAAATTTTAACATAACTATATATCTATAAAATTAAATTTGAGTCTTCTTATTAAGTCGAAATAGTCACTTATCAATTAATCTATATGTTGATAAATTATTTTTCTAAAGTAAAATAAATAAATAAATAAATTTATTCATGAGTAAGCAGGCTTTTATTGAACAAATTATTTATGTGATCCAATGGCCGGGAACATGCAGCAGCATGCCTGATCTTTGATCACTGTCATCTTTTAGTTAAATTTATCATGTTTTTTTACTGGTTAGTTTTGCAATTAGGTGAGCTTACAATGATTAGGTGTTTTCTGCATATATTACAAGATGAAATTAACAATGATCTAATACAACATATAAATTTAATTAAAACCACAAACAACTATTTAAACAGTAGAACCGTCGCATATCCATGTGAAATTGATATGTACAATACTGATACATATACAAAATAAAAAATAAATTTTATTTATATTAAAAAATAAATATTATTTTTTTTTACTACAAACTTAATTTCTTCATCCCATCTCTATATTTCTAGTCCAATAAATAAAACATAAATAAAATAAGAATATATCAAATTTCATCTCATGCCATTCATAATTTTTTGGACATTAATTAATTGCTAGTATACTGGTATTTCTTTATCACTGTTGAGATCTGGCGAGTTGTTCTTGCAGGTTAATTAAGAAATTAAAGAAGGCAGGTGCTGATTCTTTGCCATTTTTTTTTATTTAAAGAAAACAAAGAATAATATTTTACTTCAATAAAAGAAGGATTGATTGTTCATTGTTATTAGACACGTTGTAGTTGCTACCCCGACCGCTGATTCTATCCTGAACTTCATACTTGTCAAACAAAACACGTTTATTATTTAATCATTTGGATCTACCTCTGATCTTCTTTGCTGGCAATCTATAATCTACTAGAAAATTAAATCTTAGAAAAAGTTACATTTTTTTTTAATGATTTTTCATCTGCTTTCTCTCTTTTTTGGTCATTCAATTGCTTTATTATTTCACTAGAATATAATTCCTACGATACTGTAAGCATTAATAAAAATTACAAAAAATTAATATAATTTTTTTATTTCAATATTAAATTTTATAATTGTAAAACAAATAAATTAAAATCTAATATTTATTTAATTTTAAGATTAAAAAATTTAATATCAAAAATTAAACATTTATTTCAATTTTTTTCATTTGAAATTTATCTCAAATATTTTAATTTATCTAAAAGATTTTAATTTGATAATTGAAATTTAAACATTAATTTTAATATTTTTTATTTAATAATAAAAAATAATTTTCATTGTTTAAAAAATTAGCATATGGTGAGATTATAGAAAACCATGTGGTGCAATAAAATGTTAGTTACTATAAATATAAATTTAGTATAATATATATATATATATTATATAAACATTTTAACATTCATATGCTATTTGTATCATTTTCTTTTCATTCAACTTATCATTTTATACTGTTTATAATTGAAATTTATTTATTTTTTCAATTTCATCAAACGATGTCCAAATTATATAAAACCCAATTAATTACAAAAGTTGTATATGATTTAAGTAGCTTAAAAAATAGTTAATGTAACTTGATTAATTAAATAGATATTTAATATTTTAGCTTTTGACAAAGATTATGAAATAAATTGAATTATTATTTACTCTTCTCGTCATGATGAAATTGTCATTTTTGCAAAAAAAAAAAAAAATCCCTCTTCAATTATCACTTTATATAATTAAAAAAAATTAATTAATTTTTTAATTATACTTTTATTATTAATGACTTAAATAATAAAATCCAAATATAGTATTAATGAATTAATATATGACATTTTAGTCTATTTAAAATATTTTTATATAATATCTAGATATTTTAATTTTTTTTAATATATGCGTATGAGCTGAAGTCGACAATTGTAACGAGACAAAAACAATAATTACAAGATTGTTTGATCTTAAATCATAATGTTACCCCTTTTATGAAATGATTTTTTTTTCAATTTTTTTAGAAAAGAGTAATTATTGTAATAAATTCTAAATTAACATTTAAATTCATATATATTTTTTAAAAATTTTTATACATTTGACAAAAACTCTTAGTAATTTAAGGCAATGTCATTTTCAAAAGAGAATAGTAATAAAAATGATGGTGGATAACATGTATTACAATTCAAGTAAAAAAAAATAAAGTTTCTAATTCACTTAAAAAAAACTTATTTTGAAAGAAAAATCATTGATCTTAAAATAACATACGTTCAAATCCAATAAAAAGCAAGGGTGTTGGTTTAAATTATAAATTATAAATTTTGTTTTTTAAAATCAAAATTAGATTTTGTTTTATATTTTTTAAAAATCCTTTTTTATATTTTTAAAAATGATATCATGATTATCAAAAAATCTAATTATTAAAAATAAATAGTAAAAAATAAAAAAACAAATGTCAAGTATAACTTTTATAATTGAATTTATAGAAAAATAAAAGAGTTAAAAATATATAAAAAAATAGAAAAATAGAAAAAAATTATATAAATTACAGTGAAAAAATTATGATAAAAAATGAAAATTCGATTTTTTACAATAATTTTTTTTTATTAATATAAAATATATTTTCAAAATCATACCTTCCAAAATTATATTTATATAGATTTCATATTTAATGTAAACCAATTTATATTTAATAAAAAAATTTTAAAACTTAATAATATTGGGGAATGTATTCTAATTTATTTAAAAAAATAAAAATAAAAAATAAAAACTATGTCAAACATTTAAAAAAAATTCAAAAGTTCAAAACCAATATCCATTATAATGGTAAAATATAGGAAAGTCAATGGTTGAATTTGTAGGAAAATTCAAAAACTCCTTTGATCAATTTACTTAATACAAAAATTGTTCAAAAAAATTTCTTAAAACAAAAGGGCAAAAACCTTTGATAACAATCCATTTAAGCATTTAAACATAAACACTCGCGAGATTCTTGCACCACGTCATCACAAAAAACAATATGATTGGTCCATCGATGTGTCCTGTCCCAATACAAACTCGTCCTACTGGGACAGCGAGTTAAATTTATTTTCATACTCGCGCGAAATGCATAGCAGGCCGACTTTTTAGGCGCCCCAGCGTAAAAAATTTTCAGTCCTTCTACCTTTTCTCTTTCCTCTGTAAGTAATTTGCAAAGCGCCGTCCCCTGGTTTGCTCCTTTTATACCTCACTTGTGTCTCGGTTTTTACAAATTTTACAGACAAGCTTTAGATTTTTTATTTGAATTACAATTGACTGTCTCTGTACAGTAATGGCTTTCGTCTCTTTCGTTGGGAGAGTTCTCTTCGCCTCTGTGTTCATCCTTTCTGCTTGGAAAGAGTAAGCCCTAGCAGATCTGCTATTCTTAAAAAGAAAATTTGTTATGCTTTATTTTTGAGGTTTAATTTATTTTATTTTTTTAACAAATTGTTTGAGTTAAGAGTCTGTTTGGATGCTGAGAAAAGCGAGGAAAAGCATATCCAAAAGTATAAAAAAGAAAAAAAAAAAGGAAGCTGAAATCTTTTTAAATGTGTGTCTTGATGTTGAGATTTTTAGTTTTTGTTTCTCTGTCTTGTGAAGGAGACAAAAACAGTGGAAGTGAAAACTGAAATAGTAGTTAAATATGTGTGGATGATGAGATGTTCATGGTGGACTTTTTGGAGATTTATTTTTTCGCTCTGCTCGTGTACTCAATGGATTCATGATTCTTGGAATGTTGGTTTACTATACTCATTTATAACCGAGTTTGTGTTTCATGGTTAGGTTGGGCTTCTATTGAGAAGGTCTTTAAAATATTTGAGGCTTTGGATCTGACTGTTCCATTTTCCATTGTTAGCCTTTCCTTTTAAACGTTAAATTTAAATTTTTGCTAATTCTGTTACATGATCCATAGCATCAGGCTACTTGCTGCTACTTTTATAAAAATTTGGTGCGCTTAATTTTGGGGTAGGGGTTAGCCTCAGATTTTTTTTTCTTTTCAAAAAGTAATTTATAGTCTTACCGTTATGATTTTTTCTATTGTTAGGTCTTGAATTTTGGCCCCCAGTCATTGAGGCTTTCCGAATTAGTTAATTCTTGTTGACTTGTTCTTCATTGATGTATTATGTACATTGTTTTCCTTTTGGCATGAAAATGAATGAAAGTGTCGATTGAAGTAGGTCTTGCTTAATTCATTTGGAAAAAAGATAATAGATTTTGGTTAGATTAAATAAGTTGTTATATAACTATTAACTGTTAAAATGGATGCTATTTTTCTCCTTCATAAATACTGTGCAGAACAATTTCCAGATTTTTGAGTTGATAATGACATAATGATTGATATATGTATTTCTATATTGGAGTATATATCAGTGAGGAGCTGGACCGTGCTGTTATAAAACTAATTTGTATGCTCTTTTTATTACTTTACCACTTGCAAGTAGCAATGCTGGTTTTATTTATTTTTTTTTTTTACAATTCTGTTTATTTCCGAAGTAACTGATGAAATATTTCACTTTTTAATAAGATGATGTCTGATATCTTGACGCTTTGTGACTCTGTAATTAAGATTTCATTGGGATGTGTTGATCCTGCTGCTATTAATTTTTTTTTAAAAATTTCTTTATGTCAGTAAAATGCTTTTCATGTCCTAAGGTCTTAAGATGCAGAGTTTGTGTTTAGCCATAATTGTGAACTTGTTTTGTTGGTTATTAAGCTCATCTTGGACCGACGTTGTTGTTGATCATAGGTTCAATGATTTTGGTATTTATGGTGGGCCAGCAGCAGAATCCTTGGCTCCAAAATTCAAAATCTTATCAAAACACTTGTCATCTCATACTGGGCTTCAAGTGCCACCTGTTGAAGTGAGCGATGCCTTATTTTGATGCTGCTTATTCTGTTTTCTTTAGGAATTCTGTTTGAATGTTTTAACCCTTGTGGCTGTTACTTGCAGATGAAGCATGCAGTTGCTCTTCCTATAGCCTTAAAGGGTGTTGGAGGCCTTCTTTTCATTTATGGCAGTTCTCTTGGTGCCTATCTTCTGGTGTGTATTTCTATACCTTCTTATTTTTAATGGCAGTTCACTGTGCTGAACCAAATTAAGAATTAATTTCTTTCTTGCGCAGCTTCTGCACCAGGCAATTGTTACACCCGTGTTATACGACTTTTACAACTATGATGCTGGCAAGAAAGAATTTAATCAGCTTTTCGCAAAGTTCACTCAGGTTAGCAATTCCAAATGTTGTGCTAAAGTTTTTCCTAACTTTATGTATTTTCTTGAGTCAATTTCTTCCATGAATTTTTCATTGTATGCCACTGGTATGCATCTGATAACAGGAAAAAAATGATGATGCATTTGTTTATATGTTTTGCAGAACTTGGCACTGTTTGGGGCATTGCTCTTCTTCATTGGCATGAAGAACTCTATTCCACGTAGACAACTTAGGAAAAAGGCTCCCAAATCAAAGACAATGTAGAAAAGAGGACCTTTGAGGATACGGAGGTTTAGCTTTTTTGCCAGCTTCTTGATGTTGATTTTGCCATAGATAGTTTTGTATGGTTGTATCAGATTTTCCATTATTAGAGGTTAAAATTAAAACGTAGAGGCGTTTTTCAGTTGTTCCGAAGTTGTGATATTTTTATGTACTCTGCCATACATGGGCACAATTGAGGTTTAGTTATGATCCATTGTTGTCCAATGCTCTTTTAGATTTGCTGGTATATCCAATTCAAACAGGAGGCTCAAGTGTAAATGTTGTACATTAACTCCTTGAATGGTAGCAATTAGCTATTGACTTCAGTTGCCAGTCGAAGCTGGCATAATTTTCAGTGAAGTGCGCATAGCTGAAACTGGCACGCTAGCTTAGGAGTGGCTAGTAGCTATTGCGGCTCAATTTTCAGAGTTTTTAACTCTGGCTATTTTCTTTACCAGCTGCCCGCAAGTTTTCAACAAATAGTTTACCCGCTTATCTATGTTTGATCACTTAATTGTTTAACTTTGTGTCCAGGTTTCAGGCATGAGGAATCAGTACTCTTTCAGGCCAGTATATTGACAATCTGGTATTTGGTAATTCAGATTGTTGAACTGTAGCAGGGTATCCGTCATCGTCCTGTTGCCATTGTCTTTTCCTATATATCTATCCTACTTGGGACCCTATTTCTCGTTTTTGTTTCTACTGCTGACGCTGTGATGCTCAAGAATCAAGATGAGTTGTGGAGACGAGATAGATCAATTCCTTCACCTATGTTCTCAAGAGTAGATAATGATATGATACACGGAAATTCTTTATGATGGAAATACCTCTGAAAAAAGAAAATGGCAGCCATTAGTGATCGAGCAAAGAAATTAATAGAATTATTTTTTTTTGAAAAGAAAATGATTAAAAAAAAAGAAAATTTGCTATCCAGGGAACTGCACCTTTAGCACGCTTAGTGTAGTGTGTCCAGGGAACTGGCCCTGGATACACTAACAATCTCATGATCTGTAGAGATATGCTGATGGAGATTAACTCTGTTTGAGCTATTATGAGAAGCCTTCGGGCTTAAACCAAATTACTTGGAAGAGATGGATTATGTAGAGGGATACTCATTCCTGTGTCATTACTATCCACCATGTCCTCAACCAGAGTTGACATTAGGTACAAGCAAACAGGCTGATAATGATTTTGTTACTATTAAAAGACCAAATTGGAGGCCTTCAAGTTCTTCATCAGAATCAATGGATTGATGTTCCTCCCATTCCTGAAGCCCTTGTTCCTAATGTTGGAGATCTTTTACAGGTAAGTGTTTGATGAAAATATAACAAAATTTTCTTTCAATATAATATATATATATAATGATGGAATAGAAATTGAATGTAGGAGAAAAAATTTTTTAAGAGAAAAAAATTATAGGCTAATTGAAGATAAAATTAAATATTTAATATTATAGTAAAATTTAAATTTTTTATTATTTTATATCACTTATTAAATTTTTTATATTTTAAAATTTTAAATCTATTAATTTATTTAGATGATTTTATTAAATTAAATTTTATAAAAATATTATTTTAAATGAGAATATTAATTTTATCCAATTTATAATTAAATTATAAAATTCTAGTATTAATTTGAATACTGAATTACAAAAATCTAAACATTAATAGTGCAGCAAAAGTTAATAATATATATATTTATATATTTATAATTATATAAATTTTAAAATTTAAATGATGGAAGGAGGGGAGAGGGGTCCATTGTGCCCGAACCTCCTGCCTCCGCTATTGTATATACAAAAGAAAAACTCGCACGATATTGTAAATATTTTTATTTTTTAAAATATTATAATAATTTTAAATAAATAATTATAATTTATAAAATAAAAAATAAACTTAATAAATATGTGACAAATCTAAAACAAATAATGTTTAATTATCAAATTAAAAAATATAAATAGATTTGTGACTTTATGATATTATCATAATAGTTCATATAAATAATATAAATTATTCATCAAATCAAATTCATCAACATCATCAATAACAAATAAAAAAATGACATAAAAAATTAAAATTATAACACAAACAATAAAAAATAGCAACCTAGCAAATTTAATTTGAATTTAACATATATGTTTTAATTTAGTTTAAAAAATTAGAATAGTGGCAATATGAGAATGAAACACATAATGAAAAACTATATTATTAAGTATTTATTTATTTAGTATAATAATAAATTAGATTCTACACAACAAACATTTGTACATTATATTTTTTTTCTTGTGAAATAAATGTTAATTTCAATTAAATATCACAAAACAATTTAAACAAAAAAAAACATTTAAACAATTTATTTAATCGAAAAATATATTTAAAATATAAATAGATTTAAAATTATCGTGAAAATATTGAAATAAATTTATTTAAAATAGAAAATGTAATACCTGGTATTTTTCTAAAGTAATAATATAAAAATATATATAATAAAAATAAATAATATAGTATGTACAATAAATTAATCAAAAAATGTGTGTATATTAATAACGTGATTTATTAAATAAATAAAATATGTGTTGGATTATTTTAAAAAAAATTTAATATCACTGTGGTTCCTAGGTTAGTAAAGAATAATAAAAAGTAGTTTACCATCAAGCTAGATAGCTTATGCTTGTTTAAGTACTATACTAAATAATATTTAAATTATTAATAAACTTATAAAAATAATAATATTTATTTATAAAATAAATAATTATGATGATTAAAAAATAAATATATATTACCAATAATTAGTAATAAATATATATATATATAATAATTAAAGTTAGTATATTAAATTAAAAAAATATAATTTAAATAATAATGACTATATTAATATAGTGGTAAAATTTTTTGACCAACTAATAATAATAATAATAATAATAATAATGTGGAATAATTAGATAAAATAGTAATATTATTAATAATATATATAGTGGAGTGTATAATAATATCAATAAAATAATAATAAAAAATAATAATATAAATAATAAAAATATATATATAATAATATAAATTAGATAAAGACACAACCTTAAATATAAATCATCAGTTGTAAAATGAGTGGTCTTAGTATTAAATTTTTTTTATTTTAATTTAAATGGATTATTAATTAAAGAAGGAAGAAAGAAAATTTGATGAAAAGAAAAAGAAATAGAGAAGGAAATAAGAAAGAAAGAAAAAACGAGAGAGAACGATAGAAAGATTGGAAAAATTTAAATAGAAGTTAGTTCGGAACAATAGAGGGAGAGGAAAAAATTCTTGGAGTACTAAATTTTATTAGCTCTGTTCGACGTCTTCCGGCCATCATCAAGTAATACGCACCGGCCATTAGCAAAGTCAACTCGCCAAACTTTCTAATGTCATCAATATCTCCGTGAACCGTCACACGCGCCGCCCGAAGTGCTAATCGGAGCTCTCGCCGACATCAATTTTGAATGCTGTTTCTGACCACTTTCCGACAATATCTTCCGGTGACACAAATATTTTTAAAATCATCTCGTCTTAAGCTTCGATTTGGTATATTACTTGCGAATTATATATAAAATTTTAAAAATTTATATATACACATGTAGTTATATTTTTATACATAAACAGTAATTAAAATTTTAATTAGTTAAATTTTAATTTAATAGAAAATTTAAGATTTAATTTTGATGACAACATTATGATAAATAAGAAATGACTAGAGAAAAATGAATTTTGAATAAATATAAATAAAAGTAGTGAAAATAATGAATAGTTAGTTAAAATTTAGAAAATTATTAAATTAGAAATTATAGTTGATTAATTATTATTGTTAAAAGGAAAATAAGAATGAAAGACAATTAAAATTGCTAAAATTATATAGGCAGTAAATTAAAATAAATTTTAATATTAAATATAATTAAAATAATTAAATATTGAGTTTTAAATATTATTAGTAAATTGTAAAATAAATTAATATATAATTTGAATTAATGAGATTATAAATTAGTAGTTATTTGTTAGTTAGTGAATTTAAAATTATTATCGAATTATGATTAAGAAATTTTGTTAATATACAATGAATTATTAATATATATATATATATGTAAATGAATATTAGCTTTAGAATAAAAAAAATAATTATGATAAGGTCAAGATCAATTCTTAAAATATAAATTTTGTTAGTAAATTATAAAATTATTTGGATGTATTTTAGATATAAGGATATAAATAAATTTATGAAATTAATAAGTAAATTGAAGGATAATAAATTATTAGTTTGTTAAAGTAAATTATATTAAATACTACTATTAAAGTATTATCTAAATAAGAGTTTTATTTACATATTAGTAATTTTTTAGTATATTATTTAAAGTCTACTAAATATTTACTTAAATAATTATATTGTTATTATTATTATTATTATTAAAAATTAATATATATTGATTATTATTAAACCATAGTAGTTATTAAAACATACTATCAAGTAGTAGTTAAATATTAAGATTTATTATGATTACGGTGATTAGATATTATTATTATTAAATTTATTATAATTATTATTACTAGTAGTAAATATTAATTTTAGTATCAATATTGTTAATACTTTTACTATAATTATTTTAATTATTAAAATTTAATATTATAAAGTAAGAAAAATTAAAGTAAATAATATTATTCTATTTAAAAGATATATTTTGTATATATATATTATTAAAATATTTTCACTATTATTTTGATTGTAATAATTTAATATTTTTAGAAAGTCAAAACGAATAAATTATTAATTATAAATAAAGGATTATTATAAAATTATTCTCTTATAATTATTCATCATTAATTTAGTATATAATTTTAATATTAAATGAATAACTTGTGAGTAAACTAAATAAATATTATTAAAAATTTAATAAAATATATTTATTAGTAACATTAATATTATAACAATTATTAAATTATAAGAATAAATGAATTAAATTAATTATAATTTAAAATATTTTAAATACTCAATATTTTTTTAGGAATTATGGATAAGTTAAAAAAGACTATATAAAATAATTAGATAAATATTATCGATATTTTATTAGAATTTAAGATTAATTTTTATATATGTCTCATATCACGCATATTATAATTTTTAATAGTTTTAGAATAATTTTTAGTTAATAATTATTCTTATATCACTCTAGCAGTGAATACAACAGCTGAAATAAATCATAGAGGTGAAACAATTAGATTTATAAATTTAACATTTGGTTAAGGTGAGTGGATAAATATGTAATATTATATTTTTATATAATTTTGAGAAAAATATTTATTATGTAAATTTATTTACAGTGATGATTTATTTCTGAATATTAATTATTTTCTTATTAAGTGAGAATAAATAATAGTAGTTTAAATTATTATATGTGTAAATGATTGATTTTATTATATTGATAAATTAGTTTATATACACTTTTTTATAAATCTGTCTGATCGCACATTGATGACGAGTGTTTAAATTTATAAAATTATTATTCTGTTTATTTATAAATAGTATGCAATGATTCAGAAAGACTTATATTAATTATGTTATCAAGAGAAATTTAAAAGAGCGATGTCCTGTTAAAAATCTTGAGTATGGCTGTGTTTATGGACAATGTTTGAGACTATCCAATGAAGTAATAATCTGTAAATCTTACTAAGGATAGAGTATGCTCTGTATGAAACTTACAACTCAGGCTGATCCTGTTTCGATACATCAGAAATATTTGTGGTTCTTTGAGGTGTATAAGCTGAAAACCAGACAGTAAGTGCTACTGGTGCTGAACAGACCAAAGAAAGTCTGTGGTGCCTGGTATAACAACACATTGTACCTCTCTTAGAGAACTGTGTATTCCCGGTGTGGTGAGCTTTGATTTTTAATATCCATACACCCCAAAGAACACATATGTACTGAAGTTATTTTTCATTAGACTTGCAAAGTAAGTTATCATATGCTCTTGGATTGAAGTTGGAACAGTAAGGATTTATATTTGAGTGTATATAAAAGACAACTGAGAATAAAATTATATTAAGCTGAGCTATAGATAATGTTTATAATACATTTATTATTAAACTTTATTTGTTCTCCCTGTTATATACTTACTTATTCACTGAATAGTTGGACTCATCCCATTATTATTAATATTTTCAGATATTTTTGAAGATCAACTTGGTAGACTTCATTAGAGCATAGACTCTTAAATTTAAAATTCTTCTGTATATAAAAAGGTTAGGCCAACAGATTAATATTTTCAGTTTGATTTTAGTTTGAGAATTATTTAAATTTTATTTAGAATATCTTTAATAATATAAATGATGTAATAAATATTATAAATGATCATATACTTGTGAGGAAGATGGATTAAATGAGTTGTGAATTGAGATTTATAGTAAGATATGTTCACCGTAGCTTTGGAGAGTTGGGGGTGTGACAGAAAATAAATATATAAAAAATATATTTTATATTTACATCTAACTTGATCATTTTCTCAATTTGATAATTAAGATTAAAATGAGAATAAATAAAACTTTAATCAATATTTTTGTTTTTCGGTTAAATGGGCTGCTCAAACAATTGTTCAGAAGTAATTAATAGTTTCCAATTAATTTATTATGTAGAATCCAAGAGTTCCTTTTATAATAGAAAGAGATATCTTAAAAATTGGTTTTTTTTATGTTGATTTTAATTTTTAAAATCCATTTTAAAATAAAAATATTAATAATAATATTTTTTTTATTAAATTTTATAGTTTTTATTATTAAGGGATTATTTATTTTAAAAATGAAGTTATATCTCAAATAAAATAAAAAATGAAAGATTTAATTGGATATTTTATTAGGGTACAGAGGTTGTGATATACATTTGTATCATTTTTCTTTATATATACACATATATGAAAATATAAAAATAGATTTTAGAGAAGATTTCCTTAAGAAATACCCTAAAAATCAATTTATTTTTAAAAAATCCACTTTTTTTTGAATATTCATTTTTCAACTTTTAATTTAAAAAATAACATATTTTCAGAGTCTATATTTAATATGCCAAAAAATCTCATATATACATACATACATATATATATATATATATATATATATATTGATTGGTGGTAAAGAAATAAAATCTCCTCAAAGATATGTATTTTGTATATTGAAAATATATAAAAGTTATAAGTTAATTTGAAAAAATTTAAAAAAGTGACATAAAATATAATTTTCTCATTTTAAAATGCTCACAAACATGTGTTAAATTGCTATATAAATTTAGTAGTTGATTATCTATTTTTTCATATTACATAAAAGTTAAGTATTGAAACTCTATAGTTTTACTTTTTTTAAAAAAAAAAGTTTTCAATGAACTGAAATATATATATATATATAATTTCTATATGTACAAATTTCGAACTACTATGCATAGTATAATTATGATAACAATTTAAAATTGGCACGCATTAAGAATAGAATAATTAAAATTTTTTATTTTTATAATAGGAAGCTCCTCTTTAAGAGTTTCATAGAGAATAAATATAGATAATTTTAACATATATTTCTCAAAGACTTAATTTTAATAACAATTCCTACTACTTAAAGTAATATGTGAAAATTCATTTTACATTTATTTATTCACGAATTATTTTCTTTATTTTAATTTTATGGCAAAATACTTGAAATTATAAGTAGGATAAATAAAAAAATTGATTAAATTGAAAATTAAATTTAAATTGACTAAATTAAACAAAAAATTAGAAAAAATCAAACTGATAATTTAAATTTAAATTTTTAATTTTCAATATTTTTGGTTTTCAATTTTAATTTTATTTGTAAAAATAATTTCATTTAGTTAATCAAACTAAACAATTTTTATATACTAAGTAAAAAGTATATTATATATAATATATAACATATAGTTATTAGAAATTATATACATTAAACTATTTTAATATGATTATATTTAGATTTAAAATATGTATTTTATTTCTTAATTGTGTCTTTGCTAAAATTCATTATTGTAATAAGTTATATTTATTAAAATTTCATTTTATTATATAATAAAACTGTTAAAATTGAAAATATTAGTTAACAATTTATTTTATACTATTAACCAATAATTGGTAAACTATTTATTTATAGTTTAATTTCAAATTATTTTTTTAAATGAAAACTATTAATTTGATTTTTAAGCTAAGCAAATTGCAAGAGGAAAAATTTTTGAATTACCTTTTTATTCAAATTTTTGAATAAAAAGATAATAAAACTCACAATCTAGTGAAAAAGGAGATAGCATTGTAGATTGAAAATTAAAAGCAATTTTTTTTATTTAAAATATTTTTTTGCTTTTTTTAAGAAAATTTATTAAGTATATTATACAATGATATAACATTTGATGCAATATGTATATATAGAATATGAATTAATGATTTTAAAGACTGGTTAAAAAAAGTATTAAATAATAATTTTAATCAAAATATTATTTAGTATAAAATACTTTTAAATATAATTGATTCATTTATAAATAGATAAAAAAATTATTTTAGTAAATAATTTCTGAAAAAAAGATGTCAACCCATACTTTCTAATAAAATTGAGGGGCATATTTATACATTTTAACGAAAAATTAAACTCAGTTAACTGTGATTAACTTTTTATTAAAAAAAGGACTAATTTATCAGTTTTTTAAAATTTTAAATATATAAAGGAGTCAAAACAAACTTTGATGATCAATCCACACCTTCACACAAATTTCATGGGATTTTTGTACCTTTTTCTCCTTTTTAGCATTTTTTTTTCTGCCAGACCCAAGACTTTATGAACAGTTACAATCAAAAGAGAATTCTAGAAATGTTCAAGTGGTCTGCAAACTTAGTTGATATGCACAACACGGCTAGGTTAGGCCGGATTTTAAAGAGAGCATGTTAGGCCTTGGGTTTTTTCTACAAAATCCGAGGTATCTTGGGTCGAATTTTAGGCCCGAAGTAAATTACCTCAAGACTTGGTCCGAGGTAGATTTTATTTTTTTAAAAAATAATATTTTAGTTGTATTTTTTTTCAAGTTTTATAAATAATTACATATATGTATGTTATTTTGGTTGTCTGATTTTATTCGGTTGCTTGTCTTTATTGATATTGATTTTTTTTCATAAATAATTACGTATGTGCATAATTTTTTTTATAAATAATTACATTTATTTATAATATTTTGGTTGTATATTTTTATTTGGTTGCATGTTTTTGTTAGTATTGATTTTTTTCATAAATAATTACATATATGTATAATGTTTTATGCAATATAAATTATAAAATGTAAAACAATCGGTGAAGAATGTTTAAAAAAATAAGTTGAAAATTTGTTTGGGCTTGAGTGGCTTGAACCATTAAAGCCACAAGTCGAACTTTGGGCTTCTATTTCGGGCTTTTGACAAAAATACAAGAAAAATTAAAAATAATTTCAAATTTATCATAATTAAAAAATATTTATTAAAATATCAAAATTTATAAAATATTTACTAAAATATTATATTTTTATTAGTTTACAAAGAGTTTATAAATTTTACCCAGTTTATAATGAGTTTATTATAGTTTATAATAAAATGACTAAAATATCTCTGATGAAAAAGTAAAATTTTTTAAAAATGTGGTGAATGATATCATTTTTCTTTCTATTTATAGCCTGAAGATTACTCGGGTCGATACTTGGATAAGGGCCAAATCTGGCCCGAGTACAACCCTAACAAATCCTTCAAAATATAAAAAATTCAGAATGTGAGATTGAGGGTGTTTACAGTTCAATAATATGAATTGTTAGCTCTAAATCTAAACTTGAATGTATATATCAACTTTAATAATTTTGTGAATTAGAACCTTGCAAACTTGAAACTGTTGAGTTTGGGTATTCCCTCCTATGTGGTAAAAATCCATTGTCAAGTAAATTCACTTCAAATTCAGGGGTATTTTTTATTTTTCACCCAAAAGATATTTTTGTCTTTTCACTTGGGATATTAAATTAACATTTCCAACAAAATTGTGTGGGTAGTGTGTCTTTCATCATTTTCATAAAAATCAAAAAGGGAAACAAAGAGTGAGAGAAGAAAAGAAGAGAAAAATTCAGTTTGAGCTACTTATCTTCTGACGAAGATCCGACCTTAAAACTTGCTCCATTTGGGCTAATTTTTGATGGAAAGGTATAAGACTGTATGTTCTTCATTCTGAATGGTGGGATTCTGTTTTTGAAATTCAGAAGTTGAGGTTTTGTTGTCAAAACCGTGTTGTTCTTCTGGACATTTCCAGCACTGTCGAGCTTCACCATTTTCAACGGTTGGGTGATCATCCTTTGTCTGATCGAGCTTCAAGTTCTTTATTCTGAACGGTGGAGATTGAATTTTAACTGTTAGAACTTTTTTCAGAAATTGTTAGAACAGAGAACTTTGTTGTGATTCTCTCTTTGTATTGTTCTCTACTTATTGTGTTGGTATGATGTTGAGTCTTTGATTTCTGGTTATTGTGATTGCTGAAAATTTATAAGACATTATTTGCAATAGTGTATTTCACTTGCTTAGATCGGCAGGAGGTCTCGTGATTTTTTATCCTTCACACCGAAGGAGTTTTTTTTGCCACGTTAAAGAAATTATTGTGTTCATGTGGTGAATTATTTTTGATTGATTATTTTAGGCAGCCTATACATGTTATAGATGCTGCAATTTTTGTTCATTGTTACTCCTAGTAGATTTACTTAAGTGGGGAAAGTTTATTGTCTTGTTGTCGTGATCGCTTCCTTCCCAATACAGTGGTATCAGAGCGAGGTTAATTTGTTAATTGGGTGTAATTTGCTTATGTGAATAATGAAGGTAAATTTGAGTAAAATGATTTATTTCGATGGCACAAACTATCACAGTTGGAGAGGGAAGATGAATGATCTTCTACATTTAAAAAGATTACATTTGCTAATTTTTACTACTAGTAAACCTGAGTCCAAAACTGATAAAGAATGAGAATTTGAGCATTTGCAAGTTTGTAGCTTTATTCGATAATGGGTTGAAGATAATGTGTTGAATTATATTGCTAATGATACACATGCCAAAACTCTGTGAGACAAGCTTGAATCTTTGTATGCTTTTATGACAGGTAATAATAAGTTGTTCTTGCTTAAACAAGTTATTCATTTGCAGTACAAAGAAGGGAGTTCGATTCTTGATTATGTGAATGCTTTTTATGGTATCTTTGAATAGTTGTCTGATATGGGTGTGAAATTTGATGAAGAAATTATGGGACTCTAGTTGTTAAATACACTTCCTGACTCTTGGAAGAATTTTTAGGTGTCTTTGACAAATTCTGCTCTTGATGGTGTTGTAACCATGTATGTGAAGAGTGGCATTTTGGATGAAGAAGTGAGAAGAAGAACTCATGGGACTTCCACATTACAATCAAATATCTTGGTTACTGAAGACAGGGAGAGAAGTAGAAATAAGAGTTAAGACCAGAGTAACAAAGGCAAAAGCAGAAGTAAATCGAAGTCTAGAAGTAAATCGAAGTCAAGGTATAAGAACCTTGAATATTACTATTGTGGTAAACCGGGACACATTAAGAAGTATTGCTACAAGAGGAAAAGGGAGAACAAAGGAAACAAAGGCAAGCAAGAAAAGAAGGGCAATAATGACAACAATGATCGGGTCATAATTGTTACTCCAGTTGATTTGGCAGTTGTTCATGATGAAGATATAATTAATGTTGCCAGCAATGAAATTCTTTAGGTACTTGACAGTGGAACTACACACCATGTTGCTTCAAGGAGAGAACTCTTTACATCCTACACTCCAGGTGATTTTGGAGTTTTACGGATGGATAATGATACTGTATCCAAAGTAGAGGGCATTGGCAGTGTTACTGTGGAAACTAACCTTGGCATGAAGTTGGTACTTAAGAATGTTAATCATGCACCAAATGTGAGGTTGAATTTGATTTCTTGTGAAAAATTGTATCATGATGGATATGGCACCAATTTGTTTGAGCATGGCACGATTTATAAAGGTTGTTTGACTGTGGCTAGAGGGCTTAGAGCTTCGAGCTTGTATTGGTTACAAACTAGAATCCCTATAAATCTAGTGAATGCAGTCGAGAGTGATGGCTCTTCAGATTTATAGCACAAGAGGCTGAGTCACATTAGTGAGAAGGGGCTAAATATTCTAGCTAAGAAGAATTTGCTCTCTGGTCTGAAAGGTGGAGAGCTAGAGACTTGTGTTCATTGTTTGGCTAGAAAACAGAAAAGGGTGTCCTTTAAACATCATCCTCCTTCCAGAAAGGGTGAGTTGCTTGAGTTAGTACACTCGGATTTATGTGGTCCTTTGAAAGAAAAGTCATTTGGTGGTGGATAATACTTTGTGACTTTTATTGATGATCACTCAAGGAAGCTTTGGGTTCTTGTTTTAAAGTCAAAAGATCAAGTGCTTGGTGCATTTAAAGAATTTCATATTTATGCTGAGAGAGAGACTGACAACAAGTTGAAGTGTGTTCGCACTAATAATGGAGGTGAATATTGTAGACCTTTTGATGCATATTATAAAAAGCATGGTATTAGACACCAGAAGACACCTCTGAAGATTCCAAAATTGAATGGCTTGGCAGAAAGGATAACAGAACATTGATGGAGAGAGTTAGATGTGTACTTTCAGATGCTAAACTACCTAATTCATTTTGGTTACATATGTTCTCAATCTGACTCCTGCCATTGTTTTGCAGAATGATATTTCCAATAGTTTTTGGTATGGTAGGAAGCCTTCCTATGACCATTTGTAGGTATTTAGTTGCAAATATTTTATCCATGTCCCTAAAGATGAATGGTCTAAGTTAGATTCTAAGACTAAACAATGTATCTTCATTGGATATGGTCAAGCTGAGTTTGGCTACTGGTGTTATGATCATGTTGAGAAGAAACTTGTCAGAAGTAGTGATGTGATCTTTATAGAAGATTAGACTATTGAAGATATTGGCAAAGTGGAGAAGACAAAGCCTTAGACTCAAAGTTTGATTGATTTAAATCAAACTCCTTCAACTTCTACACCTGATGCAGTTGATGATGAGAATCAGGTTGATCTGCAAGATGATACTCAAGATGCATGTGAGATTAATGTTCCTATTGATGATGCTGTTGATGATCATCATGAGGTGCTTCGTGAGCAGGAAGAAGTTATAGTCAGGAGGTGTACCAAAGACCGTATGCCATCTACTAGGTACCCACCTAATGAGTATGTGTTGTTGATAGATACAGACGAGCCTGAATGCTATCAAGAAGCTATTAAGAGTGAGGAGAAGGCTAAATGGGTTGCAGTTATGAATGATGAAATACAATCCTTGTATGATAATAAGACATTTGAACTGATGAAGCTTTCTAGGGACAAAAAAGCCTTGAAGAATAGATAGATCTATATGGTGAAGCAAGAAGATAATTCATCATCTCTGCGGTTGAAAGCCAGATTAGTTGTCAAGGGCTTCAGTCAGAAAAAGAAAATTGATTTTGAGGAGATTTTCTCACCAGTAGTCAAGATGTCTTCTATTCGAGTTATAATGGGGTTGGCTGCTACTCTTGATTTAGAGATTGAATAGATGGATGTGAAGACTGCTTTCCTCCATGGTGATTTAGAGGAGGAGATTTACATGGAGTGACCAGGAGGTTTTATGATGAAGGGAAAAGAAGACCATGCTTACAGACTGAAGAAGAGCTTGTATGGTTTAAAACAAGCACCGAGGTAATGGTACAAGAAGTTTGAGTCTTTCATGGTTCAACAAGGCTATAAGAAGACTACTTCTGATCACTGTGTTTTTGTGCAATAATTTTCTGACAATGACTTCATCATTTTGTTGTTGTATGTTGATGACATGCTTATTATAGGTCCTAACTCTTCAAGAATTAAGAACTTGAAGATTGAGATGAGCAAGTCCTTTGATATGAAGGATTTGGGGCCAGGAAAGTAGATTCTTAGCATAAGAGTTATTCATGATAAGAAATGTAAGAAGTTATGGCTATCATAAGAAAGGTATGTTGAGAATGTACTACAGCGGTTCAATATGACTAGGGTAAAAGCTGTAAGTACACCTCTTTCCTCATCTCTTAGATTGAGTGTGAAACAATCTCCTTCTAATGAGCAAGATAAGAATACATACAAAAGGTTCCTTATGCATCTGTAGTAGAAAATTTGATGTATGCCATAGTTTTTATAAGACCAGATGTAGCTCATGCAGTTGGTACAATTAGTAGATTTCTTTCTAATCCAGAAAAAGAGCATTGGAATGCATTCAAGGGGATTTTAAAATATCTCCGTGGCACTTCTAGTTTGAAGTTGTGCTATGGGACTGATGAGCCTATGCTTTGCGGTTATACAGATTCTTATATGGCTGGAGATATTGATTCAAAAAAGTCTACTTCTGGTTATTTGATTATCTTTGCAGGGGGAGTTGTGGCATGACAATCCAGGTTGCAAATATGCATTGCTTTGTCTACCACGGAGGCTGAATTCATTACAGCCATAAAAACTTGTAAGGAGATGTTGTGGATGAAAAAGTTCATGAATGAGCTTGGGTTCGCTCAGAAGAGATATGTGCTATTTTGCGATAGTTAGAGCGTTATTCATCTTGGTAAGAATCCTACTTTTTATAGTAGATTAAAATATATTGATATGATGTATCACTGGATCTATGATGTTTTGGATTCTAAGTTCGTTGAGCTTGAAAAAATACATACAGATTATAATGGTGCTGATATGTGCACCAAAGCTCTACCAAGAATGAAATTTGAAGTATGTCATTTGAGTGTCGGTTTGACATCCTCTTCCACATAGTCGAGAAGGGGGAGAAGAAAGGAGTATTTTTGTCTTTTCACTTGGGATATTAAATCCCCATTTCTAGCATAATTGTGTGGGTGGTGTGTCTTTCATCATTTTCATAAAAATCAAAAAGGAAAACAGAGAGTGAGAGAAGAAAGGAAGAGAAAATTCAATTTGAGCTACTTGTTTTCTGACGAAGATCCGATATGAAATTTGCTTCATTTAGGCTGATTTTTGGTGGAGAGGTATAAGATTCTATGTTCTTTATTCTGAACGGTGGGATTTTGTTTTGGAGATTCAGAAGTTGAGGTTTTGTTATCAAAATCATGTTGTTCTTCTGAGCGTTTTCAGTACTGTCGAGCTTCACCATTTTCAACTGTTGGGCTGTCATCCTTTGTCTGATCTAGCTGTTTTTTTGGTGACCTTTTTCTTAAATTCTTGTACTTTATTCTGAAAGCTGGAGATTGAATTTTAACGGATGGAACTTTTCCAGAAATTATTAGAACAGAGGACTTTGTTGTGATTCTCTCTTTATGTTTTTCTCTATTTATTGTGTTGGTATGATGTTGAGTCTTTGATTTCTGGTTGTTGTGATTGCTAGAAATTTGTAAGACACCATTTGTGATTGTGGATTTCATTTGCTTAGACCGGCAGGAGGTCTCGTGGTTTTTTATCTTTCACACCGAAAGAGTTTTTTGTCACTTTAAAGAAATTCTTGTGTTTATATGGTGAATAGTTTTTGATTAATTATTTTGGGCAGCCTATACATATTTTAGGTGCTGTAATTTTTGCTCATTGTTACTCCTAATAGATTTACTCAAGTGAAGAATATTTATTGTCTTGTTGTCGTGATCGCTTCCTTCCCAATAGAAACTTTGGTTAATTTATTTTCAGATTCGATTCTTCGACTAACTTAAACTTGTTATTAAGTTATATAAGAAAAAAAAAAAATTTAATCCCGATAATATCCACTAAAGCATGTGTATAAAATTCATAAAAACAACTATAACATTCATAAAAATAATTCACATTAAAAAATAATATGAAAGAACAAATAACACATCCAATAGTTAGATTATAACAAACAACGATATAATCTTGAATAATTAAGAAATAAGAGTAACATAGTTGAACAATTATATTTTTTTTTTTGAAGAGTAAAAGAGAATGATTCACCATAATACATGAGGCCACATCAAGAAAAAAAACACGACGAAAAGAAAATGTTGGATTCTAATTTATTATTATGAAAAGCTCATCTATGTACTTAAACAAGGTAAAGAAAATAAATTAACGGAATTTTATTTTTTCTATTAATCAGAATTATTAATATAATTTTTTTTTCTAATCCAGCCATAAGAATTAAAAATTAAGATATAAATATAATACAAAATAAAATTTAAACTACTACTATTATTTTAAAACTAGTTGCAAGACTATGTATTAGCACAAACTTTTTTATGTGTTTTATTTTAATTTATTATATGTCTTATTTAATTTATATATTCGAATAATATTTTAAAATACATAAATTATTATTATTATTCTATTAATTTAAATAGATATAAAAAATACTAAATGTGAACATAGTATAATAGGACTATACTATTAAATATTGTTGTAATTCACTTTTTGTGCCTTCTCAATTATAAAAAATATTTATAAACATGACAATAAAAAATATTTATATACATGACAATATTTACTATATGTTCATTATCTATTGATAACTTATATTATCATATAATTTTTTGGAAAAAATTATATCGCTTATTACATTCTTAATTCACTATAGTTAAATTAATTTATTTTTTCACGCACTATCAATAAATAAACTTTTTTTTTCTACATGACAATATTTTCTACATACTTAATATTTAATAATAACTATGTTATATATTTAAAAATTTTCATCACTTATTAATTACTTATCTCATCTCTCTCTCTGTCTCACACACACACATATACATATATATGTATATATGTATATTCATTTTATTTACTTAATATTCTATATTAATTATTAACATTAACATATTAGATATTTTAAAAGTTTATTTGTATTATCTAATTTAAAATTTTATATGTTTATATATTTTTAGTTAATTGGAATTATGTAAATAAAATAAATATATATGTGTGTATATAATATTAAAAATGTTATATATATATATATATGAATGTATATATATCAGGTACAATTAATTTCGTATAGGCAAAAAAAATAATTTAATTTATATAAACTAAATTATAATTTAATAATTTATGTTATTAAATTTGGGTTTGTATAATATAATATTAAAAATGTTATATATATATATGTACCAAATAACAATTTAGTTTAAACTAAAAAAATAATTTATGTTATTAAAAAAAACCCAAATTTCAATTAAATTATATAAACTTGCCTCGTTATCACCACCAGTGAAACTTCAGTGAACATATGCCGTCCTGTTTGTATTTTTGGAATGTTTCAATTTTGTTAGAGTTGGGAAGAAAGCAGGGCAACTCGCACAAGTCATTGATGGTTTTTTTCTTGTTTTCTTCTGTGGTGTCTGCTGTAAGCTTGTAATGTACTTCCATCAATGCACGCCTCTGGCACTTCGACCTTTTTATTTCACAAATGATAATAGTAAAATAAACCAATAATTTTTAGCTTGAAGTTATTTAAAATTATGATAACAGTAGTTTAATATCATATTCTGCCTCGATTTAAATACATGCAGGTGAGTCATTGTAAAATTAACTAGTTTTTGATTTTCTACTATAATTATAATTTTTTTATAAAAATTTATTGAATCTTTATTTTCTATATGAAGGGCTGCTGGATGATAAGCGGCTAGTAGTCGACAGCGATTATAATTAACGGAGAAAATTAATTATGGGGTATTTGAATAATTCAATTACTGAAATTGTAATTAATTCTAAGGATATTTGATAATTTAGAGATATAAATGGTAATTAGATTGTATAAGAATAAACAGAGAATTAATCAGGAAATTATCCTTCAAGCACGTATTGAAGTCATTTTAGATTTGATTCACTGTAAATAGATTCTTTTGATCTTCATGTCCTTTTGACCATTGTTCTTATTTTGCTTGTTCTACATTCTATTTTTATCACTCTCTTCTCTCTTTGTTTAAATCCTAGTTTTGCTAATATTGCTCTGGGTGTCTTGCTCTCTGCCTTGCTCATTAATCAACTACCATTTTTTCAAAAATTATTTTTTAAAAAAATTTTTAAATGTAGGTACATTTATTTTAGGAATAAGATATATTTTTGCCCTGATATTATATTATAGTAGGGACAAGAAAAAAAAAGATATATAAATCAATTATTTAAGAAATAAAATAATTTTATTTTTCATTAATTGTTGTTGTTTAGCCTGTTTCTTTCTCTTGCTCCCATTACTGCCGTTGTTAGCTTTAATTCGAAGGTTGTTAAATGACAAAACTAGAATTCGAAGGTCGGTCATGTTGAGCAAAGCTATGAGGGAATTGCTGAGGAAGAGGGATTGGAAAATTAGAGTTTTGAATTGTGAAGTTAAAGTGTACACAAATCCACCATCTATAATGTGTTTGTGTGATACTGTAATATTAAAAATGTTATATATATATATATGTATGTATATATAATTTATGTTACATATATTTAGGGATTAAATTATATTTAAAAAAAATTCAACATTCGAGGCAAGTTTATATAATTTAATTGAAATTTGGGTTTCTAAATTCAAGCTTGCGTTTGACAAGTTTGTTAGTGTTGAGCACAGAGTGGTAGCCAACCATATGGGACCAAGAATATTTGCAAACTAATCCATATTTGCACAGAGTGCTAACACTTCATGGACTTATTAAAGTTCAGATAATCCATATATGCTAAGAGACTAGTGTGCTAACTGCTAAATAGTTTGTCAAAAAAAACTGCTAAATGGTAAGTACAATTCAAAAAAGCGTAGATGGTATTTGTATTAATTCTGCTGCATTAATTCAAGCTTTGAAAAGTCGAATTCAACAGGAGCAGGCGTTTACTGCCAAATTTTTTTAATATATTTATATTTTTTAATATTTTAATTATTATTTTATTTTAAAAATGATATTGTAATTGAATATTTAAAAATATAATATTATTTAAGATTATAAATATTATAAGTCGTGCTGATTCATTTAAGTAAATATATTATATATATCATGTTTGAACAACTCGTTTAAATTTTATATCATTTTAGAGTCGAGATATCATAACATGATACAAATATATTCCTCCAATACATTTTAACACCTCTACCATAACATGCCAATTTCACATTTTGAAAACATAAAGAAAAAAAAGGGTAATGTATGCTTAAATAAAGATTGCCAGGAACTCATGTAGAAGCAAGCTTAACACTTTCAATATATGTTAAAAACTCCAAGCTATCAAAGGTCCTTGAAAATCCATTATTTTAACATGGCATCAAAGTTTAAATTCAAAGCCAAATTGATTATAGATTATGGATAAATTTGAAACTGATTCTCTAACTCCAATAAAGAGTTAAAGATTCAATCCATCCAAGTTGAAGACTAAAATAAAAAATTTTGGGTCCATGGAGAGCTAAGATCCAATTAATATAATTTTTTTCTATAATTAATAAAAAATAAAAAAAAATTATAAAATTTTTAAGTATTTTCAAATTTATCAAAAAAATTTATTAGTTACAAATTTAACAAATTTATGTAGTATATATAAAGTTAATCGTTACTTTATTATGAATTTATATAAAAAGTTTAATGTCACTTTATTATGAATTTATTATATATAATTATAACTCCTATGCATTTATTATAAATTTCTTATTTTTTTTACAAATTGATTAAAAGGTTTTTTGATAAAAAAATATGGAAATTTTAAAATATTTTATGGGAAGCATGATTTTAATTGAAAAAAAAAAGAACCAAGTACCATGTATAAGCAAACTCAACACTTCCAATATCTCAATAAACCCAAACTACACTTCGAATATCTCGATAAACCCAAACTCTAGTAGTATCATGGAAGTGCATAATTTCAACAATTTTGTCCTTTAGGCTTTATGAAAATGCTGATGACATAACATAGATTATTTTGTATCAGAATATATTTGAAGTAAAATATATAAAACATGGCGGACTCTGTGGACTGCATTGATCAAAATACTTTAGGCTTTACGAAAATGTCATTCTAGGTCGTTTTTCATTCAATATATTATCTCCCTCGTTAAAAATTTATTCAACTGTAATAGTTAAAATTAGTATTGCTAAAATTTATTTAGCAATTAGTGAGAATGTTAAAAAAATATTTATATACCGATACTACCACTCAAATACATGAAAATTTGTTCCTTTATTACTATCACCAAACTCAAAAATAGATCTTAGATATATATCAAATTCAGAACTATCACCAATGAATTTTTTAGGTCTTTTTTATATTTGTATAATTAAATGATCACCCCATTTATTCTTTGTGTTTGATCACTAAATTAAGAAAATTGACTAACTACTATTTGATGATTATAAAGAACTCAAAATTCAGCATATAAATCTACTATTATTTTTCGAACTTCAATAATTATTTTAGAAACATCAATATTTTTTCAATAATCAAGATTTAGAAATGAATAATAGATAGTCAAATAATCATTTAAACCATTTAATTTACATCTAGGATAAAAAACAATAAAAACAAGATAATTTGATGAAATATTTTTAAAATAATTTAATAGTTTTTTCTTCATGTTATGAATGCAATCTTTTAAAATACTATTATTTTCATATTCCTTTATTTCACCAATAATATTTAAATATTCAATTAAAAATAAATGAGCTGTAGAATAATAAATATCACTTAAAGCATGTGTAGCATCATTAAAAATTTTTAAAACTTTTAAAACTTGTATATAAATATCCCATATATGTGGATATAATATTATTTGTGATACATTATTGCTAATAAATGTGCACAATAAATCTTTATATTCATAAGACTCATTTAGTAATTCATACGTTGAATTCCAACGAATTAGAACATCTCTTCAAAAATTTTTTGGCCTTTTATTATTAATTTTATAAAATTTAGCTTATTCTTTTAAGAATATGCCCATAAATATCTAATTGAATTTTTAACAGGAGATATAAAATTATTAAGAGTTTTCAAATCGTCTTACACACACAAATATAAAACGTAACATGTATATCTAATATGAAAAAATTTACCTCCAAGATTAGGCTGACAAATTTTTTAAAGCTTACTAATTAATGCAGTATCTGCAAATGCATTATCAAATGAAATTTAAAAAAATTTATTAAGTAATCTATATTTTTCTAAAATAATTTTAATTATTCTATAAATATTATCAACAATATGTCTATCATCAAAAATACGAAGTACAATTAATCTTTTTTAAATTTTTCATTCATCATCAATCCAATGACATGTTATGCCCATATAAGAATATATTTGCCAATTATCACTTCAAATATCACTACAAATAGAAACACATTTATTCATATTTAAAAATAAATTTTATAATTTTTTTCTTTTTTATATAAAAAAATGAACGTTTTAAAGTATTTTTAGAACACATTTTGCACTAGGATTTAAAGCATTTTGACATTATCTAACAAAATCAAAATTTTGAGCAAAATTAAATGATAAATGCTCAACTAAAATTATTTTTGCCATTTCTTCTTTATTTTTATTATCAGAATAATTAAATAATGATTGAGATGAAAGTTTAGAAAATGCAAATATGAAAATTTGTGTTTGTGTCTTGTCGAGTCTAATTTTAGTTGGATATTTTTGCTCCGAATGCCTCTTAAATGTGCCATATCCACCTCCAGCCTTAAATTTATATATCTGTCCACAATAATTGCAAATCACGTCAAATAAATTTTTAGATTTTTTTATAAAATAAATCTTAAATATATCAAAAGTTAATAATTTTTTTTTCTTCTTGATCAACTTATTGACTTTCTTGATTGAAAAATTAATATAATTATTGAATATTATCATTATTTTTTATTTTATCCATTATATTTTCTAGGTCAATTGGTCTAGAATAATCATCAACTATATTTTTTTTCTTGTTTGATTCAAAATTTGAACCTTGGTCACTTGACATTTTTTTAGAAATATAGTATAATAAAATTTGAAATAAAATAAAATATAAATAGAAATATAATGTAATATAATTTGAAATAAAATATAATATATGGTATAAAAAAATTAAAATAATGAAAATGAAATGGAAATAATAAAAATAAAATAGAAAAAAAATTATTTATAAAACAAAAATAAAATATTAAAAAGAAGAGAATTTAAAAGTGTAAAAAAATTGAAATAGGTAATATTTATAGTAGTTTAATAAAATTTTTAAAATTAAAATAAATTTAATAAGATTTTAAAAAATATTTAATTTACATGTGCAATAATATTTAGCTGCTGCATATGTGACCAACCAACGGTCAAATTGGTTAGTCATTCAAGAAAGCAGAAGTCCATATGAGCTACTGCATGAAAATATAAAATAAAAATTAAATCAACGATTTGAACCCGTAGTTTGAATCTTTGATTTGAACTAGCAGTTTGAACCATCGAAAACTGCTGATTCAGCGGTTTATTAATAATTAAAATTTGAATCAAACCGTATATTAAGGCTTAAGTTTTAATTTTATTATGGTTTTAATTTTACCTATTTTAGTTTGATTTTAATCCGTTCGATTCTAATTTGATTCGGGTTTAAAATCAGATCGTGACTGTGCCTACGGGAGTGCATAATTTCAATAATTTTATCCTTTATGAAAATGTTGATGACGTAACATAGATTATTTTATATAAGAATATATTTGAAGTAAAATATATAAAGCATAGCAGATCGCCAACAAATTGCTTGGCCTCGTGTCATAAGGGTGTAATTGGGTATCCCCCTCATTTGTATTCAAAAATAACAAGGCTGTATCACCCAAAAAGTTGATAGCATTAACGAGCTGGTTATACCACTCAACAAGGAAAAATGGCGAATACAAAAAATTCTGAATATTGTCGAATGACTGAACTAAAGGCTTTTGATGAAACAAAAGCCGGCGTAAAAGGACTTGTTGATGCTAAAATTACCAAAGTCCCTCAGATTTTCCATCTTCCACCTGATGAATTGGAAAAGATTCCTCATGCTCCTGCCAAGTTCACTTTTCCAACCATAGACCTTGGAGGTGCTTACAAGCAGGGTTCAGCTCTGCGCAAGGAGATTGTTGAACAAGTGCGAAATGCTTTAGAGAGTTGGGGATTTTTTGAAGTCGTCAATCATGGGATTCCTGTGAGTGTCCTTGAAGGGATGAAGGCTGGCCTAAATAGGTTTTATGAGGAAGATATTGAGCTGAAAAAACAATTCTATGCTCGTGATTTCAAAAGAAAGGTCTTTTTCAATAGCAATTTTGATTTGTATTATTCAAGATCAACTAATTGGAGGGATACAATGTATTTTCAAATGGCTCCTGATCCTCCCAAGCCAGAAGATTTCCCTGCTGCATGCAGGCAAGTAAATAGTAGTAACTGATAACCATTACTGCAATTATTGTAGGTTCGATTATTATTTTTTGAGCTTGGAGATGGAATAAAGAAAAACTGACCTCTTCAATTGTATGTGTTTTTAACAAGGCATTTCCTTAATACAAATTATTTTGCAGAGATATGGTACCGGAGTACGCCAAGGAAATTATGAAATTAGGAGATTTATTGCTTGAATTAATGTCGGAGGCTCTTGGTCTGAATTCAAACTACTTGAAAGACCGGGATTGCACCGAGGGGCTTCTCATTCTGGGCCATTACTATCCGGCATGCCCCCAGCCGGACGTAACCATAGGTGCAGGCCAACATGCAGATAGTGACTTTTTCACAATACTTCTGCTAGACCATATTGGAGGTCTTCAAGTTCTTCATCAGAATCAGTGGGTTGATGTACCTTTTACTCCAGGTGCTCTGGTGGTTAATATTGGAGATCTTATACAGGCAAGTACTTTGAACTTATATAGTTGGCACTTATATGACTATATCCATTTTAAGATAAATGTAATATAGTCTTATATTACTGCAAAATTTCATTTTCAAGCCCGATGGCTGAGAGTATTTTCTTTTTGTTGCTGATTTTGCAGCTCCTTAGCAACAACAAGTTTGTGAGCGTTGAGCATAGAGTGCTGTCAAACCGTAATGGACCGAGAATATCTGTGGCTTCCCTCTTCACCACAAATCTTATTCCAAGATCAAGACTCTATGGTCCTATCAAAGAGTTAGTCTCAGAGGAGAATCCAGCAAAGTACAGGGAAACTGTTGAGAATCTAGACCCTAGGAGCCATTAGTTAATTCATCAATTAGTCAAATTCATTTATTATTAATTGGGCTTATAATAAGTTGGGCTCACCTTATAATCAAATTGACTTAAGCCAATTTGTAGGGATCCCCCTCCTTATTATAAGCCTTTCAATTCTTTTATTTTTAATCAATGTGAGATTACCCCACAACCTTTACACTCCCCCCTCAAGTGGTAATTCGGCCACTTGACAAGTATCAACTGCCTAACCCGAGTCCGTCAGGGTACAGTAACTCGACCCTCATACTTCGGGTTCGGATCCCAGCTCGACAGGCTCTGATACCATGTTGAGAATTTGGGCCCTAGGAGCCATAAGTTAATTCATCAATTAGTCAAATTCATTTATTATTAATTGGGCTTATAATAAGTTGGGCTCACCTTATAATCAAATTGACTTAAGCCAATTTGTAGGGATCCCCCTCCTTATTATAAGCCTTTCAATTCTTTTATTTTTAATCAATGTGGGATTACCCCACAACCTTTACAGAAATGACTGTGACAGATTACTGTACCCGCTATAATAAAAAAGGAGTTGACGGTAATTCTGCTCTGCAGCATCTGAAGATTTGAAATTAAGGAATAGAAATGGTGTTACTGAATAATAATAATAATAATAATAATAATAATAATAACAACAACAAGGGAACTTTGTTCACTGTTAAATCTTATATATAATGCAGGTGGTGGTGTTTGAAGAATAGTAAGTGTTTTTTTAATAGTTGTAACCTTTGTTGTTACTGTTTGTAAACCTGTTCAACAGTGTTGTGATTTAAGCAATAATTCTGTGAGATAGCATATGTAATATATTAATCTAAATCGAATGTTATATTTTACCTGAAAAAGCCAGCAATCCTGTTTAGGTAAATAGGATGTTTTCTGGAACAGGGGAGTTTGTCATGTATAATTGATCCTCATGAGTTATGGGTTCTTTTATTTCCACTGTATATTTTGCTTTTATTTTTTATATACTTGCCCTGTGTGTGGGATTTATCCCACTTCCGGTATAGAAGCTGATAAAAGGCATAATTTTTTTCCCTTTTTTTTGGTAGAAAAGAGAGCTCCATAAAGGGAACTGTTGAGTAAATTTTAAAGTAAAAAATGAAGGTTTATTTTTGTCAAAAATAGAGGTGCATAAAATTTTGTCAAAAATAGAGGTGCCTAAATTTTGTTAAAAATGGAGGTGCCTAATTTTGTTAAAAATGCAGGTGCCTAACCATTATTAAATTTTACCAATCCAATTTTTAAAGCCTATATAAACTCCTTATATCTCATTTGGAAGATCATCCCAAAAATTAGAGAGTTTAAGAGTTTAAGAGAGTTTGAGAGAAAAATTTGAGAAAAAGCTTGTAAAAGAATTTTTTTTTGTGAAGAAAAATTCTTAGGTGTAATTGGGTGTGGGTTGTGAGTTGTGAGTGTTGTAAACACTTTATATAATTTTTCTCCTTTTAGTAAAAAGATCTGCAGTAGGTCCGGAGACATAGGCACAATTGGCCGAACTCCTTTATTAATTTTGTGTGTGTATTATTTTTGTTGTTATTTCTCATTCTCACAAATCTAATTTATAGGAAAATCAGTATAATTTTTCCAACAACTGGTATCAGAGCTGCTGGTTGTGAATTCTGTCAATTTTCTGTGAGTGGTTTGCAAGAATTGTTAGAAAAGATTAAGAGAAAATTAGATTCGAGTGGGAGTAATGGCTGCAGATGAAGGAAATGTGAAAATTGAAAAATTCGATGGTACATACTTCGATTTTTGGAAGATGCAGATCGAAGATTATCTGTATCAGAAAAATCTTTATCAACCTCTTTCTGATAAGAAGCCAGATGATATGAAGGAAGAAGATTGAAAACTTCTAGATAGATAAGCTCTCGGAGTTATCTGATTGACGTTATCCAGTAATGTTGCTTTCAACATAGCAAAAGAAAAGACCACGGTAGGACTTATGAAGGCTCTCTCCAGCATGTATGAAAAGCCATTAGCCTCTAACAAAGTTCACTTGATGAGACGGTTATTTAATTTGCGGATGACGAAAGGCGCATCGGTAGCTCAATATCTAAATGAACTCAATACAGTCACAACCCAATTGAGTTCTCAATTGAGTTCAATTGGGATCGAATTTGATGAAGAAATACGAGCATTAATACTTTTGTCTTCTCTACCAGAAAGTTGGAATGCTACTGTCACGGCTGTGAGTAGCTCATCGGGAAGCAATAAGTTAAAATTTGATGATGTTCGTGATCTGGTTCTCAGTGAAGAGATTTGATGGAAAGAGTCGGGTGAATCATCAACCTCTTCAGTTTTGCATATAGAGTCAAGAGGAAGAAATTCAATCAGAGAAAATGTGCGTGGAAAATATCATGGTAGATCAAAGAACAGAAGGTCCAAATCTAGAAATCCTAATAATTCACAAAGCTCGAAGACTATTGAGTGTTGGAACTGTGGGAAGACTGGACACTATAAAAATCAGTGTAAGAGTGCATCGAAGGACCAGAAGCAGAAGATAGAGGCAAATATTGCTTCCACCTCAGGAACAGATGATGCATTGATATGCTCTTTGGAGAGCAAAGAGGAGTCTTGGGTATTAGACTCTGGAGCATCATTCCATGCCACTTCGCAAAAGGAATTCTTCGAGAGGTATGTCCCTGGAAACCTTGGAAAGGTATATCTTGGTGATAATCAACCTTGTGATATTATTGGTAAAGGTGTAGTGAAGATTAAGTTGAATGGGTCTATTTGGGAGCTGAAGGATGTTAGACATATTCTCGACCTGAGAAAGAATTTAATCTCAGTAGGGCAGTTGGCTAGTGAAAGCTACACTATAATCTTTCATGGTGATGATTGGAAGATTTCAAAAGGGGCAATGACTATTGCTCGGGTTAAAAAGAGTGGTACTCTTTACATGACAGTAGGAGCATGCTGTTCAATTGCAGTTGCAGCAGAAAATGAAAATTCTAATTTATGGCACAAGAGACTTGGCCACATGAGTGAGAAAGGGATGAAAATTATGCACTCAAAGAAAAAAATTTCAGGTCTATAGTCAGTTAATATAGACATGTGCGAAGATTGCATACTTAGAAAGCAGAAGAGGGTCAGCTTTCAGACAAGTGGCAGAACCCCAAAGAAGAAATGACTAGAGCTCATTCACTCTGATGTTTGGGGACCAATGACAACTTCATCCATTGGTGGAAAATACTATTTTGTGACTTTCATCGATGATCACTCTCGGAAAGTATGAGTTTACTTTCTAAAGCATAAATCTGAAGTGTTTGAGACTTTCAGAAGATGGAAAGCTATGGTGAAAAACGAGACAGGTTTAAAGATTAAAAGGTTCAGAACCGATAATGGAGGTGAATATGAAGACATCAGATTCAAAAAGTTCTGTTATGAGCACGAGATTAGAATGGAGAGAACCGTGCCGGGTACTCCTCAACACAATGGTGTAGCTGAGCGTATGAACCGAACATTGACAGAAAGAGCCAGAAGCATTCATATACAGTCAAGTCTACCGAAATACTTCTGGGCATAAACAGTCAACACAGCAGCTTACTTGATTAACCTAGGCCTATCGGTTCCATTGGAGCATAAAATACCAGAAGAGGTATGGAACGAAAAAGAGATAAAACTATCACATCTAAAAGTTTTTGGTTGTGTAGAATATGTGCATATTAGTGATCAAGGTTGGAATAAGCTTGATCCCAAATCTAAAAAATGCATCTTCATCGGCTATGGTGAGGATGATTTTGGCTATCGCATTTGGAATGACAAAAACAAGAAGGTGATTCGCAGCAGAGATGTGATTTTCAATGAAAAAGTGATGTATAAGGACATACATAAATCTGATACCAACAACACAGAGCAGAGTGAGTCAGTGTTTGCAGATATAGATGATGTCCCAGAAAGTCCCGTGATGGAGCCGATTGTAGTAAGTCCTCATTAAGAGGAACTCGTTGGGCAAAATAGTGTGCAGCAATCCGACACACCGCAACATCCTACTCCAGCTCCTATATTGAGAAGGTCTTCTCGGTCTCATGTGTCTAACAAGAGATACATGAATTATTTGTTGCTCACTGATCAAGGAGAGCCCGAATGCTATGATGACGCTTGTCAAACTAGAAATGCTAACAAGTGGGAGTTTGCCATGGAAGACGAGATGAAGTCTCTGATCTCTAACCAGACATGGAAATTAGTTGAGTTACCCATGGGGAAGAAGGCACTTTACAACAAATGGGTGTATCGAGTAAAAGAGGAGCATGATGATTCAAAGAGATACAAAGCCCGATTAGTTGTCAAAGGATTCCAGCAGAATGAAGGAATTGACTACACCAAAATTTTTGCTCATATTGTGAAGCTCAATACTATCAGATCAATGTTGAGCATTGTTGCTACTGAAAATCTTCATCTTGAACAATTAGACGTAAAGACTGCATTTATTCATGGAGATTTAGATGAAGCGATATATATGCACCAGCCAGAAGGTTTTCAAGAAAAAGGGAAGGAAAACATGGTGTGTAGACTTAAGAAGAGCTTGTATGGACTAAAATAAGCCCCAAGACAGTGGTACAGAAAGTTTGATGGCTTCATGCATAAGGAAGGATTCCAGAGGTGCAACACCGACCACTGTTGCTACTTCAAGAGATCTAACTCCAGTTATATTATTTTACTACTTTATGTAGATGACATGTTAGTAGCAGGTTCATATATGAAGGATATCAAAATGTTAAAGCAACAATTGTCAAAGGAATTTAACATGAAAGACTTAGGTCCAGCAAAAAGGATTCGTAGAATGCAAATCACAAGAGATAAGTAGAAAAGACTTTTACAGTTATCTCAGGCAGAGTACATCAACCGTGTTTTACAGAGATTCAACATGGGTGAGCCAGTCAGCACACCCTTGGCTAGTCACTTTCGTCTATCTAAGGATCAATCCCCTCAGACAGAGGAAGAGAGAGAACTCATGGCTAAGGTTCCTTACGCTTTAGCCATTAGAAGTTTGATGTACGCAATGGTCTGTACAAGACCAGACATTGGCTATGTAGTGGGAGTTGTGAGCAGGTTTATGTCAAATACAGGAAAAGCTCATTGGGAAGCTGTAAAATGGATTTTGAGATATCTACGGGGTACCATAGAAAAGTGTTTGTACTTTGGTAAAGGAGAGTTAAAAGTACAAGGCTACGTAGATGTAGACTTTGGAGGTGAAGTCGATCACCGAAAAAGTACCACATGTTATATATTCACTGTTGGAAATACAGTTGTTAGTTGGATGTCGAAGTTACAAAAGATTGTCACTTTATCCACTACAGAAGCTGAATATGTAGCAGTGACTGAAGCTAGTAAAGAGATGATATGGCTTCAAGGTTTGTTAGCTGAGCTGGGTTTCAAACAAGAGAAGAATGTCTTATACAGTGATAGTCAGAGTGCGATACACTTGGCGAAAAATTCAGTATTTCATTCTCAAACCAAGCATATTGGACTTCGTTATCACTTCATCAGAACTCTGTTGGAGGATGATATGTTAATACCGGAGAAGATCTAATGAAGCAAGAATTCAGCAGATATGTTGACAAAGATGGTGGCTATTGAAAAACTGAAGTTGTGTTCAACTTCAGTTGGCTTGCAAGAATAACAAGACTAGAAAGACCTGTTGCATAAATCGAGGTGTGAAGACAGATTAAAATCAGTCTTCAAGTGGGAGATTGCTGAGTAAATTGCAAAGTAAAAAATGAAGGTTTATTTTTGTCAAAAATGGAGGTACCTAATTTTGTCAAAAATGGAGGTGCCTAACCATTATTAAATTTTACCAATCCAATTTTTGAAGCCTATATAAACCCTTTATATCTCATTTGGAAGATCAACTAAAAAATTAGAGAGTTTGAGAATTTAAGAGAGTTTGAGAGAAAACTTAAGAAAAAGCTTGTAAAATAAATTTTTTTATGAAGAAAAATTCTCTGGTGTAATTGAGTGTGAGTTGTGAGTGTTATAAACACTTTATATAATTTTTCTCTTTTTAGTAAAAAGATCTGCAGCAGGTCCGGAGACGTAGACACAATTGACCGAACTCCGTTATCAATTTTATGTGTGTATTATTTTTGTTGTTATTTCTCATTCTCACAAATCTAATTTATAAAAAAATCAGTGTAATTTTCCCATTAGAAATAAGGAACAACTAAACGCTGATAATTAAAAGACAGTTTTAAAATATGAGTTTCATTTTATGCATTTGTATTTCCTTATAAAATCCGAAATAGTTAAATTTTGTTTGCGTCGAGGCATAGTTTTTCTTTTTCTTTTTTCGAATACAAAGGAAGCCAAAACCTTAGAACCTAAATCAACACTAATCTCGGGAAGCTGACTCCTACTAGGTTATCTCTGAGCCGAAGAGCATGAGAACCTAAAGGTAAATAGAGGATGATTTTTCTTGATAATCTAGTGGTAAGTGTATCTTCTTTTGATGGACAAAGGATGATTTTCCTCCCTGTGTAATATTAAAAAAAGAGAGAGTCAAATCTTGTTGTGCAAATTATTGCATGTTGATTTAGTCTAATACAAAATCAAAGTGAATTTCTAACGTAGTCCTAAACTTTCTTATTTTTTGATCAGCTAGTCCTACACTATTTTCAAAAGTTTAATTTGAGATTTGAATTAAGTTTTGGTCTAACTATGGTCAAACTTTTAGTTATTTCATATCTTTAAACAATAGAAATATTAAAATAAAAAAAAATATGTTTTAAGTAGTAAAAAAATATTCAAAATAAAAAATCGAAAGCAAAAGGAAAAATCAGAAAATCAAGAAAAAAAATCAAGAAAAATGAATTAAAGCAAAGCCGGTTGACATCCAACTAGGATTTTTAGTTGGAGTAGCAAGTTAATTAAAATTTGATAATTATCTTTAGTAGTCCATATAACAAAGAAATTAAATATTACTTATATTTTGTGCATTATGGCTAGATTCATGGGTTTTACACCATCCATCTTTGGTTTTTTCATTGTTTCTCTACACCATAAATATTACCTTTTCAAATTAATTAATTTCTTAATGTAAAAATTTAAAATTAAAATCTTTTCCAAATAATTTCAAATTTAACTAAAATATTAATAAAAAAATGTCTTATTTTAAATCAATATTAAAATGTCAATTACAATGAAATATACTAAAAATAAATATTCTTTAATATCTTAATTATAATTTTTGTTTATCAATATTTTATCTTTTTAAATGAAAATACATATTAATTAATATTTAAAACAATATAAAATTATAAAATTTTATAGTATTTTATAATTTTTTTAAAAATAATATGATAAAATTTTGCCACCCCAAATAATAAGGGTGATGGCGAATCTATGATTTTAGGAAGGGTATTATAATTTCTAAAAATAAAATAATAAATCAAACGGGCAATGAAAATTTGAAAAAATATAATTTATGATTTTGTTATAATAATAAAATAATATATTTGTTTAAATAATATATTAATAAAATAAAAAAATTTTAAATTTTATAATTTTTGTGTAATTCTAAAATAATTAATTTATATTTATTGTTGTTTACAAGAATAAAACATTAATTAATAAAAAAAGTAACTAAGATATTAAAGATTATTTATTTTTAGTATCTTATGAAAAAATAGTTATTTTTAGCATATTCCATTATGACTAATATTTTAGTTTAATTTCAAAAAAATTTAGTTGTTGAGAAAGTTTTAGTTTGATGAAAAATTTCAACAATAATGGTATAAAGATTCTAATCTTAGTGAAGCAATGTAAATATTAATAAAGAATATGAAATCTAATGGATATATTATGTAATTTTAATTACTAACATAAAAATTAATTAATTTGAGGAAGTGGATACAGAGACATAAGTTAAAGAAGCCAGGTGTAAAGCCCATAAATAAAGCCCATAAATATGGTCTTAATACACAAAATTAACGACCACTAATATTTAATTTTTTTTGCTATGTATATTCCAAAAAATAAATAGTGTCAAGTTTTAATTGGTTGCTACTTCAACTAGAAATCGTTGTTGGAGTGTTGGTGGTACCATATAATTTTTCGAAATTGAGAACAAGTGCAGAAGGTCCAGATTGAGCTCATGTCGGCATCACCGCTATTTTGCTGGTGCAAACGGCGCTCGTTCACGGATGGCTGCGCCATTTGCTGGTGATTAATATTGACCTAGATCTGGCGGCCACTCGCAGTCTGGAGACAAGGCTCTACGATGGCGTTGTGGAGTTGCTGGCTGAATTTCAACTGGATTTGGCCTTGCGCTCAATGATGACAGCATAAGTGGTCTGGTCCTGTGGACCAGCGACAGTAAAGATTTGAGAAAATTAGATTGGATAGTATATTTTTAATATTTTTAAAAAGTATCTTATATTTTTTATATATATTTAATATACTAAAAATATATCTTTAAAAATTAAATATATCTTTAATATATCAAATATATATTTAAAATATACTTTTAAAATAAATATTTTTAAAATTAAAATTTAAAAAATAAATTTTTTTAAATTAAAAAAGATGGATGAGTATTTTTAAAAATATTTTTATTTTTTAGGATATTTTTAAAAAAACCTCTAAAGACTTGGACCTTAGTTCATGGGCAGTTGGCGATGAAGATAATGATCCTAACCTTGGGAAGAAGATTAACGAAGATGAGTTTTATCATATTTTAAATTTTCAATTATAATATTCTTTAGTATTAAAAATATAAATTTTTAATTTATACGTTTTGTTATATTAAATTTTATTTTTGTAAAAATCTAATTTTTTATATAACGTCTTTTAAAAAATATAAGATATTATTAAATAAAAATAATATAAAACCATCTTCTAAAATATTATTAAACATTTTGATGGATTGTTTCATTAATAATCCACTTTTACAATATTTTTTGGTTATAATAGTATGAGATTTTATTAAATTATAAATGAAATTGGATATTCTACTTATGAATAATGAGCAAATCATAATTTTGGATATGATTTGTATGTGGGATTGATCATTGCCTATTAAATTTTTTTTGAAAAGCCATAAATCCTGATGGGGCGTACCATTTTCTCTGTTGTTTAAACTTTTTAAGTTCCCAGTTTCAACAAGTATAGCAACTCTAATAAAATCTCTTGCTTTTGTCTTCTTCAGCTTTTTCCAATCTTCATTTGGTGTTATGCAGAAAATGAAGAACCTGGTAAAGAAATTTTATACGATACGCCTTTTACTTTATATAAATATCCTTGTAAAATTCAAAGTTGTCAAAACTTGTATGAATGCGTGATGTAGATTTTTATTCTATATAATAATACGAGTCGTTGTTCCTTTCTGCTATGACAATTTTGAAAATTTGCTTTTCTCAATGCCAGTTTGTACAAAATTTTGCATATTTTGGTTGATTATAGTGCAAAGAATTGTTAATTTTTGAAAAAGCAGAGACTAAAATTTAGAAATTTTTTTTAATTTTTTCTTTATAAGTTAGCATTTTGTTGATATCAACTAACAAGTTTGATTGCGAGTATATGTGGCTGCTTTTGTTGCACGTATTTTTCTCCCAAAATGAAGATTTTTGTGGCTGTGAACCTATTAAAGAGTTTTCAGCAGCAATAATATAATGAAAAGGGCATGTGAGATGAGTCGTGTAAGATATTAATTCTATTTATGAAGATAATTGGTGATAATTATAGTTTGATCAAAGTAACTCCGTTCTATTTCTTTCAGTTGCTAAATTTGGATATCTAACACTGCTTGTCTTGTAGAAAACATGTCAATTTTTGTCTAAATGAGTCTAGAAATATAGGAGGTGCTAAATTCATTATAAATACTTGCTTTGCATTCGAACCAGATTACTGGAGAAAGAAGAATGGAGCCTTCAATCAAGTCTGAATATTGTCGAACAAGTGAATTAAAAGCTTTTGATGATACAAAAGCTGGTGTTAAAGGACTTGTTGATTCTGGAATTACTCAAATACCTCGTATTTTCCATAATCCTCCTTATCAGATAGAAAAGATTTCACATACTGCTGCTGATGCTAAGTTCACTTTTCCAATCATAGACCTTGAATGTGTCCTTGAAGATTCAGCTTTGCGCAAGGAGATCATTGACAAAGTGCGAATCGCATCAGAAACATGGGGGGTTTTTTGAAGTAATCAATCATGGGATTCCAGAGAGAGTTTTGGAGGAGATGAAGGACGGTGTTCGCAGGTTTTACGAGCAAGATATGCAGTTGAAAAAGGAATTCTACACTCGTGATCTAGCAAAAAAGGTAGTGTACAATACTAACTTTGACTTCTATACTGCACCAGCAGCTAATTGGAGAGATACACTTGCTTTACAAATGGCTCCTGATCGTCCCAATCCAGAAGAGCTGCCAGCTGCATGCAGGTATATGCATTTCTAACTGTTCTTTTCTGTCCATTTTTCATAAAAGAAAAAGGGTTTTCTCAAAAATTTTTTTTTGGGAACAGGGATATTGTAATGGAGTACTCCAAGGAAGTTATAAAATTGGGAAATTTGCTATTTGAATTATTATCAGTGGCTTTGGGTCTGGACCCAAATTACTTGAAAGAAATGGACTGTGCTGAAGGGCTTGTTATTCTAGGCCATTACTATCCAGCATGTCCCCAGCCAGAATTAACCCTGGGAGCAACCAAACATGCAGATAATGACTTCCTCACTGTGCTTCTGCAAGACCATATTGGTGGCCTCCAAGTTCTGCATCAGAATCAGTGGATCGATGTTCCTCCCACGCCAGGGGCTATTGTGGTTAACATTGGAGATCTACTACAGGCAAGTTTTGCTATTAATTAGCTACACATTTGAGCCCATTTTTGCTAAAATTCTATGTACTCTTTAATTAAGCTAAGAATATGTTTTGTGATGATTTTTCTTTTCAGCTGATGTCAAATGACAAGTTTGTAAGTGTTGAACATCGGGTGCTGGCAAATCGTATAGGACCAAGAGTATCTGTGGCTTCTTTTTTTGGCTCAGGTCTACTATTAAAACCTAGATTTTATGGACCTATCAAGGAGTTGTTATCACAAGAGAATCCTCCTAAGTACAGAGAAACCACAGTTAAGGAATTCGTTTCGTACTTCAATGCTAAAGGCCTTGATGGAACTTCTGCTCTGCAGCATTTCAAGCTCTAAAACCTATGTGCATGTAAGCTTAATAATAAAAAATAAATAAAAATTTAACGTGTTATCATAGAATATTTGTGTTGAATGTCAAATCTCAATTGTTGCCTTTCTTTGCTAATTTTTCGAATTAGATGTTCAATCTTAGTCGATCCGATAATAATCACAAGAGTAAATGAGGAAATACAATTTTGTTTATTTTTTCAACTATAATAATTACTTATACAATAAATCCTTTTATTATAATTTATCTATCCCATCAAACTATCGTCTGTGATTTGACAAATATATATATATATATATGCGCGCGCGCACTCGTTGTGTGTAACACAATCCATATATAGTAATATATGGGTTCTATTCCAATTGTCAATCAAAAGATTGACACAATATATATTTGAATAATTTAAAACATATTCTAACTTAATTTGAATAATTTAAATCAATTAATTTTTCTAAATATCCTTAAGAATCAATAAAAAAAATTATGTATTTTAATTTTCTTAATTTGTAATATTAATTTATAATAAAATTAATAATAGTAGTAGTTATAATAACAAAATAACAATAACAACAACTTGATTATTATAATTAGTTATTATATTTAACAATAATTATAGTATTAATAATTATTATTACCCATTCATAATAATAAATATAATAATCCTATCCATTAATTATTTTTTTTAACATAACGCTTGATACTCCATATTTTATTATTTTAACAGTATTAGTTAATCTCTCAAATAATAATTATAACTTGATAACATAATTAATAATTAATTAGTTTCAATCAAATTAATTAATGTTATGAATTTTAAAACACGATCAAATAATTCAATTAACTCAATCAATTGATAAATAAAAATTATAACTCAATCCATGAATTACAACACAATCGTTGGACTTGCTTGGAGCAATTAGATTCACCGGATTCCAACCAAACTTTAGGTTAGTTCAGAAATTGCAAATAATGAATCAAATTCAAGTTGAAGAGGAGATGAACTCAATGATACTTATCCTATTGAGAAAGAAGGCCGGAATAGGCTAGAAAAAATGCTCAAAAATGGTTGGCCGACAATGCGTTCCGATGATGAGTGTGGCTCGCTCCGCCGTCGAATAACAATGATTTTCCCTTCCCCAAGCTCCTCAGTGGCCCGCGCTTCTTTGTGGGCGACGCATGTCACCAAAGGATGGTCGAGCAACAGAGTAATTATATGCTACCTCTGAGGTAGCCACTCAGCGCGCTGACTATTTACAACAAGCCAATAAAATCCTCACACATTAAAAAAAATGCCACGTAAATTAAATGAAACAAATGAGCTTTAAACCTTAATTAAACCCTCTCTCACGTGCGTTCTCTTCTTCCACAAAACGGCTTCTCTGCTCCCACATCTATCTCCTCTCCCGACGCAAACTGTTGCAAAACCGTCGGCGGAGGCGACGCTGAAGTTCATCTCTGCGGTATTCTCCGGTCCATTGGCATTAGTGATTTCGCCTTCAAAAGAGTTCCTTCTGATTACTACAATTGGTCTCTCGAAGCTCAATGGGACATTCTCGGCGCCGCTTCTGTCGATCACCTCTGCAAAAGCATAGTCTTGGTAGGTCCTTTTCGTTCTGCTATCGCATATCGCCTCCTCCTTTCAATCGGATTTTTTTCCCAATCAATGATTATCTTTACCGTTTTCAATAAAAAATTGTTTCAATCGATTGATTAGTTTTGTTTCAATCGAAAGTTTTTATCCCAAATTGAAAGTGATGGAGAAGTACAATCAAATCTGGTTAGCTTTAGAAACCTTGGTCCTATTTGCAGTATCAGCTCTAGCAGATGTCGTCGTGCTAACCTTGGTCCTATTTGCAATGTCGTCTGAGGTTACTTGCTTTATTTTCTGAACATCCTTATTGCAAGAATGAGGTTTAGTATGCATCGAAGTTCTTGATAAATATTGAGTGCAATCTATGCTCTTTTGATGTTATAGGTGTGGACATTGTAAGAAGCTTGCTCCTTGTTTTATGAAATCACAGCTGTCTGCCTCTTTCCACGCTGCTGCTCCTATCGCCGACGCCACCATAGCCACTGCAGAATCAGACTCACCTCTGAGCTTAGTCTAAGAGCATTAAGGTTTGCATCTCACCTCATGGATTTTGTTTCTTATTCAACTCTCCTGGTCAGCCTTATACCCCCTGATTTGTCTTTAATTTTGTTTGTTGCAAGCAATGCAAAATTGACATCAGGTCCCACCTGATTCTAATTGATTTATGCTTTGTGATTCTATTTGGGGATTGAGTTGTTTAATTGTGATGAAGTTTTGATTATATTCTCAGTTACTGGAATTCATTTTGCTAATGGAATTCATTTTAATAGGTATTTTTTTTTCAAAGATTGATTGAATGTTGGTGCGAACTAAAGTTTGGAGACCAACCATCGAAAGCAAAGCCGAGGCCTGAAAGCTTTAAAAAACTTTGCTAAGTCGAAAATGTAGATGCTGAGTTTAAGCACATTGAGGCTACTTGTTAACCAGCAAGCGAAGTGAAGCATCCACTCAGAAATCTGTTGACGAAGTCTAGCTTACTGCTACTAATTATAGGCCTATTAATGCATGTATTTCAACAATTTATGCTCCTGTTCTGTTTCAAAATGCATGTTTTAATCATGAATGAGCAAACCTTCTATGTTGTAAACTTACACACCTTATATGTTGTAAACTTACACGGATATGAATAACCACCTTGCTTAATTTGTAATTGACCGCTGCAAACATTATCTTGAACTTGAAGTTTGGTATATTTTATGAATACAATATCTGCAAATGGTTATTCATCCTAAATGGGTTATATAATTATTGACCAAAACATATGAAATGCCATGCTTATTCAACCTGTAAACAATTACAACATGCAAATTTTCCTATAAATTGACAAATAAATATTAATGCACTATTATAAATCTTGTAAATTAAGCCTATTGTTGCTGGCTCAAAAATGGACATAGTACCTGTTAAAAGAAGACCTATAATAAGCCTATTCGGCTTAAAAAAATTGACATAACCCCAACTAAAACATACTAAAAGACCTGTTCTAAGCCTAATGTTTTAGGCATTTATAAACATGTACTAGTAAGAGACCAAAAAATGGAACAAGCCTACTGTTTTAGGCAAAAAATACATCACAAACATCCACAATTCATAAAAAGTAGAGTTTAGACAATTTCTTCATAGCTACTGCTGGTCTTGCTGCTCTTGCTGGATTGAGTATTAATCATAATGCATAACTTGCTGCTGTTGATGTAGCTGCTTTCTTTTTTGATTCTGTAGCAATTCAGTCACACTCATCACCCTTTTACCATGACATTTCAAATTATGCCAATCAAAAGGCAATTACAAAAAGTCAAATACTAACCAAGATATTGTTTGGTAGAAGGTGCTGCTGCAATTGTAAATTTCAAACAGAAGGGACTGCTTTGTCCATTAATGCTTGCTTGATACTACCATTACTTATTTTCTCCAGTATTGTTGACATCAAAAGTAGACACCTGAAATTATAAATTTTTTTAATTAAGTTGAAAATTGTAAACCATTAGCACAATTTAAAATAAAATAACTAGTAGACTTACTTGATTCAAAAGGTTCTCAGGTTCAACAGCTTGCAACAAATATGAGTATGAAAAATTATTATTTACATCCAAGTTGTATCCATAGCCCTAAAAAAAATATAAGTGAAAAGGTTAACTTCAAATTCTTCTATATTTTAATATATACTTTTGTTTCTTAGTTTATGTACCTGATATGGTGTATATGAATGCATTTGAGAATTCATTCCAAATTGAGAAGGTGTTGACATTGTAATCTCCGATGGAAAGCCACTCATAACACTTGGCATTAACATCGAATTACTTGGTACCAACTGATGATCAACTGCTTGATTTGAAGAAAAATATTGTTGCGACTTTTCTCCAATATGATGAGTCTCTTCAATGTTGGTACACATTTTTTTTCCTACAACATGTGTTATATTATAAATAAATACATTCAAACATATTAAATATATTCAAATGAGAATGATTTACGTACCAGAATCTGAAGATGTTTTTGCTTTTCTTTTCCCTCGCTTCTCAAAATGGCCTTTCAATCTGCCATTTGAAACACCTTTTGGCTTCACTGTAGGAGGATTTAATATTGGGGCAGCATCTGCTTGTTTTTCTTGTAACTCATCATTCTCTCCCATTCCATCATTTTGATCAGAATTCAATCTTGCCAACTCTTTGCTTAAATCACCTTCTAACTTACGCAAGGCATTTCTACATATTTCTCGTGTACTTTCATTTTTTTGACTTCTCATTATAAGATCATAAGCACACCGCATTGCATTATTACGAAATATGGTTTCAGTTTCACCACAATTATCAGGATGCAACACTTCTTTCTCACTTTCAAGAATTCTCTTTTTTGCATTTTTGGTCCATCTACTCAAAATATATTTGTTGGGTATCCTATTCACATTCTTTATAACAAGAATTTTCAATGTATGTGAACATAACAAACCCATAGACTCAAATTTTTTGCAAGTACAACTAATATCCATATTACCCTCATCAAAATGGATAATTCTAACTCTTGAGTCCTCCTCTCTTGTTATTTTAAATGAGCATATATCACTGCTACTACTAAGTTCTGACCAATTGGTTGCAATTCCATCAAGAAATTCCCTTTGAAATAACAAAAATAACTTAGTTGTATAGACTTTAGCTGCATGATTTAAAATACCACTACCTGGAATACTACGAGGTGGTAACCCTTTTTTGCAATTAAAGTCTTCAACTCCTTCGTCATAACGCCATCCTGCAACCAAGTCTTCAAAAGAAAGCACAAACTTAGTTAATGAGGTTGTTTTACTTGCAATACCATTTAAGACATGGTTTGTACTTTCACTTCGCTGAGATGATCTAATATCACCAGAGAAAACATCTTTGTTAAGAGCTGAACACCATTTTTTTCGAATTTTGTACAAATTGTTCAACCATTTATGATTTCTCAAGTCGCTAAACTCATTCATCATTTTATCCCATGTATGCTGAAATTCCTCCTCATTGTCACACCCGTGTAAGCATTTATAAAATAGGCCACGAAACTTTGCATCTGAATTGAACTTCCCTAAATGTGATGGAGCATTTTTTGCAATGTGCCACTGACATAAGCGATGTCGAGAAGTTGGAAACACTTGACTGATAGCATTTGACATTGCTTGATCTTGATCAGTGATTATTGTTTTAGGTGCCTTTCCCCCCATTGATTCTAAAAAAGATTGAAATAACCACACAAAAGATGATGTTGTCTCATCTAGCAAGAAAGCACAACCAAACATGATATTTTGCCAATGATGATTCACTCCTACAAATGGGGCACAAATTAAATCATATTTGTTTGTGCGAAAAGTGGTATCAAAAACTACTACATCCCCAAAAAAATCATAATCAATTCTTGATCTTCCATCACGCCAGAAAAAATTAGTCATTCTGTTCTCTTGATCAACTTGAACAGTATAAAAAAACATAGCATCCTCATTTTGTCTAAGCTTAAAATGATTTATTACACTTTGTGAATCACCTGCTTCAATCAAAATCATTTTTTCTTTATTCACATAATTGTAACAATCTCTTTCAGTAAAACCAATATGTTCTCTTCCACCAACTTCTCTAGATAAGTAAGAGAAAACATTTTTTGTACTTACACCAGCATTGACCATTGTATCTATGACATTAGCTTTGGGAACACTTAATGCCCTATTAGATCTTAATAAGTGAACTTCATTTGGTGATGCAAGTTCATGGTTATGACTTTCAGAAAATTTCATTACTCTCCAGACGCCATCTTTAACAGAAAATCGAATCATAGCTTCACACCCACATCTTGTTTCAAATCGATTCCGAAATCTTGTTGTATAAGGATCAAGTTCTTGATTGAAACCTTGACATGAACAATAATATTCCTTTTGAGAAAAATCTTTTGTTCCCGAATGATATCTTGTATTCCCTCTTCTAATACTGAAACCAATTCGTGTAGCATACTCATTATATAGTTTGTAAGCCTCTTCCTCACTAGACACAACCATATGCATCAAATCATTAACATTCTTTTTATTTCGGTTCACATATGAAGCTTCATTGTCAATATTAAATAAATTTCCACCGTCTTCTATGACTAACATATACAAAATTTACATAGTATTACTTCATAATGAATTGCTATAATTAAGAAAAAAATTTTAAATATTACTAATCATCAGAACTAATATATATTATTCAAATTAAATTAACTAAATTCTATGGTTGAGATAATTTGGTACCTTGTTCATGATGATTAGAACCCGCCATTGATAGTCTTCCTAATAACACAATGCCTTTAATCTGAAAATAAAATAAAGCTCAAAGGTTAACACATGTTTGTTGCAACATTATTTATTTCGGCCGAATTCGGCATGACATCAGGTAGATTCAACCGAAACTTTTACAAGGAATAAAAAAAATAAATATGCTTACTGAAAAGAGATCTGTTTCACAAGGCAGCTATAAAACTCTTGAAATTAATATACCCTCTCTCTCTCTCTCTCTCTATTTTGGCGTTGCAGATCACCATTAAATGTAGACAATTTCAGGTTATCTAAAATCTAAACTAAATCCAAACCTTGTAGACAATTTTAAAATGCACTCTATATCTCAATGTGTGTGTGTGTGTCTAAATACAATTAAAAAAAAGCCAAAATTATGTAGAAGTATTCATTTTCAATCTTGAATTCATTTCATTGTCATCTCAAGCGACTCAGCATTCACATCTAACCAACATTTAGCCTAAGAACACAACCTGCATTTACAGATTGCTATCTACAAATTTGATAGAATTAATGACGCAATACTCTATCAATAATTAATTCTAGTAGTTACAGAACATAGTCTCACTCCCTCGTGCTCGATTGGGAGCTTGAAAATTGAACGCATATCTGCTACCATTAATCTTAAATTTAACATGATCAATAATCTAAAAGCAGAAAAACCAATACATTAATCTATAATCTGCAATGCTAAAAGGACCTACCAAGACTATGCTTTTGCAGAGGTGATCGACAGAAGCGGCGCCGAGAATGTCCCATTGAGCTTTGAGAGACCAATTGTAGTAATCAGAAGGAACTCTTTTGAAGGCGAAATCACTAATGCCAATGGACCGGAGAATACCGCAGAGATGAACTTCAGTGTCGCCTCCGCCGACGGTTTTGCAACAGTTTGCGTCGGGAGAGGAGATAGATGTGGGAGCAGAGAAGCCGTTTTGTGGAAGAAGAGAACGCACGTGAGAGAGGGTTTAATTAAGGTTTAAAGCTCATTTGTTTCATTTAATCTACGTGGCATTTTTTTAATGTGTGAGAATTTTATTGGCTTGTTGTAAATAGTCAGCGCGCTGAGTGGCTACCTCAGAGGTAGCATATAATTACTCCGAGCAACAACAGATTAGGGGTTGCATCGACATGCCCTCTCTCACTTGCTCTCTCTTCGCAACTATTCCCTTTCTAATTGGTCCAGCTTGCCTTTTATAGTTGGAGCAGCATTTTGGGTGGGTGTACATATTGGGGATAGTGATTAAAGTATTAACTCCACATCCATAGGTTGATTTTGAATCTTAGTTGCCACACATACATATATTCATATTTAATTTATTTCTAATATCTCTATCTATTTTATTATTTATTATTATCATTTTATTTTATTTTATTATTTTATTTTTTTATAATTTACATTAAAGCAAATAAACCAATAAATAAATAATATACATAAACAAATACATATTATCTTAGAAAATTTAAATTTTAAATATTTCCAAAAAATATGGTTATTACATGAAAGGTAGATGAATCCAACCAATGCTTATGGTAAGCTATTGATCAAGTGTGCAACTGTCTTCATACATTCTACCTAGAACAAAGGTAGAACATTCTTCACTTGCAAATTGCTTTTACATGTCTCTACTAGATGCCCATTCTTCATTTCTGCTACTCTGTTTTGCTATGGAGTATTTGGACAAGTCAATTGTCGTTGTATCTTGCATTTTTGTAGATACTTCGAGAACTCATATGAGCTATATTCTCCATATTGTCGGTTCGAAGACATTGTATTTTATGATCATTCTTTTTTTTCTACCACCTCCTTGAACCCCTTAAACTTGTTTACTCCTTCATAAAATACACCGAAACATACCTTGAGAAGTCATTAATAAATGTGATCATATACCGAAAACCACTAACAGATGGCTGCTTCACTAGTCCAAACACATTTGAATGGATCAACTCAAGAAGCTTCTTTGCTTTATATTAAGATTCTTCATATGATAGTTGGTTTGCTTTCCCATACTGGCATCCACCACATATATATTGTATCTTCACAAACATATTGGGGAAGCCCTTTAAATATAGACTTATTCATCATGACATTTAGCTTGTAATAGTTCACGTGTCCCAGACGTGCATGCTGTAAATCGGACATCTCATTTCTTCTTGTTTCGTCAACAAAAACTGTCTGGGTTGACATCACATAAATAGATTCTAGCTTTCGTCTCTCCATGAGTAGTGTGCTAGATTATTGATTTTAAATTTTTTATACTTTTTCTAATTAATTTACATCATTAAAGGGTGAACTAAAATATATAATTAGTGTTAGATTTGTTATTTCAAAATCAAAAAAATATTTATAAGCTCTATAATTAATTAAAAATTTAAAAATATAGATTCAATGAAGCTCCCACTATCTTTTAATTCTACTAAGCCCTCATTATTTTCAAATTTTGTGTTCGGCCCTACTCAAGCCTATATTTAATGCTGTAAATGGCAGCAAAGAGAAGCTTTAACAAGATTCTACAATGGTGGTTCTCTCTCTATTTATTATTTATTATTTATTTTTTTTGTGAGGAAAGGTAGGTCAATCCCACGAACTACAAACTAACAGAATTTCAATTTCCTACAATATCATGTTGAAGCCACATCTGTAGAGCCAAAGGACTAGTGTGTAACACGTAGTTGCCTATAGGGAACTACCATGACACCAGGGCTAAGGAAGATAAATGATGGGCTAGACCAGCCGGAGGAAGAGAAGTAACCAATAGCAGCATAAGTAATAATAAAATTCAAGAAGAAACTTCTTCTAATGATTGTGATTTGTTGTTAAGTTGTTAGTGCATAGAAGTTAGTGAGAATAGAAATTACAGCTGGAAGTTCATAATTGTATGAGAGAATTACTATAAATAGGTAATATGTAACAAATCAGTTCATCAATCGATGAAATTACAACTCAATTTCTCTCTCAATTATTTTCTATTTTCTCTTTAACGTCTTTCTTCTCCAATTCAGTAGCTCTCTTTTCTTATTCTTCTTCTCCTTCTTCCTTTGTTTTTCAGTCAAGGACCTAACAATTAGTATCAAAACATTCAATTCATTCAATTGAGGACCTAACACTTACAACTCTGGTGAGTATGGTTACTGAAGCACATCACCTCCAGGAAGTGGAGGAGCAGGTTCAGCTGTTAGATCAGAGGTCTGAGGCTTTGATGTATGAGCGCTTGGATCAATAGTCACACCAGTGCTGCGATCAACAAACCACTCATATTTTCATCCAAAAATAAATGGATCAAATGATGGATATGACGAGGATACTTACTGTTCAATTGCAGAGTAAACTAAACAATCCAAATCCGTAGGTGCCAAACAATCCAAATTCCCAAACCTCCATCTCTCCTGGTGATCGAACTTTTTGTATACAGCAAAACCAAATTCATTAATCCACCACAATCACTCCTACTCATTCATAATTTTAATATACCTAAAAATAATTAATGAAAGGGAATAACTATGTTGGAAGAGAGGTATATATAAAATATACTTAAGAGATGCATAATATATACATTAGGTATATATGATATATAAAAACACATATATATATTTAATAATAATAATAATAAGTAAAGTAAAAGTCAAAAGCAGAAAGGAAAATATTAATGGTAGGAAAATTAAAGAAATTAAATATATTATATTTAATTAATTAATGATATATATATATATATATATATGGGTGGGAATGGATGATAAAAAAAATAAAAAGTCTTCGTCTTATTCTTCCATCATCATCATGGCCGAAATTCTCTGGAGAGAAAGGGGAGGGATTCTTCTTCTTTAAACACCTAAATTTTACTAAAAATCCAAGAAAATGAAGTAGATTTTAAAGAAATACCAAGGATTCCAATAAGCTTCTTCATTTTAAGTTTGTTTTCCCTTGTTGTTAGATGATGTGATTATTTGGTTAGAGTGAGAAGTTGATTTAAATTGAAAAAGAAGATAGTTATGAAGTTAATATGATGTATATATGTTGAATTTGAGGTTAAATGATTGAATTAAGTTTAAAACATGAAATTAGGGTTTATGAAAGATTTGGAATTTAGGGTTTTTGGTGAAAATTGGTTAAGGTTAGTATATAGAGTTAGTGGTTATCTTAAGTAATTTAAGTGTGAATATGTTTTTAATTGAAAAAAATTGAACTTTTATTGAAATAAGAGTGGTTAGGCCAAGTTAATGTAACTGGTGAAGCTTAGAGCTTTTTGGATTTGAAGCTTAGAAAGTGTTGTTTGGTTGATTTTGAGGCTAAGAAAAGTTTTTACATACTTTAAAAACATTTAATTAAAATGTTCATGTTTAACATAATCTACGTTGGCACGTTAAAGAATGTTGCTTTTCTTTTAAATAAAATTATTTATTAATTCTATACATTGTATTAAAAATATAATTTAAATATTGCTTTGAATTTTAAATCAATATTTTATGGTGATCGGAAACATTTTAAATGATGCATATTATTATTATGGAAAATGTATAATTATATTGTTGGTGTCTGAAATTTTTAAAATTTAAAATTGAATTGTTCAACTTTTTAAAATATCAATTGAGTACTGAAATCGAAAAATAATGTATAATTTAATTGTTTTAGCAGGTTACAAACCAGTTACAAGTAAATATCATATGTATAATTATACTGTTAGTATCTAAACTTTTTAAAATTTAATAATTGAGTTATTTAACTTTTTAAAATATCACATTTTATTGACACGCGTTATCCAACAAAGTAGCTTTTAGTTTGCAACCGACTAAAACAACTAAATTGTACATGATTTTTCGGTTTCAGCACTCAATTAATATTTTAAAAAATTGAACAATTCAATTGTTAAATTTAAAAAGTTCAGACATAAACAGTGTAATTATACCTAATGAAAAATAATGTACACTGTGAATATGATTATAGAATATGATGATTATATGAAAAATTGATGATTGAGATGAGAATATGAAAATGTGATGTGAATAGTTGCCCTATATAATTTATTGTTTTAGAATATTGAATTTAGTACTGTTAAGTTGGCATGCCAACGATACGTCATAACGTTTTATATGTCTTTGGGCGAGATACACTTATATCATATTTATTATTATGCCTTCGGTTAAGATACATTGGTATCATAACACTTCGATATCATGAAGACGACCTTCGGGTGAAATACACAAGTATCACATGATACTCAGTCTATGGTATCAAACCTTTGAGTTGCGATATGCAAAATCAATATTATCGGAACCTAAATGTTGTGTAGAGATTTGTTGAGCTTAATGTGTGTTGATGTGATACGCATAAGATTTATGAGTTAATAAATTATTTAATTGAGTATTGCATTTTATGTTAAGATTAATGTATTTTATGCTATTAAGGAAATAATATACTTTAAGTATATATTATGTTATCAAAAAGTATGTACAACTAAGTTTTTAGCTTAGTGCGATAATATGATAGAAAAAGAAAGTCTTAATAGATCTAAGCAGGTATAAGTTTGAGGCTGTTATTGAAGTTAAAGAGACTTTCCACGAGATCCACCTTGTCGGTGTTATATTGCATTGCATATATATTTTGCTTCTAAAGCATTTGGTTATGTACATTATAAACATCTTAAGAATATGTTTTAGTTATCAAGGTTTTGTAATGTTTTGTAAATATATACATTTACGTAATTTGTATTTGATAAATGCTTAGATGAGAATTGGAGAAGTCATGGATTTTGCAAAATGGAATTTTAGAAGTGCTTTTAATACATATTGTGCTATTTTGAAATTGAGATTTTATGAATTTACTGGTAAAATTTTTTTAGATATGTTTATATAAAATATTCAAACTATATTTTAAATAAAATTATTTAATTGTTATATATATATTTGCTAATATGTTTTTAATATTTAAACTTTTGAAAAGCTTTTATTTTTTGTATCTAAATGAGAAATTCTACAATTAATTATTATAGTGCTCTTGTATTATATATATATATATATTAATTTCATGTATATAAAATATAAGAGAGTTACAAAACAGCTTCACAACCACGACAATAAACGAAAACTCAAATGGCATCGGATGTGGATCTTGTATTTCGACAAGGAAACTCTTTATGAAAAGGGTATTGTCATTACATCATGGCCAAGGAAGATAAATGATGGGCTGGACCAGCTAGAGGAAGAGAAGTAACCAATAACAGCTGAAGTAATAACAGAATTCAAGAAGAAACTTCTTCTAATGATTGTGATTAGTTGTTAAGTTGTTAGTGCATAGAAGTTAGTGAAAATAGAAATTACATTTGGAAAGTCATAATTTTATGGGAGAATTACTATAAATAAGTAATATGTAACAGATCAATTCATCAATCGATGAAACTACAATTCAATTTCTCTCAATTATTCTCTATTTTCTCTCTCATGTCTTTTTTCTCCAATTCAATACTCTCTCTTTTCTTCTTCTTCTTCATTTGTTTTTCAGTCAGTACCTGACAGGAACTCTTTAGCTGCATTTGCCAAATAGCCAGTACTACCATTTGCTTCACCAAAGACATGTTTGAAAATTATGCTGACAAAATGAGGAGAGTGGAGAGAATGGACTTTAGCAGGCTTCGGGTATTTCCATTTGGCTTGCAAACACCATGCATTGAGGAGATTAATTAACTTTACCAACTTGCTAAATTTCTTTAACCTTTCTCTCCTTTACCCAAATTGACTCTGTTATTTCCTCTCTCTCTGTTATTCCATTTCTATCATTTCTTTCCCAAATTGATAAATAATGTTCTTTCACTCTCTCTCCTTTCAATCGGTGAAGATTGTATTATTGATTCAATCCCTTCAATCGGTTACCAGAATGATTTATGGTATGTTTTTAGTTTTTGATTTTAGTGTTCTTTGATTTTAGGCTCTGTTTTTAGTCACATTCAATTTGACTTTGTTATAGTTTTTGATTTTAGGGTTACTTATCTTTCTAGTTATGAGAAGTTTGCTTAAGAAACACTATTGTAGTATTGTGAAAAATCGTGAAATGAAATTGTATATTTCTTCATCTGGCTCAAAAAATTTCAGATAGGCTCGCATTTAAGTTGATTATGCTAGAAATAGGGACATTGACGGTTATCTTTTGTGGTTAATGGTTTGGTTTTTTTCAAGTTGATTATAGCTCCTTCATTATTTTGTTTCTGAGAGTGATTGTTGTCATGCATCTAGCAACTTATTCTGTTTTTTCTTTTACTTTTTTATTTTAATTTTAAGTAGTATTAATTTTAAATAGTAATTTTCTGCCAATGTAGCAATATTCCTGATTAACACACATATAATAATTATTGGAGAAGAAACTCTATACAAACGAAATTATTTAATTGTAATTTGTATATCATTTGTGATGAATTTATCCATGTGCAGACATCTTTAAGGTGGCTTTATTTGGTTAAGTTAATATATAAGGAGCAACATTATCTTGATCAAAGTGAAAATATATCTTGATAAGAATGTCCAATGTTAATGATAGGAAGATGGGAGTTTAAATGAGTAAGGGAGGAGTTGCAGACATAATATTTGATAAGGATTTAAAGAACCTCTCAACTGATATTATCTCAAAAGCTTGTTTTAGCAGCTCTTACTCCCAAGGTAAACGTATCTTTTCTAAGTTGGAAGCTCTCCAAGAAGCCATGTCCCGACCAAACTTCCGGTACACTATTTTTCTTTCTTTCTTTCTTTTATTATTATTATTGTTAATTTAATTTACCTAAAAACAATTTGTTTGAACGTTGTAGATTTCTTCCCACAAAAGGCAACAGAAAAATTTGGTGATTATAAAAAGATGTAGAGACAGTAATATTGGAGGTAGTGAACGCTCGAAGAGAAGAAAGAGGAAGGTCAAGTCAATCTCATCAAGACTTTTTAGAAGCTATACTTGAAAGTGCTGAGAGAAGGCCTCCATCATACTCATAATACAAATCGTTTTATAGTAGACAATTGCAAAAACATCCATTTTGCAGGCCATGAAACTACTGCTCTTACAACCTCTTGAACCTTGATGCTTCTTGCATTATATCCCCAATGGCAACACCATATTCGGGCTGAGCTTGTCGAGATTTTTGGTGACAGACTCCATGATTGCTTGCTAGACTTGGACAAGCTTCGTCAATTGAAAACGGTACAATTGGGTTCATTTTTTTCCTGACATTGACATTGAAAGTGCTATTATATATTGTCAGAAAATGCTTTTATGTGGGTTTTGCCTAATATTAAATTTCATATTAATTACTTTCTATTTGCAGCTGACTATGGTGATTCAAGAAACATTGCAACTGCATGGTCCAGCAGTTGTAGTATCAAGAGAAGTTTTTGAAGACATGAGATTAGGAAATATAACAGTGCCAAAAGGGACTAATATTTGGACAATGGTAATGGCATTGCACTACGATCCTGAGAATTGGCGTTCTGATGCTAACGAGTTTAAGCCAGAGAGGTTTGCTCAAGGAATTACTGAAGCTTGCAAATATCCAGAGTCTTATATTTCATTTGGTTTTGGTAGTCGATTATGCGTAGGCCAAACATTTGCAATGCTAGAATTGAAAATGCTACTCTCTTTGATTATCTCCAACTTCAATTTTTCTTCTAATACATTTATATTGTTATTTTTCTTCTAAGTAGCTTTTCAAAATAAGTTGTTGGAATCTCCCGATCTTTGCAGCAACTATCTTTCAGGTGAAACTTCTTACAACAATTTCATAGGACACATTCTTTCAAGAACCCAACTTTGGAGATTTAATCCACTCAACAATATGATGACTACTCTGGTTAGTTACAATCTTTCTTTTGCATGACTGTTGGGTTTATGCCTTTATGGTGGGCTTTAAGAAGATACTAATGAGTCATGATTGTTTGCAGTTTCTTGGTGATATGAAAGAAGTGGCTACATTCCTCAATACATATACAAGTGGCTACATTGCCCCGTTTCTCTTCTAAGGAAAAAAAATAATTTATATGTATATAGTTGTAAAAATTGTTAGAATTATTTATTTGCTCTTTTTTTAAATTTTAAATTGCCTCATATTATTTAGTTTATGCAAGAAAAAAAATAATAAATTATTCCTTTCAAAATTAAATATATTTTTTTTTCTAGAAAAATTGATACTCTTCAAATGCAAAAACTAACTTAATTTGAACTCATTTCATAAATCAAATATCTAAGAAAAAAATTAAAAGCACAATAAAAAAAATTATAAAAAATAAAAGGTTATAATTTTTATTTATTTATTTATTTTTATTTATTATTTATACTTTTAATATTATGATATAATTTTTTATTCAACTATTTTTTAAAAAATTAAATACATTATTCAATATTTTTTCTCATGTAAAAATGAGGTTAGGACTTTATAAAAAAAAATTATCCCATTTCTTTTTAACTTTTAGCTTCGTCCCTGAGTGGCTACGCACAAAGTTAGTAAGCTTCAACATCGACAAGGCGAAGGTATTTATTCAAATATTTATAATAAAAAAAATTATTTTATTGTAGTTGCTATGTTGCAGAATGGCTTTTATGTGTGATGAATTATGCGAAAGACACAAACAAAATAATTACCTCACAATGTCGTGTCTTTATTTTGATGTATATTATATTAGCATACTATCAAAAGAGATCAGCTATTAGAATTCAAATTTCTTATTTTTTTTCATACATAGGTATTGTAAAAAAATAACTATTTTGATCACTAAAAAATTAATTCAATCATATAAATGTGGATTCTTTAGTTATGTTAAATAGAAACATATTGTGAATTACAAGCTAACAGCTTTCTATATTTTCTAATAAAGCAGAAATGATCAGCAGATACAATTATTTTGTTATAGACTAAAGGGTCAATTAAATGAATATAATCTCAAAATCAAAAGTCTTCTAATGGATCAACTGTGGATTTATTCAAGTCTATAGTGTGAATAGATAAGAATTTTGTTGCTCCAACTAAGCCATTGTCATTTTTCTATTTGAGTTCTTATTCAACCTCTATTTTTCTCAGTATTTTATATGCAATGATTCAGAACAAGCAGTTGCAATCAAAAGCCAGCTACAGAGGATTGCCAGGGCAATGTATAGCAGCCCGCCTGTTCATGGTATATCACTAGTCTCAACTATCCCGAGTGATCCAGATATTAAAGCACTTTGGATCAAAGAGGTGAAGATAATATAAATTTTGTTAAAGTTGCTTTCTTCTTTTCTTTTTGTTTTTCAAATCTGATAGTTTTGAAATAATCATTTTCTTTGTTTTGAATAATTGTAGCAAATTATTTTGTAGGCTTGTGATGCTGGCAGTGATTAATATGTAGTCATAAAGAATCGACGTGTACCTATAAATAACTTTTTATATTCAAGTTACGTTAGGAGTAATTACTGTGAAAATTGAAAATATTTTGTTAGAGATTTTTTTTTGTTTTTTTTATATTGCAATTATATTGTCATTAGATGCAAATATTTTTTCATTATCCACTTTAATTAATTACTTATTTAAATGTATGAATATTACAATGAAGATTCTATTTATAAAAGCAACTATATTTTCGTTATATTTATACTGTATATATAATATAAATATTATTTAAATTTAGTATGCTGAAATAAATATTACAAGGGTTGTTTACCTGTTTAAGCTGCTTTTATAGAATTATTGCTATAAAAATCTGAAAAACAATGTAGGGGCCGTTGATCCCATACCTAATAAAAGTGTTACTACCATAGTCAATTTGTAAGGGCAGTTTAAATTGCCTTTACAAAACTGCTCCTACACAAAAACTTACCTCGATGCCTTTTTAATTTGTCGGTAAAATTATAGAGACGAGCCTATCATGATAAAAATGAGGTGGCTGTGAAAACCACCGCTGAACATTATATCGGCAGTTAAAATCCCCCATAGATGAAAAAAAATGCCTCAATAGATCTGTTTTTTTTGGTAGTGCACATAAGCTCTTTTTGGAAGCTGAAATAGCTCCATCAGAATTTAATTTTAAAAAAGGTTGCTGAGGTCGTGTCCATGAGATGGTAGAGAGATCCAATTATCCAGAGGAGGCTGCAGACACTTTAGGCATGGCGTTTCTATTATTATTATTATTATTATTATTACTATTATTATTATTATTGTTAGAAAAATTATATTGTATATTGTATTTTTTATTTTTTTAAAAAATATCATATTTTTTATATATTTTTGATATATTAAAAATATATTTAATTAATATATCAAATATATATTTAAAATATACCTTTAAAATAAATATTTTTAAAATTAAAAATTAAAAAAATATATTTTTAAAATTAAAAAAATAAATATTTTTAAAAATATTTTTATTTTTTACAGTATTTTTAAAGAAACCACTTATTATTATTATTATTATTATTATTGTAGGGAGTTGTTGGTGCACGGCATCATCCACATGTAGCAGCGACAATGTAATGAAAAGGACATATGAGGTGGGCCTGGTAATAATTATCTTTCAGCCGATAAACATGGATACCTAACACAACTTGTCTTATAGAAAACATCCATTTTTGTCGTGAACGAATAGAAAATTCATATATGAAGAATGAATGAGGAAAAATCATTGATTGATCCAATGATTACTGTACATCACTGCTATATTTATACTAACAGCTGAGCTAATCTACTCTAACAAAATTGGTTAACACATTTGACCAGCTGACTAGCTAAATAAATATTTCCATCATATGGGAAATGCATTACTTAGCTCTGCATTCGAATCAGATTATTGAATAAAGAAAAGTGGAGTCCATGATCTAGTCTGAATATTGTCGAGCAAGTGAATTAAAAGCATTTGATGATACAAAAGCTGGAGTTAAAGGACTTGTTGATGCTGGAATTACTCAAGTACCTCGTATTTTCCACAATCCACCTTATCAGTTAGAAAAGATTTCATATACTGCTGCTGATGCTAAGTTCACTTGTCCTATCATAAACCTTGCATGTGTCCACAAAGGTTCAGCTTGGCGCGAGGAGGTCATTGAGAAAGTGCGAAACGCATCAGAATCATGGGGATTTTTTCAAGTAATCAAAATTCCAGAGAGAGTTTTGGAGGAGATGAAGGACGGCGTTCGCAGGTTTTACGGACAAGATATGGAGTTGAAAAAGGAATTCTACAGTCGTGATCTAGCAAAAAAGGTAGTGTACAATACTAACTTTGATTTCTATACTGCACCAGCAGCTAATTGGAGAGATACAATTGCTTTACAAATGGCTCCTGATCCTCCCAACCCAGAAGAGCTGCCAGCTGCATGCAGGTATATGCATTTATAGCTGTTCTTTTCTGTCTATTTTTCATATTAGAAAAAAGAGTTTTCTCAACAATTTTTTTGAACAGGGATATAGTAATTAAGTACTCCAAGGAAGTAATGAAATTGGGAAATTTACTATTTGAATTATTAACAGTGGCTTTGGGTCTAGAACCAATTACTTGAAAGAAGTGGATTGTACTGAAGGGCTGCTTGTTCTAGGTCATTACTATCCAGCGTGTCCCCAGCCAGAATTAACCATGGGAGCAACCAATCATGCAGATAATGACTTCCTCACTCTGCTTCTGCAAGACCATATTGGTGGCCTCCAGATTCTGCACCAGAATCAGTGGGTTGATGTTCCTCCCACACCAGGGGCTCTAGTGGTTAACATCGGAGATCTTCTACAGGCAAGTCTTGCTACTAATTAACTCCATATTTGAGCCCATTTTTGTTTATTCTATGTACTATAGTAATCTAAGATTATGTCTTGTGATGTTTTTCCTTTTCAGCTAATATCAAATGACAAGTTTATAAGTGCTGAACATAGGGTGCTGGCAAATCGTATAGAACCAAGAGTATCTGTGGCTTCTTTTTTTAGCACAGGTCTAGCGTCAAGAACCATACTTTATGGACCTATCAAGAAGTTGTTATCACAAGAAAATCCTCCTAAATACAGAGAAACCACAATTAAGGAATTTGTTTCCTACTATCATGCCAAAGGCCTTGATGGAACTTCTGCTCTGCAGCATTTCAAGCTCTAAAACTTAGGTGCATGCAAGCGTAGGTTTCGTTTGAATAACTGAAATGTGGTTAATGTATAATATTGTTAACCATACAACATTGTCTGGTATAGTACCAGTGGATGGTGCTTATTATTTTATTTTAATTACCTTCTAGAATGTATTGTCCTAGCCACTGAAATAATTATATGCTACAACCGTTGTAGCAATAAATGCCTACAACGGACCAATGAGATTCTTACACGTAGATTAAATGCCTACAACGGACCAATGAGATGAATCATTTAATCTACGTGTAAGAATCTCATTGGTCCGTTGTAGGCATTTATTGCTACAACGGTTGTAGCATATAATTATTCTAGCCACTGAGTTACCTAGACTTATCTGATCAGGGCCAGCCCGGACACAACTTATATTTATAGGCTTTGAATGGCGGTGGAGGAGGTTTCAAGAAGCCGCAACAAGCTTCTGTTAATGGAGGAAAGTGTTACGTTTATTATTATTATTATTATTATTATTATTATTATTATTATTATTATTATTATTTCAAAATTATTGTTATTATTATTAATTTAAAATGATTATGAAGAGAGAGAGAGTCGGTGTCTTTTCTCTACACACCCCTAATGCTTCTCTGCTTATTATAACAATTTTCATTACGGTTTTCACTTTTCAGTTTTCAATACATAGATATAAGAATATTATATATTACTTATATTATTTCATTTTTAGTCAACCAACACGTTTTTATTAATTTCTTGTTAAGAAGTCTTTATCAACATTAAAAAAAAAATTCTTGGTTTTGTAAGGGCTACCTTATTTCCAAGACAAAATAGAGAGGACGATTATTAATAATTAACAACATTTCAATATCGTCTGACTTGAAAAAATGGAGTCCATAACTGAGTCTGAATATTGCAGAACAAGTGCACTGAAAGCTTTTGATGATACAAAAGCTGGTGTTAAAGGACTTGTTGATGCTGGAATTACCAAAGTCCCTCGCATTTTCCATAATCCACCTGATGAATCGTACAAGATTCCACATGCTGCTGATCCTAAATTAACCTTTCCTATCATAGACCTTGAAGGTGTATATAAAGGTTCAGCTGGGCGCAAGGAGATTGTTGATAGATTAAGGGATGCTTCAGGGACTTGGGGGTTTTTTCAAGTGGTCAATCATGGGATTCCTTTGAGTGTCCTGGAGGAGATGAAGGATGGTATTCGTAGGTTTTACGAGCAAGATCTGGAGTTGAAAAAAGAATTCTTCTCTCGTGATTACACGAAAAAGGTTTTCTATAATAGCAACTTTCATTTGTACACTTCACCATCAGCTAATTGGAGGGATTCAACGTTTTTCCAAATTGCTCCTGACCCTCCCAAGCCAGAAGAGTTGCCACCTGTGTGTAGGTAATTGAAATCCAGCAATTTACCATTAGTTAACTATTTTTACAATTCTGTTGGTTGTTAAAGATATGGTCTGAATGAAACTTTATTATATTTCCTTGATGCTCTTTTCTTTAAGATAAGAATGTCCTAAACAAAAATTGTTCTGTAGAGATATGCTATTGGAGTTTTCTGAGGAAGTAATGAAATTTGGAAATTTATTGCTTGAACTAATGTCGGAAGCGCTTGGTTTGAATCCAAACCACTTGAAAGACATGAATTGCAATGAAGGCTTGGTCATTCTAGCCCATTACTATCCAGCATGTCCTGAGCCAGAATTAACCATGGGTGCAAGCAAGCATGCAGATATTGGCTTCTTCACAGTGCTTCTACAAGACCATATTGGCGGACTACAAGTTCTGCATCAGAATCAGTGGGTTGATGTGCCTTCGGTGCCCGGTGCTCTGGTGGTTAATATTGGAGATTTTCTACAGGTAAATCTTTTGAACTTAGTTTTTTTGCATTTACCAGCAAAAGGGTATCATTCTTACCCTTCTAAATATTTTTTCCCCAAAATTGATACTTGAAAACTTTCCAGAGTGCACTACTTTTAATGGAATACTAGTAATAGTTCTTCAGTTGGTATAAGAAATGGTTACAACATATCTATGCAAAGCAATTGATGATGAACTTGCTATGTTGCTTCAATCATTCATTTTTAGGCATGGAAAATTAAAATTTCTTCATCAATTAACATGCCAACACATTTTGGAATTAATTTTTGGTTTGCTATGGCTAAAACTACTAATTTTTCAGCTCATAACAAACGACAAGTTTGTAAGTGTCGAGCATAGAGTGCTGGCAAACCGTATAGGACCAAGAATATCTGTGGCTTGCTTCTTTACCACAGCACTTGTGAGAAAATCAAGAATCTATGGTCCTATTAAGGAGTTGCTTTCGGAACAGAATCCTGCAAAATACAGAGAAATGACAGTGAAAGAGTACAATGATTACCACATAGCAAAAGGCCTTGATGGGACTTCTGCTCTGTTGCCTTTCAAGCTCTGAAACTTTGGAATGGAGAAGGTGTTGGCGAGATAAAATGGGCTTGAAATCTAATTCACACTTCTGCTGAATTTCCGAATAGTGTTCAACGTTTTCTAAAAAGTATCCATGTAATTTAAGCTTTTCCGAAGAACATATAAAGGAATTGTAGATTAAGCACTTATTTTAAGTTATTATGTGAATGGTCTAATTTAGCCATGCCCAATTGTATCTGGTTCTTTCTTTTCAGCTTCTTCATGCTGTATTGTGCGGAAAGCAGTACGGTTTATATAGCCTTCTAATGGAGAAATAAATAAAAAGCAAACCCTTTTGAAGTTGATTTTGATGTAATTCAATATGGCTAAATATAAGATAAGGATAACCAAGAAAAATCAAATTAATTTAGAATAACTTTTACACAATAATTTAATTTAATTTAATTTCATCAATAAAATATTAAATTAAATTTAAGTTCTTCCACATTATTTTTAAACTAGTTCTGGTTAATTTCAAGGATTTTGCCATCTGCCCATGTCCCACAAAACGACCAAGCGTGTTTATTTGGTCGTTTTACGCTGGAGGTGAGGGGGTGGTGGGGGTGGGGGTATCAACGACCGGCTGTTTACAGATAATTTGAAGCAACCTGATGGATCTTCTGCTATGCAGCCTCTGCTGCACTTGCAAGTTCTGGAAACAGTCATGAGAAAAGGAGTTAGCTTTGCAATTTTTACTTCCTCTGGTACTCTCTTACACTCTCTGCAACTTTGTTGTTTTCTCTGATGACTATATTGTGTCCTCGTTTTGCGAAGTTTCCAAGGTTAACAACAACAATGTATACGGATTCCACCATTTTCGTACTCTTTCAACTTTCCGACGAGGTAAAACAATTTTCCAAATCTTTTACTCTGTAATTGTGAAATCCCATTTTGGATTAGAACCCCCATAATTTTCCCCTTCTTTGTTTACATTTTTTTTCCGTAATTATGGAATTGATTGCTCATCACCTGTATAATTTACACTCAATTGCACATAATAAACACTAATAATCAAGTACAAATCATCAGAAAACCTGATTTTCCCTTCTAATTGGATTCTTGTAAGAAACTTCTAGTTCAGAATTTCCCAATGCGTAATACATTTAATTTAAGGAAGGAGCCAATCTGCAATTGACCAATTTTGTCAACAGGGTAACATTGACACGGATTTTATAAGGTTATTAGTGAGGAATCTACTGAGAAATTTCCCTACTGAACACTACTTTAAATATAACGCAGACCTGCTGCCAGCAGTAACACTCACTGAGTAGCTCCTTCGCCAGCAGAAGCTCAAATCTTGGTGGAGGTAATTGTAGTGAGAACTGTAACTTTCTTTATCTTCTTTATTTTCATTTCTATGCACTGAACATGTTTGATAATATGCAGCTTTTCTTCTAAGACTATCTTAATGGCTTTGGCATCCAATGGTGCAAAGCAGTCCTTGATGTCTGTATCATTGGATCCTACCCCACAAATAGATAATGCGTATGTTCCGAAAAAGGAAGATTTCGCATTGTGAGTGCTCCTCTGGCTCTAGCAGAGTTAGTTCCTTCAGCTTTTGGTGGCAAGGGTTCAGTGATTCCAAGTCCAGCATCCTTGCTTGGGTGTATCCACCCGAGTGTTAAGGACATTGCTGTGGTCTTAGTTGCCTATTTAGCTCTTGGCACAAAGTGTTTTTCCTTTTACCTTGATGATATTAAAGGGAAGAAATCAAGTCCAATGCTTGATGCTATGTATTTCTCTGTTGTGACTGACCACTGTAGGATATGGGGACCTTGAGCCTGATAGTACTTCTGTCAAGATACTTGTCATTATCTTTGCCTTTTTAGGGATGGCACTTATGGGATTAATAATGAGAAAAATAGGAGATTACTTGGTAGAGAAGCAGGAAATAATGCTGGTTAATGCCCTAAGTTAGCAAGAAAAAGAAGGCCCATCTAAAATCTTTGAGCAGTTGGGAATTGGCGATGAAATGTTGAAGTACCTTATAGCCATGGGCATTCTTTCAGGACTTATGATGATTGGAACCATTTTCTTGTTTATAATTGAAGATTTGGGCATGATTGATGCCATGTTTTGTGTCTGTTCAACCGTCTCGACCCTAGGTTATGGAGACAAGAGCTTCTCAACAAAAGGTGGGCCTTTTTTTGGTATATTTTGGATATTGTCCACTACTCTTGGTCTAGGCCATTTTTTTCTCTATGTTGCTGAGGAATTCATTGAAGGCAGACAAAAGGCAGTAGTTGACTGGATTCTTAACTGGAGGATGACCAATCTTGATCTTGAAGCTGTTCATGTTGATAATGATGGAGTTACTGGGTAAACTAATTATGCATAATTTTTCTCATAAATTACTTTTTGATTCTTTGATTCATATAGTTCAGTTTGTTGTATCAATATCTAGCACTTATTCTATACTTTCTTGGAGTGCACAGGGCTGCCGAGTTCATCATATCTAAGCTTAAAGAGAAAGGGAAGATTAGCCAAGAAGATGTCACTAGAGCAGTGAAAGAGTTTGAGGATCTTGATGTTGATAAATCTGGATTATTGTCAGCATCTGATTTAGTGTTTGCTAAAACAACTCAAACAAAGAGGTGAATTGATTCATCAGGAAGTGGTTCTTGGCTTAATTTGTAGAATTATATATTTATATGTCCTGTAATGTAAGAGTTATTTTGTTAGTTTGTCTGTCAGCCAGAGTTTTGATGATCCTCCTACATTAATATTGGAAATATTCTAGAGGCAAGAATTTATGAGAATATCTGTTGTTTTCTATTTTCAAGACTTCCTCGGCAATTCTTTTTATGAGTTTCAATGCCGCGAAACAATTCGTGGAATAAATTTTTGTTTGCTATGGCTAAATTAGCATTTTCTGCTAATTTTTCAGCTAACATCAACTTATCTGTTCTATTATCATTTCAGCTTTACATGAACTTTTTTGATATATTTTTTTTTGTAAAGGACTTTGTTGAAATTTGGGAAAACTACCAAGTTGAAAGAAATAATCAATAATGTTTTAGATGCTATATAGAATGTTATGTTTTTATACTTAAATAAAGTTTTTGTACTTAAATATAGAATGAATAAAAAGAAGCGAACAGTCTCAGTGAATGAATAAAAACAAAAAGTCTCTCTAGTATTTTTTATATATATATATAATTAAGTTCGGATATTTTAATTCAAGTATTTAACATCCCAAGTGAGTTTCAATTGTGAAAATATCTATTTGGTATTAAAATTAAAATGAACTTTAAAAAAAAGGAAAAATAGTTTGAGAGTACAGTTTAATTATTCTAAAGCTATTAAGTATTAATGTAAAATTTAAATTAAAAAATAATTTTTTTAGAAAATTTAAAAATAAACTTTGATTAGATCGAATAAGCATTATTGGCATAATGTAATTTTCTCGATAACATATTAAACAATAATACAACATATAGTATATCTAATTGCAAGAATTTTATGCTACAGATTTTTTTAGGCGTCGATTTTTTATTTCTTTTGTTTTTAATTATTTTTTTATGGATAAATTATTTTAGGTCATATTCTCAATATATATACAGTATATATATATGCACACACATAATATATATAAAATAAATAATAACATATATATTGTATATACTAAATATTTACCTAACATCTATTACATCTATCAAATATTTTAACTTTACCTACTAAATATCTATTAAACATTTATCAAATATTTTAACTTTATTTTTTTAATTTTATATTCATATAATATACATACAATATTTACACAATACCTATATAAAGTATATACAATATATACAAATAAATATATAACGTTCAACTAAACATCTATAACATTTACCAAATATCTACTAAATATACATAATATTTACCAAATACTTATACTACATCTACATAATGAAGTTATTATTTTTTTAAACTTTATATATATATATAATATATGAAATTTATTTAAAAATAGATTTAATAACTTTTATTAATATATTTCTATATATTTTACTTTTTTATTATTTTTTGTAAGTCTTATTTATTTTTTGCAATTAAAATTAAAATTTTTTGTCTTATAAAAGTTAATAAATTTTATATACTGAAAATATAATTTAAAATATTAATTTTTATTATTTTATTAGAATATTTTTATTTAATACAAGTTTTTAAAAAATAAAAATAAAAATAAATTATTAATTGTAGTGAAAGCAAATATTTTTTAAAATTTTGATTTATTTTTTTTTAAATGTAAATATTTTTATTTTTTGTAATATTTTTGAAATAAAAAAAAATTATGGTAGTTTTATAAATGTCCATTTGTTCTTTCTACCTTGCAATCCTCTCGCTAAATCTGCTAGATGCGTGTGGACATTAAACAACAGGTATTGGATATCTAAATATATTTTATCTTCATTTCTTGATTCACTGAAAACGTGAAACTCAGAATGCCAGCTACCAATTCAGGCAAAGAACTTGAATTCGCTGATTCTGAATCCATTTACGACAGGAAAAGCCACTAAAGGCTTTTGATGACACGAAAACTGGCGTGAAGGGTCTTGTAGTCTGTAGATGCTGGAATTGCAAAGATCCCTTCGATATTCATTCATGATCAATCCCAGATAAAGAACAACCCAAGCACTTCTGTAGCTGAGAATAAATACACCATACTCATAATAGACTTGGAAGGCATAGATAAAGATGTGAGTCTACGAGCTGAGGTTATTACAGAAATTGGAGAAGCTTGCAAAAAATGTGGTTTCTTTCAGGTGATCTACCTTGGAATAGAAGTAACAATATTGGATGAGATGATTGATGGGATACAAAGATTCCATGGACAAGACAGTGAAGTAAAGAAAGAGATGTATTCAAGGGATTATTTAAGAAAAAAATTATTATTGAATTCCAATTTTGATCTCTTCACTGCACCAGCTGCTAATTGGAGAGATACCATGGTGGTGTTATGGCTCCTCAGCCATCAAAGCCCGAAGAGTTGCCTGAGGTTTGCACGTAAAGTAATTTCAAGACCAATATAATATAATACCAATTTCTTTTTCTATTAAATTTATTTACATCATCTATTTTATCGATGTTCATATAGAATAATTATTTATTACTTGAAGAACGTAACAGCATTAGCATATAATCTGTTTCAGTTGCTTTCAGAACCATTGGAGCTCAATCTAAACTACCTTAAAGAAATAGGCTGTGCAGAAGGACTATTCTTTCTAGGTCATTAGAGCATGTCTAACAGGGAGGGTCAAGTCTCTCTCCACTGCATTTCACTAAAATGCCACATAGGTATAGGTATTTTGTGGTAGAATTTAATCTTCCAATGGTTAGGGTCAAATCTTATTTTAATGGGTCACATTTTTATATTTATTTTATTTTTAATAATTAAATTTTAAATATTAATTTATTTTATTTTATAGTGAATAATAAAATTATTTCGTAATGTGAATAATTTATTTAAATAATTTATTTATAAAATTTATGATTTTATTAAAAAATTTATTATTCTTATTAAAAAGTTATTATTTTTATTTATAAAAATTATTATTGTTATTAAAAATTTATTATTCTTATTAAAAAGTTATTATTTTTATTTATAAAAATTATTATTGTTATTAAAAAATTATTGTTCTTATTAATAAATTATTATTTTTTACTAAAAATAATTATTTTTATTAAAAATGTTTCATTTTAAAAAAATTATTACTTTCATATAAAAAAATTATTATTTTATTAAAAATTATTATTTTTATTAAAAAATATTAAAATTATTTATTTAAATTTATAAATTTTATTTTATTTTTTTAATAAAGGTCGCCTGGTCCCTTCACGAGGCTGGGATTCAAAAAGCACTCGCGCTGCGGTTGCTCCTACTATCTACTTTGCCCTGAACCAGAGTTGACATTAGGCACTAGTAGCCATTCTGACAGTAGCTTCCCCACAGTACTTACCCAAGATCAAATTGGTGGCCTTCAAGTCCTCTATGAAAATCAATGGATTGATGCCACCCCAACTCCAGGAGCACTTGTAATAAACTTGGGAGACTTGTTACAGTTAAGTAATTAACTTTAATTTATTTTTACTGTTTTTTGATTTACAAATTATCTAAACTAACCAGCACAAACAATTACTTATGTTTTGTTTTGGCAGTTGATATCTAATAATAAATTTAAAAGCTCCCAACACAGAGTACTATCAAAAAGTATAGGTCCAAAAATTTCAGTGGCATGTTTCATCCAGAGAACGAGTCAAGATTATATGTGCCAATTAAGGAATTGATATGAGAAGAAAATCCCCCCATTTACAGAAACAATGGTAGACTATTTGTCACACTACTATGCCAAAGGGCTGTGAAGACTCAGAGTTTTGATATGAACAACAAAAAAATATAGAGAAAATACAAGAAGAAGAATCAAGAAAGTTAAAATGAATTTGTTGTATTGTATGTTATTCAATGAAGAAAAAGATGTTTATATATGTACAATATTTTTCAAAAATACACTCAAACCCTAATTACATTTACAACTAAAAGAGCACTGTAAGTAAAGAAAATAAATAACTATAAAAGTAAATGTACATCTCAACAGCCCCCTCAAGATGGACATTAGTGAGGAACCAAACCCATATTGGACAAAAGAAATTCATGTGATTTAGATCTAAGGGACTTAGTATAGATGTCTGCCAGCTATAATTTTGAAGGAACATGAGCAATAGCAATGAAGTCATCCTTTAATTTGTTTCTGACCAAATGACAATCAATAACTAGATATTTTTTCCTCTCATGGAAAACAAGATTTGCAGCTATGTGAAGAGCTGTTTGATTATCACATTTGAGAGGAATAGGAAGCTGAACTTGTATACGAAAATCCTGCAACAAATAATTCAGAAACTGAAGCTCACAAACAGTAGAAGTCATGCTTCTATATTCAGCTTCTGCTGAACTTCTAGCAATAGTAGCATGCTTTTTTGTTTTCTAGGAAATAAGATAAGAGCCCAAAAAAACACAATACCCACTAAGAGACTTCCTTGTGACATTACAAGACTCCCAATTAGCATCTGAATAAGCACTTAACTGGAGGGAGCAGCCAGCAGGGAAAAACAAACCAGTAAATGGAGTATTCTTAAGGTATTTAACCATATGAATAGTAGCATCCCAATGAGACTTTCTAGTGCTACTCATGTACTGACTCAACTGTTGAGTAGAGTATGTTAGATAAGATCTAGTGAGATTCAGATATAGTAATCTGCCAATTAACCTTCTATACTTATTAGGTTCAGGAAAAACCTCAGAAGACTCATCATGAACTTTAAAATCAGCGTGTAATGGTACTGTTGTAGGTTTTGAGTCAATTAGACCAGTATCCTCAATCAAATCCAGTATATATTTCCTTTGATTGAGATATAGACCTGTTGAATATTTAGCTAAACCTAGGTCTTTAATGGTAAAGGCCTGATCTAGAGCAGATTTCACAGCAGTAATTTCATCCACATTTGTATCAGTCAGTAACAAATCATCAACATAAACCAACAAGGCCATAAAATTATTCCTAGAACATCTAGTAAACAGATAAGTATTAATGGATTGTGTAAAGCCCAATGAATGCAATTTATTTGTAAGCTCTAAATTCTACTATCTGGAAGCTTGATTAAGACCATTTAATGATCTTTTAAGCTTACATACCATTGAAGAATCAAAGATAGAATAGCCAGCGGGAGGAACCATTTAAATTTCTTCATCCAAGTAACCATGAAGAAATGCATTATTAATATCCAATTGAAAAATGGACTATTGTTTAGCATATGCAATGGAAAGAAACATCCTTACTATTACTAGTTTAGCTATATGAGAAAAACTATCATGAAAGTTAATCCCCTCAATCTGATTATACTCTTTGGCTAGTAGTCTAGCTTTATATCTGTTCACAGTCCCATTAGGCTTATATTTAACCTTATAAACCCATTTACAACCTATAGATTTTTTTCCAGATGGCAGGACAGTTAATTCCCAAGTTTGATTCCGCTCTAAAGCAAAAATCTCCTTATTCATACCTTCCACCCAACTAAGATCATGTTTAGCTTGATGGTAAGTAGTAGGTTCCTTGACAATAAAGATATTAGCTATAAAATCCATGTGAGTATGATATAAGTAAGGAAGAACAATAGAAGGAATATGATCCAAAGGATAAGAAAATTTAAAAGTAGACTTGACAGCATAAAAATCTTGTACTGAAGAAACAAACTGATCAAGCCATTTAAGCCTTGACTTAGTTATGGTACTTTGTCTGACTAGAAGAACAGTAGTAGAAGGAACTACTGACTGCATAGGAGAAGAAGAAGAAGGAACCAAAGAAGAAGAAAATTGAGTAGAAGAAGAAGAAGAAGAATTAGAAGATTGAGATATTGTGGCATATATCATTTGATCTATATGAAAATAAGTAAAGTCAGGAGAAACAATGGGTAACACTGAAACTACGGATGAAGTATTAGTCTTTTGTTGAAAGGGAAAATATCTTCATAAAAAACATCTCTAGAAATTATTAATGACTTAGAAGTAAGATCAAATAATTTATATGCTTTTTGACTATAAATGTAGCCAAGAAAAACACATTTGACAGGCTTAGGGTCAAATTTATCTTTATGGGGTTTGTTATTGGATGCATAACAAAGACATCCAAAAGTTCTCAAGAAACTATAATCATGTAATTTTTTATGAAGAATAGAAAAATGAGCATCCCAATTAAGAATAGAGGTAGGAATCTTATTAATAATATGTGTAGCAGTGAGAATGACCTCACCCTAAAAAGGTTTAGGCAAATGAGATTGAAATATCAAAGCCCTAGCCACCTCAAGTAAATGTTTATATTTCCTTTCTACCACTCTATTATGTTGAGGAGTATAAGGAGTTGATTTTTGATGAATTAAACCCAAGGAACTCCCATGCAAAGCACTTTCTTCAATTGAAACTACACTGTCACCTTTGTTTCGTTCACTTTAGACTCGAGGGACTCTTGATGGGTCACAAGGGTAGGAAACTTTCCTGCACGAGAACTTGAATTAGTTCAGATCATAACAAACACCAAATAGTCATTCAAATATTTACATCAGCCAAAAAAAATGATCAAGACTAAGAACCTTGCCTACCTTGTTGAGACCCAGGGCCCAGAAGATGAGGAATTTGCTTGATAACTGATTCAGAAGCTAAAAAGGCATGGTATTGCTTTGCAAGTTTCTTAACTAACTTTTTTTTACTTGTTTAGCTTCTTCAAAGCTTCCACATCCATCCACTGTATACCAATCCCCTATGCCTGCCAATTTTAAACCCAATCCCACTACGTTAGGCTTATAATCATTGGACAAGGGCATTCTTTAAAAAGAAAGATAAAAAATTTAAATCATATAGAGATTTAGAATATTATAACTATGATAAAAAAAGACGTACTTCTAGATTTTGTAAGTTTAATAAAAAAAACTGCAAGAATTAAATCTAAAAAAATCTGTATTAAATAAAATTCATAAATTATATTTAGAATATTCAGATTTTGAAGATTATTCAAATTTTGAAGAAATAAATCAGATTGAAATTTTAGGAGTGGTAGTAGATAGATATAAATTATTTTTATAATTAAATATTTGACTTATAAATCTAAAAGTGAATATTATTGACTAGAATTTGGATATGCAATAAGTACCGTTTCAGTCAATGGTTAGGCATTTAGGGCAGTAAGTCAATGGTCATGTTTAAAATCAATAATAAAATACTTTAAAATCTATTTTTTAAATATTTAAAAATAGAGTCATTTTTATATAAATCAACTAGTACAACTGAATATGATAGTTTTTAGTTATCAGAAATTAAAAGAATCGTAAACAGAACTAAAATAATTTTAGAGAATTTTAATAAAACAATAGATAATTGAGTAATACCTAAAGTAGATAAAGAATAAATTTATAAAATTCATAAATTAAATATATTTAAAAATGATTATATAATTAAAGCAGAAGAAAGAGATGTACAGTTAAGTAAAGTTTTTTAAAAAAATATACTATTATCTCCAGAATATATAAAAAACTATAAAAGTAAAAAGTATAAATATATACATATATGACTTATACAAATTGGTATAAAGTCTTTAACTAGAGAATGTTTAAATACTAATATTCTATATTAATATTAGAAGGAATTCTCTTTGATATTAAGCGAGGTTGTTGATTGTACCCTAATTAAGTTACAACCGATATAAACATAGGACAAAAATAGCACAATTTCTTAACAACATAACATATAAGATAACTAACTAATTGAATAGATTAAAGTTAAGGGTAAAATATATTTTAGTATAATTTGATTTAATATTTTCTTCTTATTCTCTTTATGTGTAAGGAATATTAATTTTATGATAAAAAAAAAACTAATGGAGATTTTTGTAGCTTTAGAATTTAATTAAAATTAATCATATCGTTTGATCAATAGATTTAATTATATTTTTTTTACTTAATTTGTATTTTTATAAAGTATTTTAGTCTATGTATATTATTGTTATTTTATTCAATTTAAATATAATTCTCTTATATAATTTTAAATATTAATATAAATAAAATATCAACCAACTTAAAAATATAAAAACTATTGAATATATTAATTTATATGATAATATATAAAAATATATGATATAGAAAATTAATAAGACAATTTCATGTAAATATGATATTTAAAATAATTACTTGATCATATAAGGAAAAATCTTCAATAAATTTTTATATATAGATATACACTACTTTGATTTATTTTTACCGACCAACATTAATAAAGTGAACAATTAGAATAAAGAACAATATATATATATATACACAATATTTATAAATGTGTGTTTGTGTGTGCAACTTAATCATGTTTAATTAGAGGATGGAAAGCAAATTAAAACACAAGTTTGCAATAACTATATAATTAGAGTTTGTGGAGTTGTATTATAGTGTCCCAAGCAGGCATGCACTGAGACATGTAGTACAATATTAAAAAAATGATAAATAATCAATTATAACTTTAATAAAAAATAGGGAGAGGTATAATGAATTAGTATATATTATTATTATTATAAATAACATAAGAGTAGATATTAGATATACTAATTAGGTATAAGAAAAATTAAGAAAAGGTCACCGTCAACTAGAGTAAGAAATTAAAAGAATTAAATATGACATCTTATATTTATTAAAAATTATTTTTTTTTATTTTAAAAAGATTGTTATTTTTAAATAAAAATTAAGAATATAATAAAGAAAATAACACCGTTTGTAACATCCATATTTTGATTAATATATAATTAAATAAATAATTTAGAAAGATTAATTAATATGTTGGAAGAGAGAGATACATGGTATAAACATAAAGTATAGAAATATATATACATTATATACATAATGTATATACAATATATACATGATTTACACAAAAATTTGTAAAGATATATAACATATACATAAAATATACATGATACATATATACACATATATATGTTAGTTGGAAGAAATAAATAAATAAATAAAAAGAAGAAAATTAAAATTAATTTTGGATACGAATAAGATTAAGAATATCTTAATATTAAATTAATTAAATAGTTAATTAGATAAATAAATAAATAAATATAAATATGCTTAAGTTAAAGAAAAAAAAAAGAAATGGGCAACACAAAAAAAAAGAGAAAAAAACATGGAAAAGAAAAAGGAAAGAAAAGAAAAAGAGAAAAAAAATGATAAAAAAATCATAAAGTAAGTGGATATTTATGGATGGTAATTTAATAAGAATAAAGTAAATAATATTTGTATAATAATTAATTATATATATATTTATGGTTGGGAAAGAGGAAAGAAAATAAAACAAATCAACTTCTTCTTTTTCTTCTTCTTTATCCACCATAGCCAATTCTAGAGAGAGAGATGAGAGAGAAGTTCTTCTTTCTTAAACATACTAAATTTCATCAAAAATCTAAGTGATTTAAGTGAATTTTGAAGATTAAACAAGGAATCAAGTATTCTTCATTTAAGCATATTTTTCTTTAATTTTTAAATTATGTCTAAAATTGTTAGAGAGAGAAGATGGTTTTTAATTGAGATAGATGATAGTTGTGAAGTGATTGGGATGTATATATGATGATTTAGTGATTAATTGGTTGAGATGAGCTTAATTGGTGAAATTAGATTTATGGATAGATTATGTGAATTTAGGATTTTTGAAATATGAATTTATAATTATTGTAATACATTATTTTGGTATTATATTGATGTATTATTGATAATTTTAAGGTTAGATGGTGAAAATGGATGGGTTTTGTTAAAATTTAAGAGAAGTAGTAGTGAAAGTTAGGATTTTGGAGCAATTTTGGGTAGAATGATTATAATTGATGTTTAATTATTTAAAATGGCTTAGAATGAAATGCTAATGCTATTTTTGCATTTATAATATGATTTAGGAGTGAGTAAAGTAGAATTGATCAATTAAAGTAGAGAATGGCATCGGTGGAGTTAGAGTTGGAAGTGAATTGGGCTTGGAATTAGCATTTTCAAAGTTAGTACATATTTTGGTAACTTTTAAATTGAATTTACATATTTGACATTGTTTAATTTGGTACACTTTAAAGGAGTTCCATAAAAGTGACATTATGTACAAGTATGTGTGTGATGTGAATGTTGCACTTATTCATTAAAAATTGGTGTTTAATCATGTTTTATGTAAAGTATATAAGTGTGTAAATTATGCATGGGTCTATGTTTAAGGGATAAGGTATTATGCAATGTGATGTGGAATTATAGGTAATAAATATAATATGTGGAAAATAGTTAAGGAATATGAAAAATATGAAAAATTGTGGAAAAAAAGTGAATATGATGAAAATTGATAAAATATGACAATGTATATATGTTTATAATTATGATAATATTTTGTGCTATATGATGCGATTGTTAAGGTATAACATGAATATGTTGAGTAATGTGAATGAAATGATAAATGTGATTAAAAATGAGGAATTGACAAATAAAATGAGAATATAAATATGTGATGTGAAATGCGATTGAACTATATTGAAAAGTATGGAACATGAGATGAAATGTGTCAGTGATCAAAGTTTGAATTGATCATTTGAAAAGTATAGAAAAGTGTTGTGATGAAAAGAGAATGTGGTTAAGTAAAGATGTCATGTGTGTATGGCTAAGCACAATTACTTATTCCAAAAAATTGCATTTGGTATTGTCGGTATAACATATCATTGTCTTCGAGCTAGATACATTGGTATCATTGTTATTATTTACTTTTAGGGCAAGACACACTAATGTCAATAGGGGATGCGCTTACAGACGGTATAATATGATACTTAGATCCACGGTGTCATGATGGACAAAAGTAATGTTTATGGAACTTAAATATTATGTAGAGACTTGTTGAACCCAATATGTGTATATGTGAAATATATTGTACATAAAAGATGAATTAATGGTATTAGATATTAAAATGAAGTAATGAATGTTATTTGTGATGATAGCATAACTTGTGTGGATGAACGGTGAAAATTATTATGCCATGTGGATTTTAAATATTTTGTTTTATGAGATAGGAATAGTGTAAATGAGTAATGCATGTACTGATGACATGAAGTTTTATGTATTGTGAGTAAAAATACATTGGATATTATCGTGCAAGTGATAAAAGTGTTGATCAGGAAGTGCTGATTAATCTGGACGGATTAAAGTCTTGAGTGGAGACTTGAAGATAGGGTTTTGCCACGAGACCAAATCGAATATGTTGCATACATATATAATTTTATTTAAGACTTTTTGGTATTATATATTATGGCCATCAAATTTAAATATGCTTTAAAACAATTGATGATTGTAAAGTTTTGAAAATGTGTATAAGATACAGTAATTTTTGTTATAAATATATGAATATGAAATGGAGAAATGAAGGGTTTTAGGGAGGTTATACTGTGAGAGTATATATTTATTGCATGTTGGATTTGTTTGAATTTTGGATGTATTAGAATAACAGATAAAACTCTAACGAATTTTTTTAAGAAATTTTCAGTTATAAACTTATAATTATTTTTAATATAGAATTGAAGGTTTAATATTGATTACTAGAATAACACTTTTATATTTTATATGAGTATTTTACATAAATGAAGTATATGTATTATACATATATAGTGTATAAAGGTTTATATTTATTAATTTAATACTAAGATATTCTTAATCTTATTCCTATCCAAAATTAATTTTAAATTTTTCTTTTTATTTATTTATTTATTTCTTCCAACTCATATATATATATATGTACATGTATATCATATATATTTTATGTATATGTCATATATCTTTACATACTCTTATATACATTATGTATATATTGTATATATATTATGTATATAATATATATATGCATACTTTATGTTTTTACCTTATATCTCTCTCTTTCAACATATTAATTAACCTTTTCAAATTATTTGTTTAATTATATCTTAATCAAAATACAAATGTTATATTTTTTTTATATAATAAATATACTTAAATACATTATAAAAGATAAAATATTAATAAGAAATAGTTACGAAAATGAAGTGAAAAATAACACTATTAATAAAACGACAATAATCTTTTTTAGATATTAAAAAAATAGTGGTAACTTTTTTTTGAAAGAAAAAGAATAATTATAATTTTATTTGACATTTAAGTTAGAAAAACTATTTATGTAAAATAATAAAATAGAATAAGTCTAAAATAATAAATATATATAAGTGTTATAAAAGTCTTTACATTAAATAAAACAATATTTATATTCATAATAAAATTTTAAAATATCAGTTTGTAATTGATTTTAAAAAAAAAACTACAAAAGGAATAACTTAGAATTTTTTATTTTAAGAAGAAAACATTTTATCATAAAGTTGTAGAAAGTAGAAATTCATGTAAATATTTGATGGAAGATTAATGATATTTTTTAAGGTAAATAATAATCAATAAAAATAGTTCAAATGAATATGATAACAATCATGTATTCCATCGTACAATACAGATAATACTTTATATTCTATATTATCATCTACATATAAATTTTATTATATTAATTAAAATTTATTTTAAGTAATATTTACTTTGAATTTCACATTTTTTCATAATGTTTTGGTTAAAGTTAAATATTAAAAAAATAACTTAAAATAATTTATTAATAAAATTATACCAATCCTCTTGATCTATATAAAAAAGATTAAAAAAAATTAGATGAATAAATCGTAATAAATTATTATATTGGATGAGAAGGTACTATTATATATATATGAGATACTTTTATAAGCCATGTTTAATTCTTTTATAAAAATATTATAATGTTTATTTTGTTTATAGGATGTACAATTAAAAGAATTATTAATAGAATACTTATTATTAAATTTAAACAGATTATTAAATAATAAAAATATTTATGATCACAAATTTTTCATAATTATTTGCTTAGAATTATTAAATATTTTGAAAATTAGTTTATGTATATTAAGTAAAAACCCCAGCATCACACGAGTATTTTTTCTAGTGCAATATATACCATACTTTGCATACTTCAAAATTCATACTTTATTTTAATTTTTAAAGAATTTTACTTTCATTTAAAAATTTAATTATAATTATACTATAAAACATAAATTAGAGAGAAAATGTATACAACTTTTCTCTTTTGATTAATACTTATATACATGCACATAGATATATAATAAATAATAAGAAGAAGAAGAACTGATGGCTACATGTTTAGACAAAGGTGACAGGATAAGTGAAGCAACGGCTTTTGATGAAACAAAAGCTGGTGTAAAGGGTCTTATAGACAATGGGATTGCAATAGTCCCCAAGATATTCATCCATGATCAATCCAAGATCGATGACAAGCCACGTGCAGGCAACAAGAAGTAAAGCATACCAGTTATAGACTTCGAAGGTGTCCATACAAATGCAAGTCTACGCCGGCAGATAATGCATGAAGTTGCAGAAGCCTGCGAAAAATGAGGTTTCTTTCAAATGATCAATCGTGGAATTCCTGAAACTGTTTTGGATTCTATGATTAATGATGGAATAGGTAAATTTCATGAGCAAGACAATGAGGTGAAGCAACAGTTCTTTTCTCGTGATGACAAAAGAAAAGTACTTCATAATTCCAACTTTGATCTCTATCAAGCCAAGGCAGCTAGTTGGAGAGATTCATTATATAGCCATATGGCTCCTCATCCTCCCAATCCAGAAGAATTGCCGGCAGTTTGCAGGTAAGTGAGACGCCAAATTCGATTTTCTAATGGATGAGTTAGTAAAATTCTAAATTAATTTGTTAATTTTATACTTTTGATTAACAGGGATATTATGATTGATTACACGGACAAAGACCCAATGGGTCCGATCTTTTTTCGGATCCCGCTCATTGCGGGAGCATTCGTGCACCGGGCTACCCTTTTTTAATCTTTGAATTGCTCTCAGAAGCTCTTGGACTTAAGCCCAATCACTTGAAAGATTTGGGTTGCGGAGAGGGTCTTTTTTAACTATCCCGCATGCCCTGAACCAGACTTGACTCTGGGCATTAACAAGCATGATGACAGTGGATTCCTTACCATTCTTTTGCAAGATCAATTGGGAGGGCTTCAAATCCTCCATGAAGATCAACGGGTTGATGTTAACCCAGTTCCTGGAGCTTTGATAGTAAATGTTGGAGATATATTTCAGGCAAGTCTATATATATCTATTTTACTTAATAGTCTAAACAGAATATAACAATTATAGTGAAATCTTTATGATTTAGTGATCTTCAGCGATCTAAATGAGGGTGAAAGATTTAATTTGGATTTATAACATTTTATTATTAAGAAGCCCTATTAGTCATTTCAGTTGTTGCGTATTGTTGATAATTGGTAGCAGTTGACTTCATTTTCTTTTTTTGAAACTGGAACTTAGTTGACTTCAAATTTTAATTTCAATAATTCAAGTATATATTTAATTATGGAAAAATAATAAATCAAGCTTGTCTTCTAATTGTATTTTATGTATTTTTCAAGCAGCTAATGACCAATGATAAATTTAAAAGCGTATATCACAGGGTGTTAGCAAACACCGTTGGACCAAGAATCTCTATGGAAACATTTTTTGGAACAGATTTGGGGCAGAACAATTGCTCTACTCCAAGACTCTACGGGCCGATCAAGGAATTGCTGTCAAAAGAAAATCCTCCATTATATTTGGTAACTACTGTGAGAGATTATGTTGCTCTAGTCTACTTAACAGGACTTGATGGAGTAAGCTCTCTAGCTTGGAATATCTCAAATTATGAATGTGCTGTGTGTTTCACCCTGTGCTAAACACATTTCGCAAATTAAACAATAATAATAATAATTCAACTTTATATGTCTGTAACATGCACTTGTAATCTATTGAATTTGACCTTTTTATCAAATGGAAGCAATTGCATTTGGATCAAAATTCAAAGGAAAGCAATTTTACTTAATTATCGGTTTCAAGTTGAGAATAATTAAGTTAATTGAAATTTAAAAAAATTTTAAAGTAAATTAATATTTAAAAAAAATTTAAAATATTTTGGCACTACGGAAACGTTAGGGGTCGGCTGGTCCAACGCAACCCCACTCTGCGACGTGATATTAAGCGAACGACAAGATCGTCCAATTGTCGTTTTATACAGTTGGAGTACTGTAATTCAAGATCCCTAACAATAAATTTTTTTTTTCTTCTAGTTCCTATCTCCCCAATTACTTCCTCCTTTTTCTCATTTTCTCTGTAAAAAATAGATCTTGCCTCTGTAGATAACTCCAGTCTTTTCTCAATTGCCTAAACCTCCTATCTGCACTCCATCCGACATCATCGTCGTTAAATTCTGCATACTACCCACCGAAGTTAATGTGGAAGATCTTCGCCGCCTGTTTTCAAGAATCGGATCCCATAAGATTAGAGTAAATGAATGCATTATCACCAAATGGTCGTATATATGCATTTTTTTTTAATCTTTAAAAGCTCGACTCCCGAAATATGGTTTTTATTGGGATCGAACCCCTGCTCTCTCAATTGAGAGTAACAAAAGGTGGCCAGCTGAGCTACCCCAGCTGGTTCATATATATGCATTTTTAATTGTTAAATTCTTTTGAATATACTTTAGTCAATAATGGCAAATCAAGATTATGCAAGATTGCAAGCAACAATTAAAGTGGACTTCAACATTAAATCCTTAAAACTAGTTTATATATATTGGCCGGCATTGACTAGTTTATATATTATGGATTAATTCAATAGATCATTAAGTTATGGATATTCAGTATTTGCCACATGACATGCGCTGGGGGGCTTACTGTAGTAAATTATATTATATATATTTTTTTAGTATAACTATGTTTCTGAATCCACTTGGCCAAGATTAATCATATTTGCCACTAAGCTTATTATTTGCTTGTTTTTCTTTTTTTATATTCAAATGTGTTAACTCACTCTTGCCATTATGTAAATATTTTTGTGTTTTACTCGATATTTATATATTTGATTTTGTTGTTATATATTTATGTGCACATTTGTAGTTGATAAATATTTAATATATTTGATAAAAAATAATTTATAAGACATTTATTATTAAAATAATAAAAAAAATACGTAATTTATATTATTAAGAATATTAATTAAATAATATAATAAATTATTTGGTCAAATTAACTTATAAACTAATATTTATAAACACCAAAATAATAAGCTGGTATACAAACTTATAAAATTATCTAAATAAATATATGGACTTAAATTTATAAATTATAAGCTGATTTAATCAGTTTATTAATTAATTCAAACACCCTCGTAGTAAAGCCAAGTTTATGGAAACATCTTTATTTTAATTAAGCTTTTTAATCCACAAACTTTATGAACAAAACGATTTTAATTTTTAATTTTCCTTAATTGAAAAACCATAAAGAATTAAAGGACCACTCTCCACATCTTAGCTTTTGTTGTTTTCCCTGTAGCCTTCCTATTAAATCAACTCACAACCCTCCTCCACCCACAAATTTGCTTATTCACCCCACACTTCATTGGTACCTGCTTTCAAATTGGCTTACTAAAGGGGCACAAGTTAGTAAAAAATAGGGGTGTTCAAAAAATTTACAATATGAATAATTCGGTTCGGTCCAAATCTATAATAAAGTCAGGTTACAGGTTCTAAAATTAGACTCGAGCTATACTCAGGTAGGACTTTGGATTGAGGTTAAAAATGCTCAGCCTGGCCCAGCTCAATGTATTAATTTTTTTATTTTTTTATTTTTTAAAAAATATATATTTTGGTAATTTAAATTTCATATAAAAAATTTTAAAAATTTAAAATATTGTATATATTTTATGATATTTGGGACTCTTAAATATTTAATCCATGAAAAATAATTTTTATATTTTATAATTTTTTACTTGAATAATGAAATATATAATGAAATAACTAAATAAATAAATAATTTAGTTATCATAAATATTGATATAATAATTTATATATTATTAGATATAATTTGGTATAATAAAATTTAAAGTAATATTTATAGGTAAATTTTATTAAAATTTTAAAAAATAAATTAATTTTATCCTTAAAATTTTTTAAATTTAAAGAAAAATGTTGGCTCGATCCGAACTAAACTGAATATGGTCTAAAATGGCCTGACTCGACTGGACTTAAGGTCAGGCCACGAGCTGTAAAGTGCAACCAGAGCATTTTTCGAGCCGGACTACGAGATGAGATGAAACTTGGCTTAACTCGGCCGAGAATACCCATAGTCAGAAGAAAGAATTGTGTAAATTTTTCCAATCTCACATTTTAAAATATAGTTGTATATAAAATTTTAAATTAGAATAGAATTTGTTTAAAAAAATTTTAAAAAAAGTTCGATAAATTAAGTTTAGGGTAAATCAATGCATTATCACCAAATGGCCATATATATGCATTTTTAATTGTTAAATTCTTTTGAATATACTTTAGTCAATAATGGCAAATCAAGATTATGCAAGATTGCAAGCAACAATTAAAGTGGACTTCAACATTAAATCCTTAAAACTAGTTTATATATATTGGCCGGCATTGACTAGTTTATATATTATGGATTAATTCAATAGATCATTAAGTTATGGATATTCAGTATTTGCCACATGACATGCGTTAATGGGGGGCTTACTTTAGTTAATTATATTTTCTTTTATTGTTTATTTGTTTTTGTTGTTTTTATTCAATTGCGTGACTCTCGCCATTATATAAACATTTTTATGTTTTACTACTTGATGATAATTATATATTTCTTTTCGTTGTTATATATTTGAAATGTGGCTCACAGTTGCTATTTGTAAATATTTTATGTTTAATGATATTTTATTAATTCTCTTTCTAGATGGTGATGCTACCTGCAGGAAGGGCTTAGAAAAAAAAAATGATATAAAAGAATTGAATCAACCCGATCATTTGATTTGGTCAATTTCATAATGTTTTGATTTAAAATTTTAAAAATTCTGCCTTTTAATTTATTTTCATTTATGTTTAAAAACCTAAAATAACCATCCTAAGAGAATTATATATATATATTGACGATGAGGTGAATTCACTCTTAGCTCGGGTTCGGGTTTGAGTCCTATTGGTGACTTTCATATCTTAAGACAAGAGAAGAGATATGTTTTAGTGGAGATACTTCGATATCTAAATAGTATTCAATTTCAATTTATCTACAGATAAACGAGCTAGAAAAGTTTTAAAAAAAAATCATTTACCAATAGGATCCACCTCTATTTATAGCAAATAGTTGAGGACAAAGTTTGAACGTGTCAACGAATTTTTAGAAAGTGTCAGTGTTGTATGATGACTGTGTTGGAGATCTATTTTCAGGATACTAAGGGCTCTGTCAAGTCTCAAATGTTTGATATCAAGAACTAATCTTCTTTAAAAACACTGTAAGCCCAGTCCCTTGTCTTATCCTGCAGGTAGGAGATCTAATAACATAACCCAAACCTAAACTAAGAGTCCTTAAAAATTCATGTCATCATCAATATATATATATATATAATATTATTAAAAAATTGAATTACTGAATGAAATATATAAATTTAGTTTGATTTAATCAATTCTTATTAATTCAATTAATTATATAAATTGATTTGTTTCAAATTTAATATTTAATTTATCTATTTTTTAAAAATTCATTATGATTTGAATCAAACAAATGGAATGCTCAAAGGGGAATTTTCAATTTTCAATTTGTTTTATTAGTAATATTTTTAGTGGTAAAAGTGAGATTGTTTATTAGTGAGAGTCAAATGGTTCAAAATTTCAACCAAAACAAATGTCTCAAGATTTTAGAATAATAAAACTTTCACGCATAAGTTGAAGGGGTGTTTACAAAAATAACCTAAAAAGAAAAATATTTTACAAATATATGATGGCTGGGAAAAAATTTCACATATACGGTAAAGGAACTTTTCAATTGCAAAATTACGAAAAGTTTGTCCTGCTGCAGTAATCAACTAATTTCTTATATAACATATGAAAAAAAGCCAACAAACGGCGGCCAACAAATCGTATATAATATATGTTTGACCATTGGCTGTTTTTTTTTTTCTTTTTATAATAAATTACATATAATATATATTTTTAATTTCATTATGTGATTATAATAATTTTTTATGCCTTTAATTGTGTGATCATTATTTTTTTGTGTATTTATTTTTTGTATATTTATTTTTATAATGTTATTCTTTTAAATATTAATAAATAAATATTGATATATATATATATAATATATCGACATATATCAACATATACCATTATACATCAACATATATTAACATATATTATTAAAATATACATAAAATATACTGACATATTTTTTTTTGTGAAAGCCTGGACAAACTTAGTAATATATATCAATATATATTAATATATATCGACATCTATCAACATATATCACTTTTATAATATTATTCTTTTAAATTTTATTAAGTATATATACTAACATATACCTATTATTTTTAAAAATGAATATCAGTATATATTTGTTATATCTTATTATAGTTAGGTTTAGGTATATATACCAACTATAATAATATATATCTATTGTCTTTAAAAAAATATCAATATGCAGCTGTAATATCTTAGTATATGAAGGTATACGCAACATATATCTATATACACCTATTGTTTTAGTGAAAGAATATCAGTATGCAGCTATTTTATCTTATTATGTTTAGATATATACTAACTATAACAACATATAACTATTGTCTTTAAAAAAATATCATTTTATATGTAATATATAATATACTCAAATATATGTAACATATATATATTTAGTTATATCCACATATGTCGATATATATTATTATTATTTAGTTAAAATATATGTAATATATGTCGATATATATTAACATATATCAATATATATCCACACATATATTATATATTATTTTTTTATAACATATACTAATATACATCTATTGTCTTGAAGAAAGAATAACAGTATTCAGTTATAATATCTTATTATATTTAAGTATATACTAACTATAACTACATATATTGATTGTTTTCAAAAAAAATATAAATATGCAGCTGTAATATCTTAATATATAAAGATATATGCATCATATACTTATATATACCTATTATTTTAGAGAAAAAATATCAGCATGCAACTATTATATCTTATTATATTTAGGTATATATTAACTATAATAACATATATCTATTGTCTTTAAAAAATATATCATTTTATATGTAATATATAATATACCTAAATATATATAACATATATATATAGTTATATGTAACATATATCTACATATATCGATATATATTATTCTTTAGTTAAAATATATGTAACATATATCTACATATACCAATATATACTATTAATATATGGAGCCTATATTTACAAAAATATTATTTTTTTAGTTAAAATTTATGTAACATATACTCACATATATCTATTGTTTATGAGTGTATATGAAGGTATATGTAATATATATCTACATATATTTATTGTCTTGAAAAAAGAATATTAATATATGCCTCTTATAATTTAGTATTTATAGGTATATGATAACTGTAACTATATATATATATATATATTATTTTTTTAAAAAAATGTCAGAACGCATATAATTATACAACTGTTATATCTTATTATATTAAGGTATATACTAACTATAACTATATATATTTATTGTCTTTAAAAAAAATGTCAATATGCAATTGTAATATCTTAGTATATGAAGGTCTATATAGCATATACCGACATATATCTATTGTAAACCTATGATACCTATAAGTTGATATAGTTAAATTTGTTAAAAAATTAAAAAATTGAAAAAAAATATTTCTTTGAAACATTTTGTTGAACATATAAAAAAAACCTCAACAAATACATTTAAAATTCAAAAATAATTAAAACAAACAAAATTATATAAAATTATCAGTTGCATGCTTTCAAATTAAATTATATAGTATTTATAATGAGGTAACAAAAACAATAAAAACCAAAAACTAGAAAGGTTGGTTTATTTCTGAACTGCAAAAACTTTGATCAGTGTCGATGAAACATGATTTTGGACAATCTTGGCCAGAAGTTTAGTAAATTGACGCTGGAAAAATTTTAAATGATATCACACACAACTCTCTCGATTTCTTCAATTTGGTTTTGATCGAGTATATCTCTGAACACCAACAAGGCAAACATGGCGAATTGAAAATTACCCAAAACAAAAATAAGCCTTCGAGATTTCGATTGCGATTTGAAACGATTACGGAGGATTTGCAAAACCGCTATTAGGATCTTTAGCAACGTTTTTTTGAAGCTTTCACCTTTAACTTAAAAACAAATTCAAAATTCAAAAATTCAAAAAAAAATATCGAAATTGGTACCATTTTAATTGAGAAAAAAATCAAAAGTACTCATTTAGCATCTGATTTTTTGGTTTTAGCTTTGGATTTCCCACCTTCCATGGCTAAACCTGCAAAAAAATAAAGAAAACCGGTGAGAATCGGTCAGGATTTGCAATGGAAAAAAAGAATAGCAGTGGAATGGAGTGGAGAAGAGAGTGATGAAAATAGACAGATTTGCAATGAAGAAAAAGAATAGCAGTGGAGTGGGGAGAGTGATGAAAATAGGCAAAGAAAGTGTCACCATATTTTTAAAAAGAAAACACAAAAATTAGGCTAAAATTGAAAAAAGCAAAAGTTAAAATTAAAAAGAAAGAACAAATGTAGTAAAAATGAAAATGAAATTTAAAAAAAATAGTATATGATCTAATTTTCTCTAAGTTGAATTCGACCCCATTTACCCATTAACAGGATGGAACCATCACGGATCACGTGTGGTCGGTTAGCCCACCCTCCTCCACCCATATAATATATATATAATTTTTTAATATATATATTATATATAATTTATATAAAATAATATTGTATATAATTATATAATTAATAATTTTATATTCCTTTAATATATCTTAAAATTATATATAAAAAATTATATACTTTTAAATTAAAATTATATTAAAATTATATAAAATTAAAATTATATATATAATTATACTCTTTTTATAAAATTATATAGTTTTGATATATCTTTTTCAATTATAAATATATATAATTATATATTAATAATTTTATATATATTAATTTTTTAATTTTTAATAAAATCTTATAAAAATTAAGTAAAAATATATTTAAAAAATTTAATAAATTTTTAGAATTTAATAAATAATAAAAAAAATTTAATTTTTTTTAATACAAATTTATAACAAAATTTTAAATTTTAATATAATATTAAATATTTAATTTTATCTTCAATTCGTTTATAATTTTTTTTGCTTTAAAAATTATCTGCTCTTCGTTGAATTCCTAATTTCGCCATTTTATGATTGAATAGATTAAATACAGTGTACTTTAAAATTAGAATTCAAGTGGTTATTAGTTTTAAGATAATAATGTAATTTTTTTTTAACGTAATGGAGCCATGAAGAAACTATCTAGCATGAGACCATTAGGGCCAGGTAATTGGTGGATCGGTTAATTAACCGATTGAATTAATTTTTAACATACTTAATTAAAAGCTAATTTTTTAATTGAACCGACTAATTTTTAGTTTTAATCTGTTTGGTTAATTAATCGAATTAAATCGATCGGTTTGATTAATTAACCGAACTGATAAATTTTTTTATTTTATAATAAAAATTATATTTAATATAAAAAATTAATATAATTAAATAATAAAATAAAATTTATTAAAAAAGTAAATAAAAAATAACTTTATTTTGTAATAAAAATATATTTATAATAAAAAATTTATATAATTAAGGAATTAAATAAAAAAATTAATAAATAACTAAATAAAAATTATTTTTTAAAAAAAATTTAGTGAAAACTTAACCGACCAAACCGAATCAATTAATCATTAACCGCATTAAAAATTAAATTAATTAAAATTTTTTAACTAAACTAAATCAAATTTAATAATAATAATTAATCAAATTAAATTTTTAATCGATTAATCGAATATCGACATGGTTAACAGAAAATTGCCCACAGGCCATGCAACTCAATTAGCATCGCTTCTTTTTTTTATTTTTTTTATTTTTAAGGCTAAAAGAAATCATGTATTATTAACTGAAATCATCGAATTACATCATGGATGATGTAAGGAATAGCATCCGCTTCTATTTAGTTTTAAGATATCAATGTAATTTTTTTATTTAAGATAATAATTAATTTTTAATTTTAGGATTGATGGATCTTGTGATTTTTTTTTCTTAAGAAAATTTTCATTTTTACATAAAAAGTAGTTTTTATTTTTTAATAAAAATTGATATTAAATTTGACTAATTAATTTCGCTTTAAAATTAATTGATTGGACATATATAATTGAAAAAAATAGGGAATAATTTAAGCTTTAATCCTTAATTTTTTCTTAAGTAATGACTTCTTGCAAGAACACCCATGAATTACTTGTACGTAGCTCTATATACATCTTCTATGCCAAAATTAATATTCCACAGTTTCCATTTCTCAACATAAGGAAAAAAGTGATGGCTACAAGTTTAGACAAATTTGACAGGATAAGTGAAACGAAGGCTTTTGATGAAACAAAAGCTGGTGAAAAGTCGCCAAGATATTCATCCATGATCAATCCAAGATCGATGACAAGCCATATGCAGGCAACAATAAGTATAGCTTATACCAGTTATAGACTTCGAAGGTGTCCATACGGATGCAAGTCTACGCAGGCAGATAATGAATGAAGTTGTAGAAGCCTCCGAAAAATGGGGTTTCTTTCAAATGATGATTGATGGAATACGTAAATTCATGAGCAAGACAATGAGGTGAAGCAACACTTCTTTTCGCGTGATGAGAAAAGAAAGTTATATTATAATTCCAACTTTAATCTTTATCTAGCCAAGGCAGCTAGTTGTAAAACAAAGAAAATTGACAGAAAAGAAGAAAAAATACAGAGTATAATGGAAGGAAAAAATTTGTATTAACAAGAAACTTTGAGAAAGTGATACATTTCCTTAAGATTACAATACTTATTTATAGCATAAATCTAACTAACTTTTCACAAAATTCTCCACTACTGATTTTACTCACCAAAAGAATAGAAATAAACTCTGAACAAGTCTCAGAGAAGATTTGCTAACTTATTGACTAAATAAAGTGAATAAACTAAATAAAACAATTTTAATTTAATGTGCAGTAAGCTGCACTAATTTTTGACACTCCCCCTTAGTGCAAGCTTACTATCAACAACTCCTAGAGCATCTTGAAATGACAGAAACTTAGGCTTCATCAAAGCCTTTGTGAATATATTAGCAACTTGAGCGTCGGTACGAACACTAGTTAGCTCAATTTCTTCAGTCAAGACCTTCTCACGAATAAAATGATGACGGACTTCAATATGCTTTGTTCTTGCGTGAAATACTGGATTTGAGGCTAACTTAATTGCACTCTCATTGTCACACTTGATTTGCACAGCATAATCAACTTGGTGTAACATATCTACAACCAACCTTTTCAACCAAACACATTCTTGTGCAGCCATTGTTGCTGCCACATATTCTGTTTATGTTCTAGATAGAGCCACAACATCTTGCTTCTTGCTACTCCATGAAATCACTGTTGAACCACTGTTAAAATAATAGCCTGAGGTTGAGTGATGGTCATTTGGATCCCCTGCCCAATTTGCGTCAGTAAATCCATTTAATAAAAATTTTTCACATCTCTTGTACCAAAGCCCATGATTAAGAGACCCTTTGACATAACGCAATATTCTTTTTGCAGCATCTAAATGAGTAGTTCTTGGATTCTGCATAAATTGAGAAACAACAGACACAGAGTATGAAATTTCTGGTCTTGTGATGGTTAAGTAAATTAGACACCCAACAAGTTGCCGAAATTTCTTAGCATCTTTCAATGGCTTCCCATCATCTTTTTGTAACTTAAGATTGGGTTCCATTGGAGTAGTCATTTCCTTCCACTCCCCCATGCTGAAACGCTCCAAGAGACTCTTTGCATATCCTTTTTCAGAAACAAAATAACCCATGTCTGATTTTTCCACTTCTAAACCAAGAAAACATCCAATTTCCCCCAGATTTTTCATCTCAAAACGAATAGCAAGTCATTTCTCAAGTTAGAAATATCATATTCATTATCGCCAGTTATAATTATATCATCAACGTATAATAATGTTAGGAGATGTACATTTGATTCTAATTTTATGAATAAACTAGAATCTGAATCTGAAACTCTAAAACCACAAAAGATGAGATATTGAGAAATTTTACCATACCACGCTCTTGGCGCTTGCTTTAAGCCATAGAGCGCTTTCTTCAAACGACACACATAATTTGGAAATTTTTTAGAGACAAAACCAATGGGCTGCTCCATAAACACTTCACGATCCAAATCACCGTAAAGAAATGTGTTCTTTACATCAAGCTACCACAATTTCCAACCTTTAAATGCAGCAAGAGAAATAAGTGTCCTCACCGTTGTCATCTTTGCAACCGGGCTGAACGTCTCCTTATAATCCAACCCATAATTTTGACAGAAACCACGAGCAACAAGACGAGCTTTAAATTTGTCAACGGTGCCATCCAATTTTTACTTTAACCAAAAAACCCATTTTGCAGGTGATTGGCTCACATTTTTCTGGTTTAGGAACCAACTCCCAAGTCTCATTCTTGTGTACAGCTTCAATCTCTTCTTGCATTGCTTTTTGCCAATTAGGACAGCTTTTTGCTTCATCATAACTTGCTGGTTCTTCTAAAGTTAAAGCCCCTATAAAAAAAACATGAAGTAACAGAATAATTATTAAGTTCCACCTCATAATCTTTGAGGTAATTTGGATGTCTTTTCTCCCTCCTCGATCTTCTTACCACCTGTTGCTCACTAACATCTCCTTCAATATCATTTTGAGCTGGGGGTTCATACTTTATTTCTTCATTAAAAGGTTCCTGAACAATTTCTTCGGGAAATAGATGCTCCAAATTAACATGATCATCATCAAGAACAACATTTTAAACAGAAAATAAAGATGAGATTTCATCAAACACCACATCTCTAGAAGTAGTAAATTTCTTTGTTTGTGGATCCATACACCTCCTACCTTTCCTATGAGAGTCATAGCCAACAAACATGCATTTTCTTATTTTTGAGTCAAGTTTGGTTCTATTAGATTTGGGAACATGGACATAACAAATGGAACCAAATAATCGAAAGTAATTTAAATTTGGCTTCTCACCATATACAATCTCAAAGGAAGATTTTTGTGTACCTGGCCAAGAAGGCAGCTTGTTAGCTACATGACATGCACATTGAATAACTTTTGCCCATAGCTCTCGAGGAAGGTTTTTGTCATGCAGCCATGAAAGACAAATTGAAGTAAGATAGCCAAGCTTCCTTTCGGCAACTCTGTTCTGCTGAGGAGTGTCTGGACAGGTCATTTGCAGAAGAATACCGTTGTTGTGACAATATTGAAAGAAATCATTCGACATGAACTCCCCACCATTGTCACTCCGAAGACATTTTATTTTCTTCCCAAATTCTTTTTCAACAGCCTCTTTGAACTCCATAAACTTAGATAGAGCTTCACTTTTCTCTTTCAAAAATTTCACCCATGTTAATCTTGAGTGGTCATCCACCAACACCATAACATAACGATGTCCACTGTAACTTAATGTTCTCATTGGTCCCATCAAATCCGTATGGACCAATCAAACAATGAAGATTTCTAATTTGATGTCCTCTTGAAAGGAAGACGATGAAATTTTCCATATTGGCAACCTTAACAAATTACATCTTCACGAACATTCTTTAGAGCTGGAAAACCATCTACTAGCCTGTGTGAAGAGATTTGCTGCAACAATTGATAGCCTACATGACCCAACCGAGCTTGCCAAATTGCAGCATTATCAGTTTGGCTTGTTTTCTTCACATAAGCTTCTCCTTCCGATAAGACAAACAAACACCCTTTCTTTTCTCTAGTAAAAATAACATCAGCTAATATTTCTTTCACATTGTTAAGAACTTTTACATCTTTTGGGCCAAACAAGACATATTTTTCAGAATCAGTAATTTGAGGAACAGAAACCAAGTTTTTAGTCAAACCTGGAACATGATAAACATCATCTAGCTTTACACCTTCCGTACTGGGAACGTCAATTATCACAGCCCCTTCATTTGTTACTAGATGAGTAGAATAATCGGTCGTGACAATAACCCGATCTCCATGGTGTTCCTGCATCTCTGAGAACAAGGTGTCATTGCCTGTAACATGGTTAGAACAACCAGAATCTACTATCCACTCTCCCTTCTGTTTATTGGCGAAATTAACAAAAGTTTGAGTTGGCTTTTGTTCAATAGCCTCAACAGAAAAGCATTGTTCCCATTTGACTTGATCATCTTCTCCGCTTGTGGATGCAGCATTGGCCTTGATAAGCTTCACCCTACAATATTTTCTAATATGCCCAGGCTTTCCACATCTGTAGCATGTGACAAGCTTCTTTTCTTATGAATTGACACCTTTTTCTTCATTTGAATCTTCTTTTTCTGCACGTTCTTCTTTGGTATTTTTATTTCCAGATGAATTCTTCTTATTTGGCTTTCCTTTTGAAAAAAGAGCAGCATCTGACTCAAAACTCTTTGCCATTTTCTTTGCAAGAGCTTCTTAATTAGAGAGCAAATTCTCTAATTCTTCAACAGAAGGTTGTTGTGACCATCCTTGAACAGAAGTAATAAAAGGCCCATACTCCGTCTTCAAGCCGCGAATAAGAAAGTGACGTAGACGGGATTCACTAATTTTCTCATCCTCATCTATTTTTGAAATTTCAGCACAAATATGTTTAACTCGCAAAAAATATTTTGAAAAATATGTTTAACTCGCAAGAGCAAATTAACATACCTCCCTGTTTTAATACTGCCAAGTCATTTTTCAAGAGTTGCATCCTTGTTGTGTTCTTTTTGGTAAACACCTTTTCAAGTGTTTTCCAAACTTCTCTTGGAGAATTCACATCTTGATTGACGTTCTCAAAGCATAGAGAGCCTTCCCACACTTGATCTTCCACTTTCGTCGTAATTCAACATTCTCAGGAGTTTCTGCAAGAATTTCAGCATCAGTATCAGCTATCAATTCCCGTAAATCCTGTCCTTGAAGGTACGCCTCCTTACACATTTTTCAGTACTTGTAATTATTGCCTGCAAGTTTCTCTATCCCATACTGGGTATTTCCATTGTTTGCCATCTCCATCATTGCAAACAACAAAATTTTTCTTTATCCACTCAAACTAAGTTGAATAGTCAGGATCTGAAATCATAAAACAAAGAAAAGTTGACAGAAAAGAAGAAAAAATACAGAGTATAATAGAAGGAAAAAATTTATATTAACAAGAAACTTTGAGAAAGTGATACATTTCTTTCAGATTACAATATTTATTTATAGCACAAATCTAACTAACTTTCCATAAAATTTTTCACTGCTGATTTTACTCACCAAAAGAATAGAAACAAACTCTGAACAAGTCTCAAAGATGATTTGCTAACTTATTGACTATATAAAGTGAATAAACTAAATAAAACAAATTTAATTTAATGTGCAGTAAGTTGGAGAGATTCATTATATAGTTATATGGCTCATCATCCTCCTAAACCTGAAGAATTGCCAGCGGTTTGTAGGTATGTGAGACGAGCTTTGACGAATTAGTTGTTAAAGTTTTTATATTAAAATTTTCTTGTAATATAGACATGGGGTGCCAACCACAAAAGATATTTTTTTTAAGGTTGGAGAATTCATTTCTATATTAATTATATTATATTTTTATATTTCTTAGATGTGGAACATTCTTTATAAATTAATTAATTTGTTAACTTTATACCTTGATTAACAGGGATATCATGATTGATTACACGAACAAAGTAATCAAATCACGATTGCTTACACCAACAAAGTAATCAATTTGGCAGAAATAATCTATGAATTAATGTCAGAGGCTCTTGACTTGAGCCTAATCACTTGAAAGATTTGGGTTGTGGAGAGGTTCTTTTTTTGGTTGGTAAATACTACCCTGCATGCCCTGAGCCAGACTTGACTATGGGCATTGACAAGCATGCTGATAGTGGGTTCTTCACCATTCTTTTGCAAGATCAATTGGTGGGCTTCAAATCCTCCATGAAGATCAATGAGTTGATGTTATCCCGGTTCCTGGAGCTTTGACAGTAAATGTTGGAGATATATTTCAGGCAAGTCTGTATATCTATTTTACTTAATAATCTTAACGTAGTATAACAATTATAGTGAAATTTTTATGATTTAATGTTCTTTTGCTATCTAAATCAGGGAGAGAGCTAAATTTAATTACAATATTTCAAGTATATATTTAATTATGGAAAAATAATAATCAAGCTTGTCTTCTAATTAAGTATTATGTATTTTCAAGCAGCTACTGACCAATGATAAATTCAAAAGCATATATCATAGGGTGTTAACGAACACCGTTGGACCAAGAATCTCGATAGCTTCATTTTTTGGAACAGATTTGGAGCAGAACAGTTGCTCTACTCCAAGATTCTACGGGCCGATCAAGGAATTGCTATCAAAAGAAAATCCTCCGTTATACAAAGAAACTACTGCGAGAGATTATGTTACTCAATTGTACTTAAAAGGACTTGATGGAGTAAGCTGTGGATTGGAATATCTCAAATTATGAATGTGCTGTGTGTTTCCCCCTGTGCTAAAGTACCCATGCATTTGGCAATTTAAACAATAACAATAACAATAACAATAACGAACAAGGTGTAACCTAGCAATTAATAGCGCGTATTGCTCCCATTTAAATTTCATCTTTAGTGTTCATGTAATATACACTTGTGTTTGTTTTGAGTGTCTCTCCTCCACCTATAATTAATAATAATAATTCAACTTTATATTTCTATAACATACACTTGTGTTTATTTTGATTGTTGCTTTCCCCCACATATAATTAATAAAAAGATAAGTAATAATAATTTTTCAACTTAAAATTTCTGTAACTATTTATAAATAGCTGACGGACACTTGATATATTTGATAAAAAATAATTTATAAATATATTTATTATTAAAATAAGTAAAATAACATAATAAATTATTTAGTAAAACTAACTAAATTTATAAACTCATAAAGTTATTTAAATAATATCTAAATTTAGAGTTTTTAAATTATTTTGACCAATTTATAAGTGAAGCCAAACACCCTCTTAGTTAGTTATTGTTTCCACGTTGAGATTAATTAAGTTAAATGAAAATTTTATTTGAATTAAATTTATGCTTTTGAAAAAAAATAAAAATATTTTGAAAAATGTTTTGGGAGGACGCAAACTTTTTGGGCCGGCAAAAATCGGGATAATTCTATATATATATATATATATATATATATATATATCATATCCTCACTCATAAATCAGACTAATTATAAATTTTAATTTAAAAATAAAAACTAATTAAATATTTTTAAAAAAATATTATAATTTAAATTTATAATTAATCTAGACAATAAATAAAAAAATAGATCATGTCTATGATAAAATTTCTTATATGTATATTAATTAAACACTAATTTTTATAACAAGATCAAATGGTATTTACCCTCAATTTTTTTTCCTCTAGTAACATGGCTTTTTCGAGACTGCATTAAGAAAAGGTTCCTAGGGAAGTAGGATATCAAATCATCAAATAGAATCCTTTCTTATTAGTTATTATATTAGATGGTTATTAATTCACACTATCTTAATTAAAGGTTTTTCATGCAACTCTTCGACCGGGACCTTCTACGTGCCTTGTGGTAAGGGACCTACTAAGTGATTTATGCTAACGTAAAAAAGAAAAAAATAGATATATCTAATTTTTTTCATATAAATTTAATATACACTTCATTCGAGTTTGCATGAAAGCTCATCTCAAATTATTAGAATTTGTTGAGGGTCAATCCGTGAATCAATTAATGCGACTTATTAACATAACTAAATTATTTCAAATATGATTTATTTCACTTAAAGTAAATTAATTAAAAATAGTTTTAAAAAAATAAAAATTATTTTTAAGAAATGTATTTGAAGACTAATTGAAATTTATTTATTTCATTTTTTATTATAGTGAGAAGCTAATATTAAAAATTGAGCAATACCCACACCTTTAGTTAAATTATTAAAAGAATAATAAAAGCATGTATTTGAAAAATTAATAAAAGCAGCAAAAGTTTGCAATATGAAAGTTTGGATTTTTTTTTTAAAAAAATTGTTTGAAAGGAAAAAATCAAACGCAATTACAACAAAGAATTTGCTCTTTTGGAAGCACTAAATTTTAGAAATTTGAAAGTTTTCAATGTTTTTTTATATTGGAATATTTATCATATAGAGTTATAATTTGTTATAACTGTAGATTTAGGATTCATTAATGTTTTTTAATTATGTGTTTTTATTTAATTTATATATTTTTATTTTAAGTAAATAAATATAAAAATACTTAAATGCAGACTTAATTAAATAGACCATTGGTTAAAATGAAAAATTAAATAATGAGAAAAATTAGAATATTAAAGTTTAGGTAAATGGAAAGAGAATTTGAATTGGGATATCAAGAAATATACAAGAAAGGGTTAATTAGATTAGACCTATTATTAAGGAATCTTTACTAAACTTCCCATAGAAACAAACCCTTTTTTAATACAATAAAAATTAAAATATTTACACTTAAAAAAATTAAGCCAAAATATCTATATTCTATAATTTAAAAGAAAATATGAAATCATTATAGATGAATGATGATTTCATATTCTTTTACTCATTTTAGCCTTTATTTTTTTAGTATTATTTCTTTTCAGTCCCTTGATTTTATTATTAATTGTTATTTTATTTTAATTAGCATTATTTCTTTTTAACGCTTATTTTTATCATTAATTACTATTTTATTTTAAGTAATGTTATTTTTTTAACCCTTTCTTTTATCATTGATTATTGTTTTATTTTAATCAGTATTATCTCTTTTTAGCTTATGTTTTTACAATTAATTACTATTTTATTTTAATTAGTGTTATTTATTTTTAGCCATTACTTTTATTATTAATTACTATTTTATCTTAATTAGTATTATTTATTTTTGACCCTTGCTCTGGCCATTAATTACTTTTTTACGTATTTGTATTTTGTTGTTATATTTTTTTTAGAATTTATGTACTTAATTGCTCTTCTATTAATTATTTTATTTTAATTTACTTTTTTTAATATATTTATTTTTTGTTGTTATGTTTTTTTAGAATTTAAGTATCCGATTGCCCTTCAAATAATGATAAAATTATATATGATTTTAACACCCATTTTTTACATGTTTTATTTACTTCTTAATTTTACCTTTAACTGTTGTAATATATTTTAAATTTTTTTTCTGCGTATCTAAATAAGCAAGATTATTTATATATAACAAAATAAAAAATATATATCCCCGAAATAATGTGATTGCATCACTATAGTATATTCTAAATTAAAATATAATTGATCGGTAGGATATAATTTATACTTTAAAAAAATTTTACCCCAAAGTACAGGATATAATTTAATATAATTGATCGGTTAATTTTAAAAAGAATGTATCTTTAAAATTTTTAAAAATTATATAATATTTAAAAAAATTAAAAAATAACATCTTATATAATTTTTTCTTCCTAATTTCTATTTTTTTCTCTGACTAAAAACGTACATGCATATATCTTTGCGATAATAAATTCGTTGTAACATCTGTAAATTTGTTAAAATATTAAAATAAAAATTAAATAAATAATTTAGAAGGTTATATAAAATGTTGGAAGTATGAAAATATAAAATGCATATATAAGGTATAAAGAAAATATACATTAGACACATACTATACACGTGATATATACCTAACAATTACATTGGACACATAATGTAAACTTGATATTTACCTAACATACACACTTTTAAAAAAAGACAAAGTTAGGTTAAAAGTTAAATAAAATAAAATTAATTAAATTAATTAAAATTAAAATTAAGATAATTATATATAGAAAAAAATATCACATTATTTTAATATTTAATTATTTAGTAAATATGTATATAAGTGAGGGGTAAAATTGAAAATATTATAAATAAATAAAAAACACTTCTTCTTCTTCTTCCAACCATGGAGACTGAATTTTTAGAGAAATAAGGGGAGATTTTCTTTATCCAAAACACTAAATTTTACAAAAATTTTAAAAGATTCAAGATATTTTTGAAGATTAATCAAAGTTTAGATAAGTAATTTCTACTTTAAGCTTGGTTTTAATTAGTTTTAATAATATGTAAATTTTAAAATTTTGATGGGAGATGAGATAATTACTTTGATGAGGAGACAAAGATTATATGGTTGGATAGTTAATTTGGTTAAGTATAGATGGAGTTTGGAAGGGTTAGTAAGAAAGTTAGGGTTTTGAAATAATACTCATAAAGAATTGATGTTTATTTGATTTTATGATTTAAATAATATTATTAAATGATTTTAATAATAGAAATAAACTTAGAATAAGAATATCAATTAGAATTGAGTATATTGGATATTTAAAATTAAAGAAAGTTAGGGTTAAAATTTAAAATTTTGAGGGAAATATACTAAATTAATTTTTATTAGTTAGAATGTGTATAAATATGATGCTAATACATAATATATACTTATATTTTGAATATGCATTAAGTAGATTGTATATGTCCAACTTTATTGATGAAGGATATTGTAGAAAGTGATGAGAAAGTGGTGGTTTTTAGTAGCTTGGAAGTTACTTAAACAAGATTAGTACATACTTTGATAGAATTGTATTGTAATATATTGTAAATGACAGATTATATTGTATTTTTGGTATGGATACTTTGCCACTTTGATGTGTGAACTCACATGTAAAGTGTTTAGAGCTATATGATTAAAGGCATGAATTGCATAATATATGTACATTTAAGCCATTTTATAATAGTTAATGACATTATGGAATGTGGTAACATAAAAAAAATATTATATACCAAATTGTAACCATATATTGGTGACATTATGAAATTGGAATGAAATATGAAGTTTGTGATTGGAAATGTGATAAATAGATGGAAAAATTGAAAAAATAATAAAAATTGGCATAATTGTCAAAGTATGAAAAAAAATATGAAATTGTATATATTATGTGTGAAACCTTATATAATATTATTTTTTAGATTTTGTATTTGGCGTCACGCCTATGATTACCTTCAAGCTAGACTCTGGGCGTCACTGATATTTGAATTACCTTCAGACTATATGCTGGGAGTCACCATTATGTATTTTGCCTTCAGACTAGACGCCGAGTATCATTATTATTTGCTTTCGGGCTAGACACTGGATGTCAAAAATAGTCTAAAATATTATCTCTGAAACTTGAATATTATATATAGTCTTTTGGTCCCAATGCATGTGATTGTGTTAAATAATAATTTATAAATAATTTGAAAGAAAATTTCATGTTGCATCATTAGATGTAATGAAAAATTAATTTACATGATTTTACTTAATTTACATTATTATAAAAGTATGTAACACTAGGCGAGCGCAATTTTGGTTATCGCATAGGTGACGGGGTTAGTACTGAAACCCTTGCTGAACCAGAGCAGGTTTAGAAATTCTGAATTTTACTGAAAGGTTTGTCTTGTTACCACGGGACCGTAGCCAGTTGCAAGTATATAAACATCTACTTTGAAAAACTTATTTTAATTTATGTAAATTATTTATGCATATCTGTAAATATTATAAATTATAAGATTTTTGAGATAGGTGTGAAGTTTGTGAATATTTTCAATATGTATCTAAATGTGTTTGAGTGATTTTGAGAAAATACTAAAGAATGATGAAGTAGTGGACATATGAATGTATGATTTAGGGAGTGCAAAATTTTTTATGCAAGTTGAGTTATTAATTTTTGGAAAATATCTAAAATACAGATGAAATTTTGTTGAATTTATCTCAGAAATTTTTCTTTAAAATTTATATTTTTTTTATTTAATTATTATTTATTTTTACTTAAAAACTTGTTAAGGTACATTTTCAAGCTTTAAATATTTTTTATAATTATGAAAAATTTTATAAATATCAAATATGATAACATTCTTGTACTGTGTATACATATTTTACATATACCAGGTATATATATTATTCACTTATAGAGTATAATGGTATTATAATTATTTTTGTATTGGAGCCTAGATTTGAGGTTCTTGACCTAGATGAAATTTGGAGGGAGAAATGAGATTTTAAATGTGATTTTAACATCTCATAGATGCATTTGCACTGATATTTTATCTAGTCCCTGATGTGACAATTCTTTCTATATTTACAGATATAGTTGGATATGGCATCTAGGACGCACCGGTCAAGAGAGGGGAGTGCAGAGAGCGTTGCCCCTAGAGAGAATGTTGTTGGAGCCAGTGTCAAGATTGCTAAGGAGGCATCAGTGCCAGCTAGACTAGCAGTTGATGAGGTTACACCAATCTGGGTGTGATAGATGATGAAATTATTATGACAGGCCCTAGTATCGCAGTAGTCGCCGCCGCAACAACAGTAACCAACTAGAAAATATGATAAGCTAAGAAAATTCAAAGTTTCAAACTTTTTTAGCACCATTGACCCAGCTGTGGCAGAGCAGTGGGTGGATAGAGTACAAATAGTTTTTATACAGTTACATGCTACTGCAGAAGAGAAGTTTGATTATGCCAAATCTCTTCTGCAGGGGGACGCCTATGACTGGTGAAAGATAGCTCCCCATGGAACCAATGATCCTTCAATACTGACTTTCTGCTGAAATTTGAGAAAAAAATACACTCCTCGAGAGTATAAAGATGCGAAGAAAAATGAGTTTTTGAGTTTGAAATAAGAATAAAAGACAGTAACAGAGTATGGAAAAGGATTTTATCAGACTAAGCAAGTATGCATGAGAGATTGTGATAGATGAATTTGATAGATGTCAAAGTTTTGAAGAGGGGTTGAGGTCATCCATCATGTGCCAAGTGGCGGCTGTACAGTATGAAGATTTTTCATGATTGTTATCCATTGCCAGAAATGTTGAGAAAGCTCAGGCGATTGCGACTGCAACCAGAGCAGAGAGTAGAGACATGAGACCATAGTCGGAGGCAGGGCCTTCATTATCAAAGAGTGGCTGAGGGGGTTTCTCACAGAGGTCTGGTAAATGCTAGAGGCAGCCTAGCAGGGGCTCTCAGCGACAAAGATAGAGACAGGGACCTGTTGCTTTAGTGGCTAGTACCTCAACTCTAGCATCACAAAGATCTATTTCACCCATCTATGCTACTTGTAGCATGGCACATGGGGGTATTTGTTAGAGAGTTGGTGCATTAGAAGTTTGTTTTAGATATGGGTTACCATATCACTTCATTAGAGATTGTCCTGAGCCGCTAGAGATAGGTTAGGTTGAGACTGTTGTGTTTAGACCAAGTAGCAGAGGGGGTCAAGGTGGTAGGGATAGTAGCAGAGGTAGTCGAGCTGGACCCAGTCAGAGAGGAGGATCCACAGCTAGTGGTAGGTCAAGGGATGCAGGAACCTCACAAAGGGTATATGTAATGCAGAGACAGCCAGATACCTCAGCCGTGATAGCTAGTATTTTCTCTTTATTTGGCACTTCAGTTCAGGCATTAATAGATCTTGGATCGACACATTCATATATTAGTGCATCCATCTTACCCGTAAGTGATGTGCATTCAGAGTCCTTAGGGTTTAATGTGCTAGTTACCAATCCTTTAGAGTAAAGTATGGTGGTCAGTAAAGTCTACCGGGATAGTCTGGTTGTAGTGCATGATGAAGAGTTTCTCGATGATCTGATTGTGATGCCCTTTAGAGAGTATGATGTGATTTTGGATATGGACTGGTTATCCAGATATAGGGCTATAGTAGATTATCAACAAAAATGTGTTACTCTGAAAACACGTGATAGAAAAGATTTAGTAGTATCTGGTGAGCAGAGACAGCTCGCATTCATGTTTGTTTCAGCTATGTCAACTAGGAGAATGATTCAGAAGGGGTGTAAGGAATTTTTGGCTCATGTTATAGATACTAGGATAGTGGTGTCTTAGCTGGACAGTATACCTGTAGTAGCAGAGTTTTCGGATGTGTTCCTTAATGATTTGGCAAGGTTACCTCCAGAGAGAGAGATGGAGTTTGGTATCAATTTGATGCCCGGTACCACTACCATCTCTATTACTCCTTATTGGATGGCATCTGTTAAATTAAAAGAGTTAAATGTGCAATTATAGGAGCTGCTTGATAAAAGGGTTCATCCGCCCTAGTGTATCGTATCACCGTAGGGAGCACCAGTGTTATTTATAAAGAAGAAGGATGAAACTTTAAGATTGTGCATTGATTATCAGCAATTGAATAAAGTGACCATCAAGAATAAATACATATTGCCTCGCATTGATAATCTCTTTAATCAGTTGAAGGGAGCCACAGTATTTTTCAAGATAGATTTGAGATCGAGGTATCATCAGTTGAGGATTAGGGATGCAGATATGCCTATGACTGCATTTCGCATAAGATATGGCTTGGTGATGCCTTTTGGATTGATGAATGCACCGGCTGCATTCATGGATTTGATGAATCGAGTGTTTAGGTCGTACTTGGATCAATTTATGATAGTGTTCATTGATGATATCTTAGTATACTCTCGCAGTGAAGTAAAGCATGACAGACATTTACGGATTGTGTTGCAAATCTTGAGGGAAAAATAGTTGTACTCCAAATTGTCTAAGTGTAAATTCTGATTGGATCAAATGACTTTTTTCGGGCATGTTGTTTCAACAGAGGGTATAAAAGTTTATCTGAGTAAAGTTGAGACAATTTTGAATTGGAGTCCACCAAAGAACATGAATGAAATCAGAAGTTTTTTAGGATTGGCCGGTTATTTTCATCTGTTTGAAAAGGGATTTTCCATGATAGTTTTGGCACTTACCAGGTTACTTCGAAAGGGTGTAAAGTTTTTGTGGACAGACCGATGTCAGGCGAGTTTTGAGTAATTGAGAGATATGTTGACTCAAGCTCTTGTTCTTACTCTACCGGAGAAATGTAAACCATTTGTGATCTATATTGATGCTCCACATAATGGTTAAGATTGTGTTTTAATACAGGAGAGCAGAGTTATTACTTATGTCTCCAGATAGTTGAAATCTCATGAGATAAATTATTCGACCCGTGATTTGGAGTTGGAGGTCATTGTATTTGCATTGAAGATTTGAAGACACCACTTGTATAGAGAGAAATATTTTATTTACACTGATCACAAAAGTTTAAAATATCTGGGTATCCAGAAAGAGTTGAATCTTCAACAACAGTGATGGTTAGAGTTAATAAAGGATTATGACTGTCTAATTGATTATCATTATGGCAAAATAAATGTAGTTACAGGTGCCTTGAGTCAAAAGTCTATAGCAAAGTTTACCGCCAATGCTCTCGTGTTGCTTGTTGAGTTGAGAGCTTTACATGCTAGGTTTAAAGTGTGTGATGATGGTGTTTGTGAGCGAAAATTTTTGCCACCACTCCCATGTGGAATGGTTCTTACGACTTCGGCATTGTTAGGCTTAAGGCCAGAGAGAACACGGGCCTAAACTCGAAGAAAATGGAGTCACCACTCAGACAAGCCAGGAAAAGAAAATGGGTAGATAACTCAATTCCTAAAAAATCTCCAATCTCCTATTGGGTTCAAAAAGTTGGGTGCGCGTGAGGAATGTGAGAATGACCCAGCACCCCTACAACGCTCGGTTCATTGGAACCAACCTTCTTTTCAGGTCTAAATATTATTAAAATCTCAAATATTATAGCATCATCCATATTATATATAAATTAAAAGAAATAAGCATCCATCATTTTATTAAAATGAAACAAACAAAATAGGCACTCATCCATAGATAGAAATATGCCTTTATAAATGTCTAATATCCAAAAAGAAAGGAAAATAATTAAAATGAGACACCCACCATAGGTGAAAACGTGTCTCTTACAATAGTCCCAAAATCCTTAGAGATAAATTAAATTATATAATAAAAATTGAGGCACCCACAAAGTGAAAATGTGTCTTTTATAACTTTAGAATCTAAATAAACAAATAACCAAATAAATTAAACCATTCAAGTATGATAATTAAAAATAAAACATCCATTATAAATAAAATAATATAAATCATCTATCATAAAAGTATGTAACAAATCAAATAATCAAAACTAGAGTTTAAAGTATCAAATGTGTAAAATTATTGTTTACATATTACATTTGAGTTTATGGGTTTAAATTATGATTTTAGGAAATAAGTTTAGGATTCAAAAATTTAGTATTTTGGATTAGAATTTTTTAGAATGGGGGTTAGGTGCTTAGGACTAGGGTTTTTGGGAATTAAGGTTTCTGGACATTAGGGCTTTGGAAATTGATGAACTGGATATTAGGGGTTTAGGAAATTAAGGGTTCTAGTGGAAAGGTTTGGTGCTATTTTTAGAAATAGATTAGAGTTTTATTTTTAGAGAAATAGATTAGGGTTTTAATATTGGAGAAACATGTTTAAGGTTTTTTGTTCTTAGAAAAATAGATTAGGACTTTATAAAAACATGATCACTGTAAAAACTTTTAAGGCTACTTTAACATTGATTCTAGATAAATAATTGCATGGGACATAGCTACTAGGCATGCTTAAATGAAGAGACAATAGATGTAACTTAATGGCATTATCATATAAAGCTAACTTGACATTATTTAAATAAAACCACAAATATGAAATTCATGATATTAATAAACTAGATTTGCTATGATTTTTAAGAGTTCAAAAAATAAAACCTGCATTAGAGGTTCCACCAAATTATCCTTCGATCCAAGTTACTCTCTACCTGCACCAATTTAAAATTTTGGCGAAGCAAAATAAAGACAGTGGTTACTGCCTTTGATGTATTGTGTTGATGGTTGTTGCTTGAATTGCTTATTTGTGCTAGTTGCTTGGTCTGCTGCTTGATACTACCTCCTTTTGCCTTTTGATAATTCTCTTCAATTTATAATCTTTCATTAGGGCAAAAACCTTTCCTGAGTTCTAATGCTATTCGAATATCTCATTGTAATCCGAGAGTCTACCAATTTTAGCACGATTAGGAAGTTAATTACTGTGTGGGCTTGGTCCAGGTCCATAGCCAATTCGCCCCAGGCATGGCCAATTTGCCCCAGGGAAAGCCAATTCGTCCTAGCCTGGTAACAAATTGGCTAAGCTGATTTTGAATCGGATCGAATTGCTTTAGAATTTTAAGACTGTATCAGACCCATTTTAGGCTTTTAAAATTAAACCAACCTTAAATTGGGCTTCTAAATTAGACTAAACTTGATTGAAGCTTTTAAAATTTAACAAGACTAGAATTAAGCTTCTAAAGTTGTACCAGACTAGGTTTAATCTTCTTGAATCTATTTTGGCCTTTTAATTAGATCTAAATTTAATTTGAGCCAAAATTCAGGTCTACAGTGCTCTTTTAGCCGAGTTGCAGATAAGGTCATTACTACTTGATCAGATTAAAGAAGCACAAAAGACAGATGTGAGAATTTAAAAGACTGTGGAGGACTGTAAAAAGGGGGAGAGCAGAGATTTTTATGTAAGAGATGATGACAGTATGTGATACAGAGATAGATTTTGTATTCCTAATAATATATAATTGAGGAAGAGAATTTTTTAGGAGGTACATTAATCATCTTATAATATGTATTCAGAAAGCACCAAGATGTATCAAGATTTAAAGGGGTACTATTGGTGGTCAGGGATGAAGAAGGGCATAGCAAAATTTGTATCTCGATGCCTCACTTTTCAGAGAGTGAAAGCTGAACACCAGGTTCTTTCAGGGTTACTACAACCTTTATCAGTTCCTGAGTGGAAGTGGGAGCGAGTGACCATGGATTTTATGGCTGGACTGGCTTTGACCCAGAGGAAGCATGATACAATTTGGGTAATAGTAGATAGATTAATAAAGTCAGCTCATTTTCTTCCAATTAGGATGGATTACTCACTAGATAGGCTAGTTAAGTTATACATTAATGAGGTGGTAAGACTGCATGGATTTCCAGTTTCTTTAATGTCAGATCAAGATCCAAGATTTACATCTAGATTTTGAAAGAGTTTGTTGATGCCTTGGATTCTCGGTTATATTTTAGTATTGTTTTTCATCTTCAGATATATGGGCATTTAGAGAGAGTGATTTAGGTCTTAGAGGATATGTGATCCAGTTTCTTTAGTGTCAGATCGAGATCCAAGATTTACATCCAGATTTTGGAAGAGTTTGTAAGATGCCTTGGGTTTTCAATTACATTTTAGTACTGTTTTCCATCCTCAGATAGATATGTAGTCAGAGAGAGTGATTCAGGTCTTAGAGGATATGTTGAAAAGTTGTGTTATTGAGTTTACTGGGAGTTGAGATAGGCATTTATCTCTGGTTAAGTTTGCATATAATTATAGTTTTCAATCCAGCATTGGGATGACTCCTTATGAGGCCTTGTATGGTAGGAAGTGCAGGATACCATTGTGTTGGGATGAGGTTGGAGAAGGCAAGCTGGTAGGTCCTGATTTGTTCAAGAAAATGGAAGAAAAGGTTAAGGTAATTTGAGATAGATTGAAAGCTGCTTCAGATCGATAGAAATCCTACTCAAATTTAAAGAGAAAAGATATAAAGTTCAGTGTGGGAGATAAGATGTTCTTAGAGGTATCTCCATGAAACAAGATTCTGAGATTTGGTCAGAAAGTAAAGTTGAGTCCTTGATTAATTGAACCATATGAGGTACTTGAGAGAGTAAAACCAGTGGCCTACAAACTGACTTTGCCACCTAAACTGAAAAAGATATATAATGTCTTTCATGTTTCCATGCTTTGAAGGTACATATCAGATCCATCTTATGTTTTATCAGTTGAGTCTATTGAGATAAATCCGGATCTAACTTACGAAGAGGAACCAGTAGCAATCTTGACACGAGAGGTAAAAGAGTTAAGAAACAAAAAGGTATTATTGATTAAAGTGTTATGGAGGAATTATTCTATAAAGGAGGCGATATGGGAGAGTGAGCAGATTATGCAGAGCTAATACCCTCAACTTTTTCAGAATTGATATCAGGTAATTTCGAGGACGAAATTACTTAAGGGGAAGAGAGTTGTAACATCCGTAAATTTGTTAAAATATTAAATTAAAAATTGAATAAAAATTAAATAGATAATTTAAAAGGTTAAATAAAGTATTAGAAGTATGAAAATATAAAATGTATATGTAATGTATAAAGAAAATATATATTGGACACATGATGTCTACACTTTTAAAAAAAGACAAAGTTAGGTTAAAAGTTAAATAAAATAATAATTAATTAATTATAATTAATTAATTAAAATTAAGATAATTATGGGTAGAAAAAAATATCACATTATTTTATTATTTAGTAAATATGTACATAAGTGAAGGGTAAAATTAGAAATATTGGAAATAAAAGAAGAAAACTCATCTTCTTCTTCTGTCAACTATGGAAACCGAATTTTAAGAGAAATAAGGGGGGTTTTCTTCATCCAAAATACCAAATTTCACAAAGATTTCAAGAGATTCAAGTTTTTAAAGATTAATTAAGGTTTAGGTAAGTAATTTCTACTTTAAACTTGGTTTTAATGAGTTTTAAGAATATGTAAATTTTGAGATTTTGATAAGAGATGAGATAATTATTGAAATGGATATAATAAGGTGTTATTTTGATGAGGAGACAAAGATTATATGGTTGGATAGTTTATTTGGTTAAGTATAGATGGAGTTTGAAAGAGCAAGAAAGTTAGAGTTTTGGAATAGTGCTCATAAAGAATTAATGTTTATTTAATTTTATGATTTAAATGATAAAAATACACTTAGAATATCAATTAGAATTGAGTAGAATGGGTATTCAAAATTAAAGAAAGTTATGGTTAAAATTTAAAAATTTGAGAAAAATGTACTAAATTGATTTTTATTAGTTAGAATGTGTAGAAATATAATTCTAATACATAATATATACTTATATTTTGAATGGACATTGAGTAGATTGTATATGCCTAACTTTAATGGTAAAGAGTATTGTAGAAAGTGGTAAGAAAGTGGTGATTTTTGGTAGCTTGGAAGTTACTTAAACAAGATTAATATATACTTTGATAGAATTGTATTATAATGTATTATAAATGGCATATTACATTGTATTTTGGTATGAATGCTTTGCCACTTTGATTTGTGAACTCACATATAAAGTTCTTAGCTACATGTTTGAAGGCATAAATTGCATACTGTATGGATATTTAAGCCATTTAAGAATAGTTAATGGCATTATGAAATGTGGTTACATAAAAAAAATATTTTATACTAAATTGTAACCTTATATTTGTGACATTATGAAATTGGGATGAAATATGAAGCTTGTGATTAAAAATGTGATAAATAGATGAAAAAATTATAAAAAGAATGAAATTTGACATAATTGTCAAAGTATGAAAAAAATGCGAAATTGTATATATTATATGTGTAATCTTATATAATATTATTTTCAAGAGTTTTGTATTTGACGGCATGCCTATAATTGCCTTCAGGCTAGACGCTGGATGTCACTGATATTTGAGTTGCTTTCGGCCCAGACGTTGGGCATCACCAATATGTATTTTGTCTTCATGTTAGACGTTAGACGTTATTATTATTTACATTCGGGCTAGATACTGTGTATCAAAATAGTCAAAAATATTATCGCTGAAACTTAAATATTATATATGATCTTTTGAGACCAATGTATGTGATTGTGTTAAGTGATAATTTGTAAATAATTTCAAAGAAATTTTCATATTGCATCATTAGATTTAATGAAAAAGCAATTTACATGATTTTAGTTTAATTTACATTATTATTAAAATATCTTCCACTAGGCGAACTGTTTAATACGATTTAAGTTATCGTACAAGTGACAAGGTTAGTACTGAAAGCTCTTCAATACCTGAGCAGGTTTAGGGATTCTGAATTTTGCTGAAATATTTATCCTATTACCACGGGATCGTAGCCAGTTGCAAGCATGTAAACATCTACTTTGAAAAACTTATTTTAATTATGTACATTATTTATGCATATCTGTAAATGTTGTAAATTATAAGATTTTTGGGATAAGTGCGAAGTTTGTGAATATTTTCAATATATATCTAAATGTGTTTGAGTGATTTTGAGAAAATACTGAAGAATGATGAAGTAGTAGACATATAAATGTATGATTTTGGGAGTGCAAAAATTTTATGCATGTTGAGTTATTAATTTTTAGAAAATGTCCAAAATACAGCTGAAACTCTAGCGAATTTATCCCAAAAACTTTTCTTTAAAATTTATATTTTTGTTAATTAAATTATTATTATATTTTCACTTAAAAATTTGTTAAGGTACATTTACAAGCTTTAAATATATTTTTATAATTATAAAAAAATTTTATAAATATCAAAGATGATAATATTTTTATATTGTATATATGTATTTTATATATACCGTATATTATATATATATATATATAATATAAGGGTATTATATTTATAATTGATTTTTTTTCTTCATATTTATATTAAAAAATTAAGAGGATTTAAACTCATGATTTCCTTATCTGTAAAAAAAATTCTAAAACTATTTCATCTTAAAGAGTTAATAAAATTTTATTTTTAAATTTAAATTGAAAAAATTGGACACAATTTATTGAGTAAGCTAAAACCTTTACATGCAGCTTTTCCTTCACTTTCAATGCCCAATATTGAGAAGTAGGTCCACGTTGAAAACGCAAGTCCACCAAAACATATACTCCAATAAATTAATGTGTACATATGAGACTCGAAAGTAAGAAAGAAAATCAAAAAAGAAATTAATTTAAAAAAAAAAATGACTTCATGTCCATATAGGAAATATTGATCAAAGAGGGATCATTAAACTTGCATAGGAATTTTTTTATTTAAAAATTAATTTGCGATTAAAATGTAAATGTTTTACTAAAAATTAGATTGCTCCCAGAATATATTATATAGTTTCAGAAATTTTATTAATTATGTAGGTAATTTTATTTGAATTATTAATAATAATTTTTTTTAGAGAATAATAATTTATTTTGTATTAAGAAAAATATAGAAAAGAATTTGGTTTGAAATTGACCAAAAAATGATGTCAATAACTACTTCGAACGAAATTGGCAATGTTATACAGATCTGGTTCTTGTCAGCTCACGCAAGTCACTAATCCTAATTCAGTGGAAATTACGTACCGTTGTTTGTTAAATAATCTTTTGTTTATTTTAATTTATTTTATTTTATATTTTGCGTTTCAAAGTCTCTGTACAGTTCGCTTTACCTGCCCAATTATTTTTATAATCGCCTGTTTCTTCGACTTTTGTTCATGTCCTCTGTTTTCTCTCTCTATTCATTTTTTGCTTTTTTCGCAATTTTTTTCTTACCCACAATCCCCCATTTCGTCCTATTCTTCTCAGTACAGATTGGTCTTCCCAAAAATCTTTGCTTTTCAGTTTCTGGGTGATTTCAGGAGATGGGTGTGATCATGGATCAATTCAGAGGTTGAAATTTTACTGGGCTCGGTCGTGGTTGCAAATACAATAAAGACAAAAATGAAGGATTTTCCTGGGACTCCTGGGACTTTGACTGCTCTTGTTTTGAGGATTTCGCAATGTATTTTTGCAGCCGGTTCAGTTACTGCCATGGCTACCACCTCCACCTTCTTCGATTTCACTGCTTTCTGGTATTATTTGCTCTTGACCATCTTTATGCAATTAAATAAATGTTTTAGTTTCTTGTGAATTCATCTGTGATAATTATTTCTTTGCTGATCGGAGTTTGCTATTTCCAACTTGAAAAATCTGGAAGTAAAAGAATAATTAGACTAGGAGACTTTATTCAAGCAATCTGCAGCATAATTTAGGTTTCTGGGTTATTTTCAATAGCTATTCATGCTTGATTTAGATGCATAAGTATTGCCTGAATGATATTTATCATCTAGGGATAAGGCAATACTTACGCATCTTAAATCAAACAGGATAAAGTCAAAGCTTCGCTATTATTTCTTATGAAAATATTATGAATTCGAATGTTAATTGGACATTCTAGGAATGACTATGACTTTTGATGCCGACAAAGCTATTTATCTTATTTGTCATTTATGAATTGATTTTGTTGCTGAGAAGAACACCTTCCTATATTGTTAACAAAATTCTTGAAATCATTTTTAACACTGTGTTCCTTGCTAATTTGTTTCCCCTTTAAAGGATGTCACTACATTCACCATTATTTTCAGTGAATACCCAAATCCTTGAAATAGAAGACTTCAGTTGTTGATAGTTTCTGTCTGTCTGTGTGGATATTGCAGTAAAAGGGTGTGTGGACATGATTAGTTTCTCATTAGAACTGTATTGTGCTTCAAATTTCTTTAGTTCTGTGCTTGGAACTGTTTTTGTGATGAATACATTGATGTATTCTGTCTCTAAATGGAAAGAAACTTAGAGTGAAGAAAGAAATGTTGCTATTTATTTTGTTATGACAACTTCCACATTCACCATCAGAGTCTCATCTAGTGTATTTGATCGTCCTGTAGGTTTGAAATCCTGTGTGGTGGCTTGAACAAACTAATAATTACAAATTCTTCTCCTATTTTTAACATGAAATGTCTGCGGACTTGGCATTTGATCATATGTTAGATATTTGTGCTGCACTGGCCACAATATAATAATTTCTATCAATTATTTAAAAATAAATAAATGAGCTAAAGCCTTCAGATCTTGTTAAATTACAAATCTTAGCTGCACTATTATCCTAACCCTTGACATAGGGATCACAAAGGATGTCAAAAATCTGAAGCCGAAGGAGCAAATAATGTTAAATGCAGATGCTGCATTTGATCATTGAAATGCATCTATGGCTTACTTTTATGATAGTTTGCATAGTTTAGTTTATTTTTTAACTTATTGGATAACCAGTCAATGGTGTACTGGAATGCAGGACATATACCTGGAGTATATTAGCAATTCTAGTTAGGGTATCCTATTTAAAACCTGACAAGGTGCTAATCAGATATAGTTAACAATTTTCATGATTCCAGAAAAATTTAACTGACTGGGCAAAAACTAAATGTTCTAGTCATATAAATGTTTATACTCCAAAACATAGCTTAATGTAGTTGAAATTCTGTTGGAGTTGAAATCCTTGCGAAAGTAGAGCTTTTTATGATTGCAAATTTTATAGTTGACTTCTGTCGGACACTTTTTAAATGACTTTTCATGGACACCTGCATTTCCTTTCCAATTGGCGTTATGCTATTGTAGTGCTTTGAATTTCTCATTTGACTTTGTTTTTTTACCAACTTATTGGTAGCGCTTTGATCATTACTTCATAGTGGTGCTCACTTCATCTTATCTTGTTAGCTGTTGGTAGTACTCTTAAGTTCCCACTACAGTTTCCTCTCTAAGCATGCCCTACCAGTTGTTCAATCATATATTGGCATGGGCCGTTATAAAGGGCAGCCCGGTGCACGAATGCTCCCGCAATGAGCGGGGTCTGAGGAAGGGTCGGACCCATTGGGTCTTTGTACGCGGCCTTCCCTTGCAATTAATTGCAAGAGGCCGTTTCCACGACTCGAACCCATGACCTCAGGTCACACGGCGACAGCACTTACCGTTGCGCCAAGGCTCCCCTTCTAGCATGGGCCGTTATACTGTGGGAAAATAAAATCAACCATACTGCATATCATCTTTATATACTGTACTATATCACTGCGCATATCAGCAAGAGTAGTGCTAAAAAACATAGATTATACATTAGATGACTGATTCTTACTTCAAACACCACTTGCCATATATTGCCAATTGCATACCCAATTTTATTCTTGTTTTCTTTTAGCAAGACTTATTGATAAGTAGTCTAATACAAAGCCTACGGTGAGTACTGTAAAAGTTGCTTATTTTTGCAGCTACCTGATAGCTTCAATGGGTTTACAAGTTATATGGAGCTTTGGACTTGCATTATTAGATGGATATGCCTTAGCCCGGAAGAAGGTCCTGCACAACTCTATCTTGGTCAGCCTTTTCGTAGTTGGAGACTGGGTCAGTCTCCATAAAACCTTTTATTGTTTTGGGTTACCAAATCAAAAGGAATGTTTATATGCTTGTCATTTTAACAGCAAAATGTTTTACAATATTTTCAACAGGTAACATCAACGCTGTCCCTTGCAGCAGCTTCTGCCTCAGCAGGCATCACAGTGCTGTTGTTTCATGATGTTGGACGTTGTGATTATACGGGTGAATGCCAGAAGTACCAAATGTCAGTTGCATTGGCCTTTTTGGGCTGGCTTACTATCGCAATATCATCTCTAATAATGCTTTGGCTACTGGCTGCAGGTTAGACAATTTATTGTCTGGACTAATGAATCTGTTTCATAACTGTAAAAAACCCATCCATGTCGACATAGAAATTTTATTCGTTCTACATTGTCAATACAAAAAAGAAAACAAAGAATAGAACAACCACATTCAAATTTTACTTATAGATTTGGATTATTCTTTTTCTATTATGCAAAAAAAGAAAAGTTGATGGTGACAAATAGATTAAAACTCAACATTTTAATGTGTCCGCATGCAATTGTTGATATACTTGAAAGAGAAGGTCTATAACGACAAATATTTTACATTTTCATTCAATGAAGTAGAATATGTGGAATTGCATATCCAAACGAGCAATATCATTGCTAGTGGAAAGGACAGTCTCTGGACGTTTGTCTGTCCCCTTGCACTAATAACCGAACCAGAAGTTATTGTCTATTAATTTACCAACCCAAAATTACGGATTTATTACATTTTTCAAAATTTTTATTTTTTTATTAGAAATTTTTTTGGTTATAATAAAAATATATAATAAATTTATCATAATATAATAATAAATTTATAGAAATTATCATGTTTATACTAAATTCATAATAAATTATACTATATAAGAGCTGATAAAAATTTATAAATTGATTAAAAATAGTAAAAGAAAAAGTTCAAAGTATTCAAGTGTCTTATCTTCGACCTAACCTTGGTTTTTCTAACTCTCTTACTTTGATCTATGTCTGATTGGAATCACATGCAACCAAAAAATATTATGTATATTTTATTTGTAAGTGCGCCATTTCTAAACTGATTTTAGTGTTAATACATTTGGAGCCATCTATAATTGAGAAAGCTCTAGTACCAACTAGCAACAGCATAAGATTCTATGACAAGAAATTATGCAACTTGTACCTCAATTTTTAATTTTAATAATAAACTACTTATGATAAAACATTTATTGGATTTAAACTAAAATTTTATTCGAGGATGTTGAGATTTGAATTTCTAAATTGACTAGTTCATATATTTCATTCAAATTAAAAGAATATATATATATATATATAAAAATTAATCTGGATGGTTCAGAATTAAAAAAAAAAAAAAGAATATGTTCAGAATTATATTTCATTCTGAAACTTATAATGCTCTGTGTACTTATTACATATTAATTTTTTTTTTAAAAAAAAAGAATATGCAATGAGTATATAGAAGAACATTTTAAGTTGCAGAATTTAAGGACATTAGAATATTATTTAAGATCAAAGCATGCTTATTCTCAAATTATTCTATCAAGTTGGTGTGTGTTGCCCTGCGACCACACTCCCATTTGTAAAAATGCAGTATTTAGAGATTTGTAAATAAAACAATAATGAATTTTGTATTCCTTACTTTATAAAAATAATAAATATATTTATATTTGCCAAATGCCAACCATCGCAAGACAAACCATATTTGTTTTATAAATTTGACATTAAGTAAAACTTCAAATTTGAATTATTTCTTTAAACAATTATTACTATAATGACACCCTCTCGATGTTTCGAAAATATATATATTAATTTTTTTATAAAATAATTTTAGTCATTTAGTTATATAAAAAAATATTTAAAATATATTATAATAATTAAAAATAAAAATAGAGAATAAATAAAATATATAAGAAATAAAAATAATAATATTTTAAAAATCACAAAATAATTACACAATTTACTTAATTAAACTCAATTGATAATATTTTATAAAAATTATATCAATTATTTATTTATTTATATTTAATTAATAATATTTTATTCTTAATTCTTAATTTTTAATTTATTTTTTCTTCTTTAAAAAAATATTTTTTTATATTTATTATAATTTATCAATTTTTATTATTTTAATATTATTTTTGTTTCTTGAATTATTATTGCACTCTAATTGGAGGTTTTCACCAAGATCATAGTGTTCTTGAACTCTTTATATGTTGAAATTATTTAGGTTCATAGAATACTAATGTAGCTACTCATATTTTAGCTAGGTATTCTAATTTCTGTACTGATATAGCTACATAGAATTTTACTTTTAATTTTTTAATTGATGTATTAGCCAATAATTTATGTTAATGAATTTGGTCTTACTTAAAAAAATGAATTTGGTCTTATTTTAAATTAAAAAAAATAATACAAACAAAATTAAATTTAAAAAAATAAAAAATAAAAACAATGGGTATATTTATCATTTCAGAGTAGTATGGATAGTGATTTTAAAAATAAAAAATAAAAATAATAGATATATTTACCACATGAACAGTAATAATTTTATAATGGATATATTTATCATCTCACTGTATTATAAACAGCAATGTTGCTTCAACTTATAGATATAGATGCTACTGAATCACAAAACGACTTCGATATCAAGAATTCAAGAATTGAAGATTCAAGACAGTTGTGGCCTTCTTGTTGATCAACTATACCAGATTGGGCTCAAATCTTTTTTTTTTGAAAATTATATTATGTCATTTTTTAGCTTTTTTTCAACAATATTATACTATGCCATTTATTAGCTTTTTTTTTTTTCTTTCAAAAACATCTTATAGTTTTGATATATATATATATATATTCGGTATATTAAACACATATTAATTTTAGAAAAAGAGTATATTTTTATACCTCTAAAATAAAATATTTTTAAAATTAAAAATTGAAATGTGAATATTTTAAAGAATGAATATTTTTGAAAATATTTTTATTTAAAAATATATTTTTAAAGAAATTCCATTTTTTTCTTTTAAAAGTTGGGATTGAGTTTAAGAGTAAGTTTATATTAAATTAGGCTTTTGACAAAAATATTAAAAAAATTATAAATTTATTATATTTATAAATTATTTACTAAAATATTAAAATTTATAAATTATTTTTTAAAATATCAAATCTCCGTTAGTTTATAATGAGTTTATTCTGAGATTATTATAAGTTTATAAATTTTACATATTTTATAATAAATTTGTTATAAATTTATTATAAATTAATAGTAAAATAATTAAAATATTTTTGCTAAAATAAAAATTTTAAAAAATATGGTAAAAATCTCTTTTTTCCTATTAAATTTAGACTTTTCTGACCCAATTGACATTAGGTCCACTTCAAAACTTCGTATTACCAATTCATTATTTATTTCAGCAAAGATTATTCTCATAAAATATTGCAGAATCCAACGGAAGTGTCTATATCACTAAAAGCTTTTACTTCAAACATGAAGTTAAAAACTCGATTTTAATTAACTTTAAAAGTAATGAAATTTTAATGGGACGCATTAAATCCGAATACTTATAAAGTATCTTGCCTTTATAGTTTATAATCTAAAATCATTCTCCAAAATAATTAATCTATAAATTTTAATTTTAATGATATATAACTAATTAAAAAATGAAAATAAAAAGGTTACTTTTGTTATTTAACTTATAACAAAACTATTCTTAAAATTATTATATTTAAGTATCATTTGATATATAACTTATATCAAGAAGTTAAAATTTCTAAAAAATGACATTTTTTTATTTCAATGGATTTAATTTTCTATAAAGGACTTTATTTATTTTCAATATTATTTTATAACATCTCTCTTCTAAGTTCTGTGTCTTTATATCAAATCCTAATTTCTTCTTTAATTCAAGTTTACACAATCCTAATTGTACAGTTACACCATTGTGATCATTTTTCTTTAGTTTTAATACCTCCATTTTGAATTCCATTACGATTGAAATTGAATGTACTTCTTATAATTAAATTTAATAACTTAAATTACCCAAATTTTGTAACATTTAAAACCTATTTTGCAAATTTAGTTAAGAAATGACTTAGTAATGTATAATTACATAAATTGAAGGCGAATATATATAAACAGAAATTTTTTAAAAAAATAACGAAAATAAATGAGGAAAATACTCAACAAATTTTTTCTGTTTTAAAAGATAAGATGTGTTTGTTATAATTGATGATTTTCGGAGAATAATAATACCTTCTGACCCTAATGACTGGAACAACCGTGATAGAGAATATTTCAATACCTTAGGTTCCATGCAAATTTAGCAAAATATCAAATCGAAGAATCAACAGAATATCAGAGGGAATTTGATCATCATCGTCAACAACATTTAGAACATGATACAGCTGCAACATTCCACCACGAATATCAAAACCCAATAATTCTCATCCGTTAATTTTCTTCTATATCAATGAACAGGTTGTGAAGAAATTAATAAAAGGAAAGAGTGAATTAAGAAGAGAAAGCTAGCTAGCTAGCCAGAATTCAAATGGCATTGAAATTGAATGCATTTAATCTTGGAGATGTTTACAGAAAGTTCAAGCCACACCTGCTCATGGTTCTTACACAGATCGGTTATACTTTTCTCTATTTTATTACTGAAACTTCATTCAATCATGGGATGAATCCTCATGTTTACATGACTTATAGACATATTGTTGCTGGTGTAGTAATGCTCCCTTTTGCCTATTTTCTTGAAAGGTAATTATTATCTTGGGTTTCCTGTAATAATTCTCAAACATGGAAACTTCGATTACTGCTAAAATGATATCTGCCACTCTTTCTCCTGCAGAAAACAAAGGCCAAAGCTAACAGTAGCTCTTTTTATGGAGATATTCATCCTCTCTCTCCTAGGGTAATTAAGGATATATGGAGATATATATAACTTAATTAGTTAATTCATCTGGATGATTAATTATAGTGTATAATTTGATTAATGATATGATAGGGTGGGTTTGACTCTAAACATGTATTTTGCAAGCTTAAGATACACATCTCCAACATTTGTTGCATCAGTGGTTAACACAATAGCTTCCTTGACATTCGTAATTGCAATTGTATTAAGGTTAACTAATTTCCAATTTTTTTACCTTATAATTTAGGAAACTTGAGCTTTAGTTAAACTATTGATTGTAATGTTAAGTTATTAATGTTATGTAGGATGGAGAGTGTTAATATTCGGAATCCTCGAGGAATAGCGAAAGTTCTAGGGACCTTGATTTCCTTGGCTGGTGTAATGACTATGACATTATATAAAGGTCCAATAATCAAAAACATTTGGGATCCTTTAATACATATTCATGGGAAGGCTGCTATTAACCATGAGAGCTGGTTGAAGGGTTCAATTCTTACTGTTGCTAGCTGCATAGCATGGTCTATGTGGTATATTATGCAGGTTCAGCTCTGGACTCCTCTTTTATTTTATCAGAATTAACTTAACATAAAGAACAGAAATTATGGATCATTTTTTCCCATAAATAAATAAAACAGATACTATATCAATGAGCTTACTCCAGTTGTTTTCAGGTTTCGAATTCGACCACCACAGTTGGAGCCTTAATTGATAAACAGAAAAACGGATATTTGTGCTATAATTGTTGACAATATATATATATTTTTTAAAATTCAGGCATTTACCCTGAAAAGGTATCCAGCTCCACTGTCATTGACTACATGGATGAGCTTTGTTGGGGCTGCACAATCAGCTTTCTTTACAGTGATTGCACAACACAGAAAAAAAGCATGGACAATTGGATTCAATATTGATTTCTGGTCTACTGTGTATGGTGTAAGTATTTTGTAAGCAAATGTTTTATGTTGAGTTAGTTATTGATAACATTATTTCTCTAAACTTGGTTGGATCATAACATATGGCAGGGCGTGATTGTCTCCGGTTTAATAGTTTTCGTTCAGCTATGGTGCACACAAGTAAAAGGACCAGTTTTTGTAACCATGTTCAATCCCCTTTCAACAATATTAGTGGCAATTCTAGCATACTTTGTTCTTGGTGAAAAACTATACCTCGGCAGGTAATTTGTAAATAAAATCACTGAATATACATTTACAGGCTTATAAATGTAGTAGTAAATATTCAAAATGTTTACCTATGGCTTGTACAGTATACTGGGGGCTGCTGTTGTAATTGTTGGCTTATATTTGCTGCTGTGGGGCAAAGAAGATGATAAAGAAAATAGCAAATCACAAGATCAATCTTGTTCGAACTATGACGAGGAAAAGGAGACCAAGACACATAGAGTTGCTTCAGTTGAAAGTAAAGTAACACCAGGAGTACCTTGAAGGGGTGATTACCATCTGCACTGCTTTGAAATATGAGAATTCAGTACCCAATCAAATCAGAAGATACAACAGTTAGGAACACAATCACATGAACAATTTCTTTTCATTCAACTTTGGTAATGCCAAATTGTATAACATAGTGAGAAACGGTTTATACATTCCATTTACATAACATTGCAAAAGAGGCATCAAACTGAAGCTTTATATGAAAGCCAGGAAGCTGCTCTGGATGTAGCCCCATGCCTCTACTCAAGTCTCAAGATCACTTCCTGCCTTTAGTTATGTTTATTTACTACTGACATGTTAACAATCTCATCAAGTTCATTCACAGATGGCTACAGTGAAAATTTCATATATGATAATAGACATTCCTTCAAAGATCAATCATCAATAGTAGACATTGAATAATTCATTTACGAAATTAATTGCCAGCTAATTAAATTTCTAGTCAATCCCCAACAATAATTAGTCAATAACCAAATGTCAGAATCAGATGGTGAAAAAAAAAGCAGTTATATTTACATTTGAACAGACAAAAATTGTTGGATGATTTTAGAACAAAGCATCTACTAGTTGACAGCATTAAAGGGAGGGAAAGAAGTATCATGCAGCAGGAGACCAAAACTCTTGGTCGCGGGATGTGTCCCTTGGGAATTGCCACAGTGGCACCAGACCATAACCTGGGAAAACTGTCATTTTGTTCATCCCACCGTGATAAGCTGCTGGATGGGCTGGCATATATCCAGGAGGAGGAACAGCCATAACCTTCAATTGTTGCTCCATCCTTTCTTTATCTGCCTTTAGTTTGAGTTTCTCTTCGCGAAGCTCATTCTTTTCATCCTGTAGCAAGGCCACAAAACTCAGAAAGCTGGTACTTTAAAGAAAATGCTACAGGAGTCTATTCCAAAATGTGATGAGGACTCAAAAGCATTAGCCACCTCAACCACAATAGTGAAAAATTACACGACCTAGTTTATCATATCTACATGTAATGATGCAACTTCTAAAGAAAAACCAGCTGCCATTAAATTTGAATATGCTTAGGGATTTACAACCTTCAGACTTTTTATTTCTTCTTGTAGCTTTTCATTTGTTTCCTTGAGCTCCTGAGCTTCAGTTTTCAGTTGATTCAGAACTCTAATAGCATCATCAAGTATAGCTGGTTTATCAGTTCTGGCTGGTCTCCCAGGTTCCAAAACAGAGCTCAGATCCTGAAACCTGCAATCATGGTAGATCTATACCTATTACTTTATTTTACAATGGAAGTGCCAAAATATGAGGTCACAGCACCAGTACTGCACATCATTAGCAGCTTATTCAACAAATTACAAACTTAAGATTCACTTTACCTTCTCATAAACTCACTCAAAATTTGTTAGACAAATAACATTTCTAGTATTAGTTCCATTCACTTGTATATTTTAGCTCAAAATGCTTTATTCAGAAGCAAACAAAGCCACAATACAAAGGAAAGATCTAAGAGAACAAGAAGCATGCCTGTCATTTAATCTCTCTCTCCGCAACTTCTCTCGACAAGCTTTGGTCACTGGCTTGCTACAAGAATCACTGCATGCCCTGCATATTATTAAGACAGAAACTATCATGAAAATCTAAGAACATAATGACATGAAGAGAACATGTAATTACAATAAAAAGCAAAATTTAGGGAAAATAGACAAGCTCAAAGCCTCAAAACTACACAAAAGCATGCAGCATTCCATAGTTTGACTCTTATCATTTACAGAAGTACAGGAAGCAACTTTGCTATATGAACAAACTAAAGACTGTACTTGTTAAAGGAAAGGATCTGAGAAACCACCAATTACTAATTTTTTTTCACTTCAGTTAAAATTTTTAACTAATAAGAAATTGGCAACAAATCTTGTTCTAAACAATTTCAAACGTTTCAATTACGAGATAATCAAGGAGTTTATTAGCAAAAATAGGTAATCAATAAAAATCATTAGATATAGTAACAAAAAGAAATTGTGATTTACCAAAATCTAGCAGTCCATTCACAAAACAAGAATTAATCAGTCCCAAAAATAAACGACACTTTGTTCTCAGTCAAAGCTGAGCTTTTGAATGTCTTAGCCTTGAAAGTCCTAATATCTAACAAAATAATGTTATAGAACAAAAATTAGAGTGCTTAAATTGAAATAAAAAACTAGTAATACCTCTTCCGCTTGCATTGTTTTTCTTCCGATAAAGCAACACTGGACGAAAAATCAATATCCACACTACCACCGCTGCGATTAATAATAGATTGTATCAATTCAAAAAATAAATATGAATCTGATATCTGATAAATTTCTCAACTTTTTGATACTTCTATTATGTGAAACAAATACCCTAACGATGAAATCTAATTCAGGAAAAAATACTGAAAGAAACAACATCGATTAATTTTTTTTATGGAAACAAAATAACGATAAATAAAACCCCTAAATTAAAAAAAACAAAAAAAAAAGTAAAAACCTGAGATTATTAGGCCATAAGAAATCAGAAGAAGTCGTGGTTTCTTCAAGAATGTTATAATCAAGAAAATCCCAGCAACAACTATCCTCTAACTCTAATGAATCCATAGCTTGTGAATTCAGGATTCTGTTGGGGAGTTGGTATATTAGCAAATTGATTAGGGCTTTTATTTTTTATTTTTTCTGTTTGAAAAAAAAAACAACGATAAGATGAAATTAGGTTTTTGGAAATTAAAATTCGTAGATTGAGAGACAACGCAAAGGTTAAAGAGAAGGTCCAATACATTTAGAACACGTTGACAGAATCAATCACGATTGCGTTGCGCGCCGCCGCGTCGTTGTTTAAGGACCGAAATTTACGGACTTTCTTTTCCTTTCTTTTTTTAACTTTCTTTTAATATTTCAAAATTACACAAGCAAAAACTTTTAGACCTTATTTAAGTTTAAAAAATAAAAGTTAATTTTTAAAAAAAATATATTTCACAGTGTTTTGTTATTAAGACTTTTTTAAATAAAAATTTTTAAAATAAAATTTAAATTCTTTAAATTACCAATTACACATTCCATATTTCTAAAAAATTTAATAAAATCGGATGAGAGAACATAGACATTTTAGTACGATCATATTTAATTACAATACTACTGTCAAATAATAATTTAAATATTTTATTTTTTCATTTATTTTAATCTATTTTTTATCTAAATTATTAACAAAATATTTTTTTAACAAGTGAGATTACAAGTTTACATTGTAATTAATTAAAAAAAAAGAAAAGAAAGTAAGGAGAGCTCAAGTGAGAGTACTCGAAATAAAAATACCATTACGTTATTTTCTTAAAATTAAAGATATACCATGACTTAGTAAAAATAGCAAGTTACTGAAGTACACAGCAATATTTACAAATGTATTGGCTCTGTACAAAGAAATCGAACTATACAGCGCAACTGCACATGCATCAGCCTAATTATTAAGCTTCGTAACAATATTATATATATATATATATATATGCAATATTATTATTATTCAAATTCAAAGAAATGTTATTCCCTAGCAGCTCAACTAATTTATCAATTTTGGAATCAAAATAATTTACTTTTATTCAGCTGGAATTAGCATACAAAGCTGTATACTAATTAGAAATCTCCAACAATTAATACTGGATTTTAATGACAAATTTGTCAAATTACTGAATAATTAAATGACATGAGCTTCATTTTTAAGCTTGTCAATCAATTCATCCACAGAAGAGACCATTATCCCAGCGTTTCTCTTCGGAGGTTCTGTGACTTCAACTACCTCTAAATCAGATTTGATTTCCACGCTCAGATCCTGTGGAGTGTATTTTTTGATGACCTTTGATTTTGCTTTCATGATGTTGGGTAGGGTTGCATATCTTGGTTGGTTCAGTCTTAAATCAGTTCTGCATAAGAAGAGACAAGCTTGAAGACATCAAAATGAGAAGACATCAAGTTAAGCGCACCCAAGCCAAAATGCACAAAACATTAAGGTAGCATATACACTCAATGCCATGAGACTTTAGCATGCTTGAAGTAAACTACCAAAAAGAAATGCTGTTTTTTTATATTAAACTATTTATTTAATCATCTGCTATGTGTGCATGAAGAATATTAGTATTTTATTAGTAGTTTTAGGAGTTATATTTATTGGAAGATGATTTTGATGATGGGATTGTGGTAGTAGATACTGTTCACAATATTGTAGCACCATATCGTCACTGTAACAGTCTGGATTCAACTCAAGGATATAATTTGCGAGACATTCTCAACTATATGATTGAATCAGCAAGTGAAGCAATTAACCATGAACAGAACATGAAGACCATATACTCACGTGATTACCGCAGGTAAGTCTAAACACAAAGTCTCGAGACCACCATCAACTTCTCGTTCTACTGTCGCTACTTTTTTCTCCTTGTCAAGCAAAACCTACCGGATAACAACAGTCAGTCATTGCAGGGAAAAATAAAGAGTGAACATGAGAAGTAGAGAGAAACCAAGGAGAACATGAAGGAGGGAGTAGAAGCCCCCATGTACAAAAGCAGCCAGCCATAACAGCCCAAGCATCTTAAACCGATGAAGTGCTCGATTTATCTAGGAAAATTATAATCTAAAGCCATTTAGACCCCTCCCCTTTCCATCAAAACCAACGAAAAAACTCAAAACAAGAGAATTTTAAACACAAACAAAAATGAAAAATAATCATTTGAATGCACAAAACCAATTTTTTTTCTTCCCTTGACATCCCATTTGTGGCATGATACAAATGCATACACAAAGAGAAATGAGTGTAAAACATCTGAACAAGGAAAAACTGTGGTAACAAATTTGTTCAAGGAATAGAGATGGACCTGGACCCTAAGTGAAAAGATGGCAGGCAATATATCAGCAGGAAGCCAAAAGAGAAAAAATAGCCATAGGAGTAGAGATGATGGCCAAAAGATGAAGTCACAGACAACACAGAATATTAAATTTAGAGTTAATCATGATTTAGCAAAATATAAAACATTGTTCATTTTGTGTCCTGTGTGAAGCAAATAAACATGTTAGGATTAAGCATACTTAGATGAAAGGAATTCCTGGGTTACAACAATAATACAGAATCTTTTGGCAACCTACAGCATTGACGAGTTCCATAAAACACAATATTCAATTGTGACTAACAGAACCAAATCAATAATTCCCTCTCAATGTGAGACTTGCACAATTAACTTCTCTAACTACTTCACAAGCTTAAAATTCCGAGACTTTTAACAATCTAGATCTAAAATATTTTATATAAATACAACAAATATGACAAATTCTATTGACATACGCCAGACCTAATGTGATATTTCTTATGTTTCGATTGTCAATGTAATGATCATCACGCAATTCAATTGAACAATATTAGTAGATGTGCTGCAGAATCCTGTCTTACCACTGTATTCCCTTCTTAAACATTCCCTTCACATAAGCTTCTCGCTGCACTACAATATGCATTACTGATACTTTCAGTATTTGCATAATAATTTATGACCAATATCCAGAACTTCCACATGTGCAAACTTCTTGTCCTTTCATTATGCAGTCCTTGTACCTCATTAACACTGCCGGTCTTCTTCAAGAATAACTTACACCCTCAAAAAGAAGGCCTTAACAACCAATGTCAAAGTGTATGAAAGAGATGCAACTGCCTAGTGCCCACCTCTATTGGAGCAGAGAAGCTCACAAACCTTGCATCAGCTAGAGCAAAGCAATAATAATAACCTGACTCAGTTAACAGAATCTTTTACCCACATTTCTACCATCTAGATCCAAACAATATCTTATATCTCCAAAATGTCAATGCAATCACTCATAGTGAACATGATTAATCATACTCCTGAGTCCTTGAAGGACTCATGACTCTGAGGAGTAAAATTAGTTAACATCACATATTCAAAAGACCAATATTGAATTCTAGAAGCATGTCTTTAAAGGTTAACCTCTCAAAATACATGCTTAAGCAGATGAAAACATTAATCGATATCACGAAACAAGTGATCCAGACACATGAATTATATCCGATAGAGGATTGTAAAGGATGCCATCTGACTAACCTTTGAAGCAAATGTCCCCTGAGGCCAACCAAGCAACCCTGCTACCATTTGCCCTGTTTGATTGCAATCATCATCAATGGCCTAAACCAAAAATCCACCAGTTCAACATTAGTTATTGCAAAACCTCCAATCAGGGGAAAAGATAAAAAGGAAAAATAAATCAAATATATAAAAACTAGCCAAATTTTCTCAAAATTCAAGAAATTAAACCTGTTTTCCCATAATAATCAAACCGGGTTTCTCCACCTCCACAAGAGCTTTCAAAACCTTAGCCACAGTAAGCGGATACAAAGCACCCGTAGCCTCCACATGAATCCCTCTATCTGCTCCCATGGCTAGACCCGTCCGCAGTGTATCAACGCAGTGAGCTGAACCCATACTCACCGCGACAACCTCGGATGCCAATCCCGCTTCCTTAATTCGCAGCGCCTCCTCCAAAGCTATTTCACAAAATGGATTCATGGACATCTTAACATTCTGCGTCTCCACTCCGCTCTAAACCAAGAAAAACAATAATAACAATAATTATAAAAGAAATCAAGCGTTTAGTCAAGATGATTAAAGCGGATTTTACCTTGTCGGGTTTGACTCTGATCTTCACAGCATAATCGATCACTCGCTTCACGGCCACCAGTATCTTCATGGTCGTTGTCTCTGTAGGCAAGTACACAGACGAAAAATCGAAAATGCCAACTGGGGAAAGCTTAAAGGATTAAAGTGTTCTGAATGAAAGTGACGTACCAAATTAAAATCGAATGAGTTCTTACAATTTTTTTTTCAAATTATTATTATCAATATTGGAAGAAATATTAAATACTCACTTTTGCTTTCTGATGATTTTTCAATTTTTCTGTTTTAATATGCAATTTTCTTTTTTCTGTTTCTTTTATTCCTTCATAATTTCTTATCCATAAAAATAATTGCAATGAACAATACAATAAAATTTTCAATCAAATATGAAATATATATTCAATAGAAAATAATATATATATACATATATGTATTTAAATATATATAGATATTTAAAATTTCAAATATATTTGAAGACAAATACAAATACCTATTTCATTATTCTTATTAAAATTTTCAATATCAATCATGTACTAGATTATTTCAAATTAGATCATTTAACTTTTTCTCTGGAAGCTTCTCATCTTTTTCTTAGAGTTCATTTTTTTTTCTTTCTTCATATTAGGTTTAAAATTGTCGTTAGTTTTTTAGTGAGTGATAATCTTTAAAACATTGCTTTTTTTGAATTTTCTTCTTAGTTTTTAAGTTTTTATGAACTTTGTTATTTCATTTTCAAGATTTTGCCTTATATGATTCCTTTTGTTCTACACTTATATGGAGTAATATTTTTATTTTTGTTAATTTTATAGCCAATACAAAGAGTATTGATATAACGGTAAGTATTGTCGTATTATGATCTAGAATTACGGATTCTCGTCGTAGAAATGATCTCTTGTAATTGCAAGAAAAAATTACGTATAAAAATCCAATTGGTCTGACACTTCTCCAAACTTCTCATATTATAAGAGCATTTACGCATCGGGCTGACTTTTGTAGCCATTACAAACCTCTAGCAATTCTTTCAAGGCTTTCATAAGTGAGGCAACCTCTCTCTTTCAGTCCAAATATGCCTTGGAGCCAAATGTTTTCCCACTTGATTCACTCTTGGTTCAAGTCCTATAATGGTGTTTGTTGTTGTCTCCGCACCTATCAGAACTCTTTTATCTTAAGCCCATGAAGAGGGTATTACCTTTTCCCTTAATATACACTATCATCTCATCCGAGGGTGTATGGGTGCTTTTGTAGGGGGAACCTCACAAACATTTTTTTTCTACTTGTTTAAACGGCCTTATTGATCTTTCTTTGATGGCCATCATGCGCGTGTGGGATAGGTTACTATGGGTGGAGCTTTGTATTTTTACCAATGGACTTTGTTAGGGCCGTCTTAGACATTTTAGGGGCCCCGAACAGAAATTAATATATGGACCCCTAAAAAACAGTGTCGGAGCGAAAATTTTGGATTTGAGGGGCCGCCCAAAAATAAATATTTAGGACTTAAAGGCCTAAAAATAACAATGTAAAACTTGAGGGGCTCAAATTTTATTGTATGATGAATGTTGGGCCCAAATTTTATTGTATAATGAATGTTTGAAAAAAATGTAATGTTAATTATAGTGGGAATCGATCCCCACACTCTTTGATCATATACAACACGCTACACCACCATAGCATATCAAAATTTTGTTACTTCTTACATATATGTATATATATTTATAAATTTGGAGTCCTATTAAAATCAGGGGCCCTGAGCAGTTGCTCATGTTGCTTCCCTTTGAGCCGGGCCTGAGCTTTGTTTTACTTTTGTTTATGTTTTAGTGCCTTTCTGACTTCCTAAACCCACTGGAAGCTATTTGTATTGTTTCTTATTTTTAATAGTATCTATTTTTCCTATATTAAAAAAAAAGTATAGTGACAGCAATGTTTTCATAATCGGAGAACAATATTTTAATGAAAGAAAAACTCGTAAGACAAAAAAAAAAACAAAACAAAGAGCAAAACAAATTTGTGAAGTGCATATTTTTATTTAATAGAGCAGACAAAAGTTATAAAAATATAAAACAGTAGATTACTATCCACTTTTTTTTACTCGTTGATAATCCAAAATAAAGAATTGAATTAAAGGAAATTTTGGGGGAAAAAATAGAGAAGAGGTTGCTAGATTTTGGGATAAATTTCAATAGATAGTTAATGGTCACTCGTAAGTAGCTAATAATATTTTCACTATGAAATAATAATCAATAATTAATGATAAAATATTAAATAAATATATTATTTATCTATTATATAGTAAATTTTTTATTAATTTTATAAATATTCTAATATTTCAATATAAATATATTATAATAATAATTACATATAACTTGCAATTTGTGCATATAATTATGAGAAAATAAAGAATGCAAGTTATTAATTTTAATAATTTGTCCATCAAAAAGAATTTAATAATTTGATTATTATGCAAATTACGATATTTATATTTTATACACACAGCCACTTTAGATAAGAGCAAGAGAGATGGCTATGCTAAACGGATATGCCATGTCATTTTAATAGAGGTATTTATGGGTCAGATTAAGTTGAGTTTTAGTCTAGTCCACAATTCAGCTTAAAAAATATTTAAATTTTATTTTATAGCTCGTATCCCTGTTCTAAGTCTAGTCAGGTTGAACTATTTTTGGGCCTAATCGGATTTGGGCTGGGCTGGCCTAACTTTTTAAAATTAAAAAAATTAAAAATAAAATTTATTATTTTTTAAATTTTAATAAAAATTATCTATAAATATTACCATAAAATTTATTATATCAAATTATATCTAATAATATATAAATTATTATATTAATATTTATGATAACTAAATTATTTTATTATTTAGTTATTTTATTATTTAAATAAAAAAATATAAAATATAAAAATTAATTATTATGGATTAAATTTTTAAGAGTTCTAAATATCATAAAATAAATATAATATTTTAAAATTTTAAAATTTTTTTATATAAAATTTAAATTATTAAAATATATATTTTTAAAAAAAATATTAAAAAAAAACGTCAACTCAAAGTCCAACCTGACTAGAGCTTGAATTTAATTTTAAAATCTGTAACTTGACTCTATTATAGATTTAAACAGATTTAACTCGACCAAAAATCTTCAGACCAAACCAAATTTTTCGGGCAGAAAATTTCTTAAACACCCCTGCATCTCAATGATAAAGGTAAGCAAGCAAGACTCGAGAAGTTGCGTCAAATGTACTTAACACGTCATTAGGAATGATTTTATCTGAATATTTTTGGATTTCTTTTTTTTTAATTTAATATATTTAAATTTTTGTTTTGAATTAATATTATTTGATTAAAATTTCTTATTGAAATTGTGATAAAATTATCTGAAAGAAAAACTAAAAAATTAATTTATGTCACCATTCGCTGGATTCACTCCGTCTTTCCCAAATCTCCTTTTCTTTTCTTTTTTTTTTTTATTACTTTTGCCCTCTCATTTTAAAAGAAAAAATTTGCTTTTTGTCAAAAAGGTTATTTTTTTATTATAGAATAATTATCATTTAGACAATAATATAATATTAAATAGTCAAAAGTTGAATTCTTGATAATTTTAATATATTTAATTAAAAAATATTAGTTAAAAAAATAAATAGTAAAAGAACAAATATTAAATTTAGAAAAAAAAATATGTTAAAGATTACACATTGATAGAATAATTATTTGTATATATTATATTTTAACATAATTAATTTAATAAATAAATATTGAATATATTCTATTAGATATTTGAACTAGATATGCAAATAAATATTAATTCTCCCAATTTATTTCCTATGATTTATTATATAAATAGGTAACATTAAAGTGAAAATAAAAGCTTATGAAAATACTTCTTAAAAATCAGAGCTAATGGCTAAAATCTAAATTGCAGTTTATTGGGTTGGACTATAATATAATAGGCTAAAGATTCATAATGGGCCTAAGCCTAGCTACGTCCATTCAAAAAGACTTCTAGTTCTCCTGAGTCTCGAATAATAATTAGCAACTGGAGATTTAAGTCAAACACAAGAGTGAAAATTGGAAAACAATTTTGTTTATTAGCTGCCCCCAACCATTTACGTTGGATCAAAGCTTGTTTTATCTTTTTTTTTTCTTTATTCAAATGATGGATTAATTTTCTCTTCAGAGAAATCTCGGAATACTCTTTCATGCTTGTAATATGCATTAAGAAATTCTTTAAAAAAAATTATACGTATTAAATATATAATTGATAATTACAAAAAACAACAAGGCTGAAATAAAATCAAATACATTAAATATTTGTTATTTAAAAATTTGCATTAAAATCTTAGAAATGTTAACATCAATCTTATTTTATTTCGAAGAAAAAAAAAAAAGGAGAAGCCCATCGTATCGGTGGGTCCCAAATGCATGCAGAAAAGAAGGCTTACCTTATCCTTGCAGCCCAAATGCCCATACACAATCGCATCGCAAATATGCCTTAACAAAGTCATTGTTATTTTTTACAATATTTTCAAAAGCCAGTTTCCGCTATAGGATTGTATAGATATTAAGAGTCAAAATTTATTATATTGTGAATATATAGTTTTCCAAACAAATATAATATATTATTATGTCAAATAATATAAATTTTTATTTTGAAATGTCTCTCTCAAATTTTGTCATTGCCAGAAAAGAATGTGAATCGTTATTACAACAAGAATTAATTGAACATATTAAGTCTAATTAGGTTTGTCGAACATTTTATGTAGAGAAATAATCAGAAGTTCTTAGAGAAAAAAAGAGACTTATCATCAATTACAAGCCTTTAAATCTGTTTCTTGCAGATGATAAATTTTCTTTACCAAAAATCTCTACTCTCATGGTTCATTTTAAGGCGGTAAAAATATTTTTAAAATTTAATTTGAAAGTTGATTTTTGGCAATTGGGTATAAAGCTGGAAGATAGGCCCAAAATAGCTTTTTGCATTTCTGATATACAGTACTAATAGATAGTTATGTCTTTTGGATTGAAAGCTCCATCACTGTTTCAAAAGGCTATGATTTAAATTTTTCAGCCCATCATGTATTCAGTATAACTTACTGTTTTCTCCAACAGTAGAAGCCCTTCATAAACTACTTCAACAATTTTCTTCTATTGTTCAATAGTATGATATTATAATTTCTGAAAAGAATAGATCATGGGTCGAGATTCTATTGACTTATTGGGCTTACATTTTGAAAATGGAGTTTATACTCCAAGTCCACATATAGCAGAAGAACTGCTTAAATTTTTTGATAAAAATTTAACTATATGGCATATATGACAAATAATTCTTTAGTGCGATACTCTTATGACTCAGACGATGAAGATTATATGAATATGAATCTGTCTCCTAGTTATTTTGTCTGATTGTATTATTATACTACTTTCTACTGTTTATAATAGTGTCTTAGCTGTAATGATTTACTTTCAGAGTAAATGTTTGTATTGTTTATGTAAGTAGAATGTGACTGTACATCCACTATTTGCTTTTCTTTACGTTTTTTGAAGTCATTGCTTACCACTTTATTATTGTACATTTTGCTCATCATCTGTCTATATAAGGAGCTCTTATGTATCAATTGGGAATAAGGACCGGATAGCCTAATCCCTCTCACTAAATAAAAAGTATGCAGTTTTATAGAATTTTCTTCTTCTTCAACCTGAGTTATTATTCTATTTATTTATGAATAGTATAAAATAATCCAAAAAGATTGATATTGAATATGTTAACCAGAGACAGTAAAAAAAGCAATGTCCTGTTAAAAGCTTTGGATATGGCTGAGTTTGTGGACGATGCTTGAGACTATCTGGTGAAACAATATTCTGTTAATTCCTCTGAGGATAGAATATGCTTTGTATGAAACATGCAGTTTAGGCTGATCCTATTTCGACATATCACAAATATTTGTGGTTCTTTGATATATATGCTGAAAACCAGACAGCTGGTGTTACTGGTGCTGAACAGACCAAAGAAAGTTTGTGTTGTCTGGTTTAACAACGTATTGTACCTCTCTCAGAGAACTATGTGTTTTCGGTATAGTAAGCTTTGACTCTTAATATCCATACAATCTCCTAATGGTATCAGAGTCGCATATGCACTATATATAATAATAATAATAATAATAATAATAATAATAATAATAATAATAATAATAATAATAATAATAATAATAATAATAAAGGAAGAAGAAGTCTAAAAACACCATGACTACTCCTCAAGAAGAAATTATTAATCATACTTCTTATTTGCTTATTCCTCCTTCTTGTTCTCAATCTATTACAAATAAAATATATCACCTTGTAGAAATAGCCCATATCCCAGAAGATTCTAAAGTTGATAATTCGCAACTCCCTATGCTTAATCCCTATCTTATTTTTCAAAAGTATAATTATATAAAGAAAATTTTCAATCTCATTTCCATAAGAAGACCTCATGTGAAAGAATACATTCAGACCTCTCTTCTGAATCAATATTCTTTGTCTTCAACTCCTGCTGAATAGTATGTTACTATAAAATTTCATAAGAGTTTAACTCTCAGTGAAAAAAATAAGGATATTTTCATCTCCATCTTGAGGGTGTAAGAATTTTTCTCTCTTACCATGGACAAAAAGGTCTTCCAGTTACTGTCAGGCTTTCTTTGTTAGACACCAGATATGTTTACTTTGAAAATGCAGTGATTGGTACTATCCTTACAACACTTAATGCTGGAAGTGTTGTGTTGACCTTTTTTTCCAATTATAATTTATCCTTGAATGATGTTCATCTGTCTACTGCTTTGAAAATTCAAGTACAAATTACTGGAGTTGATCAGATTGAAAAATCTTTATCTATAACTATTTATCATCAGATAGTGTACAGATTATAAGATTATGCAATTAATCTATCTGCCTCGGGAGTGTTTGCTAATACTCTATATATTTATGCAGATACAGATATTACTCCTATAACTGTACAGACTCCAAGATAGCTACCTCGGAAAGATCTCATGAAACTCATTCCTCTTGAGTGGTGGGTTACAACTTATGAGAACCAACAACAGAATTCTAGACATGTTCAGATAATGAATCCTGTGTTTATTAGAAAGAAAGATGGTATGGTTAAAACTATCTTTCAGGAGCCTTCAAAGGATTTAGATAGTGTAAGTAACAGTTCTCTTCCAGAACTTTTTCATACTTGCATGGTAATTTCAGTCTCTCCTAGAGGTACAGAGAAGATCTTACTTCACAGTTTTACATTTGATGATAATTTGATATATGCTAAAATGGTCAGAGGCTATTTTATTTGGAATACCCCAGGTTCAGGAGAATGTGACCTTGGTTGTACTTATTGTGAAGAAATAAGAGATATTCAATATCCTCCTATTGATTTAACCAGACTCGCTGGACCTAAGATATTTTTCTCTTCATGTAAATCTAAGGCAACAAGATTTAAGCGCCCTCCTCCTGATTCAGAAAATTCTTTCTGGATAGGAATTTCTCTAGAAATTTAGAAAAAGGAGTATTCACTCCCTTTTTTTTTCTATTTATGACGAGGCCCTTAATGTCCTACGAGTAAAAGGACTTCTTCATATCCCAAAAACTCCAGAATTACCTAAATTATAGAAAATTAAATGGTGTGCCCCACTGGTACATCAACCATTGAACCAAATCCCACAACCTCAAGCTTGTATGATATTTTCTTCAACATCATCATATTTTTCATCACTTGAAAGACATATTGATCCCCAAACAAAGATTAATACTAGACCATTCATCCAGCCAAATACTATTCTTCATACTGGATAATTAAAAGAACTTACAAAAGGAGAAGAAGTTCTTAATTGACAAACTCAAAATGCTCAAATTCAGAGTAATTATCTGATGTCTATTAATTCCAAGACTAATCAGTTATCTGTCAAAACTGATAAAATCTCATTAGCTCTGAGATCTATGTCTACTGAGATACAATAATATCATATTTCTCTCCTTGTGAGAATCCACCAGTTAGACACTGAACTAAGAAGGATAATCCAGCAGCAAAATCTTGGACCCAATTTTAATCAGAAAAGGGAAGAAATCCAAACCTTAAAATCTAGATTTTAAATAATGGAAGAATATCTGTTGCCAAAACAATCTCGATCTATTGTTTCTGACCCCCTTTTTTCCTATCTTTTCACCTGTATATCAACCAATATCCTTCACCAAACCCAATTTTGGAACAATTCATGAATTATTTCCTCCAACAAGACCTCAGAAATCTCCAATTTCATCATCTTTGGTGCCTCCTGTTATACAAAAACCTTTATCATCTCAAAAGACTTATGCTGAAACTATGAAATCTTCAAAACCTCCTCCTCCTCCAGGAGTATCTAAATCATTCCTCATAAGCATATGGCTCTTCATACATCTGATTAAGATTCTTCTAAAACAGATTTTATAAATTCTGATTCTTCAGACTCTAATTCAGAATCTCAACAGGTAAATATTTCTTAGCTTTTAATGGCTGATCGTCCTCCTGATCCTCCTGCCACAGATCCAATTATAGAAGATCCTCCTATGGATGATTCTTTAGAATATGATCTCAGATTTAAACATCAACAAATCAATAAACCTATAAATGGTCCTTAGTTTACCTTTAATGATCTACCTCCCAGAAAATGGAGATAAAAAATTTTAGAATTTAATGTTTGGATTGATTTACAAATGGCAAGAGAAGGAGCCTTTCTTCCAAAAGTTCTTAAGAAATTTGTATCCAGATTTGCTGGAAGTCTTAGAGAATGGTTTACTTCAATGGATGAATATACTTAATTAGCTTTTTTCAACATGAAACTTTATTATTCTCTTTTACAAACCTATACCACATTCTGGGGAGATCATACAATCATTGCAAAGAGACAGAAGGAACAATTCTTTGAAATAAAATGTTGATCGTTAAAAGCTAAAGATCTTGACTTTCATTATCAGAGAATATCTGAGAAGTTCTATATGCTAGGTGGATATAATGATTTTAGTATGAAACGGGTCTACGTTACTTCTTTACATGAAGAACTTCAGCCAGAAATTAATCGTTCTATTCAGCAAACAGGCAGACCTCTTGAAAAAGACTCTTTGGGATAAATTCACCAGTTTACTTTTGCTACACTTGGTAGACTGTGTGAAAACCATAGAAGCATGAAGAAATTTATGAAATATGATAAAATTCTGCAGAATGCTTGTAAATGACTAGCTTCTTTTAATATCAAATGCAAAGAGAATAATTGTGTTTGTCCTACACAAAAAAAATCTCATAGATTTTCTTTTAAGGATAGAAGCTCTCAACCATTCAGAAAAGGAAAAAAGTTCAGATTTTTTAGAAGAAGATCTCCTTATTTAAAAAGAAAAAGAAGTCCAGGAGATGGATATTATGCATGTGAAGGAAAAGGATATTTTATAAAAAAAAATGTTCTAAGAAGCCAATGAAAACAACAAAATTGATCCAGCAAATCAATCAAGCTTCAATCTCTCTTTCTAATAAGGTAGAGATTGAATTTGTTCTGTCAAAACAAAGTGAAGCGGACTAGGAGATGATAATGGCATTTCATATTGATGATGATGACTCTTATTCAGTATCCAACTCTGTTGATTATGATCAAGATGATAATTTTGCTATTTATTATCTTCAACAGCAGCAGTTGCCTTCTGCCTATTCTATTGATCATTCAATGACGACTCTACTAGCCATATTTTAATACTTCCATCTAAGTATGATAGGGCTAGTTCACTCATAGATTTCATGGATACTGAAGCTTATAAATCTATGATGAATCCTGTTGTATTACTAGATACTTATTGGAAGTCTCGTGTTGAACATTTTAGAGAAGCTGATGGAAATGTGTTTTCCACACATTTGATCACTAAGAAGAAGATCGAAATACAGTTCTTCCCAGACTGTATTATCTAGACTCATGTTATTGGCTTATCCCTTTCAGATAAAGATTTTCTGATAGGTTTTGATATTTATCAGCAAGCTTGGAATCTTCAAATCCTTCCTACTATAATTCATCATAAAAAGTTTTTTAAAGCTTATACTGATACACAGAGAATCTTTTCTCTGTCAGAAGTTCTAGGTGGCTTTAAAGATATAAAGATTTCATTACTTCTAGCTTGTGTTGATTCTCATGTTGATTTTTATCATCCAAAGCCTTTATGAAAAAATACAGAATTCTTAATTTCTCTTCCTTTTAAAAAGAATGAAGATATAATCCCTACAAAGGCTTCTCATCCTAGAATGTCTCACTCAGATCTTGCCCTTGCCAAAAAAGAATGTGAATCCTTATTGTAACAAGGATTGATTGAACCTACTAAGTCCCATTGGGCTTGTCAAGCATTTTATGTAGAGAAACGATCAGAAGTTCTTAGAGAAAAAAAGAGACTTGTCATCAATTACAAGCCTCTGAATCTGTTTCTTGCAGATGATAAACTTTCTTTAACAAAAAATTTCAACTCTCATGGTTCATCTTAAGCGGCAAAAATATTTTTAAAATTTGATTTGAAAGTTGATTTTTAGCAATTGGGTATTAAGTAAGAAGATAGGCCCAAAATAGCCTTTTGCATTCCTGATGCACAGTACCAATGGATAGTTATGCCTTTTGGATTGAAAGTTGCTCCATCACTATTTTAAAAGGCCATGATTCAAATTTTTTAGCCTATCTTGTATTCAATTCTAATCTACATTGATGATATCTTACTGTTTTCTTCAATAGTAGAAGTCTATCATAAACCTCTTCAACAGTTTTCTTCTATTGTTCAATAGTATGGTATTCTGATTTTTGAAAAGAAGAGTATCATGGGCCGAGATTCTATTGACTTCTTGGGCTTCCATTTTAAAAATAGAGTTTATAGTTCAAGTCCATATATAGCAGAAGAACTACTTAAATTTTTTGATGAAAATTTGACTTTTAAGCATATCCAATAATTTACTGGTATAATTAATTATATCGGAGACTATTAGGAGGTTGTATGAATATTAAGAGTCAAAGTTCACTATACCAGGAATAAACAATTCTCCAAGAGAGGTACAATACGTTGTTATACCAGACAATACAGATTTTTTTTTAGTTTGTTCAGCACCAGTAGCAACTACTATCTAGTTTCCAATTTATATACCTCAAGGAACCATAAATATTTCTGATGTATTGGAACAGGATCAGCTTGAGCTGCAAGTTTCATACAAAGCATACTATATCCTCAGAGGGATTAACATAATATTGCTTCACTAGATAGTCTCAAGCATCGTCCATAAACTCAGCCGTACCCAAGGCTTTTAATAGGACATCACTCTTTTGACTATCTCTGATTAACATATTTAATATCAATCTTTCTAGATCATTATATACTATTCATAAATAAATAGAATAATAACTCAGGTTGAAGAAGAAGAAAATTATTTAGAATTGCATTCTTTTCTTTAATGAAAGGGATTAGGGTATCTAGTCCTTATTCATAACTGATACATAAGAGCTCCTTATATAGACAGAGGAGGAGAAAATATATAATAATGAAGTCATAAGCAATGACTTCAGAAAGCATAAAGAAAAACAAATAGTGGATGTACAATCACATTCCACTTACAAAAACAATACAAGCATTTACTCTGAAAGTAAATAATTACAGCTAAGACATTGTTACAAATAGTAGAAAGTAGTATAATAATATAATCAGACAAAATGACTAGGGGACGGATTCATATTCCTATAATCTTCATTATCTGAGTTATAAGAGGATCGCACCAAAGGATTATCTGTCATATATACCATATAGTCAACACAGTCTGTCTGAATAGGTTGATTGGACTGAGCACTGGCTTAAACTTCTGCAATGTCTGTTTGAGTAGTTGGAGTTCCATCAATATTTCATTGAATTGAAGAGTCACCAACTGTAGTGTCGACAGGAATTGTGATGACAACCAAATTTGCTGAGTCAGGTGAGTCTGGTGGAGCTGAAAAAGATAATAAAGAATATATTTGTACTGAAGGCTGAGAAGTGCTGAGACCTACTTATTCTGTTTGTTCATAGTCCATGGGATCATAGTCAATAAAATATTCTTCAGTGAGCTGGCAAAAGAGTTATGTCATTGTCTCAGCATACTGTTGATCATGTCTGGTCCAATTCTTATTCTTCACCATTGACGTGCAAATCAGAGGTCTTCTGATTGTTCGAGAAAAAGCTCTTGGGTTATTGAGGTTGCAAAGATGAGCTTTTAACTCAATTTGCTTCTAATAATTATGATAAATTTAATCAGAATATGTTTTCCAATGAACAACTTAGTTTCTTAACCAAAATACTCTTATCTGGGGATATTGAAAAATAGGCTTATGCAAAATAAAAGTTGTATAATAATTCCTTGCTTTTTCATCTGGTTTCTACTATAATTATTTTTCATGAATGATCTGTAAGAACTGTCGGTTCCACCATGAAACGCCATTGAACCATTTAAAAAACTTTCATGGTAAAGGATTTGCATGGGTATCATCTTTAATATCAAAAACAGATATGTAATTAAGCATATCAAACACAAGTATTTTCACAACATAATTATGCAGTGTCGTAAGACACCATAAAAATTATAATTTAGCTGAATACTTCAGATTAACATGACAAAGATGATAGATATACCAACATTTATGGATATTCTGGATAAAATACATTTACTTTTGGATCCATATCAAAATGATTATAGATATATTTTAGATAAATAACAATGTGAGTTTTGGCAAATTCTTGAACTGCTGCAAGAGTGATATAAGGACAAATAGGAGGAAACTCTATATTAGGGTTTCTCCATAATGGTGGTCCTGGTAAAAAATTTTCAGGTCTGTATCCTCTAAATATCATGATACTGGAAAAACTGTTAGCTATGGTGATAACAGGTATTGGATTTGAAGATCTAGACAAAAGATTTGGAATCAAATTCTTTTGGCATTTAATGTGCTAAAAAAAATAGTCATATTTTGAGAACCATTCTTTGAGCCTGAGGAGTTGTTGATGAGATAAGATTTTCTGTTTAAAATCTAGGGCTCTTGAGAATGATGTATTATCAAGGATAATAAGGAAATGATGATCAAGAGGATAAAATTCAAATTTTTTTATCCCATATTTTACTGCCAAGGTTTCTTTGTAAATAGAATGACAGTGTTTCTCACTATCTTTGAATTATCTTTTAGCATATCTACAGTAATGAGTTTTTTCATTAATTCTTTTTTAAAAAAAAATAGCACCTCAAAACTCATCACTAGTATTTGTCTATAAAATTCTAAGACAATCAGAAGGGATATGGAGAGGAGTTGGATGATCAACAATCCTCTTAATAGTCTGTACAGCTTTTGTTTGCTCAATTGACCAAGGTGGTGGATTCTTCTTCAGTAATTTGGATAATTGACTAATGGGTTAGGCTATAGCAGGATAAAAATCTCTGATATAATTAATTATATCAAGAAATTATTGGATCTATTTAAAAGTCAAATTTTCATCAAGAAATTTAAGCAGTTCTTCTGCTATATGTGAACCTAGAGTATAAACTCCATTTTTCAAAATATAAGCCCAAGAAGTCAATAAAATCTCAGTCCATGGTACTATTCTTTTCAGAAATCATAATACAATACTATTGAACAATAGAAGAAAATTGTTAAAGCAGTTTATGATGGGTTTCTACTGTTGGAGAAAACAATAAAATACCATCAATGTAGATTAGGGCTGAATACAAGATGGGCTAAAAAATTCGAATCATAACCTTTTGAAATAGTGATGAAGCAACTTTCAATTCAAAAGGCATAACTGTCTATTGGTACTATGCATCAAGAATGCAAAAAGTTATTTTGGGCCTATCTTTCGGCTTAATGCCCAATTGCTAAAAATCAGCTTTCAAATTAAATTTTGAAAATATTTTTGCTACCTTAAGATGATCCATTAGAGTATAGATTTTTTGTAAAGAAAATTTATCATCTGCAAGAAACAGATTCAGAGGCTTGTAATTAATGACAAGTCTCTTTTTTCCTCTAAGAACTTCTTATCCTTTCTCTACATAAAATGCTTGGCAATCCCAATTGGACTTAGTAGGTTCAATCAATTCTTATTGAAATAAAATTCACATTCTTTTTTTGGCACGGGTAAGATCTGAGGGAGACATTCCAGGATGAAAAGCCTTTGTAGGGTTTATATCTTTATTCTTTTTAAAAAGAAGAGAAATGAAGAATTATGTATTTTTTTCATAAAGGCTTTAGATGATAAAAATCAGCATGAGAATCATCACAAGTTGAAAGTAATAAAATCTTTGTATCTTCAAAGTCTGCTGGAACTTCTAATAGAGAAAAGATTCTATGTATATCAATATAAGCTTTAAAAAAAATTTATGATGAATTACAGTAGGAAGGATTTGAAGATTATGAGCTTGCTGATAAATATCAAAACCTATCAGAAAGTCTTTATCTGAAAGGGACGAACCAAGAACATGAGTCCAGATAATATAGTCTGGGAAGAAATATATTCCGATCTTCTTCTTAGTGATCAAATATGTAGAAAACACATTTCCATCAGCTACTCCTTGAGGAGGAGGAGGTTCTGAAGATTTCATTATCTCAGCATAAGTCTTTTGAGATGTAAAAGCTTCTGTGTAACATGAGGCACTGAGGATGATGAAATTGGAGATTTTGAGGTCTTATTAAAGGAAATAATTCATGAACTATTCTAAAATTAGATTTGGTGAAGGATACTGGTTGATATGCAGGTGAAAAGATAGGAAAAAAGGGTCAAAAATAATATATTGAGATTATTTTGACAATAGATATTTTTTCATTATTTCAAGTCTAGATTTCAAATTTTGGATTTCTCCCCTTTTCTGATTAAAACTGGGTCCAAGATTCTACTGCTGGATCATCCTTCTTAGTTTAGTGTCTAACTGGTGGAATCTCAAAAGGAGAGAAATGTGATATTATTGTATCTCAGTAGATATAGATCTCGGAGCTAATGAGATTTTATCAGTTTTGACAGATAACTGATCAATCTTGGAATTAATGGACATCAGATAATTACTCTGAATTTGAGCATTCTGAGTCTGTCAATTAAGAACGTTTTCTCTTTGTGTAAGTTCTTTCAATTGTCCAGTAGAAAGAATAGTATTTGGCTGGATGAATGTTCTAGTACTAATCTTTGTTTGGGGATCAGTATGTCTTTCAAGTTGTGAAAAATGTGATGATGTTGAAGAAAACATCATACATACTTAAGGTTGTGGGATTTGGTTCAATGGTTGATATACCATTGGGGCACATCATTTAATTTTCTGTGGTTTAGGTAATTCCGGGGTTTTTGGAATATCAAGAAGTTCTTTTGCTCATAGGACTTTAAGGGCTTCATCATAAAGAGGGAGAGGGAGTGGATACTCCTTCTTCTGAATTTCTGAAGAAATTTCTATCCAGAGAGAATTTTTTGAATAAGGAGGAGGACACTTAATTCCTATTGCTTCAGATTTACATGAAGAGAAAAATCTCTTAGGTCCAGTGAGTCTAGTTGAATTAATAGGAGGATATTGAATGTCTCCTATTTTTCATGACAAGTACAACCAGGGTCACATTCTCTTGAACCTAGAGTATCCAAAATAAAATGGCCTTTGACCTTTTAGCATAGATCAGATTATCATCATATGCAAAACTGTGAACTGAGATCTTTTCTGTACCTCTAGGAGAGAATGAAATTACCATACAAGTATGAAAAAGTTATGGAAGAGAATTGTACTTGCACCATCTGAATCCTTTGAAGGTTCCTGAAAGATAGTCTTAACTGTACTATCTTTCTTTCTAATAAACATAAAATTCATTGTCTGAATAGGTCTAGAATTTCGTTACTGCTTCTCATAAGTTGTAACCCACTCAAGAGGAATGAGTTTCATCAAATCTTTCCGAGGCAGCTTTCTTGGAGTCTGTACAATTGTAGGAGTAGTATCTGTATCTGTATAAATATATAGAGCATCAGCAGACACTCCTGTGATAAATAGATTAATTGCATGATCTTGCAATCTATACACTATCTGATGATAAATAGTTACAGATAAAAATCCTTCAATATGATCAGCTCCAGTAATTTGAACTTGAATTTTCAAAGCAGTAGACAGATGAGCATCATTCAAGTACAAATTATAATTGGAAAAAAAGGTCAACACAAAACTTTCAGCACTAAGTGTTGTAAGGATAGTATCAATCACTGCATTTTCAAAGTGAACGTATCTTGTATCTAACAAAGAAAGTCTGTCAGTAATTGGAAGAGCTTTTTATCTATGGTAAGAGAGAATAATTCTTACACTCCTAAGATGGAGATGATAATATCCTTATTTTTTTAACTGAGAGATAAACTCTTTTAAAATTTTTATAGTAACATACTGTTCAGCATGAGTTGAAGACAAAGAACATTGATTCAGACGAGAGGTCTAAATGTATTCTTTCACATGAGGTCTTCTTGTGGAAATGAGATTAAAAATTTTCTTTATATAATTAGACTTCTGAAAAATAAGATATGGATTAAGCACATGAAGTTGAGAATTATCAACTTTAGAGTCTTCTGAGATATGAGCTATTTCTATAAGGTGATCTATTTTATTTGTAATATATTAAGAACAGGAAGGAGAAATAAGTAAAGAGGAAGTATGATTAACAATTTATTTTTGAGGAGTTGTCATGGTGTTTTTAGACTTATTCTTCATTTATTATTATTACTATTTATCACTAGAGGGTTATATGAATATTAAGAGTCAAAGCTCATTATACTGAAAATATACAGTTCTCCAAGAGAAATATAGTGTATTATTTTACTAGACAATATAAATTTTTGTTAGTCTGTTCAGCCCCAGTAGTATCTATTGTCTGATTCTTTTCAGGCTATATTATCTGGACTCATATTCTTAATTCGTCACTTTCAGATAAAGATCATAATAGATCAAAAACTCAAAACATGACAACGTCAACAAACTGATGATATTGGTAATGGTGTTTTTGTGTAAGGGATGGGGAACTGATGTGGGATTAAAAAGGGATTTTTGTTGAGTGGTGGAGGGATTATGACTTCTAAAATTTTTAATAAATACTGTACATATTTATTTTATAAAAACATATACTAATATTTTTAATATTTGATTAACATATTTCAACCTTGATTTTTACTGTGACTGAGAATTCAAATATTTGTTAGTGAATATGTCATTTCAGCAAAGACCATTTTTTCAAACATTTACTATCGGATGTTGCTTTCAAGACCAAATTCCTTTACTCTTAAAGCAGGACCATTTGTTCGAATAATTGACCAAAGTTCTGAAGATGTCCAGTGGTTTAAGCAATTTAATGGTATTCAAAATATTTTCAAACCTATAAAATTTTAAATTCAAATATCAACATGAACTAAATCAACAAAAAAAAGGAGAGAATCAATTTGAAGTTATACTAATCTAATTGGGGAGATGATAAATTTGATTCCCAGATTCCATTGATGATTTACTACAGGCTGGAATTAATAGTATCTGTTCACAAGGAACATCCGAAGAACCAATAATACCAAATACCAACCACCATCAAAACAATTATACCTTTCATCCTCCACCAACAGTAGCATTATTGGCACAGAAGTTGGTGGTTATTGGCTTCATCATCTTACTTGAAAAGGACCTTTCTCTACCTCCTAAATCAGAGGGAGGTTATTCAATTCTTATGCATTTTAATGGATGGGCCCTCCCGACTCTGCATTTTTTTTTGCATTCTTTTACCAAAAAAGAAAGAACAAAAAAGAAAAGAATAGAACTGGAATTTAAATTTAATTTTTTTTAGTACACCAATCACTTTATTAATTCATTTAGATGAAGGTGAAATGATTAAAATAGAAAAAGAAGGACAAGAAAATAGTAGTTTCAGTCATCATGATCATAAGTTCATAATCAAGGCTGTTTAGTCATTTAGAACACAGTGTGGCAAACACCCACTGGAATCAATTAAAATTAGAATTTGAGATTTCAATTGAATATTTTCTGTCATAATAAATCCTATTCCTTTAATAAACACATCTAAAATCACTATATCTTCAAAAGTTCAAAAAAAAAAAAGAAGAAGAAGAAGAAGAAAGAAAGAAAGAAAGAATTAATTCTGAACCCTTTAGTATTTTGAACTTTATGGCTCCAAATAAACAGGTAAAACAGCACTTCTTGATCCTCCTCTACCATGACCACCAAAAGAAAAGAAAGTTCTTCTATTAGGTCTACCATTACTACTACAGCCTTCAATAGGACTGACCTCTGTGTCTTGCCTGCTCTGTTTCTGAGCAATTTCCTGAATCGCCAAATAAAGCTGTCGATCTGCTGATGAATCCATTGAAAAAGATCTTCGAATGGGTTGTATTGCAAATTGGTCATCTTTTCCTCTAATATTAATACATTCATCTCCCATGCTAATTACCTTATTAAACTTTCTTGATTTCTTGTGAACACCTGAACCTCCTCCTTTCTGTTCTAATTTCCTCCTTGGCGAAGGACTAATTGATCTGACTGATAATTCCTCTGAATTCATCAATCTTTCCTGTGCTGCAAGCAAAGTTTGATCTGTGGCGTTGTGGTTATTACTGCCCAATTCAATAACAACATAATCTTCATCTCCACCAATAAGACTTTCACTATAAGGGTTTGGATCTTGTGGAGAAGAGCTTGGTGCTATAATGTGATCAACTGGGAATCTTGAAATAGTATTAGCAGTAAATCTTGAAATGCTATTTCTACAGAGAGGGCAATTGGCATTGTTTTGAAGCCAAACATCAATACAATCTATATGAAAAACATGACTACAGTTTGGTATTATCCTCAGCTTCTCGTCTTCTTGAAACTCATTCAAACAAACTGCACATTCACGCAAGCTTCTTTCTCCAAAATCTCTGTTGTTATAACTGCCCCCTTTTTTGAACTTGAATATTGGGATTGATCTTATTACAGAGTCATCAAGTCCACGAGTCTGCTCCATTGCGGGTGAGTAACCCATTGAAGGGTCTTCTTGATTTCTATTTCCTGATAAAGAGAATCGCCTAAGAAGATCTATTCGATGCCAATTGAGACAACATCTGATTACAAAGATGTAATAGCTAACAAGCAAGAAAGCTGTAGCTAAAATCCCTATTATGGCAATAGCTATAATGGGGAAACTTGTATCTGCAGAATGTAAATTATTATGAGGGGTAACGATTGAACTCCTAGAAGAAGGACTTGTCATTGGAGAGCCATATTTTTTCGTGGTTACAAGATCCATGAAATGGAGATTCTTTTAGATCTTGAAATGTTAATGTACAGAAACATGCAAAAATTAATGAAATGCAAGAAACATAGGAAACAGAGCAAGAAAGCCAATGTTAATGATGAAAGAAAATTTTGAAAAGGGACAAATGTAGACTCAAGAAAGATGTGAGAACGTGTAGAAGGGAGAAAACCCAGGTGGTGTAAATGAGGGGGAGCTGTTTTAATTGTTAAATGAAGGCATTTAAAGCTTTGAAATTTAGTGAAAAATGCGCTTTTAAACAATTCTTTAAAATAAGAGAAAAATCAAGAAAAAATAATCAATCTGGCAAAAGAGCAGTACGTAGTTGGTGACTTTCGTTTATGGCGGCTAATATAAAAATGGAGGTATTTTTCATATATGGTTGGCTATCCACAATGGATAACAGGGGATTTAAGCTTTAGTTGGGGACCAGGATACAGTAGGGATGGGCAATAGGTTGATCAGTTAATTAATCAACTTAATTTTTAATCAAATTAATCAAAAATTAAAATTTTTAATTGAATTAATTTTTAATTTTAAAAAATTTAGTTAATTAACTAAATTAAATCGGTCGGTTTGATTGATCAAAATTTTTTTATAATAAAAAATTATATTTAATAAAATTGAATAATAAAATAAAATTTATTAAAAAAGTAAATAAAAAATAATTTTATTTTGTAATAAAATATATTTACAATAAAAAATTTATATAATTAAGGAATTAAATAAAAAAATTAATAAATAACTAAATAAAAATTATTTTTTTAAAAAAAATTGATTAATTGTTAACCGACCGAACCGAATCTGTTAACCATTAATCAAACTAAAAACTGAATTAATTAAAAATTTTTAACCGAACTAAATTTAATAATATATGTTAACCAAATCGAATATTCGGTCGGTTAACTGAATATTCGAATGGTTAACCGAAAATTGTCCACCCCTATATACAGTAGCTAACCACCCATTAGGAACATTGTTCATATTGTGATTAAACTCATAATTAATGTTTTGCTGATTTGAAGTCTTAACTAATCATGATCAATATAATCAAAGCAAAACATTGGGATTCTGTTCAAGGTTAGGTCAAGTGACCAAACTATACCAAAGTCATTTTCCATTACTAACATTAAATTTTAATGATACGGGTTTATTTATAAATTTTATTATATGATTTTACCATTATGTTACCTAGGTTGTTAGAGATTATTAATTACATTGCACTTGTTTTTTCTTTAATTATATTTTCCTTTCTCATAACTGGCGGGAATTATTTCAATTCAAAGCTTACAATAATCAAGAGTCTAGGAACATAATTTAAAGGAAATTGATTATTGATTAATGGGAAAATCATGAGTAAGCATGGAGTTTTTATAAATAGCAATGATTTAGAAAGAATTGACTTTTCATACAGTCGTTTATTTCCAATCATAATCATCCTCAACAATATAAAAGTAAGGATCTTAATGAGCAAATATACAAGCAACCCAACCTCAATATAACATAGTTTGTCTTCCATCAATGTTTCTTTTTATAATTGAATTAATTGATAAGATGATTAGTTTGTGGTGACGACCGTGCCACGGGGGGAGTTCTAGCTCTCTATGTTCAGGCTTTGGATGCTGATATTATTGTGGCTTTTCCACATATAAGATAAGAAAGAATGGGGATTGGGCTTCTTGAAAATGTTTTAATGCCTAAGTTTGATCTCAGTTTATTTGAATATAAAGAAAGTAAAAAAAAGAGGAGAATGATCTATTTATCTCTAAGGGGGAGACCCCCTATATATAGTTGGTGGAGAAAGATACAGTCTGAGCGGTATCAGTACAGATTGCGAATATATCAAAGTCATACAACGATTGTATCAGAAGGCTGTCTACATAAGCATCAAGAGCTTGGTGAGACTGAGAATGCCCAAAACTGAGATTCAATATTATTTTGAGAGCTTGATTATAAAAATGACTGAACAGAGGGCTCGGCCGGCGAGCTCGACAGATAGAGGTACAATCACTAATTTTCTTGCTCATTTAACATTTATATCAAACTAGAACCTATAACTTAGAGAAGTCAAAACATCTTTCGATGAATCTACAAAAAAAAATGAGAGACATAAGGTAGAATTCGTGAGAGAACTTGAGATAGAGCTTGAAGAACTCAAAGACTGAGAGCTCGAGAAACTCAATGGCAGAGAGCTCAAAGGCTAAGCTTGGTTTTCCAGAGATAGTATTAATTTGATTCAATTAAAATTATTAATATAAAATCACAATTAATTAGTATTGAGAGTTTAATTAGTTAACTTATTTATTTATTTAAACATTAACACATAATGTGGTTTACAATCTCTTGCAGAGAATCATATGAACAATTCAAGAAAGTTGAGAAGAATTTTTTTTTTAAATTGTGGGACCAAAAGGGTTGGCTGGCCTTTTTGTCAACAAAGCACTAATATTCAAGAAAGTCAAATATGTAGAAAAGTACAGCAATAGAATATAATAAAAGCAGAGCCGACACTCTCCATACTTGCGTGTTGACAACTTATTTGGGTAAGAAAATTGAGTCTCAAACTTTTTCTTCGTGCAACAATAGTTGTTGCAATGAAAGGGTTTGGGTGACACGAACAGAAGAGTAATACTGCTGCCACTCCCTGCTGCACAAAGAAAAACTTTGTTCTTCTTGTTTTTTCATTTCTTCGATGAAATTAATCAATTTAGAATTATTAAAGTCAAAATTCAAGTTAAATTTTGTGCAATAAATGCAATCAAATTGCCTTTGTGGCCATTATTCCATTTGAAGCCGTGGTCCAGTGGCTATGAAGTATTATAGTGGTTTGATAGCGAGTAACCTTGAGATTAGTTGTGCATTAACTCAAGTGCTGCCAAAACTTGTATTTTGAGCATTCTTGTAGATTTTTTGGGGTGAAAAATCACCTTTGTGTATATGGTTTTGTCTTTTTATTTTGCCTGTTAATTTTCATTGGGTGTGAATTGAGAACAGAGTCTTAGAAACTGGTTCACACATCTAATAAGCTATCACATGAAAAGAAGCTAAAATGCAGAGCATTTTTATGATTAACATTGCATAATCGCATGATGCTTAACATTCCATAATCACATTTATGCTCTAAGCATATTGTAGGAGTAAACGCTTTTTGTTGCAGGGTATGTGGTCTGATTTAAAATCCCTTTTTCACATTATTTTCTTTGAGAATGAATGTCTTTTTTAAAACCTTATATTAAGCATGTTTTTTATTTATTTATTTTTGTTTGATTAATGATACAGTGGTTGATAAACTCAAGATTTTAATGATCAAGTTTGAGCCATAAATTTAATTCAGATGAAAGAGGTGGTAGGAAGCATGTAAAATAGGCTTATTGAAGAGATGAGAAATAGCTGGATGGGGATGTAATAATAGCATTTTAAGCAGGTAGAGGCACATTACAGGGCGAATACGAAATGTATAGAGATAATAGATTCTTCTTTATAAATACAATTATTTATTTATATATTAAACTCTTTTTTTTTTCTTAGGCATGGATATACTTTATCAAATTCAAAAAATATGAATTAAAAACATAAAAATAAATCCATGCAAAGAAATTAACAAGTTTTTTAACAAAAAAATCATAAAACATTATCATCAATCATAAATCTCATTCGGTTCATAATTTCTATAGAAGTACGGATAGGCCTACGTCATCCTTTACGGTTGACGTGGAAGCTAGTATACAGTGGGAAATGAGTCTTGTTCTATAAAAAAAAACACAATATTAATTAAACTCATAATTTTTCTCATAAATTACGTAATTGCGTACTCTAATTAAATCTTAGAATTTCAATTGATTTATTTTCTAATTTTTATTAATAATGTTATTATCTATGATCCAATCAAACAATTCTAATTAAGTTCTAATTACCAATACATTTACGATTAGTTGATTCACATTTGAAATTAATTAGGTATATATATGGATACTGACCAACCTATATAATTAATAATTTTAATATCTAATATATATTGAAATTATAAATTATAAATATTCTGACAGTATGGCAGGAGGCAACAGCTGTTAATAGGTAGTTTACTTCTTCTTCTTCTTCTTGGGAAAGTGTCAGTGCCCGACATGAGAAGATGTGAAAATAAAAAGATGAAATTTATAGAAAAAAAAAATTGTATTTCCAATGACGTACGTTCTCCTCTATTTTTTTTTCTTAAAAATAAATAAATAAAATGATAATTTAAAATCCAAATTTTAACTATTTTTTAAAACTTTATATGTTTCAGAAATTAAAAAACTACTTTTATGAGTATCAGTTTTATTATCTCTCTGTTTCCTGTAATTTAATTTTCGTTTTCCTAGCATTATAAATTAATAAGTTCTCATTATGATCAATGATAAATTTGTTTTAGTAATTCTTTTTTTTTTTTGCTATAGAAGTGATGTCTGAAATTATAAAATTATAAAATTACGAATATAAATTCAACAACTAATTTAATTGAGAAAAATAGTTTCCACATATATTTGCTTAGTCAAGTGTTTGATGGATCAAAGCACGTGATGCTTACGTTGCAGAGTTACAGTCACGTGGCTGCATAATATATTAATATACGAAATTAATTTGCACAAATGTGAATGTTACAGAATATATATATATATATATATATATATATTTTTTTTTTCTTTGGGAGTTATTTGCCAATTACCAATGAGGGATGGAATTGCATGTGATTTCACGTGCCATGCATGACTTTCATTTATCTCGTTCAGTTTTATTACCACAACCAGTCAACAGTCAATACGGTCAAAGTTGACAAATTCAGGGATTCATCTTTGATTTTCATTATAAATCTCCGCAAAAAAATTTTGATTTTTCATTATAAAAGTTATGTTTATTATCCTTGTGAAAAAGTTTTCACTTTCCTTGTGATTATCATACATTACCTTTTACATACAAACTCTACAATTTTTTAACAACTGGATATTTTGATTTTTTCAGTATGTATATATACATATAAAATATTTATTTGTTTTCATGTTACGGTTGAAAAAAAAAAAGATAGTTATTAATGGTTAATTATTATATTACCATTGCCAAAATCCCCAAACCCATTGAAAAATATAGAGCAGGATGTAATATATGAAAACAATGATAGAGACAATCAAATTCACCCCATTGGCATCTCTAATAAGGATTCGATAATTTGAAGCCAAATCATATTTAGCCTCAAAAAATATTGGTTGGATGGTAAATTATATCATACTATAATTAATTAGCCTTTCATTATAGTTTTTTTTTCTTTATCCCTTTTGTAAATTTGTAATAATATAAGCACTCCAATTCATATTATTAGATTAATAAATAGTTCAACCATTAGTCCATTAATTCAAGTTCAAAGTTCTATAAATTGACAAAATAAAGAAAAGAACTCCATCATTGAGATTTACTATTTTTTTTGTTTAGCAAAATTACATAAAATACTATTTTTTTTTCATCAAAATTTCATTTTTTCTGTGCTTTATTTTTTTTTATACAATTTTACACTTTTGCGTCCAAAAAATATTTTTTATATTTTTACTCCATATACTAAATACATTAAAAATATATTAAATATATACTCAACATATATTAAAACAAATCATATTTTTTTAAAAAAAATATTTATATATTATATTTATGAATTTTTTATTTACACAATACATTTAAATTTTTCTTCCTCTTTTTAAGTTATCTTTGTAATTTTGTTTTAATACCATAGTTTTGGTCTGTCAAAATGAATTCATCAGGCCGAATAACTGGTTTACGAAGACATCTGACCGGATTAAGCCTAGACTGTATTGTGTGATTGCCTCAATTAAATTTGAGGCCTGGATTCAGCCCAAATACTAATTTAGTGTATGCATATGCTTGGTTTCAAATTAATTTTCAAATATAAAATATCTTCTAAAAATTTTCAAAGGTTTTAATTTTTCATGGAATTGAAAATGTTTATAAATTCGATTTTTCTTTATTTAGGCTATATCTGACTAAAAACTTATGTTTTACCTAATGGTTTAATAATTATTTCTTTAATGAAATACTTTCTTATTTAAAATATTTATGTGTATTAAAATGCTTTGGGAAATCACTATAACATTGATTTGTCTAACTTATTATTATTGTTGTTGTTGTTATTGTTTAACAACAATAGTAATAAAATATAAATTAATTTTATTGTATAGATGAATATTAATTATAAAATATAAAGTATAATAATAATAATTATTATTATTATTTTTTTTGTTTTATTGTTTTCTAATTTTATTTATTATATTAAATGCATTTTAGAAAATAATGAAAAAAATTCAATTATAAATTTCCAAATACAAAAATATGAAATTTTAGTTAAATTCGATATTTTAAATTGTGTATTTTAAACATTAAAATTTATTTGTAAATGAATTCAACTTAATAAATTTCATATTTGTAATTCAATGTTTTAAAATATTATCATCTCATTTGCGTAAATACACCAAGTGGAGACAATTTTTTACTTGTATAATTTGTGATAAAAGGATGAAATAAACCCTTAAATTACAGAGATTAAAAAAAAACCCTTAAATTACAGCATGTATCTTATTTAAAATTTTATTTTTTTTGAAATATTTGAGTATGTTTTTATTAAAAATGGGTCAAATATGTCCTTAAGAAAATCAAACCTTCATTAATTTTTTTTTTAAATTCTGACTTAGATTATATGGGTCTGATTATTAAAGCTTTTAAAATTAGATATGACCCTAAATTGCTTCTATATCTCAAATTTAACCTTTCAAAATTAATTCTAAAATAATTATTAATTATGTTAATAAAATAAAATTTTAAAATATTTTTAAATAATAAAAATTTAATAATATTAAATAATAAAAATTTTAAATTTATTAAAATTTATAAGACTTATTTTATATTCTTTAATAATTATTTTTAAGTTTTATTTCTTCAAAATAATATTTTCAAATATGAAAATTATTAATTAAAAAATCATATTGTAAATAATATTAGAAATCATATTAATTGAAAAAAAATCATTATATAAATTTCAATGATTTTATTATTGGGAAATTTACAAAAATAATTTAAAAAACAAACAAATTTGCAAAAATACTATCTAAAAAGTACTGCCTTTTTCTTAAATATTTATATTTATATTACCTTTTTTTTTCCCCGCATTTGCTTCTCATCTATATATATATTTTTTTCCTCTATAATTACTATCATTTAAAATTTATTCATCTTTACCAATTTATATTATTTTTTCCTTAATTTTTGTAATGCATTATTTTTTTAATTTCTTTATTTGTTTAATTTTTTTTTTCAATCTTGATTTTAGTGATACTAAAATTATCTCTCAAATTATGAGTTTAGTTTACACCTTAAATTAAAACTTTATTATTAAAGCACTAAATGTTTTATCATACATTTCAAATATAATTTTGAATTAAATTTTCTTTTCTGTGGGCTCTGCAATTTACAATTGATATAGAAAAAATGCATTTTAGATATTTGTAATTAATATTCTATATATAAAGTGCAAACCATAAAAAAATAAAAAATAAAAATATCAAATCCCAAAAATAGTATATGTTAAGTATTTAATCACTCGACTGCTTTTGGAAATAAAAATTATCCGGTAATGATATATATATATAGATAAATAGTATATAAAAAATATATTTTAGGTATATACAATTAAATATTCTATATGCACAATATAAATTTTGAAAAAAAAATCCTGAAAAGGGTATATGTTGAAGATACTCTAAGTATATTTAAATCGCTTGGTTATTTTGAACTTAAAATATAAATGGTAACGAGATATATATATATATATATATATATAAACAAATGATATATGAAAAGTATATTTTAGTTATCCACAACTAATAATTTATATTCAGAATGTAAACTATAAAAAATTATCAAATATAAAAATGATATATATTAAGTATTTTTTAGGTATATTAAAATCACTTTGGCTGCTTTTGAAAATAAAAATTAACTTGTAATGATATATGAAGTATATATTTAAGGTATATGCAACTAATATTCTATATATGGAGTTCAAAGTCTAAAAAATAAAAAATAAAATAAAAATGTCAAATTTTAAAAAGGATACATGTTAAGTATATTTTAGATATATTTAAATAATTTGATTATTTTTTAATATAAAAATAACTGGCAATGATATATGTATATAAAAAATGATATATGAAAAATATATTCTAGGCATCCGCAAACAATAATTTATATAAATAATATAAATACTATTATACGAATCTTGAGAAAACATGAATAAAATTCACATAAGACACATGCCAATATGTCTTATGTAATATACACCAATATATATTTAATTATATATAATATATATATCGATATATACAAACATATATTTATATATACCAATATATACTTGTATATATAATATATATTATTATTTTTTTATAATATATACTCATATATATCTAGTGTAACATATATTTATATATAACTAAATATATAATTTTTTTAATATATTAAAAAAGATATTTACAAAAATACTTAAAAAAATATTAGTTTTCAAAAATACAATAAAAAAAATTATAAAAATGTTATTTTATATGTAATATATACCGATATATATTGACATATACTAATATATATTGACATATATCTATATATTATTATTTTTTAATTAAAATATATGTAACATATATCTACATATACCCACATATATGTAACATATTTAAATAGATATATGTTTGGATTATTATTGTAAATTTAAAAATAATTATAATAACAATAATTATAATAATAAAAATTTATTATTCAATATTTATATTAAATATTTTTTTTTCAAAACATAAATATATACTTATATTTAAGTATATGTATATTTGGATTATTATTATTATAAATTTAAATATAATAGTAATTGTTTATTATTTAACATTTATATTAAATAATTTTTTTTCAAAATATAAATATATGCATGATTACATAAAAAATACAAACATAAACCTGCATTGTTGCATGATAAACAAAAGCAATTATGACAAAAAAAAACAGTAATTAAATATATAAACTTAAATTTACATGTTATTGGCAAAAAAAAAAAAAGAAGAAGAAAATTACATGCTATACCCATGGTTCAAGAAAATCTCCCTTTATTATTTGCCTGCTCAATGTTTTAAAATCCACGAGGAAACAAAAATATTTTTTATTCTAATTTTCTACAACTTAAAATTTTCTTCGCTCCAAACATGAAACACCATTCGTTTTTTATTTTTTTTTCTCCTGAAAAATTTAGGATAAAGTTTTATGGAGAAAATCTTACTTCATTCTGCAGCTTCCGCAAACAAATTTCTAATAATATCATACTTCATTCTTACTTCAAAAAAAAAATCCAAAATTCAAACAAAATTTAAAAAAAAAATGACAAAGAAGAAAAAAGAAATAAAGAAAGAGAAAATGATGCATTTTCTGCCACTAAACGCCACCCATATTTTTCATATTAAAATTATGGGTATTTTTATTTTTTATTATTTACAATATATTTTTAATTAATGTTTTCATTTAAATATATTATTTTTAGGAATTCAAATTTTAAAAATTATTTAAAAAATAAAATAAGCCTAATAATTTTTAATAAATTTTAAAATATAAATTTTTTCTTATATTATATTTTTAATATTATTTCATTTTTATTTTTACATAGAAATATAATATTATTTATTTTTTATTATTTAAAAATATCTAAAAATTTTGCTTTATTAAAATAATTAATATTTATTTTAGGATTACTTTTGAAATTAGGGTTCAATTTAAAATTTAGAAATAATTTAGAGAAAAAAATATAAAAAATCAAAATAAGAAAGATACACACTATAGCTTAAAAGTTTTTTTTAAAATATTTGGCCTATAATTTTTCTTACCCCACTGCCCCCTCAACAAATATGTTTGTATATATATATATATATATATATATATAAATTTTTAAAATATATATTAAATTAATAAATTAACTCTACATATTTATTATATCCTAAAATTTATATTAATGATCATTTTACAATTTGATTATAAATTAATTTTAAGAATTTTATGATTAGGTTAATTATTTTGCAGAAAATATTATATCACATAAATTTATTAAAAAAATTTAGTTTAAACACTTTTTTTTAAATATCTCAAAAATATATATAAATATTATTTAAAAAAATAATATATATTATGTAATTTTTCAAAATAATATTTAAATATTAAAATAAAAATGATAAAAATTTTGATATTTAAATATTTAATATAAAAATAAAATTGGATATAAATTTATTTGTATTTTTATTACTTATTTTTCCTTTGTCTTAATTCTAATTCCGCTACTAACTATCTATATTAATCACAATATGCAACACAATTTTTTTAATAATTTGGATTAGAGTGTTTGGTTTCAATTTTTAACTTCTAGTATTATAATTAAAGGAAAATGTTAACAAGTGCCATAGTTATTGAAAAATATAATTAAGCAAGACAATTATTCAAGGGATTGAATCATTAAAAACTCGATGATCTTGTTTTTGAGAAATGTATTTAATTACTAATTCTCTCAAAACACCAAAGAGGTGATTTTCATGTGTATATAATACAGAAATTATCATTTCCCAGTCGTCGTGATGAAATTTCAAAACGTATTCTCCAAAATTAAAAATCTTTAACATATAATCATTAAAAATTCAAAATTATTGAAAATATCATCATTTTTGAATTTTCAAACTTTAAATTGGGTGACTCTGACTTATCTTATAATAGGGAGAAATATAATACACAATTTCTTCTGGATCTAGTTTTCTTTTCGAGGTTCATGTTTTCATCATTTTTATTTTTTTGATCATAGAGGAAATTAAAGACACACACATATATATATATATATATATATATATAAGTTAAGAACAAATGTAGAAAAGTTTTCGATTGTCTTTTTAAAGAGCACAGTATTTTTATAGAAAAGGGAAGTAAAAACAAATATAATAAGGTTAATTATTTTAATTGCCAAGCAATTATTCTAGATAAATATTATGAGCGAACCACATATGATCCATTCGATTTACTAGTTATAATTTACTTAGGGATGACAATAGGGCGGAGCTGGATAGGCACAATCCCCATCCTCATGCATCCCAGTCTTGGCGAGGAATTTCTACCCATTGTTCGTCGTATAAATAGAGACAAATTTACTTTACATCCTTTTTATGTGACAATTCTTGCAGGAATGAAAATTCAATATGAAAATTCAATATATGAAAATCCTATATGTGAAAATCCCCTTTATATGAAAATTCACATCCCTTTATGTGAAAATTCCTATATGAAAATCCCCACATGAAATTTATATATATTTTTTTATTTTTTAAATTAAAAATTTATAATTTATAATAATTGTATACTTAATAAAATAATAATCCAATAATTATATATAATAAAATTTAAAAAATATAATTAGATAAAATATATCAAATTAAATTTATTTTATGTGTATAAATAATTAAAATACAATATACATATATAATATATATATTAATATATTTAATATGTAAAATATAGCGGATTTCTATAGAATAGAGATGGTCCATGGAAGAAAGATGTAGTGAATTTCCACCATTCAAGGTAAGTCTCTACAAAAAACAGATTTCTCCATCCCTAAATTTACTATGTTAAGTTGTACTATATCGATTCACCCTCGAACATATAAATACTATGAGCATATAATTTACACTATGTAGATTTACTATGCTAATTTACTCTAATACTTTTAAAATAGGTTAATTAAGATTCACCCTCAAACTTTATAATAATTTGACAAATAAAAACCATTCAAATAGAATGATACCATCCAAATAGAATCATTCAGATAGAATGATTCCATTCAAATAGAATCATTTAGCCTCATGCTTTGAATACTATCCTTCATTGGCGGCCTAATGTTGTTTATCTCTTTGCTCATTCATTTGATCTTATATGCTTGAGCAGAATTGCATGTCTTTGTTGGAATTTCTGAAAAGAAAGGACTGTTTAGCTTCAATGATTTTATTCCTAACCCTCTGCTAACTATAAAAAAGACAGATAGTCTCCTTCAAGAACTGTCACAAATCAAGAAGAGAGATGCTCATCAATCTGCTAATGGCTTTTTAGTCCCCTCTATGTTGGGCAGCCAATTGAATGTTTTATCCTAGACCCCTCCCCCTTTAGGATGGGTGAAGATTAACACTTATGCCAACTACAGCTCAAGGAACAATTGGGCAGGAGCTTTTGCAATTTTTCGATCTGCTGAAGGAGTTTTGATTCAGGGTATAGCATGCCTAATCCAATCCTTTTCCCCTTTACGTAATGAAGCCTAGATCCTTGTGTTTGCAGTTCAAAAAGCTATGGAATTCAATATGGATTGCTGTATGTTTTAATCAAATTGTAGGGAACTTATTCAAGCTATTAATTCCTTCAACCATTGTCTTATTGAAATTGATGTTCCGGTGAGGGAAATTAAACAACTGCCTGCTTATTTTCATAGGTCTGTTTTTGTTTTTGCTAAAAAGGATTGTAATAAGATAGCAGATTGAATAGCTTTTGCTGTCTCTAATAGATCTTTGAGACCTGGGTGTTATTTCTACTTCTGTTTAATTTGGAATGACATTCAAATGTTCAAAAAAAAAACAGAATCATTTATCATTAATTAATTTTCTTTTGTTTTAAATCTCAATACAATGGACAAATGAGCATTATATATATATATATATCATATATATAAACATTATATATGTCTATCTTCAACATTAGTTCATTTGAGATATTAATACTACTATTGTCATAACTAAAATAAATAAAATTATTAACGATTTAGTATTAGGATATTGCTAAAAGGATTAAGTTGTTGCTAGAAGACAAATCAAGAAGGATATTTTTAACTTTTACTAATAATATGAAAAATAAGTACACATGTTGTATTATAAATTAATTGTCATTCCATTTTTATCCTGTATTTAAAAATTCAAATTTTTGACATGCTCCTTACTGGCTCCGATGATTTGACAACAATCATTAAATTTTTGTTATATTTCTAATGTAGAAGCAACATCTTCATATACTTTTTTTTTTAAATATTTGATCATGTGACCTTCTGAACGAAAACAATCTTATTTGTCAGTATGCCAACAATACACAAATGACTCAACCTTGTATTTTCATATACTTAATGAAAGAAATTCATCAATTTTATTACATGTAATTTCTATTTTAATTATACTCTAATTTAATTATTGATATTATATAATTTAATTTTAATATTTTAATTAAATTTTAAAAAAAATTAATCAATTTCTTTATATGTAATTTCTACATTAATTATACTCTAACTTAATTATTGATATTACATTTGTTGACTTATTTACATTATATATTTCAATACTCTAATTAAATCTTAAGAAAAAAATTAATTAATTTTATCACATATAATTTCTATAATAATTATATCTTAACTTGATTATTGGTGTTATATTAATTAATTTCTTTACATTATATATTTCAATACTTTAATTAAAACTTATGAAAGAAATTGGTTAATTTCATTATATTTAATTTCTACACTAATAATATACCAACTTAATTATAGACATTGCATTTATTGATTTCTTTACATTATATATTTAAATGCTTTAATTAAATATTATGAAAAAAATTAGTTATTTTCATTACATGTAATTTCTAAATTAATTATATCCTAACTTGATTATTGACATTATATTTGTTAATTTACATTATATATTACAATGTTTTAATTAAATCTTAGGAAAAGAATTTATTAATTTCATTACATGCAGGTAATTTCTATATTAATTATATCTTATTAATTTCATTACATGCAGGTAATTTCTATATTAATTATATCTTAACTTTATTATTAGCCTATATTTATTGATTTCTTTATATTATATATTTCAATGTTTTAATTAAATCTTATAAAATAAATTGGTTAATTTTATTACATGTAATTTCTATATTAATTATGTCGTAACTTTATCATTGATATTATATTTATTAATTTCTTTACATTTTATATTTCAATGATTTGATTAAATTGTAAGAAAAAAATTGGTTAATTTCATTGCATGTAATTTCTTTATTTATTATACCCTAATTTAATTATTGATATTCCATTGATTAATTTTTTTATATTATATATTTCAATACTTTAATTAAATCTTAGGAAATAAATTGATTAATTTTGTTACATGTAGTTTCTATATAATTATATCCTTAACTTGATTATTAACTGTCACGACCCAACTGGGAAGCCGTGACCGGCGTATAGCTGTACCTAAGCACAACAATACAAGCCTGAATACTTACTAATTAATACAATATATAATCCTTTTTTAAGTTCAATACACTCAAATTTATGTTCCAAATGTTCTAGTTATAATGCAAGATATCTAAATGTTTCACTCTTGAATGCAATCACAAACGAGAGGAAATATTCCACTTTTATTACAAACAAAGGGTTCGGACTCGGTCCTCCCATATTTTATTCCAGAAATCTCTATTTAGAAATGGAATAATGTCTAATCAAGATTGATGACAAGAAATTCAAAGGAACGACTGCGGAGAAATAATGACGTATGCTAACAGGCGCTCATAACCTGTAAAATCATTCAATAGGGGTGTGAGCGTTATATAGACGCCCAGTAAGCTCATGAGAGGCAGATAAACTTTTCTATAACAATAAAAAATATATATAACAAGAACTTCAATCACAATTAATTCATACAAGATGGTGTGTCGGGGTCTACCAATATCATAATACCTCCTCCTTCAATCAGTATTAATGTACAATCAGGCTTATAGCCCCAATGAGCAATCAGGCTTACAGCCTCAATGAACAATCAATAGCAATAGTCAATGAACAATCTCAATCAATAACCTCCGTCCCCATATGACACACCATCACACAACACAAGAATTTTCAAGTTCGTTTAATACAATTAATAAATCAAACACATACGTTTCTCTGTCTTCTATTCACATGCAAGCTTGGGTAGAAAGAATAGTCTAGCGAAATTGAAAGGAATAAATATGTAATATCCTCATTTATGCCCTAGAAGTTTTTATTATGTTGTTGATGTTGTTGTTATTGTTGTTGTTGGTATATATTGGAAAATGTATATTTGTGTATATGTGTGTTTTGGGGAAAGAAATAGGGTTTAGAGACAAATGTATATGTTGTGTATATGATGATATATATAACATATAAATTGGTCAAATATAGAGTCAATGCAAGAAGATATTTTTGTGGAATGTGCAATTACATATAAGGGCTTAGATGAGACAAAAGGTTAGTTATTTGATTGAGGGCATTTTGGTAATTACTTGGATAAAATCTCTTGGTGGAGATTTAAAGTGGGGTTGACTTTATTTCCTCCATGTATTTTCTTCTTCTTTTGCATTTTGGCTGATTTCTCGTAGACAAAGGGAAAGCAAAGAGACAAAGAGAAGACTTTGAAGAGTAAGCTCCAATTGTAGGAAGATTGAAGTGATCAAGTGTTGATTCAAGAAGTGTTATAATTTAAGGTAAGAAATCTCTTGTTTTTCCTTTGTAAGTTTTGAAGTTGGGTATAAAAGAAGTTGTGATTTGTTGATATGATGATTTGATGTGGTTGTAATGTGTTGAATTTGATTATAAGCCAAAGAGTTAATTATTAATGGTTTTGGATTGAAGATGGTAAGTAGGTGGAGATTGATTTTGAGAAAATGGGAGTGATGTTGTATTTTTAGGGTTTTGGTTTGGTATGAATTTAATGTATGGTTATTGTGATTACTAGGGTGAATATGTAAGATATGTGTTTATAACATGAATTGTATCCATTTGAATGAGATGATTGTTGTGTAAAAAGGGTGTAAATGCTTTTAGAAGGGTGTTGGCCATTTTTAGGGTTGTGTATTTGAGTGACACGGCCAAAACAAAAGAGAGACACGGCCAAGCCAAGTGATTTTGGGCGTGTTGGATTGCTTTGAGAGAGACACGGCCGTGTCTAGTGCCCGTGTTCACTACTGGATTTTGGTGTCGGGAGACACGGCCACTAGCTTGGCCGTGTCCTATGCCCGTGTCTGCTGCTGTGATTTGTTGGTTGAGAGACACGGCCACAAGCTTGGCCGTGTCCCTTGCCCGTGTTGCCTACTGTCAATTTAGGTTGAGAGACACGGCCACAAGCTTGGCCGTGTCCCTCAAGTGGCTGCCCGTGTCCCTCAAATGTGTGGGTTAGGGTTTTTATACTTTGTTCTATTTGCATTGTTTTGGTCCTTTTAAGGTAAGTTGGTACCTTAACCTGAACCTAAACACATTTAAACAATGATTGACCTAAACAAATGCATATGGAAGATCTTAAAGCTATGAATGATATAAATTATTCTTTGCCCTAATTGCATTGTTGAGATTGAACAATGTTATGTTATGCATTGTGAATGGTTATGTGTTTCATGAATAATGTATATTGAAATGTTATATATAAGATGCTATGATGATTCAAATAAGAGGTGAAATGTGATGTAAAGCCATTGTGATTGGCTATGATGATGATATGGAAAGAAAGAAGGCATGTTTGCCTAAATGTGATGAGAATTTGAGAATGGAAATGGTAACTATATAATAAATGAATTGTTTGTTTAATATGTTATTCAGTTTCAGAGTTCTGGATTTGGGTGGCATGCCTAAGAAATGATGAAAGGTAACAGTCTTGCCGGGTTGAGGATCTCCTCATATGTGTTGAGTTGATGGTCCAAGAGACTGGGTCTGTTACACTATGAGAATTGTGAATATGAGATATATGATTTGTAACAGTCTTGCCGGGTTGAGGATCTCCTCATATGTGTTGAGTTGATGGTCCAAGAGACTGGGTCTGTTACACTATCCATGGATAGAGATACATGTATATATATTGCCTACGGGCGTGATTATTGTGATTATGAACCAAAGCAGTAACTCTGAACTCTGAATATCGTATTAAATACTTGTTGGGCCCATAGGTGTCAAGGTTATATGAATGTCCTAAATAACGTTATGAGTTAACGAAATGAGATGTTGTATATTGAGTATAATTGATTAATGATGAATGTGGAAAGATGTTGAAATGTGGTATGCTCATATGACTATGATTTGTGAAATGCATAATTATGTGGTTAACTTTATATTTATGATGTTGATCTTATCAGTAACATATGTGGCATTGCATTACATTAAAGCATACCATTAGCATGTTTTATCTTACTAAGCCCTTGGCTTAGCGCGATAGTGTTTAATCGCGCAGGTGATAGAGTTGATAGAGTTGAACCTGAGGGTTCTTCAAGACCGAGTGAGAGTAGACGTTGAAGTGTTGATTTGGAACTTAAAGATCAGAAGAGACTTGCCAATCATGTATATTTCTTTTATATTTTATAAAGTATTGGTTTTAATGTAAATATATGTATAACTATAAACATGGATTTGAAAGAGTTTATACATGTAAATATTTTATAAAATTCCGCTGCGTATTAACTAAATGTATATATATATATCTATTTGGTTTTGTATTACAACTTGATTACTTATTATCTATAATGTATATTGAGAAAGATGACAATATTATATAAAATGTTTTTTGAATGTTAAGAAAATCCGTAGCATTTCTATATTCGATACATGTATACTACATTGTGGTGTATGTAGTGTGTATGTATTGGATGTGGGGGTGTTACAAAATATATATTGAGAAGGGCTATAATATATATATAGTATTTGGTTAGCAAGTAGCACATCACAAGTAATCACATACACCCATGAAACTTACCTGGTTTGCAGAGAAATTCAGACACTCTCACCGACCTACTAATTTTGAGCACCGGTTTGGTTATCGCCTAAGAAAATGTTTACATGGCCCAATAATCAATATCACTAATATATCTAACATGATGAATGTCATGCATGCCGTGAATGACGAAACATCAAACATGTAATCAAATAATAAAAAATACCTCTAGTACATATTTTTAAGTGACTTCATCTTAGCGATCATTAGAGCATCTAAATTAAATTAAAGATACAATCTGACCTATAATCCATCAATTTACAAAAAATTAAATTTTATATTGAGCCAAATCGGCTCAAACCAAGACCATGGTTTAACTTGGCAATTAAACATATCCTAACTTAAATTTCAAAAGTCCATTAAATAAACCAAGGTTCTAACTTTCAGAATATCAAAATTTAATTATTTAATCCAAACATTAAACATTTTTGCATAAAACTCATTTCGAAATCTTAAAATTACATTTTCAACTAAAACTAATAAAGTTTACTAACATAGTGATTGATTTCAAAAATTCACAGAAAATAATTTTAACGCTTAAAAATTTTGAAAAAATTTCAGAAGGTCCTCCAATATACAAATGCATGCCGTGCAAAATTTCATAGCAATCGGAATTAATTTAATCCCTCAAAAATACTTTGTGATATTCTAGTTTCAGCTTGGAATCCAACAGACAGTTTGCCAAAAACACACCAATTTCGTCCCCTTACAGTTACAGTAAAAATTTCCAATTATTTTTTCCATATAAATTTCAGAATTTTTTATAAACATACAGGTCCTCAAATTAATTTTATAAACAGCTAAATTAATAAGAGATTTTTTTTTAAAAAAATTGCCCACTTCTACTAAAGTCATGATGATGATGATGATGATGATATTAATAGCAGCAGTAACAGTAATGATGATGATGATATATTGAGAATTCAATAAAATATTTCAAAATTATACTGTTTTCATATTAGAAAATAAGCACTCCATTCAGTCGGTAAATTAAATTAACAAATAATAATTTTTTTTCGAAGTCTTGCATTATTTAATTAATCATCATAAAACATGGATGAGTGGTGTTGCTTGTATATAAATTTTGGATCAGAATATATATATTAGCCGAATTCGGATTCTTGCACTATAAAGAATCAAATCAAATTGTTTGATTATTGAACCCACAAACATTATAGATTTTGACTGTCATATTTTGATTTAGTTTTATTATACAAATTATGTCCTGGGCCATAATTACTTCTTTATATACCTTTTCTTTTTCTTTTCATTCATTTGAGAATTTTTTTTTGAACTGAATTCATTCATTTGAGATTGGATGTATATATATGGAACACCAAATTTTTTTCATGATGAACATAATTTTTTAAATGAAGATTGTCATTTGAAAATTTTGATATTTTGGACCTTTCAGTACTTCTCAGATAATGAAATATTAGACTAATTATTGCTCAGTCTCTTGTAACTTGTCTCTGATAAAAAAAAAAAAGAAGTTTCTTGTAACTTGTCCCTAGTTAGATGCATGTTGGCTCTCTTTTCCATTTTTTGTCTAATTTAAACCCTAACAATAGAATAATTATACAATGAAACTGTTGTATTACAACAAACCAATCGAATTACAATATGTGGCAATGTTTTACATTCGATTGGTTTATTGTATTACAACATTGCCACATGGACTAGATTAGAATGTTTTACATTCGAATGTAAAATATTGTCACATGTTGTAATTTGATTGGTTTGTTGTAATATAATGGTTTCATTGTATAATTATTCATAACAATAATACATGGACTAGATTAGCCTTTAAATTTTTTTTGAATCAAAATGAAATTTTTTTAAAATTTGGATTAAATTAAATTTTTTTTAATAAAACAGTTAACTGATCTAGCGGCAGGGTTCAATTTGAACCTTAATTAAATACCATAGTCCAAATTAAACTTTTTATAATTTATTAATATTAATATAATATTTTTAAAAATTATTTATTAATAAATAAATCTTTTATATTAATAATTCAAAATATTAAATAATTTATTTCTGTAATATCTATAATATTTTTAACAAAAAGTTAATAATTTATAATATTAAATAAATTGTAATTTATTTTTTTAATTTATTTCAATTTTTATATTTTATATTTTAAAATTTTTAAAAATTATTTTCTTAAAAAAAATCCTTGGTTTAAAAATAAAAAAATATTGGCTTAATAATTTATAATTTATCTATACAAAAATAATCACACTAGATAAAATTAATTAAATAAATAAAAATCATTAATTTTTTTCACATCTATTAATAATCTTCATGAGTTTGAAATCATAACTATCAATTTTATAATTTTGGAAGAGAAATTAAAGCTATAAATATTAAAAATTAAAAAAAATAGTAAAAAATAAAGAAAAATAATTAGATAGTCTACTCCACAATCTGATTAAAAAAACTATACGTTTGATTTTTTATATTATTTTTATCTAATTTAGTTAATGAAATAATTTTTCAGTTTTAAAAATTAATTAAAAATTTTAATTAATGAAATTTTCAGTTTTCAAAATTAATTAAATATTTTTTACTATTTTTGTTGACTTCTAATATTTATAATTTCAGCTTTTTTTTAAGGTTGTAGAATTGATAGTTATAATTTCAAGCTTATAAAGATTATTAATGGAGGTAAAAAAAAATTAATGATCTTAGTTTATTTTATTAATTTTATTTAGTGTAATTATTTTTGGATAAATAAATCATAAATTTTTAAGTCAAGTTTTTTTTAATCCAAGGATTTTTTTAAGGAAATAAATTTTAAAATTTTTAAAATATAAAAATTGAAGAAAATTAAAAAATAAATTATATATTTTTTAATATTTTAAATTATTAATTTTTTAAAATTATAAATTATGATATTATAAAAATTAATTATTTAATATTATAAATTATTAATATTAAAAATTAATTATTAATAAATAATTTTTAAAAATATTATATTAATATTAATAAATTATAAAAAAATTAATTTGGACCATGATATTTAATTAATGTCCAAATTAGACCATACCGTTAGATTAGTTAACTGATCTTATAAAAAGTTTTAATTTAATTTGAATTTAAAAAAAATCTATTTTAATTTTTAAAAAATTTGAAAAACTAATCTAATTCACACGTTATAGTATAGAATCTAAATTAAACATTTTTCTATTAATAGTCAAATTAACCACAAGACCAGTAAAGAAATGATGCCTTGGTAATATTGCTTTTATGATTAATGTTTGAAATTAATCATCACAGTTAGAAAATGTAGCAAATTAACAGTATTTTTTTATTAATTACATATAATAATGAAAAACATCTAAGAAAGTTAAACTTATAATTTAAGTAAAAGTAATACGCGTTTCATACCATCAAATTACACCTTGATAGTTGATAGTATTTTCTTTTAATATTTATAAACTTTGTTTTTTTATCGACCCACATTGTTTTAAAATATATTTTGACAGTAAATATTTGTATTTGTTTCTTTGTCAATATAAATAAATTAATTATTACACATATTTAACAGAAATTATAACTTGTATAATGATAAAAAAAAATTGTCTGCCTTCAGTATACAAGTAACCCATTTAGTTAACATTTAAAAAAATAATTTAATATTAAATAAATCGACAATTATCATATATCCGTTATAAATAGTTTATCTATAAAAATTACAGCTTCGAAAAAAAAAATAATATTCCTAATAACTTATAAAGTCCAGATTTTGATCAGAGCCAAAAAAAAATCATTATGAGTTACAAAACTAATGTAACAAAAGTATTTAATTTGTAATTCTATTTTAAATATTTAATTACAACATTAACATTTTATTAGAATATAATGATATTTGACGATATTATTTATAACTTACGATATTAATTTCAAAATCAAATATTTATTTAGTGCTCCTTAACAAGTAATCCAATATTGTTATAATAATTTTTTAACACTCTTCAATTCAATCAAAATGTTCTCTGACAGTCAAAAAGAGCATATAGAAGACACTACTGTTATTTACTCCACAAAAAATCATTTTCTAAAAAAAACAAATTTCTAAGGAAAATTGAAAATATGCCTAAATAATTAATATTAATTAGTAACGAGACAAGTTCCAAGTCTTTTATCTTGATAGAAATTTATGATGCTATAAAAGAAATGAAAAGCAAACTATCATACAGGATGACTTAGAATTCATTAATTCCCATCAAGTATTCAATACTTGCGTGGAGATTATGGCACAATACCCTGCTGTTGCCGGAAAGACTTCAAATGATGGGGATTCAAATGGTCATCTGCTGTCCATTTTGCTTATCTGCTGCAGCTACTACATCTTACATGTTCTACCTCTGTGCTGAAACTATGAAAATCTGGCAGTTTTTCAAATAATCTTTGCAATACAATGTCTCGGTCCAGCGCATAATTAAACAAGAATTCATGTTGTGGTGATCCCAATTCTCTCCTAACTCGCTGGCATGCAAAGTCATGGCCTTCATTTCTCAAGTAATTCTCTATCACATATGGCTAGCCTTTTGTAAAATTACATGGGGTGGCGAGGAGGTATATAGTCCAAGCATTATCAGGTCCATTCTCACCTCAATTTTTAATTTGGGAGTAGCTCATTCTTCTGCCAAATTTGCAAAGTCCATAGCTTTATTTCAAGAATTCTTGCTAGAATAATTTGGCAAAAGATGCAAATTAAAGTCAACTCTCGTATATTGGCGTAAACCAGTTGCACCAAGATTCAAGCTTAATGTCGACGCTTCGGTGACTGTGAATATAGCGACCGGTGGAGCTATTGTCAAGGATTGCAATGGATGCTTTATAGCAGGTCTCAGTTTTTTCTTACGGACTTTTAATCCCAACCAAGCTGAATTGCAAGCTACTTTTGAAGGAATCCAATGGTATATTCAGAAACATTACTTGCCGCTGGAAATAGAGACAGACTCAACATGGGTTCATCATCAAATCACATCCTCCGAAGTTCTACATCAACAACAATGGCCAGTCATATTAAAAACTTTATTGACAGTTCAAACTCGGCTATACTACATATATTCAGGGAGAATAATAAGTACTGACTGCACCCCATGAATCCAACCTAGTTTACTGTTATAACTTATAAACTTATAATAATCTTTCGCCATTAAGCAAATTAATATTTACACATTTTCATTTAATTATTCAAGTGTAGAAAATTTATTTACTATATCAACACCAACATAGGGTCACCGATTTCAATTAAGACCTCCCAAAAAAGTTTAAAAACGGCTTTAAAGAAAGAACAAAACAGGAAAAAAAAAAATCAATCTAATAATCTCTCTGTTCACATATATAAAATCACTTTAAAATAATAAATTTTATTTATAAATAATTATTATTTTATAAAAATTAAGATTATTTTACACTTCCTCTGTTCATAAATATAAGTCACTTTAGAATGCCAAATTTTATTCACAAATACTCCCTCCGTCCCAAAAAAAAATATTATATTTTTTTTATAAATTTTAAGAAAAAACAATTAATGTATTGATAAGTTTTATCTTTCTCTTTTTTTTACCTTTATTCATATATATATATATATATTATTTTAAAAATAGTTCAAATTATTATTAGTTTATTATTTAAAGTGTGAATTTATTAGGGGTAAAATAAAAAAAAGATATTAAATATATTCTATAAATAAAAGTGGACAATTATTTTATGATATTTTAAAATAAAATAGTATATAACTTTTGTGAGACGGAGAGAGTAATTATCATTTTACAAAAATTAAGGTTATTTATAATATTTATTTCAAATTTACCACATCTATAATTTTCAAAAAAAAATTAAATTTACAACTTTAATTTTTTCAAGTTTTTACAATTCTCAATGAATAATAAATTAAAAAAAAAGGATAATTTAATAAAAATGATACTCTTTCCTTTCACAAAGATTGTCCACTATTCTATTTTAGAATATTCTAAAATAATTATCTATTTTTATTTATAGAATGTATTTAATATCTTTTTTTTTCTATTTTACCCCTAATGAATTCACATTTTAAATAAAAAATTAATAATAATTTGAACTATTTTAAAGATAAAATAAATATATAAACCAAGATAAAAAAAATATAAAAATTAGCATTAATTACATTTTCTTAAAATTTATATAAAAAAAAAAGAAAAGAAATGTAACATACTTTTTGAGATGACGAGAGTAATATAAAATAGATTATTATATAATTTTCTTAATTCTTGTGTAAGACCCTTAAAGTGACATATATTTATGAACAAATGGAGCAACCTTTATTCCAAATTTAAAACTTTAATCTTTTCAAGTTTCTATAATTTTAATGAGTAATAAATTAAAAAAAGGTAATTAATTTATTAAAATAGTTATATAAAATAAATTATATAAATTAAATTGGGTGCTGTTATTTGTACAAACTTATATGTATAAAATTTGTACAAACTAAATAAAAAGTCAATTATATCCTTATTATAAAAATATATGTTAATAATTTTTACCTTTCACTTTATATAATTAATGAATTCATACTAATTCCAATACCTCGCTAATAGCATATAAAGATCTAAATTCAAAAGATTTTTTCAAATATTTAATTATATTTATTATCTAATAAATAAAATCATATATAATTTTAAAAGTATATTAATATTTCTATGTTGAATAAAATAATAGATATATTTATAATAAAATTATAAAATATATGCTAATATTTTTACAAAATATATGGTGAATAAAATATGTAATATAATATATGTTGAATTGTGCATATCATTGTAATTCAATTATACATACATTCTTTTGACAATAAAAATGTTTATTTACAAAAAAATATAAAAATATAACTCTATGATTAATTCATTATATAAAATTAATGTTACCCAATAATAATTTAAAATTGTTCATTTGATATGGTAGACACAATAATTGGAGGATACAATATATACATATATATATATATATAAATATATTAGTTAATTAATTATATTTTAACTTAATTACTTTTGGATATATAAAAAATTAATAACCTAGGCAAAAGAAAAATAATTATTTAGAATTAAATAATTTTAAAACTACAGTAAAATCTATTTTTTTTAGTTAAAATTATTTTAAAAGATGAAAAATATTTTTTTTAAATTATTATCAATGCAATTACTTTATTTAGTTTCCGAGTTATAATAATTTTTCAATATAATTTTATTGATTTTATTGAGGATAAATCAAAAATAAATTATCAATGAATCATTGAAAAATAAAATTAGAATTATAGATTCAATAGTAATTAAACTTTTATTATAGTTTGCAAAATTTCAATTGAGAGTTGACCCCATTCAAGTGGAAAAATAAAAAATTTTAACTATCCCATTTATTTTTTTCCTTTATTTTAACTTGGTTACATAATTAGAATTAAATGTCTAATTAATAATTTAATTAGTATATTTAGAAAAGTTCATAGAAAAAAAAAAGATGTGCAAAGTTTAACTATTAAATAATGTCTATAAACTATGATAAAAACTAAACGTGTACATAGAATTATTAATTGACTTTTCCTTAAATATATTTATTAAACTTATAAACTAAACAAAATTTCATATTCATATTAAATTAATTATTCAATATTATTAAAAGATTCACTTATAAATGAATTTTTATATTTAAATTAATTATAAAATTTATTTTTAATAGTTAATTTTATTAATTTGTGTTAAAAATTTATTTATTTTAGTAGATAAATCTATTATTTTAAGGGTTTAATTATCTAAAATAAAAATATTCTATTAAAATAAAAAAAGCTTCAAACATTATTATTATCATACTATATATATTTTTGTGGGAACAATCTTAAGCGTAAACCACCAAAATATAATAGAGTTAATTTGAGTCTTCTAAAAAATTTTGACACTTTGTCAAATTAATTGAATACTAACTAATAGTTTATTTAATTTAAGAATTTGATAAATTAATTTTTAAATATAAGTAATGGTGAATTTATTAAATTAAATAATAATAATATGGTTGATAAAAATAAATAAATAATAAATTATTTTATAACTGTACTAATGAGTTTAGTATATTTAGTTATATATTTATACTGAATCTAAAAATATATATAGCAAGTCACATATAAAAAATATAATATATAATATATGATTTCATATAAAGTTAAATAAATGATAATAAAATTTTATTTTAATAAATAGTGAAACAAAATTTTAAATTTTTACATAAAATAAAAATAAAAATAAAAATAAAATAGTTAAAAATATTTAATTAGAAATTATTTTATGCATTAAATAATATTAAAAAAATAAATTTATCAATGCAACATATATCAACATACTTTTATGTTTTATCATTCTATTTCTTGTTATGTCTTAGTTCTCTATTTTTAAGTATAAATTATATTTTAAATTATTTATTATAATTTATATTAATAATTTTGAAATTTAAAAATAATAGTAAAACTTTGTTATATTATTATTTAAAAGTTGATGTATGCTCTATAATTATTTCATTATCATAATAAAATTTGAATAAAGGTATAAGTTTTTCTTTTTATATCTTATTCATAATTGGTAAAAAAATAAATATGTTTTATATACTCAACACTTAAAATCTTAAATATTCAAAATCTTAAATTATTATTTATTATTTACATTTATAATTTTTATTTTTAATATGGAAACATAAATTTGAAACTAAACAGTATTCCCTATGTAATGTAATTAATAATCATACTATACAATATAATTAATGATCATATTAATAAATAATAGTTAGTGATTAGACTATTTTTTAATTAAGGGTAATAAAGACATTTTATCGTCTATAATAGGTGAGTTTGTACATTTTGGACAAAATAATTTGTACAAATACCTTTATCCTAAATTATATAGTTTTCTTAATTATTGTGACACATATTAATGAATGGAGATAAATTTACACATATTCAGAATTACTATGTACATAAATTTACCCTTTTTTTCATTATTTGGATTTTTTTATTCCCACCAACGTCCAATTAATAATTTTTAAATATGATAAGAGATAATTTAATCATATTATGCAAGCTTGACAATACTCTTAATTAATTGCGATCAATATAAAGAAAAAGGTAATAAATTTGTAGATTTTTTAATTTTGAACCAAAACATTAAAATCCTAATTTCTTTATTTAAAATATCACATTTTTTTTATGATCATTTATATCATTGAGACTAATTAAGATTAGAAATTAAGGAAAAAAAGAATATTATCTTTTTCATATATAGCTCAGAGACTAAAATTAGATCTACTACTATGTATATGCTAATTTTAATGTTATTTTTTTAAAGTTAAAAGGGAACAATAAAACACATAAATAGTTTTTTTAAAAATAACAATTGCATTTAATTTCATTAAGGATAATCCCATATAAATTGGAGATAAAAATAATATAAGGTCTAATGTATATATAATGAGAGGGTCTACCATTTAAGTATTTAGTACTAAAAATTTTAGTTGACAGTATTTAATATATTAATATTTGTGTATTTATGTTCCTAATGTTCTTCTATAATTATTAATATTCTCTATTTATAATAATAGATAATTAACATGGTATTAAAGTATATTTATATTGGATGTTCATTATTTGAATTTATTTTCTAATTTTTTGAATTGGATGTCTCGTTACATAAAATTTATTATATAATGATAGTCTATTACCTAAACATCAAATACTGAATATTTTAGTTATAATAATACTCAATATACTAATGTATATTATATATATATATATATATTTATAATTACTCTTTTATAATTGTCAATTTCTTATCTATAAGAAGTTATAGATTGAATATATATATATATATATATATATCTATAATTTAAATTATAAATAAGTTAATTGAATCCGGGCCTATTAAACATTACATTTAATTTTACAAAAAAAAATGATGTGATTTCTTTATTACTATGGCAATTAATCCAATATGATTTATTAATATTATTTGTAAAAAATTTTAAATATTTAATTATAACTTTTTATTAATCTAATAAAAAACTAATATTTTTTTAATAAAATTATATATTTAGCTTGGAAGAGAAAGTATGAAATTCAGGAAATATGTAGAGGGTTAATAATGGTAATTGATAAACTTTTTTAATAATTTAATTACAATTTATAATAAAATTTGTTAAAATGTTGGAGAGAGCGCAGTCACCTTAAATATGCATCGTCCAGATAAATATGAGCTAGTTACTCCTTTTGCCAACACTTGGATTTTTCTATTAAGTTTAGTCTCTTGTTATACTCAGCTAATTATTACAAATTGTCTCTTCCTTTCGTTAAATAGATAAATTTTAACTTAAATCGATTGATAATTGAGAACATAGTTAAAGCCATTTGTTAAATTACTATTGAATAATTTGAGGTGGCTCTAAAGACAGTGATATAATACAGACGAATTGGGACAAGATAATATTAATGAAACTAGCTAATTATTCATATTTCATTTTTATGTCCTTATAAAAATATAATTTATTCAATGTTTAATTTTAATTTGTCTATTTATTTGACCTCGTCTCTGTCTTCTCTCGTCTTTTCCATAATTGCATGCGTGAATGCGACACTTACGGTCGTCTCCACTAAATCTTTAAAATATCGTAATAATTAAAAAGCATGTGTGTGTGTGTGTGTGTTTTTCATAGAAAGAAAATGTTGAATAATGTTAATAAATTTTAATTTAAAACATTTTCCCCTTTCAATATTATTAAGAATTTTTTTTTTTTTGCAAATCGAGTCTTAGTCTATCAGTAAACGTATCTTTTCGGATAATCCAATATTAATTTCCCCTCTCCTCAATTGTAATAATAATAAAAAAATTCTTTCTACGAAAAAAGGTGTGTGTGGGTAATTTTAATGATTTATAATAATTTGAAGATAATTCAATCTAATTAATTTTTGTTAATTTATATTATACATTCAAGCTTAATATAATATCATCAATACTCTAACATCTCTTTTATATTTTAATTAATGAAAATTTAATTATTTTTTGTAATATTTAGGAGGAGACCTCAAATTATAATTTCATAATAAAAAATTAAACTTTGAAATCAAAGACGCACCTGAAAAAATTGAAATGATTTTTTTTAATCATATGAAGGGGAGAGCGCAATTGTTTTCATATATTAACAATGTCGAATATTGTAATAAGAACTTAAAATTAATTAACTAAATAATATTTTCAATTTAATTTTTCAACAATTTTTGGAGTCTATATGTATTAAATTAATAAATTCGATCTGTTTTCCATAAATTTTTGGAGTCTATATGTATTAAATTAATAATTAAATTATAATTATTGGAAAATAAACAAAACTGATACTTGAATATTTTTAAATATTTATGACTATATATCATACGTTTTAAAGTTTTCTATTAAATAATAATAATAATAATAAATTACCTTTAAAAATTAATTTAATCGATAATAAATACACTTTTCTATTAGGTCTTCCCAAATTAAATTTGTAAAATAGCATTTTAAGAAATTAAACAGTTCTTAAACTTGAGAACTTCTTAATTTCTTATGGGTCATTTGGTATATTACTAAAAAAACTGATTAATAGGAATATATTTTACTGAAAAATATTATCGATATTATATTTTATCGAAAAAGATTATATTACCATGTTTAAAATAAAATGCTAAAAAAATAAATTAAATTTTTTTAATTTATTTGATTGTAATTCAACTTTATTAAAAAAATTTGAGCAATATTTAAACTACTCTTATTGTATTATTTTCTTTTTTTTATCATATCTTAAAGAAGGAGTATAATTATCTTTTCACATGGAATTCTACAATCAATTTCTCAGTAAAATAATTTTCTCACATTCTCCAAAATAAAATATTTTATCAACTGATTAATAAAATTCAATGGATTCAGTATTTTATTTTATATGAATTATTTATAAATAAATGTAATATTTTTTATTAAAAAAATTATTTTAACTTTTTCAGAATTATAATACAATCAAACGCTCTATTAAATTTATTAACAAATAAAATCTAATCTCTATCTTCGTGTAAATCCCCATCAAAATATTAAAATAGAAAATAAGAAATTAATGTTTAATTTATATGTGGATCAAATTAAACATTTAAATAAAACTACAAGAAAAATAACAATAATAATAATAATAATTAATGACGATGATAATGATATAAGTTGTATGACTTCAATAATTCACAAACTTTGAAAAATAAAGTTGCAAATATTTGTAGGTCTTTTATTTATTTCAGTATATTAATATATATTTAATATACTGTAATATTTTTTTAAAAAAGGAAAAGAAAAGAAAAGAAGTGAAATAATATAAGAAAGGAGAGGGACAACCAGAAAGCCATCAGATTGACCAGGCCAGGTGCATTGGACTAAAACTGTCGTTCATACTCCACATTGAAAGTTCTCCTATGAACGTGTGTAATTGTTTCTCAGCCACTTCATTCTCCACGTGGATATATTTTGTTTGACTTTCAACTCAATTCCAGGTGGCTTTTTTAATCCATATGTATACATATAAATATGCTTTTTAGATCCCAATTTCAGCCATGCAAATTCATATTTACTTCCTTAAATTATAACAATCCATGGACGAGGATCATAATAATAAGTCTAGTTCTACTAACAAGGAAGAACCAACTAGTGGAGAAGAAGTTAGATATAGAGGTGTACGACGGCGGCCGTGGGGCAAATTCGCGGCGGAGATACGTGACTCTGCGCGTCATGGAGCACGAGTTTGGCTAGGGACTTTTAACACGGCGGAAGAAGCCGCCAGAGCTTATGACCGAGCTGCTTATACAATGAGAGGTCATTTAGCTGTTCTTAACTTTCCTAATGAGTATCCTCTAGCAAGTGGCGCTTCTTCTAGTTCCTCTGCTCGTCCTTCGCCGCCTTCATCCTCTTTTACATCTTCTTCTTCTTCTTCTTCTTCATCATTGTCGTCGTCAATGCATAAACAAGTTTTCGAGTTTGAGTGCTTGGATGATAAGTTGCTGGAAGAGATGCTTGAGCAAGAAGAGCAGAAAAACAAGAAAAAGTAGGGAAAGAACTGTGACGGGAAATTATTCAATACACCGATTATCATTTTTTTAATGCATATGGTAATTTTATATGTACACTTGCATATATATTGCCAATAACTCATAATTAAAATGCATTTTGCTAGCAAATTAAAACCCATTATAATAAATGGTTTCTGCCTCTTTTCATGTAAGAAAATGAAGAGAAAGTTGAATGTTTTATGTTTAAATATTGCTACATATACGGTGAGAAGGTTGTGTACATGCATTATTATTACGTTGATATTAAATCAATGTTTTCTTCATTTTTCTGGTGAATGATGATATTCCCTCCAAAAAAAAATCGAAGTTCATAAACATATGTGCTTTTTCTAGAAACGCATATTACTGTCAAATCAAATCTCTATAAATAGTTTTTTGCCCTTCTTCCTGATGGGTTTTTACCTAACAGTTACATGTATATGTCTATATCTATATGTACATAATTAATTTTTTGTTGGCAGGTTCTTATTCCCTTTCATGCATGATGGTGAGCTTAGAATTCCACAAGCTGCAAAAAAAAAAGAGTTAGATTTAGGGTATGTAAGTGAAAGAACTATCAACAGAACAAACTGAAAAACGAACTATTATAGGCATTCAAGTAACTATAACTCTCTTAAAGGATAATGCACAGTCTTAGTTTGTTTTGAATTTATAAATATTAATTTTGTGGTTTTTCTATATTTAATTAATCAGAAGACTGAGAAGTTATAATTATTTGTTGTTCTCACTTGCTTTTTTTCTTTTTGTTAAGTAATTCCAATGACAAGCAACAACAATAATATATAATTAAATGTATAAAACAAAATCCATGTAACTCAATTTTTTTTTGTTTGGAATTATTATCAGAGTTTATACAAATAAAATTTGGTAGGCCTTGTAGAATTGGATTTGACATGTATAATTAGCTCCATTTTATTCCTTTTTTTTTTCTCAATGTTATATGAACTTTAATGTAATATATTTGGTATACTTATGTTTCGTAGTTTTATCTCTGCCTTACTTGGATTCTGATTTTTTCTTCCATCTTTATTAATGAAATATTTATCTTTTTAGCTCATAAAAAAATGTTCAGAGGGTACCGAAATTAGAAAACTCGACTATACTAAAAACATAAATATACCAAATAAGAGGCGACTTGTGAACAACACGGAAGAGCCAAATACAAAGCAACACTAGTCTTTGAGAAATTTCCAAGAAAACTTGCCAACATGATTTGAATGCTGCAGTCAGAATTGCAAACTGGAAGCAAAATTGGTCGGCGATGTACGCGTATCATCAAATAATAGTTAGTAATATTGGAGGATATATAGACAATTTTAAATAGTTGAACTTGAGAAATTAGAATTACGTCTACATTGATTTACGCATCTAAATGAGTTAATTTATAGTGTGGAGTAAATGGTGATTAGGCCAGCTTGTGGGAGAGGTTGTAGTAAAGATGACGAGAAAGAGAAAGAGAGGGAAAGCAGTAACTTATAAAAATATCGCACGTTGTAAGGCGAGCAACATTTGCAGTTTTCAAGACAGGAGCTATTCCATCTCTCCCAAAACATAATTTCTATTTTATTATTTATTTATTTATATATTTTTATTTTCATCACAGATATCTTCATTTTCATCTGTTTAACGATTTAGATGTAAATCTAATTATACTTCGGACATAATTTACAGGTTAAGACTCTTTATTTCTTCTCAAAAAAGTATTTAGTGGCATTTGAATTCATATCTTCACCCATTTACATATTCATACTTAATAAACTGATGTACATTATCATTTATTTTTTTAGTGGTCCTAAAGTATCCAAATTTCTTATCCATTATGTTCAACTTGAAACTCTTAATTTTTTTTTTATGAACAGATTTCTTGACCAATGATATCTACAAGGGATTTGTAAATATTAGAGATCTTCCTTCGGGGAAAAGTTACATTGGTACTGGATCAGTGATTTGAGCCAAACAATCATTATTCACCTGATTTTTTTTGAGAATTTAATACAATCAATAATATCATTTTTACATATTTTTTTTTTCGTTTTCAATTGCTATACTTTTAAGAAATTGGCACGTAATTTTCATTGTGCTAGAATTTCCAGCCCATCTTAATTAAGATTGGCATCTCTAGTATACTAATTTGATATTTCTTCATTTTTTTTCCTTTTTTCCCATGCGATTTGCTAGAAAGACTACATAACCATGAAGAAGAATCAGAATAATATTGTAGAAACAAAATTCCAATTTGATTCCATATATAGAATCTTCTCCACAATTTCTTTTTTGTAGGCCATATATTTATGAGTACAATTCGAATCAATAAAGTCAATATATGAGCATTTAATTATTCCTATATATTACTATTCTAGAAAAAGATGTTTTTGTTCCTTGACACTCACGGCCATTGGTATTTTTGGTTGAAAGTTGATCAAACAACAAGTGAAATTTGCTTTATTCAGATGCTGCTTTAATTCATCACCGTCACTTGTCTGACTCTTTGAAATATATTTTTCTTTCTTACACCTAAAACAAATTAAAATACTAACATAGATTTTGTTCAAAAGTGATTGTGAGTTTCTAATAACTACTTCCCTTATATATATATATATATATATATATATATATGTATGTATGTATGTATGTATGTTTGTATGTATTGTATAAATAATCTTTTCATAGTCGAGTTTGGTAGAATCATTAACTATTAATCCATAATATCCAGTAATTAATTACATTACGCAAATGAGTTTAGAGAAAAATTAAGTAAATTTATTCTATACTGAGATTGCATACTTTAATTTGTAAAGTAAATTATACAGGCTGAATTGTCTGCATCTTATCAATCTGACGTAATTTAAACTTAACTTGTAAACATGTTATTTTAAAAATGAAAAAAAAATCAAATGCACCCTTTTATTGCAGGCATCTCCGTGCGATCGAGCAAAAAATTGCATTTTCTTTGCAATGATGAATGATCTTTTATCTCCTTGGAAAATAAAGAAAAATATTTAGAATAAGTTTTGATGGACATTGGTAGCAAATTTATGATTCTACATTGTAATTCATACCACGCAAGACTGTCCTCATGCTAGAATTGTCTGGAATAGCTCAGTTCCCGTGGAAGCCAGGCTTAGATTCTTCTCCATGAATCTTTTTTATTGGATTATGGTTAATTTACTTAACTTGTTTCATTTGCAAGTGGAACATGACTGGAAGGTTCTTTTTGGTATCACGGCTTGGTTTCTTTGGCGGTGAAGAAATGAAGATATTTTCAACCCATCTATAGGCAGGCGAGGAAACAAAATTCGAGGTCACTACAGCGTGGAAATTTGAATTAGGAATCAACAAGAATCCAGCAAACTATGAAGAAACAGCGATCTCAAGGGCTCCTCCTTCATATGGCTCTGAACAAAATGTTAGTGGTAGCACACCAAAATTGAAAAATAAAAATGAAAAAAAAGAAAGTCAAAAATGCAAGGTGCCTAATAAGGAAAAAATTATCAAAAATGTGAGATGAAAATAGGAGGTGTCTAATTTAGCGTAATTTCACCTAATTTAGTTTGACAATTTATTTGCATTTAAAGCCTATAAATAGGCTCATTCTCTCCATTTGTAAACACACCAAGCAAACACAAAATATAGCTTAAGGAGAGCTATAGGTTAAACACCAAGTAATTTATATTAGGAATTGCAGAATTAATCTCTTGGAGTTTCTTGGAGTATAAATATTTGGGAGTTGTTTTGTGGGTGTCGATTAGAAAAATATTTTGTAATTTGTGGTTGTAACAATTTGTCGCATAGTAAATATTTTTCTTGGTTGTCGTTAGACAACGACAGTGGTTTTTCCCCATTCGGGAGTTTTCCACGTTAAATCATTGTGTTTTATTCTTTTTAATTTCACAGTTATTATTTTATTTTCTCATTTGTTCCTGCTTGAATACGGTCTGAAGGGCGAAAAAATAGCGATTTTTCCAACAAGTGGTATCAGAGCTTAGGTGTTATAATTTTTGTCAAAAATCTTAGTATGCTCTGTGGTTGCAGCTTGGTCTGATCTTCCACATCAGAAAAGATTTTTGTTAAAATTTATTTTTGTTTTTAAGCTGGTGGAGTTGTTTTGCTTTGGTGTGCTTGGGTATTGGTGGTGAGATAAATAATTACATGTCGAGGTAAATTCTGTCAAACGACACGAATTTAGTCTAAGGCAAGTGGATTTTAAGTGAGACCATTGTGACTCCTCCTCTTACCTGGGAATTTACCTGGTGTAATATTTATTTCTGGTCCTTTATTAAGCACAAAGTAAACATGTCGGCAATGAGATGCGAGATTGGGAAATTTGATGAGAGAATGAATTTTGCACTGTGGCAAGTGCAAGTTAAAGACGTGTTGATACAGTCTAGACTACATAAGGTTTTGCAGGGTAAACCAGTCAGCGGAAGAAATTCAGGAAAAGGCGGTGGTAGTGGAGACTCAGAAAAATCCAAGATTAGTGACGAAGAATGGGAGGAGCTGGATATCAATGCGGCAAGTCAAATTCGCATGTGTCTAGCAAAAAATGTTCTTGCTAATGTACTTGGATTGTCCACGACAAAGGAGCTGTGGGAGAAACTGGAAGAATTGTATCAGGGGAAAAATATATCCAACAGGTTATATTTGAAGGAGCAATTTCATACGTTGAAAATGGCGGAAGGTACAAAGCTGTCCGATCACCTGAGTGTCCTTAACGGTATCATCTCTGAATTGGAAACTCTTGGAGTGAAAACCGAAGATGAAGATAAAGCTCTCCGGCTCATCCTGTCACTTCCTTCAACATATGAGCACATGAAGCCTGTTCTGAAATATGGTAGTAAGGAAGTGGTGTACGCGGATGTGGTTAGTAAGCTCATTACTGAGGAGAGAAGACTGAATGAAATGGAAAATAAATCTTATGAGAATTCAGCTTTATCTGTCGGTATCAAGAAAAAGAATAAAGGCTCCGGAAAGAGAAAGGTTGTCTGCTGGGGGTGTGGTCAAACTGGACACGTGAGGAAGGATTGCCTGAACGGTGGAGCTGATTCGGCTAGAAGCTCTAACGTTATTGCTGCCAATGTGATCTCCTGTGGCGAAAGAGATGATGAGTTTTCTCTGTAGTTGAGAGAAGTGTGTCCTCATGGCATAATTGCTACCTGTTGAGATGCCATGGAAGAGGACAGATTATTGGTAGCTGGTCCACAGAAATGCGTGCGACATTGGTTGACAGTTGATGCAAAGCATGTGGTGAAAAAATGATGTCAATGGCTAATGAACTCTCGGAAAAGTCAACAGGAGGGTTGCACCATAAACTATTAGTGGGATTCGACATGGCCGATGGAAAATTCTTGGAGTTGGCGAAATAATTCCAAGTGGCGATACTCTTTTATGGTGGAGTATGTTAATTCTTGAAGTTAAGAATTATGATTGTCGGTAACAGACAATGTTGTGTTTTTATTTTTCAAAGTGGAGATTGTTGGTGGTAGCACACCAAATTTTAAAAATAAAAATGAAAAAAAAAAGAAAGTCAAAAATGCAAGGTCCCTAACAAGGAAGAAATTGTAAAAAATGTGAGGTGAAAATGGGAGGTGCCTAATTTAGCCTAATTTCACCTAATTTAGTTTGACAATTTATTTGCATTTGAAGCTTATAAATAGGCTCATTCTCTCCATTTGTAAATACACCAAGCAAACACAAAATATAGCTTAAGGAGAGCTATAGGTTAAACACCAAGTAGTTTATATTAGGAATTGCAGAATTAATCTCTTGGAGTTTCTTGGAGTATAAATATTTGGGGGTTGTTTTGTGGGTGTCGGTTAGAAAAATATTTTGTAATTTGTGGTTGTAACAATTTGCCGCATAGTAAATATTTTTCTTGGTTGTCGTTAGACAACGACCGTGGTTTTTCCCCATTCGGGAGTTTTTCACGTTAAATCATTGTATTTTATTCTCTTTAATTTCATAGTCATTATTTTATTTTCTCATTTGTTCCTACTTGAATAAGGTCCGAAGGACGAAAAAATAGCGATATTCCCAACACAAAAAGCAGTGGTCAAGCCTATGCCGCAGGTCTTATCAGAGATTGGTGCGGAAAATAGTGTGGTGGCTTTGTTATGAATTTAGGCATTTGCTCCATCACACGAGCTGAGCTATGAGGCATCTTGCAAGAATTACGGATCGCTTGGGATATGGGGATAACGAGAGCAATAGTTGAGAATGATAGTTTATGTGCTTGCGGTATGATCGTCAATGATGATGGGCTGAATAAGCTCATTCAGGGTTGGTATAGCAAAAATTCGAGCAATGCTTTCAAAAGAGTGGCAGATGAAAATTGTTCATGTTTTCAGAGAAGCCAATTTTATGGCGTATGCATTAGCTAAAGAAGCTCAGTCATCTCCTATGGGTCTTGACCGGATTCGGTATCCTTCTCCAGAATTCAAGCAATGGTTGTATAATGATCTTTATGGAGTTGCTTATTGGGACCAAGTAGCTGTCTTGACTGCCTGAGTTTGTTTTCTTCCCATTTTAACCCAAAAAAAATGATTCCATTCCAGCTGCATAATCTGGGTTTAATTCTTCATAAATAAAAGGTTTTTCAAATGTTCACTAGTTTAAAAAAAAATCGGATATGTTGTATCAGAATTCAATCCAATCTCTTGTAAAACAAGAAATAATGCATGCAGCTATAAACATATATCTGCGAAATATTAGAAACAAGCCTAATTTGAATTACTTCATATAAATTCCAAAATCCATATACAAGAATTAGTTGAAAAATCATGAAGCCGTAAACATATAAAATATATCATTAATCAAGCAAATTCCATAAATTGCCTGCAACAATCTTATTAATTTATCTTTAGATATCTATAAATGCTTTAAAAACTAATTGAAAAGTACTCAATTTAATCTTGTTGTCTTCTCGTCTTCTTCTCCTCTTCTCATTCAAGAAGCTCTTCCAGCACCTCGTCATCCAAATACTCAAACTCGAAAACTTGCTTCTCTTGTTCACTCGACGAACTTCTTCTCTCCAATGAATTTCGATTTGCGCCAATATTAGCAGTATTACTACTACCCCTAGACGATGAAGACGACGAAGAAAGTGAAGAAAATGAGGGAGGAGGACGAGAAGAAGATCCAGTTACTTGAGAATGATAATCATTGGGAAAATTAAGGATTGCAGAATGACTTCTGAAACTAAATGCAGCTCTATCATAAGCACGAGACGCCTCCACTACAGTGTCGAATGTTCCTAGCCATATCCTCGCCCCTTGCCATGACGGATCTCGAATTTCGGCTGCAAATTTCCCCCACGGTCTTTTTCTTACGCCCCGGTAATGCACTTGTTCTCCTTCTTTTTCCTCCTTCTTCTTCCCTCTGCTAGGGCCTTCCATAAGCTTCAGAGTAATAGTGTCTTTATATTTTGCTTGCTCTTAATTAATCAATTAGCGTATGTATCCTTATTAAAAGTTAGTGATTCGCTAATCTTGTTATAATTGGTAGGTACACGCAAATTTAGATTGTGAATCTAATTAATTCTTAGGTTTATAGAATTTTAGTTAATTACATTGCTAATAAATATGGATTCTAAACTAGTAACATGAAACTCAATTTCTAGGAAGATTCTTTGTAGTATAATAAGAATTCGATTGTTCTACCATATATATATATTATAATTCTAATTTTGGTATCTAGGGTAAATATTTTATATTAATGCAACGTTGATTTGGCCTTATTGTATTTTGATTTGAGAATATATGTACATGCACAAGTAACAGTTTATGTCACTAGCAAATGTGAAAGCTTACTTCATGATTCAGAAAGTAAAGTAAAGTCTCTTTCCTTTAATTGCAATTTAACAAATTTATATATGTATAATAATTTATTTTAGAAATTCTTCATGATATATCAAATCAAACTTCAAGATTAAGTTTATATCAAGTAATTTTATTTTTTTTATATGATTATATTTTAAATTTTAATTAAAATTAAAAAAAAATAGAGTCAATTCTTCTCTGCATATTAACATATATGGTAAACCGTAGTTACTTCTCAATTTCGTTTTTAACTTCGCTATAACGTTTTCATTCTCTCTCCTATAGAATTTGGTACTGTTGTTTTCCAACCGATTTCGGCGAATGCCCTAGCTCCTTCTTTTTTCTTAAATGCTATATTTTTTTCCTCTTTTTTAATAAGATAATTGGCTTGTTTTTAGATCTACCAAAGAAAAGAGTCATTCATTTTGCTCTTTATCTACTCGATAGATAGACGTTTTTGTGCAGATATGATCCTTTTGGCACTTCAAATTAAATCTTCAATTCTCAAAAGTTCTTCTTTTGCCACAGGTTATATATCAAAGTGCAGAAGTCTCTCAATCCACCCTCCTCTCTGAAATTTGTTCGAGAGCACATTTCCCTTTGTTCAAGTTTGAGGAAGAAATTCAGTCATTACCGCATGCAATACCTTCACTTTGGCTTGGCTTCTTTGAAGATTCTGTTTCGCTTTCTCACTTACCCCTAATAGGATGCTTGTTCCTTATCTTCCCTCATTAGCTTTATAATGTAAGGATGTTTGGGTATTTGTGACGATAATATGTTTATCATTCTATGATTTTTTAGATGTTTATATTCAAGTAGACTCAAGGTTTTGCTTCTTGTTGTTGATTTTGGGTACCCTCTGTTCTTTTTATGGCCTTCGATTCAGGGATTGCTCTTTGTTTCTTTTTCATCCGAGGAGAAGGTTGCATTTCTTCGGCTTATGTTGTTTCTTGTAGATCTAAGTTGATCTTTTATGTTTACTTAATGAATTTCTCTTTATATATCTTGATAAAAAAAATTTTGGATTTTGAATCCTCACATGTTTATATATAACTAAACATCATATTATTTTGTTCAATTTTAGTCCTTAATTAATAATAAACAGAATCATGGAGATTCAAAAACAAGATAATAATAATAATAATAGTAATAATAATAATAATAATAATAATAGAACGCTCCATTTATGAAGTGGCAGAATTTGAATAAAGGTATAAAATATTAAAGTATGTTTCTAATTAGATATAGATTCCTAATATGACATAGATTTGTATACAGCGTCTTTTATTTGGTGAATAAATTGTGTTTACTATGGGAGTTGTGATGTATATATATATATCTAATATCTCGATACTTTTTTCGAATTATAAATTGGAATATCTTTCAAGAGTTCGATGATTTGGATCAAAATACAGTATCTTTACATTGGCATGAGGTGAGAGAAAATATAATGGAGCATAAAATCATTTACAAAAAAAAATAAAAATAAAAAGAAATCAAATCACATGTAATTTGATTGATTTTTCATTTTAAAAGAAGTGGAGAATAAAGAATTTTAAATATAAATCTTTCATTCCCCATTGTAGTGATAATTTTTTGATATTTTTAAGTTAAGTTTTTGATATTTAATAAGTGAGATTTATTTTCATTGTAAAATTATTTTTTATTAGTAAAATCACAAATTTCTATTTATAAAAGCAAAAAATAACTTGGTACTTTATGAAACATAAAAAAATAAAAAAGTTTACAAAAAATTTAAAAAGTTTTTGAATTTATTAGAATTTAGTTTATAAATTTACTAAATTTGTGTAATTTATTATGAGTTTATTATAATTTTGTAAGTTTATTATAATTTTACTATAAATTTTTATATATTTTTATAAAATGATTAAAATATTTTTAGTTAAATAAGAAATTTTTTTATAAAATTTAATGAACGGTATATATATATATATATAAGGAGGATAGGCAATCTAAATAAAGCCAAATGTTATAAAAAGAAAATGTATTCTAGAAGAGAGAAACATAGTTTTATTAAAAAATTATAATTTTTAAAATTTTATGGATTTATCTCATATTTTTTAATTTTAAAATTGAATAACGAGTAATGTTTAACGAACAAACAATTTTTAAATTGAATCAATTAAAAAAATCTACTAACTAGCAATTTTTTAAAATTGAATCAAATTTATTATTATTCATATAAAGAAATTTTTTCTAATTTAATTTAAGACATTATTAAATATATTTTTTAATTATATCTAATATCTATACAAATATATAAAAAGAATAGTAGTCAATCATAAAACAAAAGCAAGTATAAAGAGCCAAAATTAATATATTTTTTATTTATTTAGACAATATAATGAATTTTTGGGTTATCATTAATTAATATGAAAAGAGATTTACTTTTTATTACATTGATCAAATGTAAATGCATATTAAAAGACTTTAAAATTTTAATTTAACTTTATGTGTAAATTTAAAATAAAAATTATATTTCTTTCTTCTAAATCCTAAAAATATAAATAAATAGCTAAAAAAATTATAAACATCCATTAGGAGAGAAAAAAATACTTTGTTTTACGGATATATAGAGAGAAAATATTAAAAAAAATTCATAATCTATGTACATTAATTAAATATGAATTTTTTAATAAATTAAAAGATAATCATGTTTGTAACTACAAAAAAAATAAATTTTAAATAAAAATATACTTGAAAATATATTTTTGACAATTCTTTTATATTTCTACACTCGTGAAAATTCATAAAAGTATATTAAAAAAAGTGCCAAATAGAATGTGAAACCTCTGGTTTTTAGGAAATTTAGAGACCAAGGGTAAAATGGTAATTTTACACTCTTTATATATTCAAGGGCATTTTAAATCGTTTGGTACTTATTTTTATATTGGGGTTGACGAGACAGTCGTTTTAAGTATAATATTATATTTTTAGCTTTGGGGGTATTTTGGTCATTTCGGAGGTCGAAAAATTTTTGAGATTAATTTTGAAACTTATATTGTCATTTTCATGACCAAGACGTCATTACGGTCGTTTTGACTATAATATTGCTTGGGTTTTATTTTAAGTATTTTTTCGAGTAATTAATAATTAATTAATAAATTAAATTAAATATAATAAATTAATTTAAGGGTATATTGGTAATTTACCAACCTAAATTACTATAAATATGGGTGTTAGGGCACCCAATTAGATGCCTAAGAGCCTTGTGCCGACAAAGAGAGAAAAGAGGGAGAAAAAAATTAATTTTGGGTCAAAATAGAGCAGCTGTCGTTTCGGTCAGTGGGCACGCGGTAGGTGGTGTCGTTCGGCGTACGGAGCGTGTCGTTCAGCGGGGCAGCGTGATCTGAAGCTTGTCGTTTGGGCTTCTCAATTCTGCCAGTTTTGATATTTTGAGGTTTTCTTCAATTTCTTTCGATTTCTTCCAACTTCATGGCATGATTTCTGTTATTTGGTGTTAGTATAACATATAGGATGTTTAAAAATAAAATTTTAAGGTTAATTTCGATTTTTAATAAAATTAAATAGGTTAAATTGTTTAAGGGTGTTATTAGTGTTATTGAGTTTGGATTTAAGATTAATGAAAATAGGCTTATGATTTGTAACCAAATTTGATTTGAATCTGTTATAGGGATGTTAAACTTGATCTAGAAATTTATTTTGGAATTTTTATGTTTGATTTATATTTTTAATTCATTAATAAAATGAAAATTTATTACTGTTTGTGATTGCTGATATTTCAGTAGATTTGTCGAATTTTTAAAAATTATTGATAAATGATTTAGGTCTGAATTTTTGATATGTTTTAGGATATGATGTTAGGTGTTTATAAAAAATATTTTGAGGTTTGGTTCAAATGTTTGTGTTTCGAAATAAATTTATTTCTCAACTGCTGCCAGTATGGTAACTGGTTGTATAAAACTGTATATAAAATTAATTTGAGGGACCTATATGTTTACAAAAAATTCTAAAATTTTTATATGTTCTTTATGCTGGAGTTATTTGTATGGGAAAAATAATTGGGGATTTTTACTGTAACTGTAAGGGGACGGAATTGGTGTATTTTCGGCAAACTGTCTGTTGGGTTCCAAGCTGGAACTAAAATATCACAAAGTATTTTTGAGGGACTAAACCAATTCCGATTGCTATGAAATTTTGCAAGGCATGCATTTGTATATTGGAGGACCTTCTGGAATTTTTCCAAAATTTTTAAGCATTAAAATTATTTTCTGTGAATTTTTGAAATCAATCACTATGTTAGTAAATTTTTTTTAGTTTTAGTTGAAAATGTGATTTTTGGATTTCGAGAGGAGTTTTATGCAAAAATGTTTAATGTTTGGATTAAATAAGTAAATTTTGATATTCTGAAAGTTAGAACCTTGGTTTATTTAATAGACTTTTGAAAATTGAGTTAGGATAGATTTAATTGCCAAGTTAAACTATGGTCTTAGTTTGAGCCGATTTGACTCAATATAAAATTTGATTTTTGTAAATTGATGGATTATAGGTCAAATTGTATCTTTAATTTAATTTAGATGCTCTAATGATCGCTGAGATGAAATTACTTAGAAATATGTACTAGAGGTATTTTTCATTATTTGACTATATGTTTGATGTTTCGGCATTCACGACATGCATGACATTCATCATATTAGACATATTAGTGATATTGATATTGGGCCATGTAAACATTTTCTTAGGCGATAACAAAACCGGTGCTCAAAATCAGTAGGTTGGTGAGGGTGTCTGGATTTCTCCGCAAACCAGGTAAGTTTCATGGGTGTACGCGATTACTTGTGATGTGCTACTTGCTAACCAAATACTATATATATATTATAGTCCTTCTCAATATATATTTATTCCTTTCAATTTCGCTAAACTATTCTTTCTACCCAAGCTTTGCATGTGAATAGAAGACAGAGAAATGTATGTGTTTAATTTATTAATTGTTTTAAATGAACTTGAAAATCTTTGTGTATTGTGATGGTGTGTCATATGGGGACGGAGGTTATTGATTGATATTGTTCATTGACTATTGCTATTGATTGTTCATCGAGGCTATAAGCCTGATTGCTCATTGGGGCTATAAGCTTGATTGTACATTGATATTGATTGAAGGAGGAGGTATTATGATATTGATAGACCCTGACACATCATCTTGTGTGAATTGATTGTGATTGAAGTTCTTGTTATATATATTGTTTATTGTTATAGAAAAGTTTCTCTGCCTCTCATGAGCTTATTGGGCGTCTATATAACGTTCACACCCCTATAGACTGATTTTGCAGGTTCAGAGTGTTTGCTAGCATACGTCGTTATTTCTCCGCAGTCGTTTCTTTGAATTTCTTGTCATCAATCTTGGTTAGACATTATTTCGTTTCTAAATAGAGACTTCTGAAATAAAATATGGGCGGACCGAGTCCGAACCCTTTGCTTGTAATAAGAGTGGAATATTTCCTCTCGTTTGTGATTGCATTTAAGAGTGGGACATTTAGATATTTTGCATTATCACTAGAACATTTGAAACATGACATTGAGTGTATTGAACTTATAAAAGGATTATGTATTGTGTTAATTAGTAAGTATTCAGGCTTGTATTATTGTGCTTAGGTACAGCTATATGTCGGTCACGGCTTTCCAGTTGGGTGGTGACATAGAAATATTCTTACACTTTAAAAAAATAAATAAAAATAATATATATATATATATATATATATATATATATATATATATATATATAAAGAGTAGTGATTTTTGAATGTAAGACAAGTGTAAGACGTTAAAAGCAGTTATTTGGTGTATTCTAGAAGAGAGAATTATAATTTATTGAGACAAGCATATATTAATTAAATATAAATACTTTTTCATAAATTAAGAAATAATGATGTTGTATTAAAAAAAATTAAATTTTAAATTTCAAATAAAAATATTTTTGAAAAATATACTTTGGGCCACTTTTTTTTTTAAATATAGATTCCACACTTATGAAACTATTAAAAGCTTAAAGAAAGTATCAAATAGAAAAGTTTTTATACTTAAAAATTAAAACAAAAACTGCTAAATGAAATAAAATATTATTACTTTTAATAAGAAAAATTAATAACTAATAATTAATGTATAATTATAGCAATACAATTACAGGAGATATTAATAAAGATATAACAAATAAAATAATCAGTGATATAATACTAAAAATTGTTTCTTCATTTACTTTATCATCAAATTATTCAATAGTAAAGTGATAGAATTAAAATTGATTAACAGATTAATTAATATTTTATTAATTTTAATATAATATTAAAAGACAAATAAAAGTTGTTTCAACTGCTGTACATATAGAATATATCAAGTTTGGTCCTCTTATTATCAAATAAAAATTTATAAAAAATAACTTAAAAAGAGAAAAATATGAAAAATATTGCACTAGTAAAAAATGTATAAAATACTGCATGAATAAAAAATTTTATAAAAAAATATCTATGGTATATTTTTATATATGTTGAGTATAAAATATGGACCTCTTATTATCAAATAAAAATAGTACTTTTAGTAAATTTAAAAGTATAAAATTGTAAGAAAAATTAAGGATGATATAAATAAAATTTTGAAGAAAAAATAATATTTCATGGGATTAATACATTTGTACTTCTTATACTCCTAAATCTAATTTGAAGTTGTCTTCTCATAAAATAGCTACTATAAAGGAAGCATTGCTCTTCTAAACATCCAAGTCCCTTGGTTCCACTCAAATTTTGAATCCTATTATTACTCATTTTAAGTCCATTCTTAATAGCAGTTTATCTTCTATTCAACACACTTTAAGAGAAGGAAATCAAGCGGTCTACTATTTTACTTTTTACAATAGATAAAATTATGTATCTCAAACTCAAAATAAATTGTAAAAAATATTTCAAAAACCTCAATAAGTATTCCTTATCGTTTCTATGATTATTTTAATTTTTAAAACTTTAACGAAATTTTAGAGATAATTTGAGAAAATATTTTAGCGGGATTTGGTTCCAAGTTTGGAATTAGAATTGAAATCTTAATAATTTTTTTATTCTATTTATTTTGAAGTTAGAATTTGATTTCCTTTAAAGATATTTGGATTACAAAAGTATTAAAATCAGAATTAATCAATTTAAGTGCTTTTATATAAACAAACCAAACATTGTACAAAATGTCATAATAAATAATTAAAATTCATCGTCTTTTAATTCATTTAAGTTGCGATAAAAAAAAATCAAAATAGTTTAATTATATAAAAAATAAATTTATTTTGTTTCAAAAATAAGAAATATTATAATTAGAAATTTCAAAAAATATATTTATTATATTTTATTTTAAAAATGAAATTTAATTTTGTTAAGAAAAATAAATTATTTACTTAAAAATTTAGAAATACTGTAATTAGAAAAAATATTAAATTAATTATATTTTGATTAAAAAATCTAATTTAATTTTATTTAAAAAATTTAGAGATATTTACAATAAGAAAAATCAAATTATTATATTTATTTTATTCTAAAAGATAAAAAAATAGATTTTCATTCAATTATTTTAAAAATATGTTTTTTTTAATTTTTATTTCAATCAAAAAATTAAACTTGATTAACATGAAAGTGGTAAAAAATTACTAATTTTTTTTGGGCAGTGAGATTCTTATTATAAATATGATAACGGGCTGGACAGAGTTGGGACAATCCCTATTCTCATTCCTATTTTGGCAAGGAATCCTCATGCCATAAATGGGGCCAAATTTGCCCCCACCCCCATCCCCATGAGAACTCTGTCTCCGTCGGTTATGGTCTTTTATTTTTTTAAAAAAAATTAAAATTTAATACTATAAAAAAATTAATAATCTATAATAATTATACACTATAATAACATACTAATTCAATAATTATATATAATAAAATTTTAAAAATATATAATAAGATAAAATATATCAATTTAAATTTATTTCACATATATAAATAACTAAAACACACACACACATATATATATATATATATCATATTTCTATGGGTGCAGGGAATATTTTTTGTCCTCGTCTTACCCCAATCAACGAGGATAAATTCTTCTTTATCCTCACTTTCATGAAAGAAGATGACTGAAAATCTCTATTCCATTTGAAATAAATTCTGTTGGAGAATGAGAATTTTCTGCCCCATTGCCAATCATATCTTATTACCTCACTTAATAATAATAACACTATAATCATATCTTTATCCAACCAAATAATAACAATGAAAATAATTCATTTATTCTTATTTCCACTTTCATCCAAATGTCTTCTTAAGGTCACAAATAAAATAAAATACAATAAAACCCTAATGCTTTATTTTAATCAATGAAATTCTATTCATTGTCGTTGTTTTAAAATAAATTTAACGATTAATTTCATCAATTATAATAGTTTTTTTTTATTTTATTTAAAGAATTTTGATACTAAATTATTGTAATCAAACACTATAATATCATAATTATGATTATGTTATGATTAGGTTATGATAAATATAAGATTATATTTTATAGGGTAAATTATTATTTTATTTCTGAAATTTCACTTAATTAATATTTTTAAGAAATTAATTAATTTATTTATTTAATTAATTATTTAGTAATAAAGTAATCAAACTAAAATTGAGTAATAGTTTAATTAATTTTTAAAAAAGGTGTATTATTTTATTAAGTTAAATTTTATAAAAATAATAATTTATAATGATAATCAAAAAAATTATTCATATTAAGCTATAACTATAATATATAAAGAAAATTTTTACAATTTAATTGGAGATATTATTAAATATATTTTTAATAAATTATTATGTATTATTAGTTATTTTGTATTATATTATATTTTAATTAATTTAAAATTAATTAAGAGATAATTTTATAAAAATATATTAATATATAATTTTATTTTTATAATTATTAGTTTTTTTTAATATTATCTCACACATGGCTCGAATTTTAATATTAGTTTATTCAATAAAAAATTGTAATAGCTATAATTTGTTTTAATGGAAAAGCTTAGCCCAACTGCAAGGAAACCTGGCCTGATTTCTGTTTTGCCATGTAGTGAAAATATTGAGTTGCTGAATTAGGGCCCAACCTAAAAATTGAATTCAAATGCTTCAAAGCAGAAATTTTACTTTCGTCTGTTTATATAAAGGGTTTTCTTTAGAAATAATAAAAAATATTTTCAAAAATATTATTTTTTCTTTTTTTTAAAAAAAAATATTATATTTTTAATTTTCAATTTTAAAAATGCTCCTCTTTTAGATAGACGTATATATCTAGTTTATATTTAATATATTAAATATTTACTCTATTTTTAGATATATATATATATCTAATTTTAATATATTAAAAATATAAAAAAGTATAAAATATTTATAAAAAAATTTAATAAAATGAGACATAACATAATTTTTCCTAATATAAATAAACTCAACACAAAATATAGGGCCACTTGGGACCCAAAAGCTAAAGTAAGCATTGATCGAATATTTGAATTGTAGGACTCTCTGCCAAATTTGGCTTTTTATGACACTCTTTGTTTGAAAATAGAATAACAAAAACAAAATTTGATTCTTTGTGACCAAAGTCATTGGTCAAATGTCAAAACAGATTCAATTTATATTTCTTTTGCCATTTAAATTTTGGCATGATTTATTGTTGAAATTCTTCCCATTAACGGACCAACATACACTTATTTAATAAGTTTCGTAACCACCAAGTTATAATTTAATGATGAAAATATATATTACTTATTTTGAGTTAGAATCGTAATTATCTTTTCTACCTTATATATAATTAATAAAGAAATAGTTAGAAAGTTTCACTTATCAAATTATGACATATGGCCTTTACGTATGAGGTGTGATTTAATTCGTCATTTAGTTTTGCCTGTTTTTCTTAATTGTAAATATAATTAATGTATTTCAAATTCAAATTTTCACCATTTTAAAAATAATTTTGACCAATCATTTTAAATATTATTGCAATATTGTTAAATCAAATGACTATTGATACTAAAAATATAATTTTAAGATTATAAGAGTTAAAAATTCGAATCATGACAAACATATAAATTATTTATATTAATAATAATTGATTAATTTTACTCTTTTAGTATTGTGTGTATTGATATTGATATTTTATTTTTAAAATCTAATAAATATGTATCTTTTAAGAAAAAATAATGATATAATTAGTTTGATGAGAAAAATTAAATACTAAGTTAAAATTTAGATGTAAATTAACCGAATTCTTGTATTTATGCATACATATAAATATATTGTATTTTTGTGAAGGTTTAACTAGATTTACTCTCTGTACTTTGAGTTTCATGTATGTTATTGTCTAATTTATAATCTAAAAGGGGGTATTAGATTAAGATTTTAATGGATTTTAAAAATTTAATGGTATTTAATTTAAATTTATTTAGAATTTTATAAAATATGATAGTATTCAATAATGACTTTTAAAAATCTATTAAAATCTAATAGTATTCAAAAAATTATTGATTTTGATATATTTTATAACTATTTAAATTTTATTGGATTTTAGCATGTTAGATATAATTAAAATACTATTTCATAAATTCATGCTTCATCCTAAAGATTTCACAAACCCAATATCCATTTTAAATTTTTTACACTTATATATCTCTTACAAAAATTTATTTATTTTAATATAAAATATCTCGTAATATATACCATACAACATTTTATAATACTTACTAAATTTTATTCAAATAAAACATCACTTTTAAGTCATTAAACTTTTATTAATAAATATTTATCTCATCACAAAAAATATAAATTTTGAGAAATTCTATAACCTTAATTATGAAGATTTTTTTAAATAATCTTTTATAAATTGAATTTTTTATTCTCAAGTTCTCATATTATATAGTTTGAAAATCCATGAAAATCTTTTATAAGTTGTATTTTTTATTCTCAACCATAATATATGTAAGTTGAACATATTTGAAATACTTTTTAATTATAGAAAATCTTTTTTATCTTATTTTAAAGTGTATTAAGTTATAATAGTATCGGATAATATTGAATTTTTAAAATATAAATGAAAATATATCAATTTAAAAAAATAGTTGTATATATATGCATATTGGGTGATATACTTTGTAACACCTCTTATATAGTTTATACACTTAACTACATAGGTAATATCACTTAAGCACTCATACTTGACTATGAATATAATATATAATTACAACCAAAATGCTATAATATATTAATTCAATTATTAAAATTTCAAAAGTAATACCGTGATCATGCTTGTATTACATACATATATCTATTTAATTTACAAAAAACTCTTATTATTAACTTATATTGTAAACGTCATTATAATTTTTTTACCACCTTCAAATTTATACAACTGTCATAAAATTATAAAATATTGCTCTGTGAACCATATTCAATCAATCAATTCAAACATTAAAACTCACAGAAATTCAAATATTTACAAATTAAAATACATAAGCACATACCTCTTCAAAATTCTTCTTTTTATCTTTAATTACTTATTGACAATCTCACCTACTTTAGCTAATTCTCTTAAAAATTTGTAACAAAAGATAAATTTTCTTTGATTCTTGATTAATTTGATGAAAGGAAGAAGAACGTAGAGAAGATGGTGATGGCGGTGGTGGTGGTGGATGGCGTGGATGATGGAGAAAGAAAAGAAGAGAAAAGAAAATTCTAAACTATATACACATATATATAATAAGTTTAATCTAGTGTGAACAATTTAATTGTAATTATGGTGCACCCTATTTCTTATCTTTTGATTCTAATTCTATTTTTAATCTCGTAAAATCATAAAAATATATTTTTTTCAGTAAATTTTAAAATTCACTATTTATATCATTTATCCAAATCACTTTTATCACTATCAATTATTAATATTAATTAAAAAGTTAACTGCTTAAAATTTTAAATATTACATACTTAATGAATTCTGAAATATTATTGAATTGTCATATTAGATAGTTTGAAAATAAATAATTTATTTAAATTTTAATTACAAATGAATGTTTATTAATTATGTATAAAAAATTCAGTTACATTTTTCAATGTTCTTTCACTGTAAGTAACGCGTGGGTTTTTTTATAATTTATTTTGCATATAATAATGAATAATGGAGATGATATAATACTTTAATATATTTATCTAATATTATTTTATATTTCAATTTATTTTTATCATTTTATAATTTTTTATCCTATAATGATAATATTAGAAAAATTTTATATCTATATATTTTAATTTATTTATGGAAAAATTTTATAATATTTATTCATTTGTCTAATATTATGAAAGTTATATTTATAGTATAATATTTCTAATAAAATATATTATATTTTTATCAAAATATTAATTATATAAAAAATTAGAATTTCATCAAAATCTAAATAAAAATTTAATAAACTCCGTTAAATTTCATATAAAATTCTAAAAGAATCTATAAAATTCTATTAAAATCTTTGAATTCCATTAAAATCATTAATTTTTTTAAAATCCATTAAAATCCTAATTTAATACACCCCTGAGAAACTATATAAAGTAGATTAAATTTAAGATAGTTACCATAGAGACAATGGCAAAGCTAAGTGATAGAGAAGCTAAGTGATAGAGAAGGGAGGCTTCTGTTTTGAAGAAAAAAATATTATATATATATTAAATTTTTTTCAATTGAATCTATTTATATATATATTTATTAAAATCTTAAGAATTTCTAACTTATTTTGCTTCAAAATATTAAATTACCCCTTTTTGTTAGCTTAATAAAATATGTGTTTCTTCTAAAAAATTGACAAAAAAAAATTAATACTCTCAAGATGCAAAATAATAATAATAAGAAGAAGAAGAAGAAGAAGAAGAAGAAGAAGAAGAAATTAAAGAAAGAGAAAAGCTTTTCACCTAAATTAATTTGAACTCATTTAATTTAGTAAGGAACTAAAAAGAAATTGAAAACATAATATTAAAATTTATATTTTTTTTAATTTTTTCTATTTGCTTTTGAATTTTATTTTATTATTTTTACTTTTACTTTTATTATTTCTTACGAAATCATATTCAAAATCCAATTTTAGTTCAAAAAAAAAATCAAAATTCAGTATTTTTTTTCTTTATTTTTTTTATATCATTACTTAAATTTATGAGTCTGTGTACACATATATATTAAGATTTTTTTACTAATTTATTTTTTAAAATGAAAATAATTTATTAATAGAATAACAAATTTACAAAATTGATTACAAGACAGCTAGCAATATAATAAAAATGGAGATGGATGATTAGGGGGCAAAATCAGTACTTTTAAGAGAAATTTTACCTTTTTTATTAAAGTTCTTGCTTCACCTCTGCATATAGAGATATACATATTATTAAAATAACATTTTATGCTCGCTCAAAAAAATTATTATATTTAGCAAATATTTATGGTTATGAGAATAGGCGTATATTTAATTTTAAATATAAGTGTAAATCCTAACACAATTTTTTTATATTTAATTTAAATATAAGTGTAAATCCTAACAAAAAAAATTTTCCTATTGCATTTGCATTTTATATAATCAATTGGTCAACTTGCATACCTTACTTGTTGCTTTTAACATTGTCGAAAAACCACAAATTTCTCACTTCAATTGATTACATATTAAAAGATTTTCAAATACTAGTGCTCATTTCTCTCTCCTCATCGGTTAAAAATTTCTTACTTTTTAAAACTATGTATATTATTAGCTACGATTAAGCTGTATATTTTCGATGTATAAGAATTACTTTCAACATAATAAAAGTAAAATGGATGACAGATTGTATACCGAGAATATATAAGTTATTTAAATGTTACATTATTTTTAAAAAAAAATACATTGTCCACCTTAAATTTTAATAGTGTGTTTAGTTGCACAAAATTTTTTAAAAAATTGACTATATAATCATATTTAACCAACAATATTATGTTTGTTTGAAAATTATTTATGTAAAATAAAATACTGAGCCCACTAAAATTTACTAACCAATTAGAAAAATATTTTATTTAAGAGGAGTAAGAAAAAATATTTAACTGATAAAGAAAATTAATGTATTCACATGTCAAAAGACAATCATACCATTACTTTAGGATATAATAAAATAAAAAAGAAATGTTATGAGGATAGTTTATGTATTTTTTAAATTTTTTCAATAAAATTATATTATAGTCAAATAAATTAACATTTTTGCAAATTTATTTTTTTAGTATTTTATTACACCTTCTAAATACGGTAATATATTCTTTCGCAGTAAAATATAATCTTCGTAATATATATATATATATATATATATATAATATTCTCAATAATTAAATTTTCAAATAATTTACCAAACACACTATAAAAATTTAAACAGGCAAAATTGATTTTTTTTTAACTCCAATAGTTTCCATAACAAAAAAATTAACATAAAATTTTGAATGGTTTTAAACTGGAGATACAAAATTTATCACTAAATTTATTTTTATAACTAAATAATCATCAAAATGAAAAAAAAAAGTTTTATTAAAAAAATTAAAAATTTAACAAAAGAAACACGGTAAGTTAAGAGAGTTCAAAATAGATTTTTCCTTTACTAAAATATAAAATCATCTGTCATTATTGGAACTATTTAATTCAATGGTATTGTGTTCTAGCAATTTCAAAAGAGCATTATGGCGTTTCATAGCTTAATTCAACATGCATTAATTTAATCTGAAAAAAAAAAAAGAAGAAGAAGAAGATTTACCATTTGCAAAATTTTCATCCTACCACATCACCTAGCAATTTAATATGCTCGAATCAGGACAATTTTCTCAATAATTTAAAAAGGCTTCTAGTGGGAAGAGTAAACCTTGTATGTAGTCATTCTATTTTCAAAGCTATGTTAATTAATAATATTTATACAAATCATATTTAGATTTCAAGTGCCCCACCAACAAAGTGGGATTTTTTTTTAATTTAGGGAGATTGTTTAATATAATAAATTGTATTTTTTTAATTATATCTATTTTTTAGATGTTGAAAATTTTCTTTTAAATTGTATTTTTGTTGGTTTTTAATGCAATTTCTACTTCGACAAAAATAAAAGTTCTATTGTACTCACTATTCTGGCTATTTAGGGGGGCCGTTTTGAACAAAATGCTTTGGCATGTAGTTGTCACGACCCAATCCGGGGGCCACGACCGGCATGCAGCCAAACCGAAGTCCGACCACATAAGCCTTAGAAACATTCATAACAGTCTAAAAGCAAAACAGTTCAATACTTATATAATCCGCAATCCTAGTTCAAATGCAAACCATCAATATAATCAAATCACAATAAAATCATTCGGGAATTCTAATGCAGACAAGTTCTACTTATTACACAAAAAGGGATTCGGATTCAATCCGCCCAAAAGTTCAATATCCGGAAATCTCTAAGCAGAAAGATCGCTAAATACAAACGGAAAACCTGATCGACTTCGCAAAGAAGAGAAAGAAGATAGACGAAGACAATCACTGAAAACCTGCAAGACAATCTGTAAGGGTGTGAGCGCTTTATAGACGCCCAGTAAGTCTATGAGAGGCAGAGAAACATCTAACAGTTATATAAGCAGTACATATAATACAATCACAAATTAAGCAATCAAGATGGTGTGTCGGGGTCACCAATCAGTAAACAGTACAGTATAATATCAGTCACATCCGCCCTTATAACTTCTCAGTACAGTACAGTAATCAGTAATTAGGCATGTAGCCTCAGTAAACAGTATAGGCATTAAGCCTCAGTAACAGTATAGGCATTAAGCCTCAGTAACCTCCTTCCCCTTCATGACACACCATCACACAGCACAGGTAATATCACATTCAATATTATCACATAAATGCAATCACATGCAAGTTTCTCTGTCTCCTAAAGCATGCGAGGCTGGGTTCGAAAGAATAGTATAGTGAATATATAGAAAGGATAATATATATAAAAAGGGTTTATATATGTATATAAGTTGTTAGCAAGTAGCACAACACAAATAATCACAACACAAATAATCACATACACCCATAGAACTTACCTGGTCTAACAGTCAGCTAAGCAATCCGCCACCCTAAGTCTGAGGTGCTGCTGGACCACCGCCTAACCATTAACCATCAATTAACAACCACCCTTATAAATGTATGCAAGTGCAAATGGGAATGCATGACGTGAATGCACACAATTCAATAATTTCCACAACAAGGTTAAACCTTTTTGTCAACCAAACATAACTTAACCATCATAATACCACACCTTTAAACTTGCTTTCCAGAATATAAAACATCATTAAAAAGTCCTTACAATTTAAATTCATCAAATACCTTACTTAAATAATCAAAATACACAAGATACAATTTTACCGATAAACCTGAATAACGAGTGTCAACTTATAAAATTCAAAACAATTAACCTGTAAATGAAAAATTTATAATTTTCAACCAGAAGCTAATTTGATATCTGAAAAGCATCCTACCAAAATTTCATAATTTTTCGAGACTTAGAAGTCTCTCAACCAATTTTTATTCAAAACAGTATACAACTCACAAGGTATACTGACAGCAGTAGAAAGATCAAATTATTTCAACAATATCACAAACAGAAACATAACCCAACATATTTTTCTTGTAAACTAGACTTCCAGAGTTTCAACATATATGAAAATCAAATCAAAAACATTTTTACACATTTTAATATGAATTTCAAAAGTTACAGTTGATGCAATAGCATCAACAACACAGTTTGTCAGACAACAGTAGCAAACTTGAATTTTCCAGAAATATACGATGCTCCAAAATCCCAACAATTATTTTTCTCATAAACTAGACTCAATTTCGAGCCACATATCCAAATTTCAGATTTTTATCACGTTCCAATATTTAATTAAAAATCGAGTAATATGTTGTACTGATATCACACTTCAGCAGAGAATTAATTCATCCAAAAACTCAAAGAAAACAATTAATTCGCAAACCCTAATACCCAAATCAATTCAATCAAACCCTAATTCAATATATTCATCAAGTTCCAGAACCCACACACTAACCCAATCAATATAATTCAACACCAAAATCCATCAAAACAAAAAAAAACCTCAAAACCTAACCTATTTTGTAAAAATCATTTTAATTAAATAATAATTCGTATTTAGCCAATTTAATTAAGAAAAATATCAAACCAATATGATATTAATATGAACTAATCAAATGGAAGTCGAAATAATGCAAAAGGAATCAAGAAAAACCTCAAAAACTCCAAAAAAATCGAAAAACGGGCTGCTGGAACAGAGGTCAAAACGGCACCTGCGAGCCGCGTCGCCCAGCCGCCGAATGACAAGCTCCACACGCCGAACGACAGGAGAGCCGCACGCCGAACGACACCCTGCCTCGCCAAACGACACCGGCTAAATGGCACGCCCACTGCTAAACGACAGCCACCCAATTTTTTGAAGAAAATTTTGATTTTTTTTCTTTTTCTCTCTCCGGCGGCACAAATAATAAAACCCTCAATTGGGTGCCCTAACACCCCTATTTATATGATTTTTAATTGGCAAAATACCAATATGCCCATAAATTAATTTTTTTAATTTAAAAACACCCTAAAACTCTTTAAAAAATAAAAAAAAAACACCCAACTAACTTATAAAATTTACAACTAACCCCAAATTTTATTTATTTAATTTATTTAATTTATTTTAATTAAAAATTAATAAATATCCAAAAAATTTCCGAAACACAACTCCTAACAAAATTATACTTAAAATAACCGTAACGACATCACGGTCACCAAAATGACATCAAAAACAGCAAAACGAAACCCGAAAATTTTTCGACCGCCAAAATGACCAAAATACCCCCCGAAGCCAAAAATACAATATTATACTCAAAACGACCGTCTCGTCGTCCCGAGTATCAAAAAGACATTCAAAGGGCACAAAATGACTATTTTGCCCATAAGGTGCAAAATTACCATTTTGCCCCTAGACTTAAAATCAAACAAAAACCAAGGGTTTTACAATCTAACCCCCTTAAAGTAATTGCGTCCACGCAATTGAATCCAACACAATCATTATCCATCAAAAACTGTCATACAATAGCTATACACAAATCCGGATGGTATCGTCTACTTAGTATGTGTTGTTATGGTTGATCAGGCCATAACCATAAGATATCAAACACTAATGACCATTCCAGGTTTGATCCATTAGAGTTCATTAAATAAAAACCAATTTTCAGATAACCAAAACAAAATCAATAAATAGCGCTTAGCGCTCACCCCAGTCAATATCAGTGCCAATCAATCGAGTACAACATCATTACACATACACCTTTTCAATAAGATCCATTGCATACAATTGTCAATCATCAGTCACAAACAATATCATGAGATGTATGAGTATGATGTTATGCTGGTATGCAAATGCTCTAACACTAAAACTGAAGAATATTACAGTCTAACCCCCTAAAAATGAGTTCGACCTCGTAACATAACTCCAAATTCCAGTACTTCTTTGAGACATAACTCCTGATATTAGTATAAACATATCGGTTAACGCGGAAGCAAAAGAAACACAGAAAGAATTTTTTCCTAATGATTTCCGGATACAACTAGACAAATTTTAAGTGTGACTGAATCTAACCCTGCTCTGATACCACTTTTGTCACGACCCAATCCGGGGGCCACGACCGGCATGCAGCCAAACCGAAGTCCGACCACATAAGCCTTAGAAACATTCATAACAGTCTAAAAGCAAAACAGTTCAATACTTATATAATCCGCAATCCTAGTTCAAATGCAAACCATCAATATAATCAAATCACAATAAAATCATTCGGGAATTCTAATGCAGACAAGTTCTACTTATTACACAAAAAGGGATTCGGATTCAATCCGCCCAAAAGTTCAATATCCGGAAATCTCTAAGCAGAAAGATCGCTAAATACAAACGGAAAACCTGATCGACTTCGCAAAGAAGAGAAAGAAGATAGACGAAGACAATCACTGAAAACCTGCAAGACAATCTGTAAGGGTGTGAGCGCTTTATAGACGCCCAGTAAGTCTATGAGAGGCAGAGAAACATCTAACAGTTATATAAGCAGTACATATAATACAATCACAAATTAAGCAATCAAGATGGTGTGTCGGGGTCACCAATCAGTAAACAGTACAGTATAATATCAGTCACATCCGCCCTTATAACTTCTCAGTACAGTACAGTAATCAGTAATTAGGCATGTAGCCTCAGTAAACAGTATAGGCATTAAGCCTCAGTAACAGTATAGGCATTAAGCCTCAGTAACCTCCTTCCCCTTCATGACACACCATCACACAGCACAGGTAATATCACATTCAATATTATCACATAAATGCAATCACATGCAAGTTTCTCTGTCTCCTAAAGCATGCGAGGCTGGGTTCGAAAGAATAGTATAGTGAATATATAGAAAGGATAATATATATAAAAAGGGTTTATATATGTATATAAGTTGTTAGCAAGTAGCACAACACAAATAATCACAACACAAATAATCACATACACCCATAGAACTTACCTGGTCTAACAGTCAGCTAAGCAATCCGCCACCCTAAGTCTGAGGTGCTGCTGGACCACCGCCTAACCATTAACCATCAATTAACAACCACCCTTACAAATGTATGCAAGTGCAAATGGGAATGCATGACGTGAATGCACACAATTCAATAATTTCCACAACAAGGTTAAACCTTTTTGTCAACCAAACATAACTTAACCATCATAATACCACACCTTTAAACTTGCTTTCCAGAATATAAAACATCATTAAAAAGTCCTTACAATTTAAATTCATCAAATACCTTACTTAAATAATCAAAATACACAAGATACAATTTTACCGATAAACCTGAATAACGAGTGTCAACTTATAAAATTCAAAACAATTAACCTGTAAATGAAAATTTTATAATTTTCAACCAGAAGCTAATTTGATATCTGAAAAGCATCCTACCAAAATTTCATAATTTTTCGAGACTTAGAAGTCTCTCAACCAATTTTTATTCAAAACAGTATACAACTCACAAGGTATACTGACAGCAGTAGAAAGATCAAATTATTTCAACAATATCACAAACAGAAACATAACCCAACATATTTTTCTTGTAAACTAGACTTCCAGAGCTTCAACATATATGAAAATCAAATCAAAAACATTTTTACATATTTTAATATGAATTTCAAAAGTTACAGTTGATGCAATAGCATCAACAGCACAGTTTGTCAGACAACAGTAGAAAACTTGAATTTTCCAGAAATATACGATGCTCCAAAATCCCAACAATTATTTTTCTCATAAACTAGACTCAATTTCGAGCTACATATCCAAATTTCAGATTTTTATCACGTTCCAATATTTAATTAAAAATCAAGTAACATGCTGTACTGATATCACACTTAAGCAGAGAATTAATTCATCCAAAAACTCAAAGAAAACAATTAATTCGCAAACCCTAATACCCAAATCAATTCAATCAAACCCTAATTCAATATATTCATCAAGTTCCAGAACCCACACACTAACCCAATCAATATAATTCAACACCAAAATCCATCAAAACAAAAAAAAAACCCTCAAAACCTAACCTATTTTGTAAAAATCATTTTAATTAAATAATAATTCGTATTTAGCTAATTTAATTAAGAAAAATATCAAACCAATATGATATTAATATGAACTAATCAAATGGAAGTCGAAATAATGCAAAAGGAATCAAGAAAAACCTTAAAAACTCCAAAAAAATCAAAAAACGGGCTGCTGGAACAGAGGTCAAAACGGCACCTGCGAGCCGCGTCGCCCAGCCGCCGAACGACAAGCTCCACACGCCGAACGACAGGAGCGCCGCACGCCGAACGACACCCTGCCTCGCCAAACGACACCGGCTAAATGGCACGCCCACTGCTAAACTACAGCCACCCGATTTTTTGAAAAAAATTTTGATTTTTTTTCTTTTTCTCTCTCCGGCGGCACAAATAATAAAACCCTCAATTGGGTGCCCTAACACCCCTATTTATATGATTTTTAATTGGCAAAATACCAATATGCCCCTAAATTAATTTTTTTAATTTAAAAACACCCTAAAACTCTTTAAAAAATAAAAAAAAACACCCAACTAACTTATAAAATTTACAACTAACCCCAAATTTTATTTATTTAATTTATTTAATTTATTTTAATTAAAAATTAATAAATATCCGAAAAATTTCCGAAACACAACCCCTAACAAAATTATACTTAAAATAACCGTAACGACATCACGGTCACCAAAATGACATCAAAAACAGCAAAACGAAACCCAAAAATTTTTCGACCGCCAAAATGACCAAAATACCCCCTGAAGCCAAAAATACAATATTATACTCAAAACGACCGTCTCGTCGTCCCGAGTATCAAAAAGACATTCAAAGGGCACAAAATGATTATTTTGCCCCTAATGTGCAAAATTACCATTTTGCCCCTAGACTTAAAATCAAACAAAAACAAAGGATTTTACAGTAGTCATGTTAAAACAGCTAGAACAAACATCATATATTATTTTATTTTACTTTTTTAGAGTAAAATGTACAAATGTCAATTTTTTTTACTGAAAAATGTCAAAATTACTTATAGTAACTATTTTCTTTCTAGATCTAAAGATTCTAAACATTTAAAAGTTAAAATAAAATAAAATATTAAAATATTAATTACTTTGTCTAGCAATATCGCAGCCGCCATATTTTTGGCGTATTAGTATTATGTCAAAGAAAGCCAAACACAGCAAATAATAAATAAGAGAATTTTTTATATCTTTTGTAGTGTTATAAATATGTTTAACTTTTAAAATGTTAAACAAATTTTAATGATGAGTGTAAAAAAGAAAAATAAAGTAAAAAGTAATACTAGTAATAAAAAGTTATTAAAATTTTTAAACATCTTAAAAAAGAAAACGTATCAATGTTTTTGTGACTGGAAAAAAGGTTAAAAAACTACAAAATGTCAAATATTCAATTTTATGGTTAAAATATTGCAAATAACCTTTATTTACTCAATGTAATTAGTTTAATATATCCATTGAAAAAGCAATTTAAGCTTATATATCCAATATTAAAGGTAGAAATTATTAAGAAAAAAAAATGTGGCACTGGTTATAATTATTTCAAGATTTTCGTTGAATTAAAGTTTAAGGGCTATAACCCACTAAAAAAAAATGAAAATATTGAAATGCTGGCCGGGGCTGGTGCTGCGGTCCGAAAAATTTTAGGAACAATTATATTTTTATTATATTTTTAAAATTTTTATTTTTTTATTTGAGATATTTTAATTATTTTATTATAAATTATATAAAATTTATAAATTTATAATAAATTTATGATAAAATTATTATTAACTCATTATAAATTAATAAAAATTTAAATAAATAAATAAATAAATATTATTTTATATTATTAAATTATATTAATGTGTAACTAATTTATAGAATATTAAAAGTCACAAATATAATTTATTAATTATTAAATTTTAAATTTTATATATTTTATTATAACTAATTAAAAAAGAAAAAAAAAAGAAGAAATAGCTATTTTTAAATTTTGATGAAGGGATAATTTATAAGTAATTTTTATTTTTTTGCTTTTATATATATATTAGATATTTACCTGCATGATGTGCAGATATAATTTTTTTATTATATTTTTTTATAATTAAAATTTATAATGTATTTTACATAAATATTTTTTATTGTCATTATATTTTTTAGGGCAAAATTTTTTTCTAAAAATATTTTCAAAATGCTTTAAAAAATTTATTAGCATTTTATAATTAATTGAACTATATATGAAATATTTTTCTACAAATAAAATGTGTATATATAATTGTAAGTTGTATTGAATTTATATTGTTAGTATAAATTTCGGTTTAATTTAATTAGAAAAATTAATAAATATAAATTTATATTAGTTAACAATTTGTTTTAAAAAAGTTAGTAAATAAAATTCCATGATAATATTTTTATGGTTTGTTATTTCATTTATAATTCAACTATAATACTTTAACTTCAAGGAATCTAATATTATTTTTTAGACATTAAAGAATGAAAGTATAGTAAAAAATAAATAAATAAATAAAAATTAATACTTGAAGTATATTTTAATAATTAAAATTTTAAGATGTATACAAATTTTTAAAAATAAAAATAGCTCTAATTTTTCAATAATTTTAAAAATTCATAATTATCTGCTCTTTAATAATCCATTTACTCATTTAAAGAAAGAAAATATAATATAACATACATAATAAAAAAATATACATTTTCTCTCTTTTTATTATTAGATATATACATAAAGAAATTTATAACCAACATGTATTTAGCATATATATGTGCACCAAACTCAAATAACTAAATAAACAGTTGTTTGTATATTCTCTCAAAAGATAAAAATCTACACCAAATTATATGAATAAGCATTCATTTCATATATTTTGCATGTTAGTAAAGAAAATATAACACATATCTTATTGTTCTTTTGTGGTATGAATATGAGGTGAGTTATTATTTTTTTCAAATACTTTCACTTCAAAATATAACTTATTTTATACTATGGTGTTTTCAAACGTGATAATATTCATATATAATTAAAGATGTCTTTTAATATTTTTTAAAACTGAAAATTTATCATTAAATAATATCAAATTAAATATTGATATTATGACATATTTTAAAGATGATTTAGTTGCTTTTTGATATTTTTTGTAATTGAAAATTTATTACTAATATTGTCAAATTAAATATTAGTTTCTGTTATATAAATTTAAACTATGATGTAGTAATTGCCAAATTAAAACGATTTTAAAAAGTTTGTATATTTATTAATTTAGAATTAGAATTTGGATTTTGATTTAGAAAAAAGAGTGAAATAGTTTTTTTTTTAAAAAAATTAATGATATGGCAACATGAAAATTATTCTAATTCCTTAGCTTTTATATATTATATATAGAGATTTATTTATTTTTAACCTTTAAAATTTATAAAAAATTATAAATATATTATTAAATTATATTAATATGTAATTCATTTATTTTTTTTATAAAAAATCATATATTTTATTTTTAAATTCTTAAAAATATATAAATTAATTTTTATTATAAATAAATATATAAATTTATAATTAATTTATTAAGAAGGTTAAAAGTCATATATAAATTAATTTTAACTTTTCAAAATTCTTAAAAATATATAAATTAATCAATTATATTAATATATAATTAATTTTTAAAAAATTAAAAGTCATAAATATAATTTATTTAATTAAAATTATGTAATTATATTAATTTATAGTTATTTAATAGATGATTAATAGTTATAAATATAATAAATTTTAAATTTTAAATATTATATAAATTATTAAAATTAATTTAAAAATAAAAAAAATAAAAGAGCATTATTTTAAATTTTTGATGATGTGTCACTCTTTCAACACTTATTCAATATTTAGCTTTTATATATATAATATAAATATAGATATATTTTTAACCTTTACAATTTATAAAAAAATATAAACATATTATTAAATTACATTAATATGTAATTACTTTATATTTTATAAATAATCATATATTTTATTTTTTTATTCTTAAAAAATATAAATTAATTAATTAATTTATCAAGAAGGTTAAAAGTCATATATTTTTTAACTTTTTAAATTTCTTAAAAATATATAAATTAATCAAATCTATTAATGTGTAACTAGTTTTTAGAAAATTAAAGTCATAAATATGATTTATTTAATTAATATTATATAATTATATTAATGTATAGTTATTTATTAGAAGATTAATAGTCACAAATATAATAAATATTAAATTTTATATTTTATATAAATTATTAAAATTAATTAAAAAAAATAAGAGAGCATTAATTTTAAAAATTAATGATGTGTCACTATTTCAACATTTATTCAATCCTTAGCTTATATATATAATATAGACATATTTTTAACCTTTAAAATTTATAAAACAAATATAAATATATTATTGAATTATATTAATATGTAATTAATTTATATTTTATAAACAATCATATATTTTATTTTTCTAATTATTAAAAAATATATAAATTAATCATTATTATAAATAAATAGATAAATTTACAATTAATTTATTAAAAATGTTAAAATTCATATTTTTTTAACTTTTCAAATTTCTTAAAAATATATAAATTAATCAATTATATTAATGTACAATTATCTTTTAAAAAATTAAAAGTCATAAATATAATTTATGTAATTATATTAATGTATAGTTATTTATTAGAAGATTAATAGTCACAAATAAAATAAATATTAAATTTTATATTTTATATAAATTATTAAAATTAATTAAAAAGAAAAAATTAAATAATATTAATTTAAAAAATTGATTATGTGTCACTCTTTTAACACTTCTTCAATTATTAGGTTATATATATATAATATAGATATATTTTTCACCTTTCAAATTTATAAAAAAATATATAAATATATTATTAAATTATATTAATATGTAATTAATTTATATTTTATAAAAAAATCATATATTTTATTTTTTAATTCTTAAAATATATATAAATTAATCATTATTATAAATGAATAAATAAATTTATAATTAATTTATTAAAAAGGTTAAAAGTTATATATTTTTGAACTTTTTAAATTTCTTAAAAATATATAAATTAATTAGTTATATTAATGAGTTATTAATTTTTAGAAAATTAAAAATCATAAATATAATTTATTTAATCAATATTATGTAATTATATTAATGTACATTTATTTAATAGAAGATTAATAGTCACAAATAGAGTAAATATTATATTTTATATTTTATATAAATTATTAAAATTAATTAAAAAATAAAAAATAAGAAAACATTATTTTAAAAAATTAATGGTGTGTCACTCTTTCAATTCTTCTTCAATCTTTAACTTATATATATATATATATATATTAAGTATAAATTTTATAAATAATTTATTTTTATAAGTAAAAAAAATATAATATAAATATATTTTTAACCTTTAAATTTTATAAAAAATATATAAATATATTATTAAATTATATTAATGTGTAATTAATTTATATTTTATAAAAATATATATTTTTTATTTTTTTTTTAATTTTTAAAAATATATTAATTAATCAATTATATTAATGTGTAATTAATTTTTAAAAAATTAAAAGTCACAAATATAATTTATTTAATTAATATTATGTAATTATATTAATATACAGTTATTTATTAGAAGATTAATAGTCATAAATAAAATAAATATTAAATATTAAATTTTATATAAATTATTAAAATTAATTAAAAATAAAAAATAGAGAGTATTATTTTAAAAAATTGATGATGTGTCACTCTTTTAGCATTTTTTAATATTTGGCTTTTATATATATGATATAGATATATTTTTAACCTTTAAAATTTATTAAAAAAATATAAATATATTATTAAATTATATTAATATATAAATAATTTTTATTTTATAAAAAATCATATATTTTTTAATTATTCAAAATATATAAATAAATAAATAAATTTATAATTAATTTATTGAGAAGGTTAAAAGTCATATTTTTTTAACTTTTTAAATTTTTTAAAAATATATAAATTAATCAATTATTAATGTGTAATTAATTTTTAAAAAATTAAAAGTCATAAATATAATTTATTTAATTAATATTATGTTATTATATTAATGTATAGTTATTTATTAGAAGATTAATAGTCACAAATAGAATAAATAATAAATTTTATATTTTATATAAATTAATAAATTTAATTTAAAAAAGTCAAAAAATATTATTTTAAAAAATTAATGAAATGTACTCTTTAAACACTTCTTCAATCTTTAGCTTTAATACATGTAATATAGATTAAGACCAATGCCATGGCTACGGATCATCACTTAAAAAACCAAATTAATTCAGATTCATTTAATCTCCTTTTCGATTGATTGTTAAAAATGCAATAATTTAGGGGTGGATAAAATTAAAATTTAGTTTGATTAATCGACCGTATATTAATGTCACGACTCAAAATGGGGAGCCGGGACCGGCGTAAGGCTATACCTAAGTATAACCTTACAAGCCTAATTTCAATTTATTATTATAGTGCAAAATTACTAAGTTCAATAAATTTATTCTATAATCAAGTCATCAATATAAATGATACTATCCACAATCAAGTTCAATAACTAAAACTCAAACTAGATGCAAAGAAACAGTCTACTCCTTATTACAAGAAAAAGGGTTCGAACACGGTCCGCCCAAAAATATCCAGAAATCTCTATGGAGTAAAGAAAATATGCAGACGAACCAAAATCCACAACCAAACTAGAAGAACCCACAAAGAGAACGACCGAGCTCACTAAGGAATATAACTTTAACTTGCAAGTCAATCTATAAGGGTGTGAGCGTTATATATAGACGCTCAGTAAGCTCATGAGAGGCAGAGAAACACTAATACAATTTAACAAAGTAATATATATCAAGTAAACATCCACAATAATCACATACATGATGGTGTATCGGGGTCTACAAAATATAACATTCACCTCCTTCAACCATATCCAAGAACAAGTAGGCACATGGCCCCAAGAGCAAGTAGGCATAAGCCCCAAGAACAAGATCGATATCGATATACAAAATAATATCCATAATCACAATCTATATCATCCGTCTCCATTAGACACACCATCGCACATCACAAGAATATTCAATATCACATCAAGGCATTTAGCAAATAGCATACAAGTTTCTCTGTCTCCTATTCACATGCGAAGCTAGGGCAAGAAAGGATAATATATCGATATTAGAAAGAATAATATATACGAAGGGCTTATATATATATAATAGCTTAGTTAGCAAATAGCAAATCACAAATAATATGAGTTTGTGAATAAAATAATTCTGAAAATAATTGAATTTGGGGTTAGTTGTGAATTTTTTTAAGTTAGTTGGGTTTTTTTTTGAATTTTTAAAGAGTTTTATGGTATTTTTAAATTAAATAAATTAATTTAGGGGTATATTAGTAATTTACCATCTAAAATTTGTATAATTTACCACCCAAATTCAATTATTTTCAGAATTATTTTATTCACAAACTCGTATTATTTGTGATGTGTTATTTGCTAACTAAGCTATTATATATATATAAGCCATTCGTATATATTATTCTTTCTAATTTCGATATATTATCCTTTCTTGCCCTAGCCTCGCATGTGAATAGGAGACAGAGAAACTTGTATGCTATTTGCTAAATGTCTTGATATGATATTGAATATTTTTGTGATGTGCGATGGTGTGTCTAATGGGGACGGAGGATATGGATTGTGATTATGGATATTATTTTGTATATCGATATCGATCTTGCTCTTGGGGCTTATGCCTACTTGCTCTTGGGGTCACGTGCCTACTTGTTCTTGGATATGGATGAAGGAGGTGGATGTTATATTTTGTAGACCCCGATACACCATCATGTATGTGATTATTGTGGATGTTTACTTGATATATATTACTTTGTTAAATTGTATTAGTGTTTCTCTGCCTCTCATGAGCTTACTGAGCGTCTATATATAACGCTCACACCCTTATAGATTGACTTGCAGGTTGAAGTAATATTCCTTAGTGGCTCGGTCGTTCTCTTTGTGGGTTCTTCTAGTTTAGTTGTGGATTTTGGTTCATCTGCATATTTTCTTTACTCCATAGAGATTTCTGGATATTTTTGGGCGGACCGTGTTCGAACCCTTTTTCTTGTAATAAGGAGTAGACTGTTTCTTTGCATCTAGTTTGAGTTTTAGTTATTGAACTTGATTGTGGATAGTATCATTTCTATTGATGACTTGATTATGGAATAAATTTATTGAACTTAGTAATTTTGCACTATAATAATAAATTGGAATTAGGCTTGTAAGGTTGTACTTAGGTATAGCCTTACGCCAGTCCCGGCTTTCCAGTTTGGGTCGTGACAAAAATAATACTATTGCCTTGATTCTTTTAAGAAACCAAAAACAATAAAAATGCAAGATGCTATAAAAAAGGAAGTAAAATACAAAAAAAAAAAGAAGAAGAAACAAACAAATAAAAGAAAAAATAAAAAGTAAAAGGGGATAAAAATAAAAATTCACTATTTATTTTGTGGGTATTTTAGTATATAAACAAAGGTCTAATTTGGATTATGTATTATAACATGTAGATTATAATAGATCTTAAAATTTTTTTTTGAATAAAAATGGAATTTTTTTTTAAATTTGAGTCAAATTAAAATTTTTTAACGGAACAGTTAAATAAACTAACGGCATAGTTCAATTTGAATATTTGTCAAACATTAAGGTTCAAATTGAACTATTTATAATTTATCAATATTAATATAATATTTTTAAAAATAAATCTTTAATATTAATAATTCATAATATTAAATAATTAATTTTTATAACATTATAATTTATGATAATTTAATAAATTATAATATTAAAAAATTTGTAGTTTATTTTTTAATTTTCTTTAATTTTTATATTTTATATTTTAAAATTTATTTTTTAAAAAAACCATTAGATTAAAAATATAAAAAAATATTGACTTAAAAATTTATGATTTTGCATAAAATAATTACACTAAATAAAATTAATAAAATAAAAAAAATTATTAATTTCATCATTTTCATTAATAATTTTCATGAGTTTGAAAACATAACTACCAATTCTGCAATTTTAGAAAAGAAGTCAAAATTATAATTATTGAAAGCAAAAAAAAAAGTAAAAAATAAAAAAAAATGGACAGTCTCCTTCACAAAATTAAGTAAAAAAATATACATGTGGTTTTTATATTATTTTTACCTAATTTAATTTAGTTAATGAAATAATTTTTTAGTTTTAAAAATTAATTAAAAATTGTAATGAATGAATTTTCATTTTTAAAAATTAATTAAAAATTGTAATGAATGAATTTTCATTTTTAAAAATTAATTAAAAATTTTAATTAATTTTTAAAACTAAAAAATATATTTCACCAATTAAATTAGATAAAATAATATAAAAAAATACATATATAAATTATTTTAATCAGACCTTAGAGGAGATTATCTTTTTTTTTTTTATCTTTTACTATTTTTTCGGCTTTCAATATTTATAGCTTTAGTTTTTCATTTAAGATTGTAGAATTGGTAGTAATGATTTTAAACTTATGAAGATCATTAACGAAGATGATGAAATTAGTGGTTTTTATCTATTTTGTTAATTTTATTTAGTATAATTATTTTTATGTAAATAAATCATAAATTTTTAAGTAAATATTTTTTTTATTTTTAATCCAAGAGTTTTTTTTTAAGAAAATAACTTTTAAAAAATTTAAAATATAAAATATAAATTGAAGAAAATAAAAAAATAAATTACAATTTGTTAATATTATAAATTGTTAAATTATTAATTTGTGTTGAAATTATTATGAATTATGATATTATAAAAATTATTTATTTATTATTATGAATTATTAATATTAAATATTTACTTATTAATAAATTTATTTATTAATAAATAATTTTTAAAAAATTATATTAATATTAATAAATTATAAAAAGTTCAATTTAGACTTTGATATTTAACTAAAGTTTAAATTAGGCCATACCGTTAATTCAGTTAAATATTCCGTTAAAAAAATTTAATTTGATCCAAATTTTAAAAAAAAATTCATTTTGGTTAAAAAAAAAATTTTAAGATCTAATATGGTACACACGTTATAATATAAGGTTTAAATTTAATCTTATATAATAATAATACATAACATATTAATATATATTGAATGCAATTATATTAAAAAATTAATAAAAAAAATCCTGCTAATATACTAAAGCAACTTGCAAAATTGCTGCTAAAAGTTTGGCATGTAGTAGTGACTTAAAAATTTACTGCATAAAAAAAGAAAAAAAAGCTAATAGAATATAGATTAACGCATGGCAGTAATATGAGAAGTTGTTGCCAAAAAAAGTTAATATATGACAATAACTTGAGAAATTACTGTAAACAACTTGATTACCGGAAAAAAAAAAAAACATAATAGCAACTTGAAAAATTACAGTAAAAAGAGTTGACATCAGATAGTAACTTAAGAAATTGCTGCTAGAAAATTAACAAGGCAGCCACTTGAGAAATTGTTAGGAAAAAAAATTAACACATGTCAATAAGGCTTTGATTGTTTATGTTCTAAGTTTGTATTTTTTATTTTTAAAATTAAAAATTATTTTCAGTTTTTATTTTATAATTTTAAAAACTTATTTTATATTTTTTAAAAACTTATTTTATATATTTAAAATTTATAACATAATTTTTTTACTATATATATACAAACACACATTTTATTCACCCAATAAAAAAATTATATTATTTATTTTAATAATAAATTATAATATTAACTTAGATATTATAGATAATTATTAAAATAAAATTAAAATTAAAATTAAAATTAAAATTAAAAAGTCTTTTATTTTATAATTGAATTTGCAAAAAAATAAAGAAGGCAATATATATATATATATATATATAAATAAATAGAAAGAAAGCGATTTTACTATATATATCTCTTTTTAAGACTAAAATTCTAAAAATTATATTTTTTAAATTTTATATTTATTCAAAACTGTTTTTTATCTAAAAAAAATTAAAATTCAGTGATATTACTAAATGTATTTTTTTTAATTTTAACAAAAAGCTAAAACTAAAAAAATATAAAAATTATTTCAAATACACCCTTAAGAAATTGTTGCTAATAAAAACTAAAATATGAGAGCAATATGGAAAATTGCTCCTGATCAATTGTCAATAAAAATACGGTTAGAATGATACAAAGAATAATAATGATAATAAAATTTAGTTCACATATTTTATTTATATTATTTGTTATAATTATAAGATAATATTTAAATTGAATAAAATAATAATAATTTATAAATATTTTATTTTTTGGAAAAATATGTTAAAAACAATTTTTTATATTGATTATAGTAAAAAATAAAAACTAACACCAGTAAATTAACACTTGTTTGTTTCATATTTTTTTATAATTTAATAATATATGGTATAATTTAATTCTTATTTATTTTAATTTTCACCCTCCTTAATAATCTTATAATTTAAATATCCAAATAACCATTTTGATGATTTTTCATAATTTTATAATTTTATTTTTTATAAAATATATAAAATAAATTATTTAAATATTAAAAATATGCTAATAAATAATTTTTTATATCTATAACATATTAAAATTTTAAAAATATCATCAAATTAAATAAAAATATTTTTACTTAACTATATTATATTATATCATCTTTCTAAATATAATAAATATTATTTTTAATATTATAATATACAATATTATATATTATTAAACTATATTATGAATCATCCAAACAAAGTTTAAGTTATTTTTTCAATCAATGACAAAAAACAGTAATATATATGTAGCTAAGGGAGTCTATATATAATTAATTATTAGTTGTTTATCCATGTAATCAATTGAAGGTACATTGAGCCTAACACAGTAACGGATTAAGTACTTTTAGATATTTGATTTGTATCGATTAGTTTATATAAGATATGAATAATTTATAAATGGGTTTAGGTGAGTACGAATAATATTTTTACTATTTATAATGGGTTTAGATTAGGTTTTGATATAGACATTTGAGTATCCGTTATCTGAACTCGATTATATATTAATTATATTTTATTAAAATTTTAATTATATATTTATTATATTTTATTTTAATTATAAAATTATTTTGTATAAAATTATTTTTAATAAAATTATGTCAATATTAAATTTTTATAATTATTTAATTAAAAATTAAAATTTTATATTTTATATTTTATAATATTTTTATATTGTAATTAAATGAGTTTGGATAATAGATAATATTAAACGAATTTGAGACGGATATAAATATAACTATGATTAAATTTAAATAAATTTAAATAATTTAAAAATTAAATAAATTTAAATTTAAATAATATAATTTTTACGAATATACTGGCTGTTGCAGGCTCTAATCAGGCCTAACCATATCAAGTATAAAAGTGCATTGATCATCTCATCGTCGTATCAGAGACAGTTGCTTTGCTATCGAAACGATCTTTTCTTCTACAAACGGCACGTTTCTAATGTGAATAACAAAAATATATAGATACGTGTTATTAATTTATATTAGAGGATTTAATATCTAATTAATATAAAAAAATATTATTCATTAAATTCGATCCATTCGTTTAATAGATATTAATTAATTTAATAAATTAAAATAATTCCAATTCACGAATAAAATAGATTCTAAATAAAACTATTTTTTTATCAAAAAAAAAATAAAACTATTTTGTGCTACATTAATGTGAACATGTATAAGTAGAGTGATACATATTTTTGAAACTATTTATAATGATTCTATGCTACATATATAGATTTTTACCTTAATTAATCGAAGTGCTAGTTGATAATTTCAACTTTGAAGCTAATATATATTGACAAATAAAATAATATTTATTTATTATATTTGGTGGTATAGTTTAATAAAGGGTACATGCATATATCGATTCATGCACCAATTACATCTTTAAAATAGTGAAAGTTTGAATCTTTGATATTAGGATATGAATTTGATGTCACAATCTTCATTTTCCATCTGGTTGATCCTCAATTAATTAATTATTATTATCTTTTTGGTTATATGTTAAGGATGTTTGTTATTATACTATGAATTATTATGGAATGTTAATTGTGTCTGGTTTCAAGTAAGAAGCATAAACTTCCTTAAAAGTGCCTTAAAAAAAGAGTTCGATTACTATCATTTCTCTTGTTTCATTTGACAAAAAAAAAGTGATAATAATTACACATCATCGATGTAACTTCGCATTGCCAGGTGCATGCATTCTATTATATATATGTTAGTATTTACTGACTGCCAATCTATTTTTTTTTAAACGGGAGTTTTCTCTGGCCATCTAATTAAATTATTGTTTGTAGTCATAGCAAATGTTATTACCTCATTGGTAATAATAATAAAAAAATTATTTAATTAATATTATAAGAAATGTAGTTAGTATATATATATTTCATCTTTTGGAAAATTAAATAATTTCATAATAAAATTATCACAATTTTATTGTGAAATATATTTAATTATTGTTATTTTTTTTAGTATTACAATATAGAAAAAAAAAATCAAACCTAGATCTATCTATACAGGGAAAATGCATTAATCCTTTCCTCGGCCTGGATTTGATTGTCGCTATTAATATTTATGTCTTCTTTCTTTTAGAAAAACAAATGTTGTTATCCATAGAGAGAGATGCGAGGGTGGAAAATAGAATTTGCAATCGCTTTCCCTTTATGTTAATTATTATAGGCATTATAGCGATACAAGAGAAGTCACAATCATACTACTCATTAACTTTCGGCAACAAATTCAAGTTCATTTTGTACTCAAGTTTTGTTTCTCTTTCTTACTCTCGCTCTCAATTACTGCAACTCAAAGCACATTCAAGTGACTATTTTGCTACTAATTTAGCCAAAAAATAAATCGGAAAAACGGCCGGATGAAATGTCCGGCGGCTTGAATAAGACCATCGAGAAGTCTTTGGTGGAAAGAGAGTGGACGGTGTGACAATAGCAATACACACAAAGATAAATATAAGAAAGTTATATTCTGAAAATTCTATGAATGGACTATGTGCTATGAATCTGTAGGCATCATTGCTTGCCTAACCAGTTAGTCAAAATTGATATTTATACCTCAATTTGTTCCTCTTTTTTTTTGGTATTGGTAAAGGAATAGGAAAAATAAAATAAAATAAAATTACAGAGAATTATATATAGAAACTAATTAAAGACTGACAAAATTCAGCAGGGACCACTAACTACTACTATAGTCTATAAAACAATAGGCCAACTATCACTATCTGATCACGTGACGAAAGAAAATTAAGACAATTATTATTATATATATATGTATAGTCTTGTCCTAACATTTGATGGTTAAAAACATTCACTTAAAATTAATAACAATATCATATTTCAAAAATATGAAAATATCTATTACTATAAAATTAAAATATTGGTATTAATTAAAAATGTATATAAATAAATATAAATGTTTGAAATTATTAAATAAATTTTGAGACGTATTATAAAAATTGAAAAAATAATTATAACTTAAATTATAAAAATTATCAAAGGTACCTAAAGTTATAAGATGATATATATAATTCATATAAAATTAAAAATCTAATATACCGAAAAAAAATACCTTTAACAATATTTAAATATAATAATAAATTTTTCTTGCAATTAATATAATACATACACAATTATTCTTATAGAACAATAATAAATTAACTGCACTACAATAATATTTTTAATATAAAAATACAATGTTAAATTTGCGTACATAAATCATACATTGACCATAATATTCATTAGATTAATAAAAATATATTTCATTAATTGATAATTTTTTACAATTTATGCCCATTTTCTGTAATACTGTGTAAATTTTTAAATTTAAAATTACATTTTTTCAAATTTTTTATAATATTATTATATCTTACTCCATATTTGGATGAATTTTTATGAAATTTGATTAATATAAATATATTTTATAACACATCATCGATATATTTTTTGATATGTTAATTTAAGTATAAAATATGTTTTAAATATATCATTCTCCATATATAAGTTTCAGTCCATGGTCATAAGTTGCCATTAATGAGCAATCAACTTGTAAAATAGGGAAATTTTTTTTGCCCGATAAAATAGGAGAATTTCATTATACTCCTATATTTTAAGATTATCCTATGAATCAAATAAAACAAATTAAATATGGAAAATTCTCATATCTAAAATATAAAAATAAATGATCAAATTAATATAGAAATTAATTTTCTAACCTCAATAAATTGCTTCTAAAACTGGTATTTCCAAATATATATTAAAAAAAATTTAACCCAAATCAATCTTGTAAATATGGTATCAAAATAGTGCCTATCCATAAATTGTATATAAATTTATCAAATGCTAACTGAGATAATCGACACTAAGTGACCAAACACAAAAAAAAAATTCACATCTAAAAATATAAATAAATGGTAAAACTAATATAAAATTGGACTTTCTAACATCAACATGCAAGCAAATCCTAGCTGTAACACTAAAAAAAAATTACAGCGATTAATATTACTGTCCAACTAATATGATAAAAGTAAATCAAATAAATCTTAAATGTCTTTTCGATGTTTTTCTTTTTTCATTTTAATTAATAAAATGCAAAATTTTTAGTTTTATTCTTCTAGAAGCATTAAGTAATATGGGATTAATGACAGAATATGACCTTTTTAATTTTGTACCCGTAAAATTTCTATATTTTTATTTTTATATTAATAAAATTTATGAGTCTATTTAACTAACAAAAACTAAAAAAAAATCAATTTCCCATTATTCTATATCCATATGTAAAAAATTTAGAACATGACAAGTAATTTTATATTTATTAAAAAATATAATTTTAGATCTTTTAAAAAATATATATATAAGAAATAAGATAAAATTAAATTTATTTTTGCCACGTAATAACACATGACTATCACGTCATATTCAAATTATCAAAAAAAATCTTAAAAATTTTATTGAGTTAAAAATAAAAATTTAAATATTTTACCTTTATAAAATAAAATTTATAAATTTTAATGATACAAAAATAAAAAATTATTAATGCAATTAACCCAATTTATATGTTATCACTGCTGACAACACCAACTCAACTAAATTTCAATATTTTATGTTTCTCAGCTAAAAAAATTCCTATTAGAAATAAAACAGTGAAAGACTTAAAGCACCAAATTGTAATTTAGGGACTAAACTATATATTACTCTTATTTAAGTTTTGAATTTAAGTCTTATATGTTTTTTTTTCCTTCACGCAATTAATCAAAATATTTGTGAGAGACTGGCATTCCAGAAATTTTTTATTTCACCACATAATTATATGTAAGTAATTTATGAAAAATATTTAAAATGAAAATAAAAAATAAATAGTTTTAAGAAATAATTAAATAAATCGTAGTTATGAACATATAAAATAATAAATTAAAAATTAAATCCGCTCTTGGGTAGCCAAATTCTAAATTTGACAAATTGTCGTAATGCGGAAGACGGGGGCTGAAAAGGACATCATGTATCCCAAATGGGGTTTCCTAGAAGCTACATAAGATAAGAATATACGAAATAACGAAAATGCTTTTTTTTAAAAAAAATTAAAAAATAAAATAAAAAGAGACCCTACAGAATTAAGGATAGGATGGCCACTCTCTTGAATGGCAGTATCCATTATATTTGGAGGACTTAATTTCAAATATTCAACAATTTTATCTCTCAGTTTTGGAGACTCTGAAATAATTTTTTCAGCCTTAAGGGGGCTAAGGGGGCCTGTATCTAGACCTTTCCAAGACCACATCTTTTTCAATCTTAATTACTATTTTTATAATTTAATATTAATATTTATTTTAAATTCTGTGGTTGATTTAATTTTATGCCCATATATTTACTTAAGATAATGATACAAATTATTTTTATATCACCGCCAAAAATAATTTGCAAGTTGGTAGGTTTTATATATTAAATTAAATTAAAAGGTTGAAGTCATTTTCATTCTACATAAAATATATAATAGAACAATATTAAATAGATTAAATTAATCTAAATTAAAAATATTTTATATATATTTATTAAAAATAATTATTTATTAATATAATTAATATATAAATATTTTTTATCCAAATAAATTTAATCTATATAATATTTTTATATATAATATTTATACAAGTGTAGAAAGATTACCTTGGGTTGGCAGCTATTTATGATCATCACAATATTAATTCACATGAATCCCAATGTTGACTGATGCATGGGAAGAAAGTAATATATATTCACTGCATTTTATTTTTATAATCTATTATACTATTTTTAAATATTCTAAATTATAATTTCTTTATTATAAATAAAATTATTATTTTATTATGATATTTTCATTTAATACATATTTTTCAGAATAATTATAAATAATTTAAAAAATATTATTTTTAATAAAAATATATTAAAAAAATTAATTCTTAAATAACTTAATTATACTTTATTAATTTATATATAAATAACTACTAAACCATAAAATAAGAAAAAAAATATTTATAAATAACATACATACAATATGAAGTCACATCACATCCTATAATATTAGTATTTTTTTACTTATTAAATTAAATTATTATTTATTAAAATATATAATTAATTAATTATTATAAATATTTATTTAAAGAGTTTAAATAAAATTATAATATCTTATTTAATTTTGATAATAATTAATTATTACCTAATAATATAATTTAAAATTTTAAATAATTAATAGCATATTTATCTAATGTTTATATAATAATTAGTTATTTATTTAATAATATAAATTAATTTTTAAAATATTAAAATTATTATTATTTTGAGAGTTCAAATAAGATTATAATATATATATTGATAATAATTTATTATTATATATTATATAAAAAAATTAATATTGATAATAATATAAATTAATTATGATTATCCATTTTTTATATCTATTACTTAAAATTATTATAAAATTTCAAAATTATTATAAATAAAAATTTTATGAATTCTATTGTTGTCATATTGTTGTATCTATATGGTGACAATTATCTATGTTTACAGTGTGCTTATGATGTAGCACCCAACGGTTGTATATCATGTTGTGAGAAAAAAGTATGGTATAAATTAATCAGAAAAAAAATATATAAAAGTAATTGTTCCAAGAAAGAATCTTAGAATTCAATCTATTTTTTAATTTGGAAAAGTGCATAGAATTAGGGCAAATTTTGCCAAATGGATTAAGGTAAGTGCATAATATTATGTCATATGATATAATATTAATATTTTTAAATATTAAATTAAATTATTATTTATTAAAATAAATAATTAATTAATTTTTATAAATATTAATTTTTATATTATTTATCTAATAATTTAAATTAATTTTTAAAATATTAAATTTATTATCATTTAAATAGTTAAAATAAGATTATAATATTTATATTGATAATGATTAGTTATTATATTATATAAAAAAATTAATATTGAAAATAATATAAAATTATTTTTAGAATAATTTTATTAATAAATTAAATATTAATGATTTTTTATTTATAAAAAAATATATATTATTGGCAGTACTTTAATTAATAATATACATATATATATATATATATTAAAAACATCTACAACATCATGAAGTTACTGTAATATTTAATTATTAAACAAAATACAATAATTAAAAATTAGACTTCAATATGCAATTCTACTGATTGGAAATTAACCCGGAAAATTAAGATAAATAAATACTCCCTTCATTCTCTTTTAGGTGTTTATTTTTACTGTTTTATCAATATTAAGAAAATCATTTATTAATATTATTTTTTACTAAAATATCCTCTCATAAATAATAAAAAAATTAATAATGAACTAGTTAAAACTTAATAAATAAGGATAATATTGAAATGAAATAAATAATTATGTCTTATTTTTTAAAATGAATACTTATTTAAAAATAAAAAAATATATATAGACACTTAAAAAGAATAAAGGGAGTATTTCATTAAAAAAAATGTTTTATTTTCCTATAATAATAAATTTTCCAAAATATATATAGGAAAATCGTGATAAATAAAAAAAGAATTCCTTTTGGATTCTCCAGTAATCCAATCAAAATGGGACAAGTGAAAAGTAACTATAGTGGGCCTGAGCATTATTAGTAGCGGAATTTCCGCCGTTTACGGCGTTTTGATTTTCTCCAGCCAATATTTTTTTTTTCATTTTTATGTTTTTTTTCACATTGTTTTTTTATTTTTTTCTTTTTATTTATTTTTTTGTTTTATATATTTGTATTTTATTTATATTTTTTTTATCCATAAATAATTTTTTTTCTTATACTCTCAACATATACATAAAATATATAAATGCATACTTAATATATATAAATATACACACAACAAATATAAATATCTACACAACATACATACATCTATATAATATTTACACAATTTATTCAATATTTTTTAACTTTATTTTTTTAATTTTATCTATACACAACATACATACAATATGCATATAAAATACAAATAAATAACACACATAAAATAAATATATAATACACACACCATCTACATATATCAACATAATATACAAACAACATACATGTAATATTTACACTACACATATACAATATTTATAAAAAAATTAATATTCTTAAAATTTATTTTTTCTATATATAATATGTGAAATTTATATAAAAATAAAGTTAATTATTTTTATTAATAAATTTATTTTTAAATGTATTATTTATTATTTGTAATCAGATTTAATTTTTTTATAAAAAATATATTTTATATATTAAAAATATAATTAAAATATTAATTTTTATTATTTTATTATAATATATTTATTTAATAGTAAAGTTTAAAAGTTTTTAAAATTAAAGTAAAATATTATCAGTGAGAGATGATGTATTAAAAAATATTATTTTAGTGAGGATTAAAGTATTTTTAAAAAATTAATATTATTTTAATGAGGATTAATGTATTTTTAAAAATTTTAATCTAATTTTTTTAAAAATATATATTTTTTATGTAATATTTAAAAATATATATTTATGTAAAGTTTCTTAAATGTCCGTTATTATTAAGAGCATAAAAATAAACAACAATTTGCGCCTATTTATGTCCAAAAATTAAATAAAAAAGCAAAACACAAAAAATGTAAGGAGATCGCAATCTAGAGCCTATTCGGTTTCGTTTGAGCTTAATCGCTTAATTTGTTTGAATATACTTTATTAACTTTGAGAAGAAAAAAGATCACTCATTATATTATAATTCTAAATTAAAAAACTGCATATAGATAAAAATAAATAAATTAATTAAAAAACTGTATATTTATATTTTAAATATATAATTTCATCCAGATGTTAATTAAACATAATATAAATTTATTATCAAATATATATATACTCATTATTAAATTATAATTATATGCGCATCTAGGTTAATTAGAAGTTTGGAGATGATTAATGTATTGGTTCGTGGCTATTACAATTCTCATATCTAAAGATGTGGAAATAAAAAAGTGGGTCTTACTGCTATAAAATGACTTCTCTCTCATCAATTGAATGCATCTCAAATAAGCTAATTTATTTATAAGGTTTATTTTCTCTTTTCTCTCTTTTATATTTTTTAAAATTAATAATATTATTTTGATAGTTTCCGAGGACATAAGTAATATTAGCCGAACCTCGTTAAATTTTGATATTCTATTTATTAATTATTTAATAGTTATTTTAGATATAGTTGTGGCAGTATTTTATTCTATTAATTATATGTCTAAAAATTTTTGTATAAGGAAATACTTAGTATTTAAGCGTGTCCATTGTGATCCACCTCTCTTTTTCTGAAAATATTACTGAAATAAATAATTGGTGCAATTGTTCACACACTATACATATTACTGGTGAAAAATTAATTCAATTTTCACAATAATTGGTATCAAAGCAAAGGTTTTTCTGAGCATGCTTTGTGGTTGCAGCTTAGTCTAATCTTCCACATCAGAAAAGATTTTCTTAGATTATTTATATTTTATATTTGTTAGCTATTAAATAATTTTTAAAACATAGATGAAAAATGACTCAAACAAATCATCCACTACGAAAGGAGACAACATTTACTTCGTCAATTTAGTCAATGACTGTTGTATCAATTGCTAGATTTACAGTGAGAATTTTTTATGGTACGAATTATTTTGGTATGTGACAAAGTGAGATTTTATATTTTTTTTTCAGTAAGGTCTAGACATTGCTGCTGAACAAGAAAAATCAGAAGACATTGATAAAAAAAATTAAAAAACCATCAATCGTATAGCATGTAGTATAATTCGATCATTTCTTTCTAAAGAACATAATTATACTTTCTTTAAGGGAGTTTTCACAAGTAAATTGTGGAAGACATTTGAAGAAAAATAATCAGAACAAGCTTCATATGAAGAAGAAATTATATTGCTTTACTTATATTTCTGGTACCACTATAAATGAGCACATTGCCAATTTTAATTAGCTGGTAGCTGATTTAATAAATTTGGACATGACTTTTAAAGATGAAGATTTGACTTTGATGCTGTTGGGGTCCCTTCCAAAGGAGTTTGAGTTTCTTGAAATAACTCTACTCTATGGGAAGGATAAAGTGACTTTCTTTGAAGTAACTGTTGCATTATAAAGTTACAAACTGGGAAAGAATGACAAGAAAGAGAGTTTAAGTGGAGCAACAGAAGTATTGGTTGTGAGAACTTGCTCTCAAAGCAGGAAGAGAGAAAATGAGGGGAGATCAAAATTCAGATCAACTAAAGATGAATGCGCCTTTTACCAGGAGAAAGGACATCGAAAGATAAATTGTCTCAAGCCGAGTAATAAAAGAAAATCTGATAAAAGGAAAATTGTCGTGAATTTAAATATAGCTGAGTGTGATGATGAATACTCAGACCTTTTTTAGTTGTCGTGTCATCAACAAACTCTTCTAGTATATGGTTACTCTATTATGGTTGTAGCTATCATATGTGTCCCAATCAGAATTAGTTATTTGATTTTAGAGAACTAAAAGGTGCAACTGTTTATACAGCAAATGATGATTCCTGTATGATTAAAGGGATTGATTCAATCCAATTTAGGAATCATAATGGATCAATCAGAATTCTGATAAATGTCTGATATGTACCGAGTTTGAAAAAAAATCTCATTTCTGTGAGAGTCTTAGAATCAAAGGGTTTCATTATAAATGCAGTAGATGAAGTAATAAAAATTTTCTCCGGTGCACTGGTGATGATTAAAGGAATAAGAAAAAATAATAACTTATTTACTATCAGGGTAATGCAATTATTGGGACATCAACAGTAGCTTTCAGTGATGATCAGAAGTTGAAAATAACCAAATTATAACATATGTGCTTGGGATATGCTGGTGATAAATTTTTGAAACTATTTTCGGATCAAGGATTATTGAAAGGAGTGCAACCTCAGAAATTAGATTTTTGTGAGCATCGTGTCAAAGGCAAGCAGACTATAATGAAGTTTGGTACTGCAATCTATGATACAAAAAATATTTTAAACTATGTTCACTCAGATGTGTGGGGTTCTTCTAAGACAAGTTCAACGGGAGAAAAGCACTACTTTGTAACGTTTAGTGATGACTTATATCAGAGAGTATGAGTGTATATAATAAAAATAAAAGATGAAGTATTAAGAGTTTTTCTCATATGAAAAAAGATAGTAATAACTCAGACGGGTAGGAAAAATTAAATGTCTCCACATAGATAATGGTGGAGGATATAAAAGTGATCAATTTTTTAAATTATGTCAAGATGAAGGCATAATTAGACACTTTATAGTTAGAGATACACCACAACAGAACACATGAACCTAACATTGGTGAAAAAAATTATGTGTATGTTATCCAATGCTAGATTGGATAGACAATTTTGGATTGAGGCTGTGACATATGTATGTCATATCGTTAATCGCTTACCATTAACTTGCTATTGGTGGTAAAATACCTTTGGAGATATGGTCTAAAAAATCTGCTACTGGTTATAATTCATTACGTGTGTTTGGTCCACTGCATACTACCATGTTAAGAAATCAAAGTTAGATCCGAGAGCAAAGAAAGTATTCTTTATGGGAATCACCACTGGTGTGACAACGTGAAAAGGACTTTGCCTTTAGTATCCAGAAATAAAGAATATAGTTTTTAACAAAAATGTTACCTTTGATGAGTCTACCATGTTGAAGAAGATAACAAATGAAATTGTGCAACAAACAAATGATACTCCGCAGTAGGTGAAGTTTGAAAAAAAAATTCTTGACCCGACAATAAATAAAATAGATGAAGATACTCCTATGGTAGAGGTAGAGTCAGATGAAGAAGAGGTTCCAACCCAAGAACCTCCATAGCAACAAGAATCTATTGCAATAAATAGGCTACAATGAGATATTCACAAACTTGCTCAATTTGATGATATGGTGGCTTATGCATCTCTAATAGTAAATGGTGATATTCCTAGCACTTATAGTGAAGTTGTCCAAAATTCATAAAAAATAAGTGGAGGAAGGCCATGGATGGTGAAATGCAGTCCCTTAAAAAAGAATCAGACATGGAAGCCAATCTGCCAAAGAAAAAGAAGACAATTGAATGCAAATTGGTATATTCAAAGAAAAAAGGATTTCATGATAATAACGATATTCACTACAAGGCAAAGTTAGTAGCTAAAGGCTATACTCAGATGGAGAAAATTGATTATAATGAAATATTTTCTTCAGTTATAAAATATTCTTCTATTAGAATTTTATTGACTTTGGTAGCACAATTAGATTTAGAATTCGTTCAACTTGATGTAAAAACGGCATTTTTATATGAAGACTTGGAAGAGTAAATCTATATGACTCAGCCATAAGGGTTCAAGATTGCTGAAAAAGAAAAATGGGTATGCAAATTGAAAAAATTATTGTACGGATTGAAACAATCTCCGAGGTAGTGGTACAAGCGATTTGACAATTTTATGATGAGGCAGAAGTATATAAGAAGCAAATACGATCAATGTATGTATTTAAGCAAGTTACAAAATGGATCTTTCATATATTTTCTCCTGTATGCTGATGATATGCTAATAGTTTCAAAAAATCTAGAAGAAATTGAGAATTTGACTGAATCAGGAGTTTGAAATGAAAGACTTGGAAGAAGCTAAGAAAATTTTAGGCATGGAGATATACAGAGATAGGAAGAGAGAGAAGCTTTGTTTGAATCAGAAACATTATCTAAAAAGGGTACTACAAAATTTTAGATTGAATGAAAAATTAAAACCTGTAAGTACACCGCTTGCACTTCATATGAAGCTCAGTTTATCTTCATCTCCTAAAAATGAAGTGGAAGGGAGTACATGTCTAAGGTTCTATATGCAAATACTGTTGGTAACTCGATGTATGCTATGGTGTGTATAAGGCTAGACATTTCACAAGCAGTTAGAGTTGTGAGCAGGTATATACTTGATCTTGGTAAGGAGCATTAGCAAGCTGTGAAATGAATTCTACGGCATATTCTGAACACCGTAGATGTTGGATTGATATTTGAGCAGGATGAGAAAAATGGTTAATGTGTAGTTGGATACTGTGATTCCGACTACGCAGGTGATTTGAATAAACGTCGTTCAACTACTGGTTATGTATTTACACTTACTAAGGAGTCTGTTAGTTGAAAATCTATATTACAGTCAATAGTTACCTTGTCCACTATGGAAGCAGAGTACATGGTAGTATCAAAGGTTGTTAAAGAAGTAATTTAGCTTCAAGAGTTGTTTAGTGAACTAGAAGTTAGACAAAAGAATGTTAAAGTGCATTGTGATAACCAAAGTGCTATTCATTTAGTAAAAAACTAAGTTTATCATGCAATGACGAAGTACATTAATATTCGGTATCATTTTATATGTGGGATTGTAGAGAAAGGTGAAATATTACTTCAGAGAATTTAGACTACTAATAATCTTGCAGATATGTTGATAAAAGTGGTGACAACTGTCATATTCAACCATTGTTTGGAGTTGACCAATATTTTGAGAAATTAAAGATGAGCGTTTTACAGCTCAATTGGAGACATTACTGAAAATATTTTATTTTGAAATAATATTTGAAAATTGTAAATAGATATAGCCAAAGTGGAGATTTGTTGATTTATGACTATTACAATTTTCTCATCAAAAGATGTGTGAATAAGAGAGGGGGTCTTAATGCTATAAAAGAATCTCCCCCCCCCCCCCCCCCCCCTCTAGTTTAATATATCTCAAATAAGCCTATTTGTTTATAAATCTTATTTTCTCTTATCTCTTTTTTGTATTTCTTTTTTGAAATTAGTAATGTTTTATTTTGGTGGTATTCGAGGACGTAGGCAATATTGGCCGAACCTCATTAAATTTTGATTTTCTCTTTATTAATTATTTAATAGCTATTTTAGATATAATTGAGGTAATATTTTGTGCTATTAATTATATATTTAGAAAAATTCTATTCAAGAAAAAATTTGGTATGTCCATTGTGACCTACCTTTATTTTCTAAAAATATTTCTTATATAATTAATTGGTACAATTATTCACACACTATATATATTATTGTTAAAAAATTAATCCAATTTTTACAAGATAATGGTGGCTCGAGTTACAGGTTATAGAATAATTTTTTACTACATATTTTAGAAAATTCACAGGATTTGTGAAAATAGTCAAAATATTAAATCTTTTTCTTCTTTTATAAATTTACATGTATGTATTTTAATTTCTAGAAGAATTTTACCGGCTGTAAAAATAACTTTTTACAGATAATTGATCAAAATGAAAATAAAAGGCTTAATACAAATAAAGACTTTCTGAGATATATATACAATTGTCCCCTCTCACAAAAGTGGTTTAGTTATTCCAAGTATCGTTTCATCCTGTTGTAATCAACAATTAATACATGTATTAAAATTTATGGTAAGTTGAGTTTTTAAATGGTAAAATAAACTAAAATAACAAAATAACTGAAGTGATATTTTGCTTTTAATTACCTTTATTCTGTAATTAATTATCATTAAATAGTTTATCATTATTTGAACAACTTATTAAATGACCCCTTATTAAAACGTAATAAGTTAAGCAAGTTGTGCAAATTGTCTTAGAAAATCGTGCAATAATTTCCTTTAAAATTGAATGTACATGTTTATTCAATAATTCTGACGCTACTGATCTCCACTCTCCGCATTCTATTTTCTCAAAATTCTAACATCCATACTCGCGAATGTAACTGTTTTTTTTTTTTTTAAATTAGAACAATATTATGTCTTTTTATTTCAGTTGCCCTTTCTCAAGGGGAATAAATAAATTAAAGAAGTACTAAATTTAAATATAAACTGCATTTATTTTTTATATAAATTTCACTTTCAAAAAAATAAAAAAAATAAACTTAATGACATATATAGTTTTTAAAAAAATTAATTTTACTTTATAAAATTTATTGATAAAATATATAAATAAATAAAAAAAATTACATTTAACTTGAAAAATGTAAATAAATCAGAGTTAAAAGTTCATATTTTTATTTATTTATTTATTTATTTTCTAAAGAGAAGTGGTCTTTTGCTCGAGAAAACAAGTCATATTATAATTTTACAGGAAAGAAAGAAGGACTAGAACTAGAAGAGCGAAATTGAAGTTAACCGGAAAGACAAACTGCAAAGCTGATTTGTCCTGGTCACGGGAAGAAAAGAAAAATCAACTTCATCGACGTGGCATGACCAGTGGACAAAAGCCCAATCCAACTCTTGGACAAAATAGAGATCAACTCTCTGACGTCACTCAACATTGTTCTTCTGACCTGGCCGCCTTACTTTCCTACAATTGACCCATGTGTGATTTTTATTTTTTTAATTTTTTACAGTTTTTACTCCCTCTGTGATTTAATATACAGTTTTTTTACTGCTAAATCTCACTTCTTTCGCTGCGTATATAAAGGGATCCATAGGCTTCAGATTTTGTGTAACCCAGCACGCAACTTTGGTGGAAGAACCTAAATAGTCAAATAACTTGAACCTTTCTTTTAAACCCAAAACCAATTCACATGAATTCCTCTAATTTTCACTCTCCAAATTCCGATTTCTCGTCTGAATCTTCCTTCGGATCCTCGGAATCTTTCTATAGCCAATCGTTTAATCAAGAGTCTCTTCCTTTCAATGAAAATGATTCAGAAGAAATGCTTCTTTATGGACTAATTAGAGAAGCAACCCAAATCGGTTACTCGAATCGGAATATTAAAGAAGAAGAGGTAAGTTCAACAGTTAAAGAAAATCCCAAGAAGGAAATGAAATCCTTTAGAGGTGTTAGAAGGCGGCCGTGGGGGAAATTCGCGGCGGAGATTAGAGATTCAACAAGGCATGGAATTAGAGTATGGTTAGGGACTTTTGATAGTGCAGAAGCAGCTGCTCTGGCTTATGATCAAGCAGCTTTTTCAATGAGAGGAGCAGGAGCTATTCTCAATTTCCCAGTTGAAAGAGTGAGAGAGTCACTCGAAGACATGAAATATAGTCAAGAAGATGGTTGCTCACCTGTTGTTGCTCTGAAAAGAAAACATTCTATGAGAAGGAAAATTATGAGCAGAAACAAGAAAGAAAATGTGGTGGTTTTGGAAGATTTAGGCTCTGATTATTTGGAACAACTTCTTACTTCATCTGTTCATCAGAAAATGCTAGGCCATGGTGAAATCAACAGTAATTAATTAATTCACCTCATCAGGCTTTAATTTTCTTTCTACCTGGCTACAGCATCTTGCGATTTTCCTTTTCTTTTTTCCTGCCTTCTTTTTTTCTTCCTTCCACAGGCTTTATTGCAATGGTCGGATTGGTTATATTTTTTAATTTAGATATGTATCTTGATTTTATTTTATTTTCATTTTATCCTTTTTTTCCCACATGTATAGTTTTGAAAGATTAATTAATTAAAGACTGTACTAATTAACCACATTAAGTATCAATGAAATGATATTATTAGTAACTTTTCTAGTTTCGTTTTCACATGGGATCGGATACAGAGTACTCAGTAGATTTAAACAGAGTTGCACTGCTCTGTTATAATCCAGAAACAGAGTGGACAATTTCTTGACGTAACTGCAACTATAATTTCTCGATGATTTTATTAATTTAATGTCTTAATCAAAACAATTTTTTCATTTTAATTTCTAATACCTTTTTTTACCATTCTGAGCAGCTTTTATTATATTGAAAGTGCCAGTCCATGCAAAATATCTTTTTACAAAATAACATGCACGTTATTTGTTATTGCACTATGCTGCTATATATATTAATAAAAAAAAATAGTTGTAATTACTTAATTATATATTTTAATTAAGTAATAAATGTCAGAATAATATGTCATCTAATGAGTAAGATTTCGATATCAAATATGCATTTTTTAATGTTATAAGAGTACATTAGATGAAAATTTTTGAACTATTATTTTATTTTACTATTTTAAAAACTATCTTTGAGTAATTACAAAATCTTATATTTAAGAAGAACATTTCAATTTACAATTTACAATTTACAATTCCTTTTTAATAACCTTAAAGTAAGTTAATTTATACTTTCTGAAGTGGAACTCACAGCTCAAATTTGTATTTTCCAAACCGAAAAATTGAAGTTACACTTTATGAACAAAACAGTTCTTTTCTAGAAGCTTGTATGTATATATAAAATTTCTTTTAAAGAAACTTTTAACAATCTTGGAAACTTATACTTAATTTGGGTTTGACAAGTAATTAGAAACTTTTTATTTTTATTATTTTATCACTTCAACATTACAAGTGTTCTTTTTCATCTGTTGTAGTGAACATCAATTTAATTGAAAAAATATTGTAATTAGCCATCCAATGTGGCCCCAACTATTAATTTTAAAAGTATTAATAAAAACATTTTGAAAAATCAACATGCACATGTTAAAATACAATTTGCAAAAAGCGAAAATTCTTTGTTTCAGAGAAACAAACTGAATTCTCGTTTTGGATCACTGACACGATTTTTTTTTTAAAAGAGTGCACACTTGTAAGTAAACTAATTGAATAAAGACAGAAAAACAAAGAATTAATATTTAATAAGAAGCAAAATCTGAAACTGGCGGGCTGTATAGTAACCTTGACGAGATTAAATTGACTAATAAAAGAAATATATGGGTCTTTGCATGAGGCTTTATTTCTTGATTTTCTTCCATCATTTTGAAAATTTCTATTTTGGTCCAATTTCAATCCAAAAGAACCTTCTCTTTGTTTTGGTTTGTTATTGGTTTGGAATTGAATTGTATTTGCCATACTATATCTTACAATCAATTTAAAATAAATACTAGCTTATCTTATTCCCCTAAAATGGAAAAAAAAGTGAATGAGAAAAAATGAAATAATATTTCTCTCCAAATAAAAAAGAAAAATATAATTTATTAGTTTAATAGATAAATTTGTTATGAATTATGTATTATTTTTCATTTTTCATTTTATTAAAATTTAGTTGTAATTTTTATCTTAAGTTATAATTGCAAGATAAAAATTATTAACTAAAATATTAAAAGATCAAGTTGATCCTTAACAATTTGTTTTATTATATTGTCGATATAGTTTTTAAGTTTTGATGGCAGACAGTCGAAAATTTGTAATTTCTGTAAATTTAATTAATTAAGTCATTAATTTTATTATTAATAATTTATCAAATTTGTAAAATTGGAAAATTTTATTTATTCTTATTGAAATTTAAAGATTAAATTGATAGCATGACAAGATAAGTTTGAAAAGTAATGTTACTTTTGTTATTTAAATTAAAATGAAATTATTATTATTGTTTAATTTTAATTTATCTTTAAAATAAAACAGCAATAAAATTTTCAAATTGAGATTAATAAAAAAAATTTAATTATAAAAACACGCAAATTTTATGATTAGTTTTTACCTTCTATAATATATATATAGACTTAATAAATTAGACTTATAATCATATATTATCTTAGAGTCACATCATGCATATAAATGTAGAAATAATTATCGAATTTCTGTTAGTAAAACAATTGTTCATTGATTAAGCCCCAAATGGTTTGTCTTTGGCTACAATCTTCAAAGGGGATGGTAGGAAGTCAGAAATCTTCCATGATGATAGGCTGATAGCTTAGTAGTAATAAAATTAAATTTATAAATAAATTTTGTAAGAAATAATAATTTAGGTTATTCTTTTAATGTATCATCTTTCAATTTATTTTAAAAAATTAGAAATATTATGATTATAAAAAATAAAAAATAAAAAATAAAAAATAAAAAATAAAATTATTATATTTTATTTAAAATTTTAAAAATTAATTCAATCTTATTAAAAAAATATTTAGTTAAAGATTTAGAGATGTCGTAATAATAAAAAAGATTAAATTGATTATATTTTATGTTAAAAATTAAATATAATTTTATTAAAAAAAATAAATTTATTTTAATTAAAAATTTTAGAGATGTTTGTTAGAAAAAATAAATAAATTACATTTATTTATTCTAAGAATAAAAACTTAATTTCAATTCTATTCAATAATCAAAACTGATTAACATGAAAGTGATATAAAACCACTTATTTCTTTAATGAGATTGTCATTACTCTCGCCGATTTAATTCAACTAAATAATATTAATATGGTTTTTAGTTCAGACTTCAGAATCAGAATTAAAATTGAAAACGGAATAAAATGAAATTGAAATTGAAATCGAAATCGAAATGACTATTTATTATTTTTATTTGATTTATTCTAGAATAAGAATCCAATTTTCTTTAAAACTGTTTAGATTATAACAAGACTGAAATCGAAATCAATAGTTATTTGAAGTATTTTTATTTAAAAAGTTAAAAAAATAATTTAATTTTTTAAGAAAAATAAATTTATTTATTTAAAAAATTCAAAGATATTATAACTATAAAAAATATTAAAAAAGATTAAATTGATTAAATTTTATTTTAAAAATCTAATATAATTTTATTAAGAAAAAAAATTTATTTTAATTAAAAATTTTAGAGATGTTTGTTAGAAAAAATAAATAAATAATATTTATTTATTTATTCTTAGAACAAAAAATTAATTTTAATTCTATTTAATAATTAAAACTGATTAATATGAAATTAATATAAAATCACTTATTCCTTTAATGCGATTCTCATTACTCTCATTTGTTTAATTCAACTAAAATATTAATGTGATATTCATTCTCATTTTTTATTTTTACCCTCAACCAAACATTCCTTAACAGAAATAATTCACCATCATTCCATTTTCACCCCTGACTAAATGCCCTCTTAATTTGTGTTATATATAAAAAAACAGCACCCTTAATGTTAACTCAACAAAAATACTTAATTGAATTGAAATAAAACATTACATGGCTGGTCATTGGACTGAAAATATCTGATACAAGGTCAAATTCATTATCCTATAATATAGTAACTATAAATATATATAAAACCAATAATTAAATCAAGTATTATAAATTCAATATATATATTTTTAAAATAAATTTAAAAATTGAAGTCCCACTTTCTAACACTCCAAATTTGATTTTAGCATATTGGCCAAAAAAAAAAATTTGATTTTAGGCATTACACGAAAGAGGGTTTTTTATTTTTTGTTTTTGGGAAAATAAAATAAAAGTCCGGGTGGCCAGTGATATGGTCAGTCAATTCAAAGGCTTATTCCTTTAGAAAATATTTACAACACTACCTATAAAGTGAAATATTGTGGCAAATCATGATTTTCATTTGATCATTTGATGGATAAGATATATCACTTTCAATCCTAGAGGGTTAACTGAACTTGGACACACATGTGGAGCACACAGACATCAATTAATTAATTATTTTTTCTTAATTAGCCTCACTAAATCAAAATTAGACTCAATTATATTGCCAATTATACAGCCACATGAACAGAAATCATCTTCTTTTCAGTCTGTTTAATGTATTTAACTTGCAATTTCATCCATTAATCATTTTGATTAAGAGATGATTAACGATCTCCTTATGAAGTCTTCTCCAACCCAAAAAGGAAACGTTTCTCCCTATGATTGTACCACTTATATTTTATGGGAAAAATAAATATCACGACATGATTTTTTTTTTTAAATGTTGATTTAAACAATTAGGGTTGAGAGGTATAATAAATAAATAAATAAATAAATAATTTAAAACATAATTATTGCAATATATGATCTAAAATTAATTCTATTGAATTAAAAAATACAAAAAATTAAATAAAAAATAAAAAAATCAAACATAATGATATATAGATGACAATACTATATACGTACAACTTATAATTTTGAATTACATTTAATAAATTATTACATTTAAGAATAATTTATTTATAATAAATTAAAAAATAGATAATAAAAATTAAACTATAAAAAAATAAAAATAAAATATAAAATTTAAATCCAAATGATAAAAAATATTAAACAGCAAAAGAGATTTTAATGTAATATATATTTATTTAAAATTACGTATTTTTGTCCATTTAAATATAATTAAATTTTCATAAATATATTAATTGTTTTTAATAATAACACATAATAACACACGTACATAAAAATAAGTGACTAAATAAATTTTATAATAAAACTATAATTATAATAAAACTATAATAAATTTATTACGATATGCTAACTAATATATTATCTGAATACACATTTTTTTTCCATATAAAAGGCCAAAACCCATATTCATATTCCTTCACACACTTTCTTATAAATATTAATTTAAATCATACAATTTTTTGTATGTGCAAATATTTTTCTAAGTGCATATATATATATATATAATTGAAAATATTCCAATTGAAAGTAGGGTACGTGAGGGAACAGAATGAGCAATGATTTGTATATGGAAAAGGAGCCATTTTCTTTTTATTTAAATGTAACAGATAAATAGATTTTAGAGAATAAGGTGAATCTATTCAAGAATGGTAGGGATGATGCGATGAGTTCCCAAAGTCATAATAAATGTGAAATTGGAAACACCAAAAAATATTATATACAGTTTTTTTTTTAAGAGATTTCTTCAAAAATACTCTAAAAAATAAATAAAAAATTTCAAAAAAATCCACTTTTCTTTTTTTAATTTTAAAAATACTATTTTTTTAATTTTTAATTTTAAAAATATTCCTTTTTTAGGTATATTTTGAATATATATTTAATATATTAAAATAATATTTAATTTTTAAATTTACACATTTGACATACATTTAGTATATTAAAAATATATAAAAAAAACATAAGATATTTTTTAAAATAAGTTAGAAAATGTCATGCACAATATAATTTCCTCTATTTTTTTTAATCAAAGTACAAATATGTCTATTATTAACTAATAATTATATTATGGTATAATCAAGTCTCTGATTCCAACATGCGAGTGCGATTTCTGATCAATATTTCAACATAGATTCCACAGATGGGCTCCTAATTCTTGTATTAAGAATTAATTCTTGTATTAACCACCATCCTTGATTAGACCCAATTGTATCATGGGCTTTTGTTCTGTTAATATTGATAAATAAAGACAAAAGGCCCAAGAAACTAATATAGTTAGCCGTTGTCTTAAATTAAATAATATATAAATCCATACAACACCATCCGGTGAGTTGGACCTCCACGGCAAAATTAAATAATAAAATGAGGAAATTATATATTTTCTTTTTCAAAATTTCATTTTTATTGTGCTTAAATTTTACATAATTTTACATTTTTGAGTTTATAAAAATACTTTTTATATTTTCATGATATGCATCAAATATATTAAAAATATATTTAATATATACTCAATATATAACAAAAACGAATCCTATTTTTATACATTTTTTTATTTGTATAATATATTTGTAAGTTTTTATTTGTATAATATATTTTTAAATTTTTATTTATACATTATATTTGTATTTTTCTTCTTTTTAAGTTATTTTTATAAATTTTCATATGAAATATTAGAATTTTTATACAAAATTTTCATATAGCTTATCACAACATTATAAATTTATTAGTTAAAAAATATTATTAAATTTATCAAAATTTTTTATCAACTCTTACGCCAATTTGATATATATATATATATATATATTTTGTAGTGACTCTATATAATATACACAAAATTTATTATACACATGATAATTTCTAATAATTTTACTGTTACCTTATTATAAGTTTATTATATATATAATAATTAAAAGTTTTTAATAAAAAAATAAAATTTAAAAAATGTGATAAGGGGCTAATTTTTTCTAAATATTATTCTAAGCAAGACTGTTTTGGGCTTCGTATCTTTAAGACTTTAACGGTATGAAAATCAAATGATAGTTATTTTCTATTATTTCCCTCTCTTATAAGGTATTTGAAACTGTATCCCAAGTTTTTTTTTTTTTTCATTTGTGCAGACTTTTGGCCTTCTTGTCCTAATACATATTGAGGAAATTATAATGTATAGCATATTTTTTTACTTTTTTTTAAATATCTTCTGTTTTTTATATATTTTTAATATACCAAAAATAAAATTAATGTATATCTTTAAAAATTGAGTATATTTTTAGTATATTAAATGTATACCTAAAATATACCTCCAAAAGAGTTATTTTTGAAATTAAAAATTAAAAAAATATTTTTAAAATTAAAAAATATATATATATTTTTAAAAATATTTTTATTTTTTAGGACATTTTTGAAGAAGCCCCATACATATTTGATGGTTGAAAATTATTTTTTTACCCGTCCATTTCTTGACTTCAATATGAAATTTTATGGAGTGACACATGCAAATAAACTGTGTTTGAAGAGCATTTTCAACATGATTTAATAATGTATGGCATTATATTTTTAGAATGATATGATATAATACTGATAGCGTATCATGTTCGAAAAAATGATTCAATACTGAACAGAATTAGGAATTGGAGAAAATATTATTCTCTCTCTCTCTCTCTCAAATTAATTCAGCAATAATTACAAGTATTTGTAGTCCTCACAATTGTCTATTTACCTACTAATCCCCTACACTAATGTCTAATTACCAACACATCCTTACACCCCCCTCTCAAGTTGAGCATGCAATGCTCAACTTGCACATATACAATATGCATATTTTCTATAAACAGGAAGGAAAAAAGACAAATCCTATATATTTACAAATTTTCTTGAGTCTTCATTTCATCAAATCAAGAACACTAGCAACATCATCATGAATTGGAGTATCCCAACTTGTCTATCATTCTTTTGGTAAGGCCATTAAGAAGTTTGACATCTTCAAACTCCATTGTAAGTGTCTTCAAGCCAACCATTCTAGAAACTTCTTAAACCAATTGGAGTAGTAGTTTTTGATCATATATAGGACATGTTCCATCCACTCCAGAATACATGGTGATAAAACCTCACATTTGGTGACAAGTTCTGAATTCTTAGTATCATACTTTTCAAGACAAATGGGACAAATATCATATTCTTCTGCTAGAAGAAGCCATAGCCGTATGGAACTTCATCCCCTGTCTCTTTTACATATATTACCCAACCAACAACTTCTATAATTCCAACCTCGAAACACACAAATCTGGTCCATTCATATCAACATCCAATTGACATCCGCAATTCTCAATCATAGTATCAATTATCAAAAAAAAATTTCTCCATTGTTTCAGTTTTTCAAGTTTCTAAACTCAAGGACAATTTCAGGAAATAAAGGTGAATTTGATAGGAAGAAGAACAAAGGGAGATAAACTAAAGAGCTGCAGAATGGACATAAATATGGTAAGGTAATTAAGGTAATCAAGTGGAAATACTCCACGAATTAAGGTAGGTAAAGCATAAGATATGATAGATGTTTTGATTCAAGAGAATCAAAACACAAAAGAGGTAATGAATTATCAGAAATTAAATGTGGAAAAAACCACAAATCAAAGCTTAAATCAAAAGATTTGAAGCTCAAAGTAAAGCAGGAGTTCTAGACTCAATCATTTAGGATTAAAAAGGGATAAAACCCTAACAAATTCAATCAAAACCTCAAATAGAGACAATATCAAACCTAAGAGAACTATCTCCAAGGCAAATCAAAATCATAAATTCCAGGACATACCTAGAATCAGTCAACACATCTCACAAATCTCATAACAGAGACTGAAATTAAAACCTAGAGAACAAATCTCAAAGGTAATCAATCAGGAACTCTAGGACAAACCTAGAATCAAATTTAATTTCTGGAAGAAGAAGAATTAAACCAGAAATCAACAAATCATTAGAATCTCAAATCAGAGACAAATCATCAATCCTATGAGAGCAAATCTCAAGGAAAATCATCAATCAAATAAGAATTCTAGAACAAATCTAGAATCAGAAAATAGGTTTCGGTAAATCAAACCAGAGATCAATTAGAAGAAAACAAATGATAGAAAACTAACCATCCATCACAATCGAGAAAAAACGATCATGATGAAGAAGACATAATATAGAAGAAAATGACAAGAACTTACAGAAAATCATCAAAAACTGATGAGAAATCATGAAGTCTCTGAAACTTTTCGGTATCAATTAACTTCAAGGAGATCAAATCCATATTGATATAGCCATAGACACTAATCGCGAATCTCAGATCAAATACTAGAACAGAATGAAGAGATTGCGAAGAAAGACGAAGGAATAAAACCGATCGAAGTAGAGGAAATTGGTAATCGTTTTTGTTTTTCGGTATTTTTCAGTTTTCGTGGAGAGAGAGCCATTAACCAGCGCTCTAATACCATGAACAGAATTATGAATTGGGGAAAATATTATTCTCTCTCTCTCTCTCAAATTAATTCAGCAATAATTATAAGTATTTATAGTCCTCACAATTGTCTATTTACCTACTAATCCCCTACACTAATGTCTAATTACCAACACATCCTTACAAATACTATTAAGTTTTTTGATGATATGGTTTGTTTTAAATAAATAAAATGTCTAGAATATCCATAAATTTAATATTTCATATATAGTCATAATAAAATAAAATTTTAAGCTATAATTATAAGACTAATTAACTTTATCATAAAATCTAATAAGACTGTTAGTAAATATATATTTTATTCATAAAAATAATAAAATAAAGTACGGCAAAAAATACAGCAAATTTTTTTTTTCAATAAATTAATTTAAAGTAAAAAAAAAAAATTAAACTCACAACAAAAATAAAATAAAATTCTTATATTCATCCAAATAAAAATCAATGGTGGTAAAAAAAAAAAAGATGAAGGTAATTTTGAAAATATTAAATTCAAACCATCCCAACACTAATTTGGTGGTTTGATAAAAGTGTCAAAAAATGTCAATTTCACACCATTCTTAAAGCATAATAAACAATAAAAATAAAGTGGAAATACTGTCAAATATTATTCGACTCTAAACCATACTATACCAACCCATCAAAAACCACATTGGAAGTCCTCTCGAACAGGACCTTAAGATTTAATTGACTTTCCCAATATAATTTATAGACATTTCACATGCAAATTTGAAATTGATGAACAATATTACTAGTTTCTTATCTGGACTTTCTGAACCTAACTTAAAGTTTTAACCTTCCAACCCCATAATAATGCAATAAGTTGACTAGCGGTTATGATATTGCCGATTTTTGAGTTCACAACCATTATTAGTTGAAATTGATTGCCATAAATTAAAGCTTAACTGACATTTTATAACAGAAAAATTCTTACATGAACTGTATATGCACTGCCAATCAGTGGCGGAATTATAGGAGGGCTGAGGGTCTATGGACTTATTCCCCCCCCAAATACACACAAGTTTGAATTTATAATAATTGTAATAACTTATAATTATTATAATGCTATTTAGTATTATAATAATTTATAATTATTATTTAATTTAAAGTTTAATCAATAGATTTTAATTTATTTTTTTGATGATTAGGCTAATTATTTTAAAATTTGATTCTAAATTGAAATTTTGGAGTTTTGATGATTAGATTAATTATTTGAAATTTGATCATGAATTGAAATTTGAGATTTTGACGATTATATTAATTATTTTAGAATTAGATTATGATATGAATGAAGAATTTTATTTTTTGTTATTAGGTTAATTATTTTGGATTTTGACTATAAATTGGGTTTAAGAGTTTTGTGATTAGGTAAATTATTTTATAGAAAATATTCTACCACATAAATTTATTAAAAAAATAATTAGTTTATATAATTTCTTTAAAATATCTCAAAAAATATATAGACATTATTTAAAAAATAACATATATCATGTAATTTTATAAAATATTATTTAAACATTAAAATAAAAATGATAAAATATTTAATATTTAAATATTTAATATAATAATAAAATTAAATATAAAAAATACTAATTTTATTTAATTATTATTAGCCAAATATATATACACAGATTACATAATATTTTCTCTATAATAATATCGGTGTTTAAGCTTTCTATCCGCAACTCAAACAGACGCATAGTTTGCTCATCTCAAGTAATTAAATTTTATTAATTGGATGGTTTCCAACACCTTTTCTTTTCTAATTTATTGGAGGTGGACTTTTTTTGTGAAAATAGTTCTGATTTTAAACATAACATGCATGTACAGTGTTCATGTGATAACATTCTCCATAACCTTATTTTAAGTTTTTAAACACCAATTATAATGAGGTCTCAATGACATCATATCTTTACTTCTCTGGAAGTTCAAATAGATTTCTCTTATAGCATTTGATTCCTTAAGCAAATAAGAGGGTCTCTTCTATCTTCTTATAAGTGATACTAACAGAGTAAGCAGATATACTGGCCTGAATTTTATGAAATTGTTATTTTTTTTATTTATATGAATCTAGTTAAACATGTCAATTCCCTAACATGTATTCTGTATATGATTAGCTAGTTCTATACAAGAAAATGATTATTCTTTATAGCAGAAACTGCAGACTCATATATATTTTGTTTCAGAATAATAATAACACATTTTTGTAAATTCGAAAGGTGAATTTCATCTACTTAGACTCGCTATGATCATGATCTACTCTGAGTTTTGATTTTTGATATTACAACAATTTCCTCTCGACGTTGCTCATTTGAGAAATCCCATTTACGTTTTTTTTTTGCCTTTTATTTTAGTTGATGTTTTATTACTAGCTAGTATTGAAGTTATTTTTTGACCGTACACTTCACCAGCAGTAATAAACTTTGTTAAAAATATGAACCATTTCTAGGCATTCGTCTACAAATTTGAGGTTTTATTTTGAGTGGTTTCTTGACAACCTCCAGCTATTTTCTTGATTCTTAGAAGATATATGAATGTCAATAAAAGAATTGCAGCATTGTTGATTTTTTTTGTGAAATTTTTCTTTCATTTGCCTTGGTATATATGCAAGCAATAAGGCATATATAACCATGAAAACTATGTCACCAGTCTCCACTTCAATTTTTTTTCCCCCTTAAAACAAGGTATATATACTGCATTATAATGCATTCGAGTTTAAGGTGCTACTCATGCCAATCAACTGGACACAACTCATTATATCATGGGTTTTATTTCAAAAATGTAAATAACTACATATCAAGCACTGCTGTACTTAACGTAAGGATAGATACAAGAACGTGCTCACTAGCTATTATTTGAAGTGCAAAGATTGCAACAATAACTCAAGAGCTCGATACATGTGTGCATATATATATATATATGTATGTATGCATATATATATATATATGTATGTATATATATAGGGAAAAGCATAACAAATATATCTTATTTATAGGTACTGATCTCTGTAACAATACTAACTCAATACGCAGGGATTGGTGGTGGTGCCATGTGGTGTGGAATATGTGGCTTCTTATGTGGGAATGGAGGAGGCATCATCTTCCGTGGTGGACTCTGAGGACCTTCACCACTTCCTATTGGAGGGTGTGCTGGAACATGACCAAAAGGTGGTAATGGCTTATGGGTTGGTGGCAAAAAACCTGGTTTGTCAGGTAGAGTTGATGGCTTGTGTTCTGGTAATGGCTTCTCAAATTTAGGAGGTTGAGCTGGACTTAATGGCTCCTGCTTTGGTCCTGCAGGCTTCTCTTTTCCTGGTTTATGAAATACTGGAGTTGGTGGCTTGTGTTCTGGGATTGGCTTCTCTAGCTTAGGAGGAGGAGGTTTGTGAATTGGCATTGGTGGAATATGTTCTACTGGAGGCTTGTGAAAGTGAGTTGGTGGCTGGTGCTCAGGGGCAGGTTTGGGGCTAAAAGCAGGTGGGATGTGCTCAAAGTGAGGTGGTTTGTGGTGATCGGCCAAGGAAGGAGTGGTAAGAGCCACCACACCAATAAGAAATACTAGCAGGTATGTGTTAGACATCTTTAAACTTTGATGATGTAGAAATAGAAGAATCAATGCCCTTTTATAATGGTTTGGCGCCTACGTTGGCAACAGACGTGTCCGAATCCTATTCCTTCGGCTTCAAACATGGAATTTCTGAAACGTCGAGACAAAAGTTTTGCTCATTTCAGGTAAGAATGGGCTCCACTGGGGACTATACATTTCAGTTGAAAAATTGGAAAATTTAGGCAAAATGGTTCAAGAAGAGAGAGAAGGTTTGAGAAGCAAGGTCCTTTTTCCATGATGTCTTTGCAAATGTCTACTTTGAGATGTAATTAGAGGAAAATTTTTATTTAAATCTGGTGCATAAATATATAGAGTCAATAAATAATTATTATAAAAATAATAATAATAAATTCATATAATTTTATTGATCGAATATACGTGTATTCGATCTATACAAGTTTTTTTCTATAATTATAATAATAATAATTAAGGTGAGTAAATTTTTTATCTTAATTAGGTGTATGTGTACGTGATTATTTTCCTCTCATAGTATCCAATTGAAAATGCATTGCTGGATTTTTCTCAAGGGGATGGGAGTTATTTATTTATAAAGCATCAGCTGCCAAAGCTGCAATATATATAATAAAAGAGGAAAACAGGGACTATATATATTGGATTGAATATAGAATCATTTGCGGTAACAAGCTGATGAATAATTTCATTTGGAAATCTATTAACATAATTAATAATGTCTACGTCAATTATCTCTTGCCAAATACTCTTTACATATTAGCAACAATATCAAATTAAATTAGAAATGTTGGAATAAGTTTTAGTAATAAATAGACCAATCTGTTTAATTTTTATAACTCAGTAGCTTACACATGCTTAAATCTTTAGCCTGTGTAGGGTAGGATCTGTAATAATCCCAGTAAAAAACTTTTCGAATATGCAACAATCAACTCGCTATTACGGTCCCAAAAAATGTAGCTAATATCTATTCTCCGCACATTAGAAAAAGGTGCGGTATTTCAATGTTGTCTTTTCTTCAACTAGCCGGGATTATTATCTCAATTATTGACACCTATAAATTTAGCTTACTTGAAGAAAATTGACAGATCGATCTAGAGATATTTATATTTATTAAATATAAAAAATTAAATAAAATTAAAAAAAAGCCAGTTCAAGTAATAAACTTTTAAAATTTTAGGGAAAAAATTGAGCGAGAAGAGGCTAGATTTTTGCAATTAATCTATATATATGTGGGGCAAGATTAAAAAAATGCATTCATAGATTTGATTAAATTAATACTAATTAATTGTCACTTTATTTCAAAAATTAAATTTAAAATTCCCCTTTACGCGTTGGCTTGATTCCCAAAAAGATTGGTGACTTAATTGGTGCTATAGTATACTATTATAGGCATGTGGAAACATGTGAAATTTCTAAGCATAACGGCATAAACTGAAAATTTTAATGAATGGGAAATCAAAATGACTTTCCTAATTGACACTGACATTTCACAAGCAAATTTTAAATTAGGACAATATGCATTTTATTGGAACAACAGAGATTCTCTTTTATGATCAAAGATCTTCTTAACCCAGTGAAAGGGATTAGGTTGCCGACCTGTAAAATTGAAATTATGGAGTATTATTATATCAATTGCTAGAATCAGATATCTTATAATTATCGGCAGATAAAATTCTTAAAAAGAATTTCTATTTGAAAAAAAAAACGTTTTTAAATTAATTTTATATGTTTATATTACATTAGTGGGTGTATATCTCCCAATATAGGCAAGATTTACCTAATTTGCATTTGTTTAATTTAACTTTAAATTTACAGCGGATTGAATTTACAGCTATTTATGCTACATTCACTAACCAATACTACTAACATTCTAATAACTCGCAACTAATCCTTAACAATGAGTCATAAGGCTAATCAATTAGGGTCTTAATTAAAGTTTAATTTGACTAATAATTGGCTTCTATCTAATATGAACTTCTTTTGTTAATCCAATTCTATCCATTTCTGTGGCCGAGCTCATTTCCAATTTCATATTATAATAAATAAACTAAATATTATAAATTGTCCTAAATACATAGGTACGTTCCACCGCCTTCATCTAACTGTGATTAATATTATTACTTCTTCATCTTTTTTGGAATTTGGAACGTATTAATTTTTCATTTGCTCCAATATGAGATATTTTCTCAAATGAAAGTGCAGTCACCATAACAATCTTTTCATGCTCTTTAATTGGATATATAGAAATATTAATTACAGTTATTTTATAGAATGACTGTTTAATAATCTTTATCCACTAGTTAAAAAATATTTATTATAATCTCTCTTAATAAATAAATTTACAATAAATATTCAATAATGGTTGTTAGCTCAAATTGATTCAGATCAGTATGAGCTAATTAGACTTTTTATAAATTAAATTACATTATGCAAATTTAATCATAATTAAATGCAAGTTTTCTTTGTCTAGAGGTATTAACTTTTTTTTTAAAAGATATAATAAATATAAAATGGGCACACACATTCAAATAACTTATAATAATGTTATAATATATAATTGAAACTCATTTTACGTTAAAAAAATCAATTATATAATTGATACATAATTTCAATTTTAAAATAATTTATAGTTGATACACATGTTCAATTACAAAATCAATTATATAATTGATATACATATTCAATTTTAATATAATATACAGTTGACTCGTATATATTCAATTTTAATGTAATATATAACTGACATATATATTCAATTTTTAATATAGTATATTGGCACACATATTCGATTTTAATATAATATATAATTAACATACATGTTTAACTCTGATGTAATATATAATTGACATATATGTTCAATTTTAATATAAAAAATAATTGATATATATATATATATATATTCAATTTTGATATAGTGTATAATTGACACACATATTCTATTTTAATATAATATATAATTGGCACTCAAGTTCAATTTTAGAATTGGAGGTTGATATTTTCAATAAACAAAATAACATTTCTTCATATATATATATATATATAAGATTAATCTATTCTCAATATATATTAAAAAATAGAAATAAGAATCACTATTAAGCATATTGTCATATTAAATAACAATATAATAATGAGCAGTTTAAAATTATAAGATATTTTAGTTGGATTTTAATTGTCTTCTAAATTTTAATTTGTACATACATCATTATATGAAGTATTAACAAATAATATAAATAGAATTATTTTATTTATAAAAAAATTGCAATATAAATGAATTAACTTCTAATTATGTTAATTACTTAATTTGTATCCTTGTTGAGCTATAATATTTTAGGACTCATTAGTAATTATTTAATTGTATAAAAAAATTCAATAAATAAATTAATTTCATATAATTACCAATAAAAATAAATATATTATATAAAATAGTAATAAAAAAGATATGTGAATGTATTTTAATTGTACTTAGCTACCTAATGAAGAATTAATGTTACAACAAATAATAATTTAAGAACTATAGACTGAGATTAAAGAAGATGTTGGAAAAAAAAATTGGAGGGACAAATTTTGGCGGCAAACGTAGAGTTAAATGTGGATAAGGGTATTCAAATAAATATACATCAAATAAATTCTTTATTTAATTAACAGATTTTTATTTTTCATGTTCACAAAAATCTCCCCATTTGAGTTGACTCAATTCGAGCAATTTATCAAAGTTCAAAAATATTTTATAATTAACGGGTGAAAAATTATATAATAATCACACTTTAAAATAAATTACTGTAATTAACATTTTTCATTTGGACATAACACAGTCAATTAGTTCTACTATTAATTAATAATCAATAAAAAAATTTTTTCTGATCTGTGAGATTATAAAGAAAGAAAAAGAAAAAAAAATCACCCATGCCTGGCCAGTCATTATTTATCCGCAACTACATTTGCAATTACCTCATTATTGCACTTGAATTTTGTTTTAAAATTCTTGTAGTTCACCTCAGATGAGTCCCCTTGATTTATTTTCCCTCTTTTTTGCGCAGTAACTCGTATTATTCTAGTTTTACAAATATTTCTGAATAATATAAGATGTCATCTTATACGCATTATATATTTATGTCCATTACAGATATGAAAATTTTATGCATTATATATAAAGGCATATGAAGAAAATATAAATTATCATTATTAACATTTTCGAAGTTTTTGGATATCAGTTATTTGATTAAACTATATAGATATAAATTGTCTTTTGATTATTTCGCTTAACTTATTCCTATTTTTCATTTTATATTAAGATTTAGCAATGCACTTATAATTTTGTTAATTGTCTATGCTTGTGTTTATTAATTATTAGCTGCAAATTGTGAATGGTAGGAAAAAAAAAGGCAAGCACAGGATTCCTATGATAGGAATAATATTAATATCAATACTGGTCATAGTACCTGGAGATTAATTCTCACAACACAAGCAAAATATAGCGCCAGTGCTTCATTTTGTAGATTAATAGCTGCTAGCTAGTCATTCTTATTTTAGCATATAGATGGACTACATTCACAGTTGGCAAGTTGGTTTTGCCTATGGTGAAACATACATAGTTGCTGGTGGAGGATCCGCTTTAGGTGGTGGTGAAGGCTTGCCCTTTGCCGGTGGTAGCTTGGATTTAGGTGGTGGAGCAGGATGACCTTTTTGAGGTGGTAAAGGCCTGCCTTTGGGTGGTGACACAGGCTTCTGGGGTGGTTTGGTTTTAGGCGGTGAAGGTTCACTTTTAGGTGGTGGGCATGGCTTGCCTTCAGGCGGTGTGGGTTTAGGTGGTGATGAAGGTTTTTCACCTTTAGGTGGTGGGCAGGACTTGCCATTTGGAGGCGGCATGGGTTTAGGCGGAGAAGGTTTACCTTTGGGTGGTGGGCAAGGCTTGCCTTTAGGGGGTGATGGCTCAGATTTAGGAGAGGGTGTAGGCTTCTCTTCATGGGGGGGCTTAGACCATAAGAGGAGGTGGCCTTCATCATCATCGTTATCATACAATGGATGATTTAGCTTTGTAGGCACATTAGCCATAATTGATAGTTGAGAATCATCATTTGCTGCAGTACGAGATGGGGTGGCTAAAACCATCAAAGCAATAAGAAAGCAAAGAAGCACTGATCTCATGCATGGTATAGACATTTTTGTGCTGTGATATTGGGTTTCGGAGACTGGGATATATGGTGGCAATTTATACGTGTGGCTTTACCTTTAGTTAAAAACTATAATAATATTCTTTGAGCCAAATTGTAATGTTAAAGGACATTTGATTGCTCATTAGTATACGTGTAGGCATTCTTTAGCTAAATGGCTATGCTAATTAATTAATCCTCGTTGCTCCTAATCTTATATTGTATTGTTAACCGACGATATTACTAAGATTGGAATTATATATTAATTTTTTCCCTTTTGCTTTTCTGCGCAATGAGATGCTTTTAGTTAGATTTTAGCTAGGTAGTAAAGATGTTTTTTTTTTTTTAAAAATTTTCATGTCATATGAAAACAGCTAGCCGTGAACAAGTAATGATGTTTTCAAGATATTATCCAAGAGAAGTTAAGAGAAAAATTCTGCTTTTGCTGTCTTCATTCTCCAACATGTAAAAGAACAATAGAAATCTTCTTTTTTATGCTAGTGCAAATGGGATTTAACAGTGCCTAGCATTTTGAAGGCTTATTCATCTTTATTTATACGTTATTTTCGTTACATGATTTCTCCATGCATGCGTTATTAGATCACGTTTCTTATTATCTTCTTTTTTGTGGCTTTTTGTGCTGGCTAGCTTTGTTTTTCCTTCATTTGTATTGTTTTCTGGCTGTTAGTTGCAACTTACATTTGTTTTTTTTTAATTAAGGAGCTTTTGTTGCTTCAATATTTGTACTGAATCGGACTGAAATATCCAATTTATTTAATATTTAAATTTTTAATATTTATGGTGAAAATATGTTAAATTGGATAAAAAATTTTAATTTAATACGGTACTGATTTTTATCTTATAATTAAATGAAAAACTATATTCAACTTAATTAAAAATGTCAAAATTCAACCAAACATTAACCTAATAATTAATAATAATATATCATACAGTATTGGTACATAGTACATTAACTACAACTTTATATTTTACAGTTTGCTTCTTTATAGTTCATTATGGATTCTAACTATTTATTTGGTTCTACATTAATTTTCAAATTTTCGATTAAAAATTAAAATTTTACTTTGATTGGTTATGATTTTTTAAAAAAAATTTATTAAGTTTTTATTTCTTATCTAAGGCCAGAATTTTCGGCTTCATTCTATTTGATTGTTTTTGAATATCCAAATTAAATCAAACTGAAACGATTTTAGCCATAGCAACTATTTGTTCTTAGGCTGTTTTGATTTTGCTTTAATTTGGCTTTGGATGAAATTTAGGAATGAGGAAATTTATATAATTACTATCCGATTGGCCAATTCAATGTGTTAATAAAAAGTAGCAAGTTGGGGTTCAAACCTCGTCAGTATTAATCTTTTTTTTTTCAATATTAAAAAAAAGAACGATAAATAAGAAATGAGTATGAAATGAATATTAAAGATAAAAATTAACATAGATTGCCAGAAAGTTATTTAAAATTATATATGGGCTACGAAAAGTGACTGATTCAATAATTTGGTAATTCACTAGTTAACATCAAAGGGGTCCATTAATTTGGTTTCACTAATTAATTAAAAAGTTTGACAAATTTCGGACGAAAATATCAAAATTTTGATAGAAGTAATCTCCCTTTAAAAAAAAAGAAACAAAACTCTAGCTTGCTTCAAATATCTAAATTTTAATTTAACCAGTAAGTCAGCTCAAATACTTTATTCTATTGAAAAGGTATACATATATATTATTAAAATGAATTCAGTTGCTGGTTTAGTTTCCAGCTACTGGTTCATTGTCTTTTTTTTTAGTTAATGCGCATTTGGGGTGCTCACAGTTTTACTTCTCGTAATCTCGGTTTATGTATGATGAACCCATGATTACTCTAGATTTATGCTTTAAAAAGATGTTCATTTTGTATTGTTCTTTGTAAATTTTGGATGATTTTTGATAAAAAAAAAAAAACTTTTATTTGTATATCTAATATTTTAGAGGCTGATGATGCAAAAAAGAGAGAGAGTTTTCAATAAAAAAAAAATAGTAAAATTTAGAAGTGTTTTAGGGCGTGCTGATTATTTTAAATATCTCCACGCTAAAGAGATTGAAATTATGAGTCAAAAAACTAAGAGATATAGTAGCCAATTTTTCTGCACTGGTGTGTTTCAAATCGACACACGCTCATGCTAGGAGTTTCAGCAGTGAAGAGAAGATCCGGTGGTATTTTGAACAATATGGACATATCGTTCCTCACATATACACCCATGCTAAAAATAGCGGGAGCAAAATAATACGTCTATGATGAAAATGCCAGAGGAGAAATAAATGTCCAGAAGCATTTTCAGCAACACGACATGCCAAATTCAAAAAACACATTCATGCATATTATTTCAGCATTGTTTCGTGATGTCAAATTTGACATGAGCGTGTTGATTGCACCTGCTTGGCCGTGCATATCTAAATCAAACTGAAACTGTAAATTTCGAAAAAAAATACAAAAAAATCCTAAGGGAACAACTGTAACATGATATAAATAATTACTTAGAGATCTAGATATGATATTTTATTAAAAATGAATTGAGTATTGTTTAATTGTCATGAGAATAGAGATTTAAGCATTACCTAATCACATTTTACTTACTTGAGGTGGATGATTTTTGTGATGCTTAAATATCTAAGATTTAAGAAATGAGATTAATTATTAAAATTAATTAGACCCATTAAAAAAAATCCCATGAAACATAATTCTACACTATCATTATTAATATATTTTTAGAATTCAATTTAGAGTAATTAATTGAATTAGTTTAAGTTGTTAATTAATTTATTTAAATTTAGTAAATTTGGATAATAGTTGAACTGAATTTAGGTTACTCAAAAATTACTTTTCATGTAGAGACGATATTCATATTTTTATTTTACTATGTGTTATAATATTGTGCACTTATAGTGTTAGACACAGTAATATTTTTCATACACCAATACAACAATCACACATTTACCACACACTTAACAACAATGTATTATGCGATTATGGAGTTTTTTTACAAATTTGAGGAGCATTTTTATAGGATTGTCAAATTTCGGGTTGATTATATTTTATTAGTTTTCTTATACTGGGTAGGGTAGTCTGGAGCTCCACAAATATATTTTTCCCTATTCTCTAATAATAATAATACACATTTTTATCAAAAAGAATATATTATTAATGAATAAATCTCAAATTTTCTTGCATATATCGCGACCTTTACATATATGGTATTTAAAATTCAACATAAACTCATTTGATTAGTAAATAAATTTTATAAAAAAATATTATTAATTATAAATAAATTATCATAATATTATCAGATGTGAAATACATTTTAAATTTATAATTTTTTATAGAAAGCTTTACAATGTCACTTTTAAAATTATATAACTTTTCTAGCTTTTACACTATTTAAATTTTATCATTTCAGTTGAATTTGACTCAAATATAATTAATTAATTTTATAAAGTTAAAAAATAAAAGATTCTAAATGATTTTTTTACTTAATTATTGCAAATATAAACATGAATTTCTAAATTGCTTTCGTATATTTTGTAAAATTTATTTGTATGAAATAAAAATAAATAAGTGATTGAAACAACAAAAGCTCTTCCACCTATATATAAAAATGTTAAACCTCAGGAAATTTCATATATATATATACATATATATATATATATATGTATATATATTAGTGGTTTCTAAGAAGGTGTTTCTCAAAACTTAAAAGCTGGTCAAAACTGCTTATAAGCTGTTTTTAGATTATAAGTTGTTTATTTAAGTGTTTCTGAAAACTTAAATAGTAGATTATAATCTGATTTTAATCAGTTTTTTAAAAGTTAGATTTTGCTACTTTTTTTAAGCACTTATTTTTTAAGCAGTTTTGACCAAGTAAAAGACCATACTATCCCTACTTAATCTTCAATATTCTAAATTTGCCTACCTTATACACTTTAATTCCCATCAAAGAAATTTTATTATTATTATTATTATTAAATTTTATTATTATTATTATTATTATTATTATTATTATTGCAAAATAAATTTTGAATTGACATTTAAAAAATTATTTTTATACAATAAATAAACTCATGGACAGTTTGGTCATTTTGACAGTTTCTACAATTAAAAACTGATTATAAGCTGATTTTACAGAAACACTTAACTGATTATAAACTGATTATCAGCTGATTATTAGCTAGTTTACAGAAACGCTTAACTGCTTATTTTTAATCTGATTATAATCTAAAAATCACTTATTCACAATAAGCTAAAAAGCTCCAGTTTTAAGAAACACCCTCTGAATTTCGGCGGGCGACATCAACATTTATAGTATAATAATACTGCTACATGAACTCATTACATGTATCTTTTCAAGTCAAGTACATCACCATGCATTAAAATATGCAACTGCTTCTGAGCCATCACTGATTCAACCTTCTTTTTCTTTTTTAAAAGTACTCATAACTCAGCCAACTAAATGTCCTAGACCATCCTTAAGAGGGTCATCCGGAATCGGAATTGGTGTTGATAGTATGGGCCCGTAGCTCTGACTTTGCGGGTGACGATGGCAGGTGGTATATCTTGCGTGAAATGAAACTTTAACTTACAGTTTGCATTTATTAAAGCTACTTTGGTATTTATATATAATTAATTATATGTAATTAGAGATAAAAAGGATAAAAAAAAAGCAATTGATTAATATATAAGTATGTCTGGTTTCTCTTTATTCATCAAAAATATCATTGAACTACAAGCTGACTATATATATATAGTTTTTACATAAAGACAACCAAATGCACATTTCTATAGGATTGACACTAAGTTAATGAACTTATCACAATTGAATTTCTTGAAACTGAAACAAATCTCTTCTTAAAATTTAATTGCTGAAACACCTTATCACTCCACCATTTGAGCTTTATCATCCTTATCTCTCCTTGAATTAAGGGACACCGGAACCACCTTATCTCTCCATACTATGAATCCGTTAATATCCCCCCTCAAACTGAGCCGAGAATGTAGGCACAGTTTGTCTCTGAAAAATGGCAAGTTAGCCTTTGAAATTGGCTTAGTAAAAATATCAGCAATTTGCTGAGTAGAAGAAATATGCTTAGTTTCAAGTAATCCAAGTGCAACTCGCTCACGCACATAGTGATAATCTAATTCAATATGCTTACTTCGTGCATGAAATACTGGATTTAGAGTTAAGTATAATGCACTAATGTTATCACCATATAAAACAGGAGTTCTAGTCAAAGGTATTTGAAGATCATGCAAAATATAAGTAAGCCAAGTCAGCTCCGCTGCAGTATGTGCCATGGCACGATATTCTGCTTCAGTGCTGGAACGAGCCACCGTAGACTGTTTCTTTGCACACCATGAGATAACATTTGTTCCAAGAAAGGTGCAATATCCTGTAGTTGAACGTCGTGATGATGGACAGCCAGCCCAGTCTGCATCTGAATATGCAGTCAAATCCAGAGTTGTTTTAGAAGTGAGATTCAAGCCAAAATGTAAAGTTCCCTTTAAGTATCGTAATATCCTGCGAACAAGCTTAAAATGGTGATCAGTCGGTGAATGCATAAATTGTGATACATAATTAACACTATAAGAAAGATCGGGTCGCGTGAGTGTGAGATATTGCAAGGCGCCAACAATGCTACGAAAGTGACTTGGTTCATTCACAGGATTTGAATCAGTAAGAATCATTGTCTTAGGCTCCAATGGCGTTGGCAGAGGTTGACACTCAAGCATTTGAGCACGATCAAGGATTGAATGTGCATAGTGCAACTGAGAAAGATGCAGACCATCATTTGTTGACATAATCTCAACTCCTAAAAAATGATGAATAGGACCAAGATCCTTCATTGAGAATTCATTACTCAAAACCTGAATAAAAGAACAAACAAGCTCCAAGGAAGAACCTGTAAGTAACATATCATCCACGTATAATAACAAGACAAGAACACCATTAGATGTGTGTGAAACAAAAAGAGAGGGATCTGCTAAGCTACAATAAAAACCAAAATCTAACAAAAAATGACTAAGCCTATCAAACCATGCACGAGGGGCCTGCTTAAGACCATAAAGCGCACGTTGCAATTTACAAACATATGACGGAAACTGCGAATCAGCCATACCTGGTGGCTGTTCCATATATATATCCTCAGTAATGTAACCATGTAAAAAAGCATTTTTAACATCAAGTTGACGTATAGGCCAATTCTTAACGAGAGCAATAGACAATACCAAACAAATAGTACCTGGTTTGATAACTGGAGAAAAGGTTTCAGTATAGTCTATACCATCGACTTGATGATATCCTTTAGCAACAAGACTGGCTTTTAATCGATCTAATGTGCCATCAGGCTTTAGTTTTGCTTTGAAAACCCACTTAGAGCCTATAACATGTAAATCTGAAGTTCTAGGTACTAACCTCCAAGTGTCGTTCTTGTGTAACGCATGTAATTCTTCAGACATGGCTGCCTTCCAACCGGGATGTGTTAGTGCTGACTTAACAGACTTGGGTTCACAAGGAATTGTTGGTGACACTGTAACAGCCAAGGCATATTTTGGATTGGGTTTAAAAATTCCCATTTGAGCTCGAGTTACCATAGAATGACTTGGTTGCGAGACTGCAACAGAAGTGCCAGAACCAGCTAACATTTCACCCTCATCATCACCAGAAACACTAGAATCAACTTGCTCAATATCCAAACCAGCATGTACCTGTGCTTCATGTAATTGATTGTCAGCTGGTCCCTCAACTAAACCTGCATCAATTTCAGACATATGGTTATTACTCATAATGTTCGTATAAGGAAGAGAAGTGTTAGAAGAATCAGGAACAGATGCTAAGGTAACCATATCCTCATTTTCAAATTCTGCAACACGTGTTTCCTCTGTTTCATCACAAGATGTACCACCAATTACATCACCTGCACCTACCAGATTAACATGATCTTGTTCATGTCGAGTAGCATTCTGCAAAACAACATTAGACGACAAGGGAATATTTGAGGAAGGCATTGTGTGATCTTGATCATCACCTGGGGCAATATTATTATCACTTGACGACAACCATGAATTAAAAATTTGACAGACATGAGAGTTGTTGAGCAATCCAGATTGTGGTCGAAACGGAAAACAATTCTCATCAAAACTAACATGGCGAGAAATAATAAACTTCTTAGTGGATGGATGGAAACATTTATAACCCTTATATTTTTCACTATACCCAACAAAAACACACAAGCATGATTTGGGATCAAATTTATTCTTACGAGTATTCCAAACATAAGGAAAACATTTTGATCCTAAGACACGTAATAAACTATAGTTTGGATGCAATCCATGCATTTTAAAATATGGTGTATCAAAAGCAAGAGATGAAGATGGCAATCTATTAAGCAAAAAAACAGCTGTACTAAATGCTTCAACCTATAAATTTAATGGCATACAACTATGAAATAACATTGTCATTCCTAATTCACGAATCATTCGATGCCTTCTTTCAACCATTCCTGTTTGTTCCGGAGTATAAGGACACGAAATTTGATGAACAATTCCAGTAGCAAGAAAATGTGATGATAACTGAGAATTAACAAACTCACCCCCTCCATCTGAATGAAACACTTTAATCTTTTTTCCAAATTGCCTGTCAACATACTTTTCAAAAGCCAAATATGCAATAAAGAAATCAGACTTGTGCTTTAAAGGGACAATCCAAGTAAACTTAGAAAAATCATCAACTAAACAAGCATAAAATCTAAATTTCTCAATAGATAAAACTGGAGCAGGTCCCCACAAATCACAATGAATCTTATCAAAAATAGTTAAACTAGAGTGTTCTGAAGAAGAAAATGGAAATTTACTTAACTTACCTAACTGACAACTATCACACAAATGTTTTAGTTTTAAAGAACCAGTAACATCAATCAAACTTTTATTACTAAAAACAGAAACAACTGAAGCCTGTGGATGCCCTAACCGCTGATGCCAGACATCTGCAGTGCCAGACCTGAACCGATTAGAGAAATAAGCAGCTGGAGTAGCAGGTGAATCAGATAAAACATACAAATCATGCTTCCTTGACCCTGCTAGAAGAACTTCCCCCGTTTTTCGTTCCTTTACATAAACAGCTTTGTTAGAAAATTCACAATTCACAGGATAAGAATCAGCTAATTGTCCAATAGAGAGCAAGTTTTGTTTTAATTCTGGAACAAAAAATACATTAGAGATAGGTAATGTAGCTTTTTGACGAATACATGTATCACCAATTCCATCTATAGTTAAAGAAGAGCCATCTCCAATAACTATTGAGTCAGAACCATAATAATCTGTAACATAATCTAAGATTTGTTTCTTACCTGTCATGTGGTTGGACGCTCCTGTATCGGCAATCCAGTCTGTCTCTGAAATAGTATTGTCTAATGTGAGAGCTGCAAGGGCTTGTGGTAAATCCTCGCGTTGATTAGCATGCTTCGACATCCACCAACAGATTTTTGCAATATGTCCTGGCTTCCCACAAATTTGACAAATCTCATTACGATATAAGTCACGTTCAGCTGCTGTCATACGTCGTTGTCCTGGCGGAGGTGGTCGACGTTGAAAAGAACCTATACCAAAAGAACCAATCTGAGTTGAACCATCTGAATCTCTGAATCGCTGACCTGACCCATTCTGACCCCTGTTCTGTTGTGCTTGAAAACCACGTCCTGTAGAACTGAAACCGGCATGCCGAGTATATCCAGACTGCTTTTGTTGACTGTAAAATGCCAGATGGGACGACATTTGTGACAAAGTTTCATTCTGACCTGTGAACCAACTTCGTCGTTGATCTAAATTTTTAAGCTGAGAAATCAACTCTGTATATGAAGGTCTTGGTGGCTTCAACATAGTCGTTGTGAAAGTTTCAAACTGCGGTCCTAGACTCGTAAGAAGACAGAAAACCTTTTCTTTGTCTGGAATAGGCTTCCCGATTGCTGCCAAATTATCACACAATTCTTTGAAGACTCGAATATGATCTGTTATTATTTTATTCTCATCCTTTCGTAAATAACTTAACTGTTGGCGCAGTGTAAACTCTCTCTCTTGAGAATCTTGAGCATAAGCATCCTTTAGTGCAGTCCAAACAGTATAAGCTGTCTCTAACCCAACAACAAGTCCAAGCGAATCTTCAGTAAGAGTGCCCATAATCCATCCACGAAGATTACGATCTGCCTTCCGCCAACCTATGTATTCAGTCGAAAATTGTGGTTCATAACCCTCTGGAACAGGCGTTGGCGGTGTTGCATACATCTGAGGAACTGAACTTTCACTTAGAAGATGATCAATTAAATCCTGACTTTCGGCTAAACCTAACACTTGTTCTCTCCATAAAGGATAATTTTTTTGAGAGAGTTTAAGAGTAACAAAATTGCCGACATTCATTGACAAGGAGGTACTCATGATGATGAAAAGAGAAGAATAAGTAATTGAGATTTACCCTGGTAATCTGCAAATCGGAACTGGTGACCAACGATTTGTTTTTTTTTTTTTTTTTGGAAATGCAAAAACGATTTGAGGGAAAGAGGTCAGGAAGCTGCGATTTGAGGAACTGATTGAATCGAAGAACTGATTTCTTCAACTTGAACTTGACAGTGGTTTTTTAAATCGTTTGGGGATCTTAGAGAAGAAAGATCAAAGAAGAAATCGTTTTTCTCAGTTGATTGAATTCGAAGAACTGATTGAAATCGTTTGGGGATCTTAGAGAAGAAAGATCAAAGAAGAAATCGTTTTTCAAAGAAGAAATCGTTTGAGGTTTGGATTCGAATTGATGTTATGAGGTTAGGATCGATTTTGAATGAGATTTCTGTATCCTTGTTGAACGATTTGAGTATTGGGATTGTGTTTGGGTTTTTTTTTTTTTTTTTTTTTTGCGTTTGGAGTATTGTTGTTCCGTGTTTTGAGCAAAAACGAGAAAGAAGAAGAAAGGTTGAGGAGGATCAACCTTGCTCTGAAAAAAAAGAGAAGAAGAAAGATATAGATGAATTGATAATCTGAGATATTTTGTGTAAACAAAATCTCAAAGAAAATTGTGAGATGAATATATATATGATTTGGTGAATTGGAGACTGATAGAAATGAATTTATTGGAATGAATATGAGATTGTGGGCAACGAATGAGAAAATTGGATTGTTTTGAATTGGAACCATTTGGGGCTCTGGGAATTTGGATTGGAGCCGATGACTAGAGATTTGGATTGGAGCTGATGAGTTTGACTTGGTTTGGGACTTTGTAGTTTAAGAGTGAAGTGCTGCGTTTTTTAAAAAATTGGGTATTTTGTTGATCAGTTCCTGTTCTGATACCAAGATAAAAAGGACAAAAAAAAAGCAATTGATTAATATATAAGTATGTCTGATTTCTCTTTATTCATCAAAAATATCATTGAACTACAAGCTGACTACATATATATAGCTTTTATATAAAGACAACCAAATGCACGTTTCAACAGGATTAACACTAAGTTAATGAACTTATCACAATTGAATTTCTTGAAACTTAAACAAATCTCTTCTTAAAATTTAATTGCCGAAACACCTTATCACTCCACCATTTGAGCTTTATCATCCTTATATCTCCTTGAATTAAGGGACACCGGAACCACCTTATCTCTCCATACTATGAATCCGTTAATAATTAGAAATAAGGAAAGTGTAGAAATTGCACCCTATTGGCGTTGCATGTGAGTAATGACTAATGAAAAAGGAGCCATTATTTATTTTCCGCGCTTCATTTGTCCCATCCAATGCCAAAAAAGAAACCATGTGATACGTTAAATTATTGGCTACTAGCTAGTGTATAATAAAGCCCCACTTTATTTAGAATATTATTAAGTAGAAATTAAATTTCAAACCATGATTTAACATTAATTAAATGAGTTAGATCAACGGCTCCTAATACTTTCTTATAATTGCCAACCTTAATTTGTAATAATAAAAAATTTAATGTGATATCAGAATAGATTTGTGTTAGATATTTACTCTCAATTGCTGCATCTTAAGAGGAGTGTTTAAATTTCTTTTTTGGTTTCTTGAGTTATACGTCTAGTCTTAGATGTTGACTCAATATTTAATCCAAGTGATAATTGAATATGTAATCCCAATTATCACTTGAGGAACAATATTAATGATAATTTCAAATGGATTGAGATCGAAAAAAATATAAGATATATCATATGATCATATTCTATTATCTAAGTAGCTAGTAGTAGATATTTTAGTATATAAGAGCTAATATACTACTCAATATTTATGTCTTATGTGTATATTTATAGTTCTAATTAATACTTTCCTATATCTTTCAAAAAAATGAATACTTTCCTTTAATTCTCAATCTCCCTCAATTCATAATATAATAAAAATTAACAGTCGTCATAATATAATCCAACACCTAATCAACTTATTTGAACGAAAAAAGATATACAAAGATTTCAAAGACAACCATTGAAAAACCGACTATTTTTTTTAAAAATAATTAAATTCATTCATTTAAAAAATCCGACTATTATAATTTAAATTCTTGATCTCATATATCCAGAGATATACAATTGTTAATATAAGTGAATTATTAGAGAAATTGTTCTCTATTTAGTTGACAATCATAGAGTTGATTAATTTCCCATTTTCAAATTATTAATATTTTGGTAACATTTTTGAAAATAATTATTTTAATATTTATCCACCGAGTTGAAAATTTTGACAAACTAGCCAAGCTAATTAAGTTGTTATCTTATTATTTCTTCACCCATATATAGATCTTCTTTTTGTTATGAATTTAGTATAATTTCTGGAATAAAGTTATTGTCTCATAGTCTTATCTTAAAGTTTCTTTGCCTGTAGGTAGGTAATATTTTGTCAATCTTTTTGTGGAAAATTTGATTTGTCACAGTTTCATATATTTATTTATTTATATGGCACAGAAATAATTTAATTTACTATCAAATCAGTGGTTTTTAAATCCATATATGTAATTAAATGCAGGACTCTTATATGATTTTTAAAAATTTTAACTTAAGTTATATATATATATATATATTATAAACTAATTTGATTTCAATTGTAGTTTAAATTTAAACTTTTATAACTATGAAAAAGATTTCATCAATATTATTTTTCTTTTAATATTAAATGAGTGATTTATAAGCTGTGACTTGTAAGTGATTATACTGAGCTTTTGACAAAAATATAAAAAAATTTAAAAATAATTTTAAATTTATCATATTTATAAAATATTTATCAAGATACTAGAATATATAAAATATTTACTAAAATACTATATTTTTATAGTTTACAATAAATTTACAATGAGTTTATAATGAATTTATAAATTTTACACAGTTTATAATAGGTTTATTATGAATTTATAATAAAATAACTAAAATAGCTCTGATAAAAAAGTAAAAAATTTTAAAAATACAGTGAAGAGTGTCATCTTCCCTATTATATTAGAAAATATGAATGCTTCATTATACATATGTTAATATCATGGGCCAAATTTATTAATCTATTAATGCTGAAGTGGCAATTGCCTGAGAAATATGTTTTCAAAATTCAACCTTAATTCAATTCAAACTTTTTATATATTTATAAGGGGTTAACCACAATGGATAATAATTTAAGAATTATTGAAATATATATCAGCGGAAATTTTTACGATCACTTTTAATGAAATAGCTCTTACAATTTTAATATTGTTAGATTCTAGATTTTAAAAAATACTGGCCTAAGTTTGAAAAATTAAAGTCGTTATTTGAATAAATCGGAAAGAAAATAAAGAAAAGGTGGTGACTCAATTTTTAAAGAATTTGTAACCACAAATAATAATAATAAATAAATAAAAGCATACCTAAAGTCCATAAATAATAAATAAATAAATAAAATAAACTAAGAACTTGCAAAAATAAAAATAAAAACATGTCTTTTATAGTACTCACTCCAAATGAAATAAAACATATAATGATAATGAAAATAGTAAAATATTAACCGTAATAATAATAAAAGCAATAATAAAAGTATTAATGATAATAAAAAGAATAAAAGCACAATCGACACAAAATTGAAACAAAATAAATGCTAATTTACAATGATTTACTCAACAACTATGCGATAAATAGATTTTAAACACATAAAAAATAGAACAAATTATATAAATAAAAATAACCACAGATGCTCACAAACAACACATATATATTAATCAAAGTGAAAACCAACAAAGTGAAAAAAAAAACACAATATATACATAAATACATATATATATAAATATAACAATATTATTATCACTTTCTCCAAAAGCTCACTTCTCTCTAATAAACTTATGCAATTTTAGATTTTAGCGCAAATGGCAGATAAAATGACCATATTAAATTCAATTATTGGAATTACTTAATTCATCAAATGTCACATTCAATTATCCTAATTATATATGACTAATGGACACATACAGTAGGCCAAATCTTCGTAGAACAATACAACATTTAAGTACTCAAACAATAACTGAGATAGAATCAATCTAACATTCACGAAACGAATCGATTAAAAAAAAAACATGTCATGCTTACATGACTATATATAATTGGTTATAAGAAATTAGAGAAATTAACCTGTGTTTTAGGCTTATTGAAATACTCGTTTTGTCAATGCCTAGACTCGATCAATAAAACCAACAAACTCCTCTTGTAGAACAGTCCAGACCAGAAGCCTACTTCAAGTGGTATTTGAGTCTTGGTTTTGATAGATTTTTCACACTTTCTGTGTTATTTTTTCTTCGTGGTTTTTATTTTTCTTCCTCTGTACTTTTTCACAAAACTCTCTCTCTTTCTGTTCCTTTTTTTCAGTTCTCCCCTTTCTTAAGAAAACTTCATCTCCATGCTTCAAAAAAAAACTTCACCTCCCCTTTTAAAATCATTCAAAAATTCTTCCCAAGTTATCTTAAAAATCTATCAACCTCCAAACTTATTAATATTATTTTTTTAATTAATTATATTAATTGTTTTTATTAAACTGGCCAATTCGCCATTTTCTTTTTTTTAATTTATTAATAAATTAATTAAAAACTAATAAATTAATAAATAAACTAATTAATTAATTTATTTATTTATGATTGAGTTGAACTTTTTCTTAGTGGTAAAATTAGAGGTCTACAATATAATTCAGGTTTAGTATATGGGTTGGCTACTAAAACTACTTATATAAGTAAATAAATTAAGTATACAACTATAATATTGGATTGATGATATCTATATGTTGCGTCGCCATATACTATATTATTATTATTATTATTATTATTATTAATTATTATAAGCTACTAGTTAGCTGTGTTACTGATGAAAAAAACAAAAAAAGTTAGTTGTGTTGCTTGTGTTGACAGGGTAGCGAAATTTGGCAGATTTTGATCCATTTTACAAGCTACTGCCTACTGGCAGCTTCCGCTGCCAACTGCCGACAAACTTTTCTTTTTTTCGTTTAAATTTCCACTGTCATTTCAATCAAAAATCCTGTAAATTAAAAATTTATGGACAAATTTAAATATATTTTAACCCCATGTTATAATAAGGTATGTACTATATATAATTCTTTAAAAATTTTTAAGATGTGCCATTTATGAATCTACATTAATCTCTTATCAACTTGTAATTTTACTATTAAACCGAATAGGAAATGCAATTACTGATAATTTTCCAAATCATATCAGCAATATGTAATATTACAATTCACAAGAGAAAATTTTTAATTTTATTACACATAAATTGCCATATAATTAGTGTTTTCAACAAATAAATTAGGATTAATTACCTAAATAGACCCTAAACTTTCATAATATTTTCATAAAAATTTATGAATTTCAATTTATGAATTACAAATTTTTAAACTTTTAATATCGTACCAATTAAATTTTTAAATTTTAATATATTAATTAAAAATTTCTTAACTTTTAACATTACACCAATTAAATATTTAAATTCAATTTTTAGCCACCAAATAATGATTTGACAAACATGCTGACAATACATAAATAAAAAAATAATTTAAATCACATATGTTGAATAATAATAAAATATTCTTACATTCACTATTTATTATTTATAATTCAAATTCATTTAACTATCTTTATTTCTATTTCATCAATATTTCAATATTCATAATTTATTCTTTTCAATTCATATCCTAGTCTAAAATTTAAAAACTATATGTTCATTTTTAAAAATCAAATCTAAATCAATGTTCTTCTTATCTACTATTTTATTTTCTTATTTTATTTTTTCCGTTCAATTCTCTCGTCTCATTTTTCGATAGTCAAAAAATAGATTAGAGATTTAATTGGTATACTATTAAAAATTTAAAAAATTAATTAGCAAATTAAAATTTGAGGATTTAATTGGTATAATATTAAAAATTGAAAAATTTTTAATTGACAAATTGAAGTTTGAGAATTTTTATAAAAAAATTATGAAAGTTTAGGTAGTATTTATGTAATTAACCTAATAGATTATTTATTAGTTTCATCGTTCCAAATGGTAGACAATCTTCGCGCCTTTTTTACTTAAAAAAAATATATTTTATTAATTATTGGATATTATGTTGTCTTAGGGACAGAGTGTCACATCCCATTCTCTTAAGCCATAGGGTGAACTCAATAGTGCAATCATAATCTTTTAGCAGCTCAATCCATCGCCTCTGCCTTAAGTTTAACTCCTTCTGAGAAAGAAGATATTTTAACACTACAAAAAAACACGCTATCTGCGACGGACAGAATCCGTCGCAGATCTGTCGCAAATAAAGTCTTGCGACCGATCTGCGACCGATCTGCGACGGATACGATCCGTTAATAAAAAAGGCGTCGCAATCTTCAATTTGCGACAGGCCGTCGCAGATTTCGTCGCAGATTTCCGTCGCAGATTCCGTCACAGATTTCCGTCGCAAATTCGTCACAGATTCCGTTGCAAATTGCCGTCACAGATTCCGTCGCAGATTGCCGTCACAGATTCCGTCGCAGATTCCGTCATAGATTTCAAATATCCGTCGCAGATTCGTAGCAAATCCGTAGTAATTTAATATTGATTTTTATTGGAACTATTTGTATTATCAATTAATTTTATGAGAACTTTATAAATACATTTGGAACATTTAAACACAATCTAAAAAAATACTAATTACATTGATAAAAATAATTCTTTTATTAATCTTCAATAGAATAAAATATTTTACAATTTAACTATACAAGTGTTAAGAACACTACTATAAATAATCTATCTTGAAAATAACAATATAGATCTTCAATTATCATTTTCCATTGAATCATGACTTGCATCATCATTATTAACCTGCAAATAATATTAAAAAGAGTAAATGAAAAGAATAATATGATACACGTTTTCTCAACCATTGAAGTGTGTTTAGAGCTTGGATGTATTAGAGAGACAAATTATAGTTTCTGTGATTGATCTTTGTGTACATTTGGATGTTCCTTCAAGCTGTCAATGCCCGTAATTTCTCCCGATAGATGGAGATTCTGATGCATTCAGATTATAGTAATGAATGAATCTCATTGCACATTCACAAAAAACAAGAGTTTAATGCCACTAGAAGATTCTTTGTTGTGCTATTATCCCTTTCTAAACAACTAACAATTGTAATATAACACCCACTGAACCTACCTTCTTTGTCAATGATATGCAACTAGAGAAATAAAACTTCATTTAAAATGTAACAATAACCTGAGATATTGTACTTAAAAAATGAATCATGGAGAACCTAAAAAGAAAAATAGACCCATTGTGCTAATAGGATAACAGAAATGGAAGAAAAAATTGCCACATCATCTTAAAACAATTCAAGGAAACTGACAAACCTGATAGTCGATATCCATTTTTCCCATCTTTGGCTGCATACGTTCACGTTGCTTCTGTTTTAACTTTTTACTGTCCTCTTTTTCAATGTAAGCCTACATAAGAAGATAATGCAGTAAATTATCTAGCCATAAGTAATAACAAGATCTTTTAGTTTGATCTCCAGTAGATCCAACTGAACAAATGCCACATAAAGAGTATGGCAAGTACACTGGCTATCAAAAAAACTTTTTTAATGGATGATTGTTCCAAAATCCTAAACTAGAAAGGCATGACAAAAAGTTACCAAGGGAAATCAAAGAATAATTATATTTGCTAAAGGATCTGCTCATTTCAACAAGAAAATTATATGCATGTGTGTGTTTGAGAAAGAAAAAGTGCCCAAGCAATGGTAAGATCTTTTTTTTATGGAGAAGCACAAACATGTAAAAGATTAATCGCATAATAAGTCCTTTTCCTTTCCAGTTTCATGATATTTCAGCTGCAGAGAGAGCATAATGAGGACGAAAAAAGAATGACGCGGATTATCATTCACTAAATTAAATTAAGGTCCAAGAAATAGAAATAGAAGAATACAATCAAGTATTAAGATTACCCAAGGAGCAGGAAGAATACGAGCCTCAACAGAAGCTAACTTTTCACTGATTTTGATCCCAAACTCCTTTGCATATGGGTCTTGCCCATAAGCATTATGCTGAACTGTCTGCTTGTTTAAAAATACATGGAAGACAAAAAATCAGATCTTTGAGAGAGATACAGATCTACCATATAAAGCTTGTGCAAAATTATCAATTTTGAGAAAGAGAAAAGATCAAAAGTGACAAGTACCTGCAAAATGTCATGTTCCCGATCCCTGGGCCTTTGGCATGTAACTTTCAGAAGGGCAGTGATTTGCTTCTCATTCAACCTTTTTGTATATCGTTGCCCCTCTACAATTTTGCAAGCCTAGAAATAAAGGTTTATGTAAAGAAAGTGTCAAATTGAAAACTGAAACTAAAATAACAACTGGAATTTTAAAAGAAAAAAAAAGTGATTTTGACCTACCTCCATAGGTAAATAGTTTGCCTTCTTCTGGTTTCCTACTTGAAGGCAAGGAAGATGCGTCTGTTGAATGGTGAAGCCATACATTTCTTGGAAGTACTCTACTACTGACTTCATGGTTGAGTTATCATCAACAGGAAATCTGAACAAGAAAAACTTTAACAATTAGAAAATCCATTCACGAGAAAGGAAAAAAAACTAATGTAATTGTAAACCGAATAGCCTTAAATTACTTGCTCAAAACTTTTCATACTTCCAAACCAAAGAATCGACCAACTCCAACGATCAGATAACTCAAAAAGCACATGTAAGCCAGAGAGAACTAAAACTTACACAAGTTCTCTTGTAGGCTGAGATGTCAATCCTGAGACACGATACTTCCTCCGCACATTTGCTCTGTGAGTAACTTCAACTTTAACACCTCTAAGGGCTTTCTTGATTTGTTAATGTTGGCCAGTAACATCCTAAGTTATGCTAAAAATACCATGAGAATGAGAATAGCATCACTACAGTAAATTAAACGCACCTTAACTCTATCAGAATCAGACAATGGCCTGGATAACACATCCTTGCCCAGAAGCTGCGCAACAAACTCAATTACAGGGAGTGGTTCAATGAATGCATGCGAAGCCATATCTATACACATATTACAACAAAAACAAAGATGAAAGAGAAGTAAATAAATGATATCATCTATAGATACTGCCAAGAAATCTAGTTAGATGTTCTAATTTCTGGTAATTCAGTTACCAATATTCAAGGACAGGCCCATTTGTGTAGGCCTTATACTCTGGTAAAACCCACACCAGGACTCCAACCCATCACCAAGTTGCTGTGGTGCTCTAATATCTGGTGAAAAGAAGGATCTTCCAACGGCGCAATACCTTCAGAGAAATGTGAAAATTTTTGAAATGTGACACTTAGCCTATTTAGAACTACTGATGAAGTTCCGATCATAGACTTCATGAGAAATTATACCTCTTTGTTGAGAGCTCCCTCAGCACAATGTCCAGAATTTGTAAAGCTTCTTGTGGAGCATCGGCACGTTTACCAGCCAAAAATTGACCTAAATGATGCATATTGGCTCTTGCAACGAACTTGATCACCACTCTGTACTCTCTTTCTCTCCTGAAATTCACATGCGGTCCCATTTATATTATCTATTATATGCTGAGATTTCAATTATGTTGATTCTCAATTTTTGTAAAATTTTCATAAACAAAAGGCTTGGACTTAATCCATAACACCCAGATCATACAAGAGAAAAGAAATTAAAAAGGTAAAAAAGGAGGCAAAGCAATCATGAATACCTGTCTAATTTTAATATCATGTAAAAGATTAATGCAACGACACAGTAATAAGCACATTTAATTGAAATTCTTCAACTACCATTTTAGAAAAGAAATGTATAGAATATATAATAAAACATAAAATAGGAATATGTAAACTACACCTCTACTTCCTGCACTAGTCTTCTAATTTCCAGAATGCTATAAACTCAGCCAAGATCAAGTGACACGAAAAAGAAAGAAAAAATTATACGGCATTAAACTCAGCCAAATTTAATTTTTCACTACAAAAATATTCGGCATTTGCGACGAAAATCTGCGACGGACATGTTTCCGTCGCAAATTTGCTACGGATCTGCGACGGATTTGCGACGTAACATTTTCCGCAAAAATTCTCGGTGGGAGTAATCCCGCCAACTTTTGCGACGATTATTTGGGACGCACTGATTTTCGTCGCAGATCTGCGACGGATTTGCAACAGATTTGCGACCAATTTCTCAAAATTCCTCTGACTCGTCATTCCGTTGCAAATCCGTCGCAGATCCGTAGCAAATTTGCGACGGAAAACATGTCCGTCGCAGATCCGTAGCAAATTTGCAACGGAAAACATGTCCGTCGCAGATTTCCGTCTCAAAATTTCGAATATTTTTATAGTGAAATTTGCGACGGCAATAGATGGTAGTAGATCTCCGTTGCAAATTGGTTTTTTAGTGTTTTCTCTCTCGCGCCAAGTTTCCGCGCCAACTTTTGCCACGATTATTTGCGACGGAATGATTTTCGTCGCAGATCTGCGACGGATTTGCAACGAATTTGCGATCAATTTCTCAAAATTCCTCTGACTTGTCCTTCCGTCGCAAATCTGTCGCAGATCCGTAGCAAATTTGCGACGAAAACATGTCCGTCGCAGATTTCCGTCGCAAATGCCGAATATTTTTGTAGTGTAAACTCTTATGATCAGTGAATATCTGACATTTTTCTCCATAAAGATAATGCCTCCAAATTTTTAAGGCAAAAATCACTGCAGCGAGTTCCAGATCATGAGTGGGATAATTCATTTCATGTAGTCGGAGCTGTCTAGATGCATAAGCAATCACCTTCCCATGTTGCATCAAAACACATCCCAAACCTTTTCTTGAAGCATCACTATACACCATATAACTACCATCGCCTGAAGGAAGAGTAAGAACAAGAGCAGAAGTCAAACAGGCCTTCAATTTTTCAAAACTCTGATGACACTCCTCTGTCCAGTTAAACTTCACGTTCTTCCTTAGCAGCTTTGTCAAAGGTGAAGCAATAATGGAGAATTTTGAACAAAACGTCGATAATACCCTGCCAAGCCTAAGAAACTCCTCACTTCTATAGGATTTGTGGGTGGCTCCCAGTTCATCACAGCTTCAATTTTCTTAGGATCTACATAAACTCCCTCTGCTGATATTACAAGACCTAGAAATACCACCCTATCCAGCCAAAATTCACATTATTGCTTCACCTTTGACAAAGCTGCTAAGGAAGAACGTGAAGTTTAACTGGACAGAGGAGTGTCATCAGAGTTTTGAAAAATTGAAGGCCTGTTTGACTTCTGCTCCTGTTTTTACTCTTCCTTCAGGCGATGGTGGTTATATGGTGTTTAGTGATGCTTCAAGAAAAGGTTTGGGATGTGTTTTGATGCAACATGGGAAGGTGATTGCTTATGCATCTAGACAGCTCCGACTACATGAAATGAATTATCCCACTCATGATCTGGAACTCGCTGCAGTGATTTTTGCCTTAAAAATTTGGAGGCATTATCTTTATGGAGAAAAATGCCAGATATTCACTGATCATAAAAGTTTAAAATATCTTCTTTCTCAGAAGGAGTTAAACTTAAGGCAGAGGCGATGGATTGAGCTGCTAAAGGATTATGATTGCACTATTGAATTCACCCTATGGCTTAAAAGAATGGGGTGTGACACAGAGGAACCATACCAACCCATCGGTTAAACTCTACTGCAGGAAAAGTCCTGAGAAAAATAGTAAAAAACTTAACACAAAATATATTTTATTAATTATCTTGAAACTTTAGTCCATAAATCTAATTAATTCATCATTTTAAAGAATATTACTATCCAAATATAAATATAAAACTTTTTTTTATAAATTATTCTTTCGAAATTAAGCCGAATAGGAAAAATAATTTTTTTTCTACTTTATAATTTTTTTGTTATTTTATCAATGATCATCAATTTCTGTATAGATTTAGAAATAATATACACATATAATATATATACCCCAATTTCTGCATTCATTATAATAAAAAATTACACAGAGAGAAGCCTATTATCGTTGTACACTTTATTTATTTATTTTTTTTGAAAAAAGAAAAAAGAAAAAAGAAAAAGAGCAACCCATTAATTTTCGTGTTACAAATAAAGGTACGCAAGTCTCCCTCAAAAAGGAAAAATTAATAATAAGGTACGCAAGTCATAATTGTTGTCTAATATAAGTTATATATAAGATGACTAATTAATTAACTACATGGATCTTTATGTAATAATTGTATGGATTTTATGTGATAATATTAACTGAAGTCGCTGCTTTTACGTTATTTTCCTACATAATATATAATATTTCTTATTGCAACAAGTGATAATCAAAGATGAACACATATAAATATAATTCTAAAAAAAATTATTATTCAGGATTAAAAAAGAAAACTTACTGAAATTATCATCTTCAACATAAAATACATATACCATGGCATAGAATTATAGAAATAATATATATATAGTGTCATGCCAGCTCTTATTTCTATGTACACATGATTTTTATTTTTTATAACTTGCATGGATATATATGCATATAATTATTAGATGGGGTGGCGTGCATGGCTGCTGATCAGTTGTTGGATGATGGAGGCTTGTGATGGGGTGGTGGTTTCTTCACCGGAGGCTTGTGGTAGCCGTCCACTGAATCCACCACAGGAGGGTGTCCTGGCTTACCTTTATGGTGTTTTCCGGCTGGTTCATAAGAGGAATCCTCCATAGGAGGAGGGTTGTGAATCGGTGGTTTTCCCTTCTTAGGAGGGTTGTAAATTGGTGGTTTCCCCTTACGAGGCTTGTATTGAGCAAGGGACTCGGTGGCGAGTAGCACCACCACAAGAACCAACACCAGCAAGTATTTTCGGGACATTTCTTTTGGGCTCCTGATCAGCAGTTCTGGTTATTGGAGCCTTGAGTGGGCTTTTATAGTGGGCTAAGCCCTATTATGGCAAGACAAGTGTCGTTTTGTCTTTTACTTCTGATCTAGGATAGGGATAGATATTGTGAGCAAAAGCTAATAGTCAATGTGAAATTTATATAATGATTTTTTAATCGACAGGATTACATTTGTGCTTTATATACTAAAATAAATTTATTTTATGTGTTTTTAAAGTATTATTAATAAATAGTAATTGGATTGTTTCCTTTTTAACATATTACTTTTCTTATATATTTTTTTAAATGAAAAATATTCATGTGTGAAAAACATTAGTATTAAATAAAATAAAAAAAATATGATTTTTGAAATTTTAAATTATTACATTTAAAAATAAAGAATATAGTTACTTTTCTAAATTGGTTAAATTAAAAAATTTTCTAATATTTTATATTTACTAATACTTACAAATAATTAAATAAAAATAATTTTTATATTTTTTCACAATATTTTATGAAATTAAATACATACGTTTTTTTTCTATAGTTACAAAAATTTTTAATATCAACCTATTTTTTGAAAACCACTAAAAACATTTTAAATTTTTTAATAAAAATAAGTAATTAAAACAAATATAGAAAATAATAAGATAGTATTTTTTTAGGAAAAATGTGAAACATTCAAAATTTCAAAATATTATTTAGTATTTTATTTTAATTTATTAATGCATTAACTTTAATCTAATTTTTAAAATTTTTGTTATTAACTGATATGATGATTAATAATTATTTTTATTTAATTAGTATATTTTATAAAAACAAATATATCATTTTAAATTTACATAGGAAAAATGGTATAAAAGGTAAGAACATAATTAAAATCAATAAACATATATATAGATAGATATAAAAAATAAGTTAAGAGCATTAAATATAAGAGTAATTTATTTTATCAATTAAAAATTATTAATAAATTTAATGTGTCCTGTTAATTCCCACTCTTACAGTAAAACAACTATCCTTAATTTTATATTTATGTTATATTTAGAATCTTATCGTTCTAAAAACAGTTTAACACATTCCATCAAACAAGGTGATGTGTTAGAAGCAATTACTATAATAAATTACTATTTCTTTAGAAAATAATTTACTAGTAGTTGAATATTTAATGGAGAGGCCAGCTATACATCCACAGAGCTGAAATTGTGGAAAATTTGCCAAATTAGCAATAGCACCTTCGGCAGGTAATATGGCATTTCAATTAGCCTTTTTCTTTCCCCTGAAGATTTCACCTTTTGCTTATTTGATGATTTAAGTCTCTTTTTTTTTTTTTTTTGTTTTCTTATCCTTTAGAAACAATGATATCAGTCGTTGTTTTTGAAAATTTATCAGCATTTGCAGTATTCTATTTTATGATTGGAAATGGTTTTACGATTCAAATTCAACATGCTAGCAGGATCATTTCTCTCATTTCCACCTAACAAAATGACCTTGAAAGAGACTGGACTAAACACTGAAAAACATGTGAACATGTTTATCTATCTACTCTTCAAAACTACCGAGATATGTTTACCAGTGGTTGTCTTTCTTTGAAAGTTGCAGACTTTAATAGTCCAGTAATCAAGTATCTACAATGTAAGAAAGAGATTTAAACCTAAACCTGATAATAATAATATCTGACTTGAATAACTTGTATTCTTATCCAAGCTAAATGAAGACCATTTACATAAAAGAAATGCTGTGCAGTAGATACCACCATTAAAACTGAGGTAAAAAATTATAAATAGAGTAAATGACCTAACTGCACTGTGCTGTACATCTATAATACTAGCTAGTTTGGTAGAGTACGATGTCAATTGCAACAAACTTCACTGTTCTGTGCCTCTGGGTACAAGCCAAAGGTGTCCTATCAGATTTCCCGGATCAATCATTATCCTGCGCCCTAACATGCTTAATTTTGTTTCTGGTTCTGGTTGAAACAGCTGTATCTTGTTCTTGGATTGCTGTGGATTCGCAACTCCTCTCTTTTAGGAACTTCACTGAAGTTGCCTGAGCACCAGCCACGGCTGCATGAAGATTCTGTGATTTAACCACTTTGGTTACTTGGGAGCTATCACAATTCGAAGCAAGGAACCCAGGCTTCAAAGAGAATGGATCTTGCGGATCTGGGAGTGGAAACTTCACTGGTAATGGTGTTTCAACTGGACTAAGATCTCTAAATGCTGCCTCATATATCTGCAAAAATTACAAAGGGAACTAAAGAAAATTTTAAACAGAAAACTTGTCCTAATTTATTACTGAAACAGGAAACAACTGAAAAGTGAAAGGACATTATTTCTTTATTTGTTCCTTTCTTTCCAGGTTATAGATACGTTGGCTCCCACGCATCTCAATTGGTGCTGCCAATCTCTGCATTGAATGTAGAGAGATACTTTCATTAGCATATTTGATGTGCAGAATGCAGATGCAAAAATTCGACAATCTTAAGCATTAAACCTACAACATATGGATCTGAATATTGCAAGCTCAATGAAAATTATACCTGCGGTTCTTCACAAAGCCAGCAAGACTCTGTTTGCCCTTCAAGTTTCACCTGTAATTGAGGAATGGAAAAGCATCACTAGTACCAAGAGCAAGAACACTCCGGTAATGCCAAATAAAATTAATACAGCATTTAGGATGCACACCTCTTTAGGCAACTCCTCCCAACATACCAGCTCTTCACATTTTATACGGCCAACAACTACAGCACAATCTGCTACATGAATGATTTTTCAGCTTTAATATGCACTATCTATTTTGCATACATATGAATATAATTTAGCAGCACATATATATCAGAACATGAAAAAGTTTGTCATACAAATCATGTTGATGATGATGATAACAGCAATACTGTAATACTAATAGCCAGTATAAGTGGTAGAAATAGACATTTGACTGACAAATAGTTATTATAGCAATCTCCAATTTAATAAAACAAAGAAATATATAGAAAAGCTAACTTCATAAAATTTCTTCACCTGTCATAAGTACCAAACTACAAATATAAACCCCACAATGAAAGGATTAAGGATATATGGCTCCTCTGATGCCTTCAATTTTTTCTCCTGTATTTCTCCAGCATATATACTTAGGTTCAAATATTAGAGGAATCACATATCCCCTTGAATTCGTATGAATTGTTGTCAAAGTTTTACTTGTATTATCCCTTTCACCAAAATCTTGAATTTAATATAATAGAAAAAAGAAACATGTATATCAAGAAGGGGGAAGAATAAATTCTGCAAATCACAGAAATTCAGCTCCACCTAGAAGTCTTGCAACTGGGTAATGTTCAGGAAATTTGAGGTCTGATATTAACAGCATATATTTCCCTGTAAAAATCCTCCATTGCTTTTATTGTGACAGGGTCTGGGACCTTACTAGCGGCATGAATCCAAAGTTTACCTTCAAAGGAAAAGTCATGTATCAAGTAGCAGAGATGACAAACAAGAGCAAAGTTCAATGAAGATGAAGTTAATGAAGAAATTATTCAAAGGTGAAGAAAATAAATCCAACTGCCTACAAAACATTACAAGCATTGGGCACAGGTTGCGTGTAAGTCGAAATTGACAGTCTTATTACATGGTACACTTGAAACAAGCATGCAACATCCATGATTAGGAGCACTTGCTGTAATATGTCTGTTTCCTTAATGAGGTACAACAGTGTAAGGGTTCATGGAGCTCAACTTAAAACACATGTAGTCCCCGGTGCTGCACCAGATCATTACTAAGATAAATCCTAGGGGTTGGTCATGAAAGTGTTGAAGCAGCATTCAGAATCAGGACACAGACTTCATGATCGTGAAGCCAAGAACCCTTCTAGAACATTATCACACTTGATTTGGTGCATAAATTACAGTGTAAGAAGAAAAAACTAACCATTAACTAAGGCTTATTTGTTAATACTTTAATCAGAGCCCCTTTGCTTGTTTGTCACCATTATGTCATTACTATAAATTAAACAGAAGTTTATTTCTTTGCACATCTAAACCTTAAACAACAAATAGATGATCCAAGCAGAATTTGGCTTACTGAAATAAGAAAGAGAAAGAAAGCTAAGAAGAGAAATGATAGAAGAAAGAGAGATTCAATTCATTAATATTGAATGGCATGACAATATACATGCACGAAAAGGCTCTATATACCCGTATAACAGAAGTTTGTTACTGCCAGCTCACGTAGCCCATACAAAAGGATGTGAAAGCAAATAACAAAAAGAAATAACCAACTAACAGAAAGAATACGACAAATTCAAGATTTTACTCATATCATTAAACAACAAATATTAAATTTCAAGGACAAGGGAATTCTTAAAAGAATTGTGATTCTAAGATTAAATTGTTAAATTGATTGCTTTATGCGTCTCTTATTTAGAATGTCCAATTTTTTTCCGTGTCAACAAGCAAGCAACTAGAATGCAAAACCAGTCTCCTTTTTTATTATTTGATGGGTTGAAATTATATGAGCACATGAATTGAGACATATTTGTAAATTCTATGAAGCAAAATCAACATGTAAAGCATTTTCCCACAATTCAATTTGCATTGTTTGATAACCAAGAAACCTAACAATGTACTTAACAAAATCGATGGAAATAAGCAACAAAAAGGATGATATATAAAAAAAAATATAGCAGAAAATTACAATAAACGGTGATGACTTTGGAAGATCCCTCACCCATACCTCTAATAGGAGCAGGCCATGATCTCCCTTCGACACGTTTAATACCTTGAACAAGCAAAGAAGCCCAAGGCTGATGCAATGTGAGACATGGGTTTGTGTAGTTTCCCATTTTAAAGACCTAGGCTGCCTCCTGCCTACAAATCTCGTTACAGAAAGCAAGCGCCTTGATCGTCTTTCTTTCTTTATATTACCCTTATAGTGAGATGCGCTTAGGGTACATTTGCGAAAACTATTGCAACTTCTGCTCTTCCTTCAGAAAAAAATTGTGGGCCGTCACCAAGATTTTGAAATTGAAATATGATATTTTTTATCAAGTTTCAACACTGCCGCCAAATCCCACTCCTTGCCATTTTCATTCATTGTCCATCAACACCACCGCTGGCTGCTCTGTTTCCATCTCCGCCAACCGCTCGTTCGTCAGAGTTATTCCCGCATACAAACTCCGGTTAGGCAATTAGGTTTTTTTTTTTTTTTGACTAGGGCAATTAGGTATTTAAAATCTGTAAAACTGTTGTCCAGCTCAGCAAATGAAGTGTGCTCCACGTGGAAACAGAATGTTGGTGTGCTCTGGCCACATGGACCATTGTACTCACGTGGGATAATATGACCATGTGACTCAGTGGTGGTCCCAGTTTTGCTTACGTGGTTTGTGTCACGTTGCCTTTCCGAGAAATGGATTATGCTAGCGTGTACTGTGCCATGCGTATGCTTAGGTGGATGGTGCTGGCCTCCGCTCGGTGTCAGCCGTATTCTTGATTAGTTCTGCGACTTCCGACTGGTAAATAATTATTCGGCATTCCGACACGCGAAGACGCTCATTCATTTTGAGTTAAAATATTGAACAAGATGAAAGATTTTCTATGAAATTTGTTTCTTAATTCCGATAGTTGATAGAAATCAGATTTCTAATATTCTTAAATTTGTTAATGATAGTAGTCGAAACAGGCATATTCTATTGCCGTGCATACGCAATTTCTTTTGTTTTAGAAGCCATCTGGGCATCTCCTCAATGCATCCGCCTCTGAAATATAGGAGCAACGGAAGCGACCCTCGCTTGAAAGAGGATGGATCTGCTAGTGGATTGTGAGCTTAATGGGTAATGCTCCGTCAATTGGAACAACTCCCATGAAAGAAAATGTATTTTCCTTTTTTCTTTTTTGTTTGTTTTAGAATGGAAAACTAGCCGTAATTGAAGAAGGGTATTAAGTGGGGTTGATCTCCAATTCAAAGTTAGTTTTATAATTTTATATGTTATTAGCCTTCTCTAGACAATTTTTTATAAGTCAATGCTTGTATGAATACATTTACTGAGTTTGATGACAAATTTATTTACCAAATTTCTAGAATCAAATATTGTTCACAAATTTGATGAGCAATTTCAAACCCATTCTATTTACTAAACAAGTTTAGAAATCAAATCTAGATTTTATTTTGTCAGTAATATTAAACAAGCTCTTATAATTTGCCAGCATAAGAGTAGATGGTTAGGATCAAAAAGAGTTGAAAGAGTATTAAGAGTAAAAAGGTTAAGATTATCTTTTTTGGTAAGGTATAGTAATGGAACACCATGACTCAGAATGCTTCAATGGTAGCTAGACGCGCTCTTTCTTTATATTTCAATATATAAGACTGCTGGGTCCTGGGTGCTTACATGCGTCAACTAGTGGGCTGCCGTTGTCTGCAACTTTCAAAGAGTTCCTACAGTTTTCTATTATATTTCTCTCACAGGAGTTTCTTTTGGGTTGTCCACTTTCACCTGCCTACATGCTTTAGCTCTCTCTCTTTGTTTGAATTCTGTTATCTCGAAGTAGCACATTTCCATTTCTCAAACTACAAGAATATATTCTTTAGCCTTTTTTCAAATTCAGCATTTAGCACACACCATTCATTCTTTGCTTCACCACAAAGAAATCCAAACATAATCTCCACTTCTCTTTAATCTTTCTTTTAGAAAAGCAGTATGTGGGTATTTATAACAGCTCACAAGGTCAAAGAAATTCTACTGGTGGAGGCGGCCCTTTATTCTTGTTCTTCTTCTTTGCTTTATCTTTGCCTTGTGGTGTGCTTGTCTAATTCTGAAGGTTGATAAAAAAAAAGGAGGGTTGGGAGATATGGAGCCTGGGGTTCTTGATAGGGTGATTAATAAGTTGCTTGAAGTTAGAAGCAAACCAGGGAAGCAGGTACAGCTTTCTGAGACTGAGATTAGGCTACTTTGTATCACCTCCAGGGAGATTTTCTTGAAACAGCCCAATCTTTTGGAGCTTGAAGCGCCTATCAAAATCTGCGGTATCTTCCTACACACCCTACATATAATATCAAATGGCAATTTGTTTTTTGCTCAGTAAATTGACATTAGATTTGTAAATAAATGGGGTTTTCATAAGTTTCCAAGTTCTGTTATGGGTTCAATTGCTTGGAAATAGAAACTTAAAGTTTGGTGGCAGTGTGAATTATGGCCTTAGGGTAATGATTGAAAATTTGTTGTGTTTTTATTTCGTGGCAATTTCAAAGATGCGTATATACCAAACTGTCTTTCAGCTTCATTTTGTTTGTGCATCGATCATGTTTCATATTTGTAAATGTGTTGCATGCTATTTTCAACTTTGCTAGTTAGAATATGCAAAGGATATGTTTATTGAATTCTTACTCCTGTAAAATATTCTGGGCCTGCTTTTAGGCATCTAAGCTGGAATTCTATAATCATGTGAGGGGACTTGGTTATTCTGTATACTGTATGGCAAGGTAGATCTCCCGACTTCATTGTCTTCTAATATCTCATCCCTTGCTCCAATTTAATTTTGGATTGCAGATGTTAAGAACTTGAATTTGTGAAAAGATCTAATTTGCTAATTCTGCGAAATCACACCAAAATTGAGTATGACCTATTATATTAGCTCAATTGTTTACATGCCACAACCAGGAAGAAATTCAGTTGTTGCTTTGGATTTATATTTCAACGGCATATTTGATCAATAATTCCCCTGTTTATCAACTCGAGACAATTCAACCAAATTTCAAGCTAAGTGGAGGTTGGATCATGGATGTATGAATTCTTGTTACATTTAGGACAAGTTTCAAAACCCTACAATATTATCTCGGAAATCCATATCACGGAAGAGTATGTTACTGGTTTTACCCTGGCCGCCAACATACTCAGCTCTCCTTTTCTGTACAAGCATGAGCTAGGCTCAAAATCAAATCAAAGATATGTAATATTAGTTCCCCTAGTTATAGATCCGCATGTTCTGAAAATTCCTACTTTCCTAGTTGAAATAGTAGAGGTAAGACTCCAGATGATTATTATGGGTTGAACACTGTACCATAGCCTGTGACATTCTCCATTTCAAATGTTTATGCATCTGGGGTGAACTTTATACTGCTTTGGAAGATTTTTTTTTATATAGGATTACTCTTTTTCTGTTTAACTTTATTTACCTATTGTTTGTTTGGGCAAGTTATTTTTACATGTCTTGCATGTTTCTTCTTACCAGCAGGAGATATACATGGACAATATTCTGAGCTTTTGAAGCTTTTCGAATATGGTGGATTACCTCCTCGTTCCAACTATTTATTCTTAGGGGATTATGTAGATCGTGGAAAGCAAAGCCTGGAAACTATATGCCTTCTCCTTGCATATAAAATAAAATATCCTGAGAACTTTTTCCTACTGAGGGGAAACCATGAATGTGCTTCTGTAAACCGCATATATGGATTTTATGACGAGTGTAAACGAAGATTCAATGTCAGACTCTGGAAAATATTCACTGATTGTTTCAACTGCTTGCCAGTGGCAGCTCTTATTGATGAAAAGATTCTCTGTGTGCATGGTGGACTTTCTCCTGATCTGCGCAATTTAAATCAAATACGGAATTTACAACGACCTACTGTTGTTCCAGAGTCTGGTTTGCTATGTGATCTCCTTTGGCCTGATCCAAGTAAAGATATTCAAGGTTGGGGGAAAAATGATAGAGGTATTTCATGTACCTTTGGTGCTGATAGGGTCATAGATTTTCTGCAGAAGCATGATCTTGATTTAATTTGTCGAGCACATGAGGTATGAAGATCCTTTTAATTAAACATTTACATGATCAGACACTGGGGGGGTAGGAAAAATAAATAAATGACTATGTCCATACAGCTTTGAACGCATTACATTTATTTATTTTCAGGTTGTGGACGATGGATATGAATTTTTTGCAAATAGAAAACTCGTAACCATATTTTCAGCTCCTAATTATTGTGGAGAATTCGATAATGCTGGTGCCATGATGACTGTTGATGAGAATTTACTATGTTCATTCCAAATATTGAAACCTGCTGAGAAGAAGCCTAAGTTTGGGTCTGGGAGCATTGCCACTGCCATGCCTGGCTACAGTCCGACCAAAATCAAGGTACATCCCATCCCTTACTGCTCCAAATATATACAGATTCTTATCTTTGATGGAAATAGTGTCACTAAATGTTTTTCAGAAGCTTTTCAAATTGACCAACTGCATAAAATGAGCCAAGCTACTCGAGCTCGGCTTGGGTCTCGGCTCGGTAAAAGCTCGTTCAGGCTCGAGCTCGAACTGCTCATTTGTTAAATGAGTCAAGCTCAAGCTATGAAATACTCGGCTCGTTAGCTCGCGAGCTAGCTCATTTAAAAAGCTCGTGAGTTAAGCCCGTGAGCTAACTCATTTAGTGTATTTGATTAAAAATATATATAATTTAATTTATATATATTAAACCATGTATGTGAATATATTAATTTTTTAACTAACATAATTTATATAATTTATTAATATATGGTATATGTGATAAATAAATTAAATAATAGACAATATAAAATAGCTTAGTAATTTATAATAAAATATAAAATTATAGTAATATAATATTTTATTTTTGTTAATATATAATTATATTATTCATCTTTCATAAAAATATAAATTTTAGTGTATCTTTTATGAAAATTTAGAAAAAATGAATGGAAAATAAAAATTAAAATAAGTTTATTGAGCTCGTTAAACTTATTTAAATTAAGCTCGAGTTTAAGCTCGAGATACATAATATATGAGCTGGCTCGATACAAGCCCGGGCTCGGCTCAGGCTCGATTCAAGTTCGAGTTTGAACTCGACTATTTTCTAATGAACAGAGCTTGAGCTTTGCAAAGCTCGGCTCGGCTCGATTACAGCCCTATGCATAAGGTAATTAGAAAGTGGAGTTTTTGCTAGTGTATATCCCAGTGGGGAGGAGCCTTAAAATTATGGGTCAATTCTACCATCATTAAACATTAGAGTGCTCCCAGCTCTCTTACCTTTTCTTTTTCTTTTTCTTTTTCTTTTAAAATTGAAGAACAAGGATAGGCTTAAAATTGAAGAACAAGGATAGGAGGATTCTAAATTAAATAAAGCTGAATGAATTGCATTTTATAATAAAATGATTTCTTTTTTCTTCTGATATTAGAAATTAGGCCCTAAAAGGTGATGAGTACTGAATTGATTCTGAATAGTTGATTCTTCAAATAATGGTTATTTGTGCAAACTCAACATTTTATCTAATATTCCTCGAGTAACGTGGTAACTCCGCCTGCGAGTATCGTAGCCGGTCCCAAGCCCGGATAAAGGAGGAGGGTTGCGGTAGGTTGGCGGCCAGTGTAAAAATTTTGCCAAACTTTCTATGGATTCTCAAAACTATCATTATACCGTTGGGACGTGCTCACCTAGGCACGCGCTACATCGGCACCCGGGTGTAGTGTTAAATGAGCAAGGGGTTCCATCACATCGACGCCTGGGTGTGGTGGAGTATGAGCAAAGGTTCCCATGCCATGGACGGGTATGGGTAAAGAAGTTAGTCCCGCCATATCAGCGCCCGGATGTGGTGTCAGACAGGAAAGGGCTACCGCATTATGGACGAATGCGGCTAAAGAAGCAAGTCCAAGGGAGCCGATTAAGATTAGGTAGTTGGAATATTGGCACTCTGACTGGGAAGTCTATAGAGCTTGTGGATACTTTGAAAAGAAGGAAGGTTAGTATTGCTTGTTTGCAGGAAACCAGGTGGAAGGGAAATAAAGCAAAAGAGATTGGTAACTCAGGATATAAGCTGTGGTATTGTGGCTTGGATAACAATAGGAATGGTGTGGGCATTATTATTGAGCCTACGCTTAAAGACAAGGTGGTGGAAGTGAAAAGAAAGGGAGACAGGATTATCTCTTTGAGGCTTGTTTTGGGAGATGACACTATTAATGTTATTAGTGCTTATGCTCCCCAAGTAGGTTTGGACGGAGCATCCAAGGTTCAGTTCTGGGAAGATATGGATGATATCATGCAAGGTATTCCGGATAATCAGCAAATCTTCATTGGTGGGGACCTTAACGGGCATGTTGGTAAGGACAGTAATGGTTATGACAGGGTCCATGGGGGTTATGGTTTTGGCAACAGGAATGAGGAGGGAAAAAACATTTTGGATTTTGCGGTGGCTTATGATCTAGTGCTGGCGAATACCTGTTTTGAAAAGAGGGGGTCACACTTGATTACCTTTAAGAGTGGACGAACCCAAAGTCAAATAGACTTCATACTTACTCGAAGACGGGACAAAAGTAAGTGTAAGGATTGCAAGGTCATTCCGGGTGAAGCATTGGCGGCGCAACATCGTATTGTGGTTTTAGATGTTAAGAATAAAAGTAGCTGGAGGAATGATAAGAAAATATTGGAACCAAGGATAAGATGGTGGAAATTGAAAGACCTAGCTCAAGGTACCTTTAAGGAGGAGTTACTAAAGGAAGAAATTTGGAACCTTGAGGCTAGTGCAGAGAACTTGTGGACAAAAATGGAAGGTGGCATTAAGAAAGCAGGTAGTAAATTGCTTGGGATCTCTAAAGGGGCAGGGCCTCGACCGCACGATGCATGGTGGTGGGATGAGGAGGTTCAAAAGGCTATTAAGGCTAAGAGGGAATGGTATAAAAAGTTACCGAATGCGGTTAATAGCGAGGCCTTTGAGGAATATAAGAGGGCTAAGAAAGAGGCAAAGAAGGCTGTTAGTGTAGCTCGTGGCAGAGCCTTAGAAGGGATTTATCAAAAGTTAGGTACTAAAGAGGGAGAAATGGGCATTTATAAGATTGCAAGGATGAGAGAAAGGAAAAGCAGAGATTTAAGCCAAGTCAAATGTATAAAGGACGAAGATCAACGGGTGTTGACAAGAGATGTTGAGATTAAGGAGAGGTGGAAGGCTTATTTTGAGCAGTTATTCAACCCTGAACATGAACAAGATTTTCAAGGTCTTCATGCAACAAATGATTATATCAGCTGGTCTAGGAGGATCTTGCATAGTGAAGTAAGAGAAGCCTTGAAGTATATGAAAGTTGGTAAAGCTTGTGGCCCGGATGGTATTCCTATAGAGGTTTGGAAGAACCTTGGAGAGGTAGGAGTTGCCTGGTTAACTAAACTCTTTAATGCTATTGTGAAAGGACGTAAGATGCCGAATGCCTGGAGGAAGAGTATCATGGTACCCATATATAAAAATAAGGGAGACATTCAATGCTGTACAAATTATCGGGGTATCAAACTTATGAGCCATACTATGAAATTATGGGAAAGGATTATTGAACACAGATTGAGGAAGCTTACAAGAGTTTCGGAGAATCAGTTTGGGTTTATGCCAGGGAGATCTACCATGGAGGCTATTTCTCTTCTAAGAAGACTAATGGAATTGTATCAAGAGAAGAAGAAAGATCTCCACATGGTATTTATTGACTTGGAGAAAGCCTATGATAGAGTACCAAGAGAAGTGTTATGGTGGGTTTTGAAGAGGAAAGGAGTCAACGGCAAATATATCAACATCATCAAGGACATGTATGAGAATGCATCCACTAGTGTGAAAACACCTGGTGGAGACACTGAGACTTTCCCTATTACTACCGGATTGCATCAAGGTTCGGCCATGAGTCCATATTTATTTACCCTGGTTATGGACGAGCTAACCAGAAGCATACAAGACGATGTTCCTTGGTGTATGTTGTTTGCTGATGACATTATTTTAATTGATGAGACTAGTGTTGGTGTAAACCGTAAGTTGGAAGTGTGGAGAAAAACCCTCGAGGACAAGGGTTTTAAGTTAAGTAGGAGTAAAACGGAATATATGCACTGTGAGTTCAGTCTAAGGAAGAAGCAGGAACATGAGATTAAGTTGGATGGAGTTTTGGTTCCTAAAACCAACCACTTCAAATATTTGGGTTCGGTGTTCCAGAATGATGGCCGTATAGATGAAGATGTGGCTCACAGAATACAGGTAGGGTGGTTGAAGTGGAAGGGTGCGACTGGGGTTTTATGTGATAAGAAAATACCTCTGAAAGTGAAAGGTAAATTCTATAGGACGGTTGTTAGACCTGCGATGCTCTATGGTAGTGAGTGTTGGGCACCAACGGGACAACATTTGCATAAGATGAGTGTGGCAGAAATGAGGATGCTAAGATGGATGTGTGGTCATACCAGACTGGACAAAATTAAGAATGTTCATATTCGACAAAAAGTCCAAGTAGCGGACGTCGGAGATAAGGTAAGGGAAGGAAGACTTAGATGGTATGGACATATTTTAAGAAGACCTCCTAATGCTGCGGTTCGTAAGTGTGAGAATTTGTTGATTGAGGGGGCTAGAGGTCGTGGCAGACCTAGAACTGTGTGGAAGGAGGTGATAGCAAGAGACTTACGTGCCTTAGATCTTGATGCGGATTTGATTAATGACAGACTTGAATGGAGACGTAAAATCCGTGTCTTGGAAGGGGCCTAAGGCTGGAGTATCTTTTTTGGTGTCTTTTGAGCTTATTTTGTTGAGAATCCATACAGCCGACCCCAATTTGTTTGGGATTAAGGCTTAGTTGTTGTTGTTGTTGTTGTATTCCTCGAGTAACGTGGTGTCTTACCACTGGCGAGTGGTGACTTGTTTTTCTAATTAACATCAACAAGATGTATTTAAACAGATTTAAGTATACTGTGCATAGGATCATGTCCCACTAGATGTAAACTCATGTTGGTGTATGCAGGCACAGCATACAATAAAAATATAGCCCATCCTTCCTTGTGCATTTTGGTTTTCATTTCCTTCTGAATTCATTTGTCATAAAGAGTCCTCTGGTTTGCACTTTTGATGCATCTGTGTGCTTGCTTCATATATAAACTGCTTTTTTTTTCCTTTTTCATAGTTCATTCCTTCACAGCATCTAATTCTTCCCACCAAGCTGCACTATGAAGCTAATTATTGGTCAAGTTGTGCACTAGATTTAGAATATTCCTTTTATTGACATTTCCCTTTCTTCTTTTTCCACTTTCCTTCTCCTTTGCAGAGTTTGACCCTGTTTTTCTTTTTGATGAAACTTTTACCATGTGTTATAATTGGTATTATACTATTGGTAAGAACTCTAAAGTTGCTTCTTTACAGCAATTATTGAGATGTGGTTGTTATCCAACACCTTTGTCTTCAATTGAAATTTGTCTTGTATATGACTATTACATCAATCTTCACCATTTTCTTGGTTATCACAGCAAGATTTTCTGAATGTTGTTCCATTTTCCTTTTTCTCCAGTCACTGTTAAAAGTGTAAGGATCAATTTGATCAAGCGGAGAGATGCTTGAAGGAACCAGTAACTCTGGACAGTGATAGGTGCGGCCATCGTCTAGGATTTCCGGTTGTAATAAGGAAGATTATAGATTGGAAACTTTGTTTATGTATATGGTAATGCAGAGAAGTTGTTCCTCTTTGAAAATTCCAGGATGCTGTTAACTTATTTGTTGGCATATTTTAGTTGCCCTATTTGCTGCTGTCTTATCTTCATATGACTATAATAATCACAGAGCATAATCTGTAGAGAGCTCATTCAATTCTCTCATTTATATTCATCATTCTATATGTTCCGTACTTTTTATGTTTTATGGCCCAATTATTTATTTATTTTTTTTTGCACAATTATTTTTATTTAAACCCCGACAATCTTTTTATTTAAAATTTTTTTATTTCATTTAAATTTTAAATTTTCATTTTTATTTTATTTGATTTAAATTTTTTTATTTTATTTGAAAATGTAGTTAATGCTATTTAGTAGCAAGCATTTCCATTTGGCATTTATGTTAACTTTGTTTTTGGTTTTGTTTTTGTTTTTTATTTTATTTTTTATTTTTCACATACTTCAAAATTGAGCATTCGGTTGTAGTAAAAAATATTAAAAAAATAAAAATTAAAGAGAATCCTGTATACCTATATCTCAAATCATCCAAAAGCTAAGCCAAGGTTAAAATTGATGGACTTTTGAAAGGTTATATTTCTTAAATTCATAAAATCTAATTAACAATTGCTAAAAATCAATTTCTTTTTTTTTTTTGGATTACGGAATCAAATTAGGGATAAGAAAATTTTCCCTTGTCTTCATTGCGAGGTTGTGAGTTGTGACTCTTCCACTTGAAATAAATAATTGTGGCACACGTTAGGCTTAGATTATGGGTCCAATGTCCATTCTTGAATCTTTGTATGTATTTTATACAATTTCAAGATTTGGGCTGTCAAAAAATCCTGGGCGACCATGGTAGATTCCGCCAATTCTAGATAGCTAAGGCTGAAATCTTTCGAATTTTTTAGTTCTATATTATCATCATTTTTTTTGCAACCATATATTATTTTTAAAATTTGTAATAATATAACATTTCTTTATTTTAAAAATTTTAACCAAAAAAATTGAATTTTGATTAATAATTATAATAAATTTGTATATGAGCAAAGATAATACTATTGGATAATCAGTAATCACAGGGCTTCATTTGAGAGGCCAAAACCATTTGTCAAGCTTTAGGGAAAAAAACCATACAAAAAAACAATATACACAAAGTCCATTTGTCCAAAAAAAAAAAAATACAAAGTCCAAAATTCAAAATTTAAAAGGCATAACTAAAAGTTAAAATGACACCCTTCAGTATATTTTTTAAAATTTTTATTTTTTTATTAGAGATATTTTAATCATTTTATTTTAAATTTATGATAAACTCATTACAAACTGTATAAAATTTATAAACTCATAATAAACTTATTATAAACTCATTGTAAACTCTTTATAAATTAATATAAATTTAATATTTTAATAAATATTTTATAAATTCTGATATTTTAATAAATATTTTATAAATATTATAAATATAAAATTATTTTTATTGTAAATAAAAGAAGAGAGAAGATAGATGTAGAATTAGAAACTAGTGAAATCTCTTTATTATGAATTATATCATATGAATCATCTATAATAGAGTATTTATAGTAGTGTATGTAGAATTTGGATGAGAAGAAAATATTACAATTAAATTCAAATTTGAATAAGATAAAATCAATCATAATCTTGATAGGATAAAATTAATCTAATAAATAGTCATCCACATATTATTTAATACTTTTTCTTGGATGACTATCCCAATGAATATGGCTCGTTAAAATCTTGCTAAAAAAATTCAGTAGGATAAAAACTTAGCGAAGAAAAAAAAGTATAATATACATAAGTAACTTCCCTTCAAAAATACAACTAAATAAGATATATTTCTAACTGAACGCATTCCAATATTGTGTACATACTTTTTAAAAATTGATGTCGGTAATGTTTTTGTGAACAAATCTGTTGGATCGTCACTTGAACAAACTTTATAAATATCTACTTTTCTTTCCTTCATGAGTATAAAAGAACTTTGGTGATATATATTTGGTTTTATCACCTTTTATGTAGCCTTTTTTTATTTATATAATACATACTATATTATCTTCATGTAATATTGTTGGTTGATTGTTTTCTATAGGTAATCAACTTGCTCTTCTAATATGTTCAAGCTTCTCAACAATACACATTCACGACTAGCTTCATGAATAGCTAATAACGCTGAATGATTTGATGAACTGGCAGTGATTATTTACTTCACAGATTGCCATAAAATAACAGTATTATTACATGTAAAGATATAAACTGTTATAAGGATCAAAAAGATATCCAGCATCAGCATATCCTGCCAATTCAGACTTTATCCTTTAGAAAAAATAAACTCATATCGGATGTGTCATCTAGGTAGCGTAGAACATGTTTCACTTCATTCCAATATCTTCTAGTAGGAGTTGAACTAAACCTTGCAAGGAAGTTAACTACAAAAGTAATATCTGGTCTTATATTATTAGCAAGATATAAAGCACTCCTATGGCATTGAGATATGATACTTTAGGACAGAGAAACTCTTCATTATCTTTTTGAGGGTGAAAAAGATCTCTTTTTACATTAAGAGAACGAACAACCATTGAAGTGCTTAATGGATAAGATTTATCCATCTAAAATTGTTTCAAGATTTTTTCAATATATAATGATTGATAGAGAAGAATTTCATTTGACAAATACTCAACTTAGAATCCAAGATAAAATTTTATTTTTTCAAGATCTTTTATTTTAAATTTCTTTCTCAAATAGTCTACAGTAATTGAGATCACTTCTGAAGTTCCTATTATATTTAAATCATCAACATAAACTGTAACTATAGCAAATTCTGAATTTATCTTTTTGATAAAAACACATGGGCAAAGAGGATTATTTTCATATCCATTTATTAACTGAGGTGATTGTATCACATTCGCTCAGATTGTTTTACCCCATACAAGGATCTTTGGAGTTTAATAGAGTGTATTTGTCTAGATTTTGAATTATATGCTTTAGGCATCTTAAATCCTTCTAAAATTTTTATATATTTGTCATTATTCAATGAACTATATAAGTTGTCACAATATCCATCAAATATATGTCAAACCCTTCAAAGGTTGCCAAACTGATAAAAAAATCTAAAAGTAATAGCATCCATAACAGGAAAATATGTCTCATCATAATCTACCTCAGGTCTTTATGAGAATTCTTGTGCCACAAGTCGTGTTTTGTATCTTACAATTTCATTTAATTCATTTCTCTTACAGATAAATACTCATTTGTATCCAATAAGCCTGACATCTTTTGGTGTCAAAACTATTTGCCTAAATACTTTACGCTTAGATAATGAATTTAGCTCAGCCTGAATAGCCTTTTTCTATTTTGGCCAATTATTTTTATATCGACATTCTTCAATATTTTTAAGCTCAAATTTATCATCATTAATTATTTCATGAGCAACAATATATGCAAACACATAATCTTCAAAAAAATAAGAAATATCAAAATTAATATTTAAAGGATGCACATCATTACTAGCAGGGTCTCTAGCTTTAGAAAAATTTATTTCAATATTTTTTTCCTTCTCTTTTGGTGATGATTTGTAAAGATCGACTAAATATTTTGGAATATGATATATTCTTGACCAATTACCCTTTGTTCCACATCTATAGCAGGTAGCGTCATTATTTTGCACCTTTTTTTTAGAAAGTTATTCATTCTTGACCTATTTTATTTTATTCTTTTTAGCACATTTGCTTTCATAATTGGTCGAGAAATTTCTTCTACCACGATGTCTTTTACTACGATTCCGCCCACGGCTTTGAGAAAATGTCGTATTTACTTCATGGAATGGTGTTGAGCCAGTAGGACGAGTTTGATGATTTTTCATCAAAAACTTATTATTTTATTTAGTCACAGGCAAACAAGAAATTAGCTCATAATATTTTTTAAATTGATGCTCTCGATATTGCTGTTGCAGGAGCATATTCGAGGCATGAAAAGTTGAATACGTTTTTTTTAACATATATTCATCAGTAATTTTTTTTCCACTTAATTTCAATTGAGAGCTAATCTTAAATAAATCTGAACTATATTCACTTACAGTTTTAAAATCTTACAATCTTAAATGAATCCATTCATATCGAGCTTTTGAAAAAATTACCATTTTTTGGTGTTCATATTTTTTTTAAAGAATTTCAAAGGGCTAATGAGTCCTTAATAATAAGGTACTCAGTTTTTAATTTTTCGTATAAGTGATGCTGAAGGAAAATTATGGCTTTTTAACAATCCTGCAGGGATGCTTTGTTTTTTTTCTTAATAGTATCTCCAAGATGCATGGCATTAAAATGAATCTCGGCATCAAGTACCCATGATAGATAATTTTTTTCAGGAATATCGAAGGTAACGAATTCAAATTTTGTAAGATTCGACATTGTAAAGATACTATATTCAAAAATAAGAATCTTAAATTAGATAGGTATATATTTCAAAAATAAATAAATTTAGAAACATAATCTATAATCAAGTACAATAAAATATATATATATATAACAATTCTTAAATATGAATAAAATTTATAAATATATCCGTGTATAAATATAAATTAAACGTTTGATAGTCCAAGTAAATTTACAATAAATAGATTATTTATAACGAATATGTATACACTGAAAAAAAAAATCTCCCTATTTAACGAGGGTATTAACCACTCAAAATTTTAAGTAAATAGTAATCATAGTGATTAATAATTTAAATAATTGTGACTATCACATCAAGTTTTTAATTTTTTAAATATGAGCATTAAAGCTAATATAAAATTTAAATAGCTAATTAGGTATCTTTAAATATAAGTATTAAAATCAGTATACTATTAATTCAAGTAAAGTAGCTAATAATAACAGTTTTATTATTTTATAAAAAGGGTTACTATTATATATAATATTGAATCAATAAACATTGCAGGAAAATAAATTAATTAATAATTATCATTAATTATAAAAATATAAGAAATAGAAAATATAATATATATTATCTAGAAATATAGAAAAAACAATCGATAAAATATAAATACTTTAAAATTATTGGCTTGAAAAAATATTATAATTTAAAAATTAGTTAAAATTATTTTATAAATAAAATAAAAGAGAATATATATAATAAAAAATTAGAGAAATTTCTTTATTATGAATTATATCATATGAACCACCTATAATGACATATTTATAGTGGTGTGGAAAGAACTTAGATAAGAAAAAAAATATTATAATTAAATTTAAATTTAAATATGATAAAATTAATTATAATTTTAATAATATAAAATTAATCTAATAAATAATTATTTACATATTATTTAATATTTAATATTTTTTATATTTTTATCAAAATTTTTAATTAAAAATCACGCAATTTCCGTGCCACGACAGGTCGACGCAGATATTGACTTAATTGGGCCCGTTACACATTCATTTTAGTATTTTTCTCACATTCATTTGTTTGTTCGTAAATGTTAAAGTTGTCAACATCTCTCTCTCACACACGCGCGCGATTCTCGTCTGAAATCATTTTTTTTAAATAATATAAATCTTGCTCTCATATTTAAAAAAAGCACACTTTAATTTAAAAATAAATATATAAATTATATCAATAAAACAATTTAAGTTTCTTTTCATATTTTTCAATCATATTAATAAAATATCAAATTTGATAATTTGATTAAAAAATATTTTTTACTTAATGATTATTAAATCATGTATAAATTTTTAATAATTTTATCTGTGATTTAACAATAACAATAATGGATTTGGTCACTTTTTGTTCAAACTTAATATATTTATAATTATAATTGTTCCCACAATCTTAATATATTTAAACTCATTTTACTAGAAAAACCATTTTTAAAATATTAATTTAATTTTGGTTATGAAATGCATGGATGACTATTTAATTGGATTAATTTTATCTTCTTAGGATTATGATTCACTTTATCATATTTAGATTATGATTAACTTCATGATAGTTGTAATTTTATATTCTTATCTAAAATCTACTTACACCACTATATATATACCCATTATGAGTGATATATGAGTGATAATTTATAAATAAAAAAATTTATCATATTTCTCTTTCTCTACCTATTTATTTTTTTTATATTTATAATACGTTATCAATACTTTAAATATAACACCCTTAATTATACTAATTTCAACAAAACCTCCATCAATGCTCTAAACTTTGTCTTTCACTTAAATTATGCTTTTCCTCTCCTAAATCAAATAAATATTTAATCTTTCAATTAAAATCATACTCATACTCAATTTACTCAAAATAACCAACGATTACACTAAATTTAACTAAAATCCAACAAAATCCTAATTTTACAATTTTCCTTATTTCAACTTCTTCCAACAAGTTTACTTTCATCATCTAACCACTAAATCAATGTATGCTCATCGTAATAACTTAATAATTATCCACTTTAACAATTAAAACTATTTCTATAACTAACTCAATAATCACATACTCTTAAAATTCAAGAAAAACTAGCTTAAAGTAAATAATACTTACTTAAACCTTGATTAATCTTTAAAACTAACTTGAAACTCTTGGATTTTTAGTGAAATTTAATATGTTGGATGAAGAAAATCTCATTTTCTCTCTCTATAAAATCGCCCAAAAGGGTGAAGGAAGATGATGAAGATATTTTGACAAATTTTCATTCTTATCCCTTTAAATAATCTTAATTAATTAAATAATTCAATATTGTATATTTTTCTTTAATTCCCAGCCATAAATATTTTTCTTCTTACTTTGACTGTTTAATTATTTTTCTTCCCATTGAATTTTTCTTTGCAAAGTTTTAATGAGACATATTCACAAGAGTAGTCATCTAAGGAAAAGTATTATGAGATGTGTGGATGACTACTTAATTGGATTAATTTTATTTTATTAAGATTGTGATTAGTTTTATCATATTCAGATTATAATTAACTTAATGATAGTTGTAATATTCTGTTTTATCTAAAGTCTACTTACATCACTATATATACCCATTATAAGTGGTGTATGGGTGACAATTCATAATTAAAAAAATTATCATATTTCTCTTTCTCTACCTACCTATTTTCTTTATATTTATAACAATTTTATTCTATTAAAGAAATTGAATTGTGTTATTATATTATAATTATTTCAAACATTGTACATTTAAATATTATTTTATTTTATTTTTAATTATCTTTATTTATTTAATATTAACTATAATATTAAAATAATTTTAAGAAGTTAGATACATAATTTTATAACTTGACTATATATAATTAGAGTCTTAATGAGATTAAATTTTCGAAAAATGAAATAATTTTTATTTATTTTAAAATTATTTTTATATTAAAAAAATAAATTTTATAAATGACTTCATTTCAAATATTAAAATTAATAAAATGAAATATATTTTAATTAAATTTATGAAAAAAAAAGAGTTTTCAAAAAAGTAAAATTATGATATAAACACTATTAATAACACATATTCGTATAGATTTCGTACATTTATTTTTAGAGAAATGTTAATTATAGTCAATTTAGAAAATTATTATTCAGCAATTTTTATTTCATTAATTAAAAAATATTTATTATAGATTTATTTATTAAGAAAAATATTATAATAAATATTTTTTAATCAATGTGAGAAAAATTATTGAACAGTCACCCTTAAAAGTGACTGTAATTAATATTTTTCTTATTTTTATTACCATATATCCCTCTCAATAGTCCTGTAAAACCATGCCCTCGGGTCTAATTAAATATTACTCTATTTGTCTCATAAATATAAGCTCACTTTTTTTTGTTATTTTAAATTATAAGTCACTTATTATTTTAATAAATTAGTTATTATGTAAATTTTCTATAATACTCTTATTTAATATTACTTATTAAATATATCACATACCAAAGTAGGGATAATATAATAGAAAAAATATATGCAAATTTATATTTTAAAAAAAATAATTAATATTTCTTAATATTTGTGAAATGGAAAGAAAAATTATCTTTGTAGGAGGATGGAGTACGGATTTAACAATATGCCAAAAGCAGGGTAAAAATATGTTCGGAAAAAAAAACAGCAGGGTAAAAAAATCAAAATTGTGGATATTAAAGAATTTTATTTGTATAATTAATTTTCTGCTAATTATATGAGGAATTTGCTTATCATGTACACATATGAAATGTTATCATTAACTGGTTAATTTGCAGTATCCATAAAACTTTATCAATGGCTAAAGTATGTATAAATACAAATATTATATTCACCAATAAAATTTTAGTAAGATTTGAACATGAATAATATTTTTTTCATACTAAAAAAGTAATTTCTTTCTTTATTTTAAGTAAATAAATATTAATTAACTAAAACACATATTAAAATATTATACGAATTAGTTCTTAAAAAATAAATAAAAAAACAAATTAACAAAATAAATGGAATAAATTTAATAGGTAATTACACATCCAACAATAATAAAAAAAATTATAAAACAAATTTAGAATAAATAAAAACTAAATATTAATTATCTATGAGATAAATTTGTAGAGTTAATGAGGCCAAATTCCTATATACTACACGGACAATTCATGACGATAGAGATGAAGTGGCAGTCCTTGAAATTCACTCTAATAATTAAGATATTCCTAGTAATATATGCTCCCCTTGTTATTGTTAATAACCTGTAATCAAAATTACCTATTAATAGAATTAAAAACACTTATTTAACCTGGATAATAACAACGGAAAGGAATATTTTCGGCATCATGGATTAATATCAAAGGTTATAATTTGATCAAGACAATCGAGTTAATTATAGTAATTTCACGATTAAGTATTTATATTTACACTATAAAAAATGAAAAAAATTTGATTTTGACGCCTCTTTTATTTCTTCTTACAAGTCTTATTTGTGTCTACTAAGAAAAAAAAAAGAATGAATGATTGAAACAATGAATTAATTAAGATTCTTTCAGGGATTTGATAAGCACATAATAGGATCGTTAACTATAAACATGCCAAAAAAATCAATTCTCATATGAATTATTTAACGTGTTTATGTGAATTTTGATGTATAATTAAAATGATATAGATGTATGTTTAAAGAAAATGATGTGATTAGTACGTATTTGAAAGCTTATTTATCATAACAATTTTATGTGAATAATATATCAAATTCTCAAAAAAATTTAAATAATTTAACACGGTAGCATGTATTATAATTTGTAAAAAATGATATTACCGAGTGAAAAAATTAATTAGACACTCTCACTTATAAAATGATAAACATAGAAATTATAAACATAAAATTAGACACTCTCACTCATAACACCTTGTAATAATCTAGCAAGCAGGTCTATTTATGTAAATGTAACATCATTGTTTGCTATCAAATGTAGGAACAGCCATTATCCAAACGTCACTTTCATGCATTTTTAGGAATTTGCTATGTAATCTCTTAGCAGCTTTCCTTGAAGAGTTTTTCTTTCCTTGCTGGCCGGCTACACCAATAAAATATTAATTAATAATACCATTAATTATATAATTCATTAAACATGGAATACGAAAATTAATTAATAATAAATTATTTTAATTTAACTATATTTTTTAGTTTAAATTTTAAATATATAGCTATTTTAAAATTTAATAAGAAAAAATTTATCATTTTTATAATTTTATCTGACTTGACTTTAAAAAAATTAATTTACATCAAAAATTATATATTTCATTATCATTATAATCAAGCTTTAGTAATTAGCCTATTCTAATCACAGGATTTAACGGTTTGGAAACTACCACTAACAACATTTGGAAATATACAAAAGAGAAAGTCAAGGGTTTCACACAGAACATCATGTCGACTTTTCATTTAATCATGACACACACATATATATATATATATATATTTTTATATGTAACATATTTTTTTATTGATATTTCAAATAGGGTGTGTTAGCCGTCTCTAAAAATACAACTTTTTACAGTAACTGAGTTAACAAGTTGAAAGAGTAAAAAATACAAGACATATTGTTAATTTTAGAAAAAGAAGTCAAGAAGTGAGCGGTCTGATTTTCCTCCCTATAGATATGTTGGATCGAGGATGCATAAGACTTTAAACTGCAAGCAAAATCTCTAATGCGCCGATCACCTGAAGAAGTCCAAAGAGCATTTTGAATAAGAAGAATTACCTCATTGCAGTCCGTTTCCAGCTGCAAAGGGACATAGCCTTTATGGACATATATATATATATATATAGTGACAGTATTATGATTTAAACGAGGGAGAAAGATAAAAAAAAATTTATAGGCGAATTTATATTTAATTTTATTTTTATAATAAAAATTAATATAAATAGTTGATATTAATATTTATATTTAATTTATTTTTTATTAATTTTTAAATATTAAAATTTTTATTTTTTTATTTAAATATTTAAATATTACTTTAAAAATTATACAATATATACTATTTTTAAAATAATATCTAGATATTTTTTGAAATATTTTAAAAAAAATGTTCAAATTAATTTTTTTTATTTGTCCAAAAAATTAATTATTTTTTATAAATTTATGTGATAGAATATTTTTTACAACATCAAATCGCAATTTATAATCAAATTCCAAAATAATTAATTTAATCATCAAAATTCTAAATTTTAATTAATAATCAATTTTAAAAATTATTAATTTAATCATCAAAACTTTAAATTTTAATTCACAATCGAATTTTAAAATATAATTAATCAAATCATCAAATAATAAATTGAACTTTAAATTAAACAATAATTATAATATCAAAATAATAAATTAAAAACTAATTTTAAATTTATAAAATAATTAATATTTAAAACTAATTTTAAAAAAATATATGTAATTTAAGATAATTAATCTAATGTATACATACAATTAATCTATTATATAGGGGAGGGGCAATTGACCCCCTCGGGCCCCCTAGTTCCTCCCTTGTGTACATGTAGACTATATAATCATTTAATTAATTTTGTTGTTAAAGAGTATATGTTTCACAGAAATTGCATGAGAACTTTATTTTATATGGACACAAAACTTATTACTTTATTATTCATGGCCTTAATTTTATATATGTTCTAATTTATTCCATTTTCCTCAAGCCCAATGTATGAAGGATGTGACTGTAAGAAATTATCTAAAATAAAAGAAAAAAAGAAAATCTGTTTGATAAATATATGAAATTGAAATACAAAATTTCAAAGTTTAAAATAGTAGAGTTCAAAGATAAGCTTTAGATGTTTTTTTTTTTAAAAAAAAAATTAACACATTGAAAAATAGATTTGGTCTTAACTCAATCCTAAAAGTTAACTTATAATATGAGAATTGTCTAAACTATTATAAAGAGTGTATATTTATTATATTTAATTAGTGTGGGATATTCAACATATTCCTCTCACGCCTAAGACCGAACACATACAGAAAAAGTATGAAGTTTATAAGACTGAACATCTGTGAATAGTTCAATATTGAGATATTAGATAGGTGTCTTTGATACCATGTTGATAAAATAAACTTCGGCCTAACTCAATTTTAAAAATTAGCTCGTGAGGTGAGAATTATCTAAATGATTATAAAGAGTACATATTTATTATATTTAACTATTGTGAAATACTCAATATATACTGTCTTGCCTACAATAGAAAGTAGGATGAGGATTATGCCTGAGGATTATTCGTTTTGGCCCTAATATTTTTTTAAAATAGCGTGATCTATATATAAATATAATATAATATAATATATATAACCTCAATTATTTGCATGATTCGCAAATATTAAACTCCTCTTTTTATTGATTTATATTGAGATCAGATCATAAATAAAATTATTTTTTATAAATTTTATACATGATATGAATTTAATTGAATTAATAGATAGAATTAATATTATGTGTGAAAATTGATTATCCCTTGTATTATTTTACTGCTAATATATATATATATATATATAACATTGTGTACAACAGGAGATCATTATTCAGGTCCTATTCATTAATTAAAATATTATAATATGTAATTTAGACAAATAATCACATTGTATGATGCTACCAGGTTTCCAATTAAGCAACAAAGTGAAAAGAACAATGCCGAAAAAATATTCGTACATTACAGTTCATAGATGAGTATTGAGTTTATAATTGTATATTAATGTAAGGAGAGAAAAATAAGGTTGGTCAAGAGTTGACTTCGCAAAGGGTATATCCCATTTGATGCTATCCTATCACTATGTATATTAAATAGCAGGCCATGGCAATCCCTAAACGCCCACCTGTCTACCTCTGCTTCTTCCCCTCCCATACTGATCTCCTCTTCTTGGTGCGGATAGAAGAAGAAGTGGGTTAGTCTCTCTCTCTCTCTCTCTCTACCCTTTTCTTTGCCTTACTGAAAATTGAAATCATTAATGTATAAAGATATACAATTATGAAGAATGACAGGTTCCACGTTTCTTGGATCTGGCTGTAGGACCCCTTATATTGCATTTTCTTTATAGTTGATAACTTTTCTTAGTGATCAGTAGCACTTAAAATTTCCTCCTTTTACTTTTTTTTTTTCCTGAACAGTAGTTGAAGATACTTCTTGTGAGAAAGTTTTCTTGAAATCTTATCATGAGTCATAGTATGGCAATACCCAGAATTGGATTCTGTAGTAGAATCAGTCAAAATAGAAAATAGTAACATCTTCTATGAAGACATGCTAACCCATAACCATTAATACGTATCTTTCTCTTTTACAAACAAAAATTTTTCAACCTTTATTCGATTATCCCCATGAGTAAATCGTTTCTCTTGTGTTTGACAATTGATCCTGGTTCTTACTTTCAGTCCATCCTCAAATTTTTTTTTCAGTTTAGGTCTGATTTAATGGTGTTTGACTAAATTCCTCTAGCTTTTATGAATTTGGAATTAGTCTCTCTCTTCTTTTTTTTCACCTTCTTCTTTAATACAAATTAAGGTCATTAATTTTTACTAAATTTTAAGGTTTCTATGAACAATTCTGAACAATGAACATATATTAATATTGTATAAAATCTTTTGAGATTTTCTTGGCTTAAAAACTGGCCTAAACTTGACTTCCAATTCTATTACACGTCAATAATAATGAAATTTGTTAATAGTGTCACGGCCGGTTTTGTCATTTTCCTCTTGTATTTTCTTTGTTACACTGTTACCTCCTTGGCATGTTTGACAAGGCAAATATCTCATTTTTCCCCAAGCTATTGAGAGGTTGGGACCGCTAAGTCTAGTAATTAGACTAGAAAAAGGATTTTTCTAATCACTTAATAATTTCCCAATGCAATATTTTCTAGCTCAATTGTTGATTTTTCTCCCATATGCTGTCCAAAATCTACCTAGAGTGACATAACAAGCTATCATATAGAATTCAATTTGATGACGATAGAAGGCCAATAAACAATCGCAAGCATCAATCGTCTAGTAGTTCATCAGTCTAAGTCAAAACAGTGGTTGATGAAAATTATTATTTTTTTAAAGTCTACCTTAGAAAAGTAAAGTATTACTGTGTCACCATAAACGTGTCACTGTGTCACAATTTTTCTACGTCTTTGGAGTTTGGAGTAGTTACTAGTTTGTTTTACTGTACCACTTACTGTTTCTATTAAATGAGAACAAGAGAATTTGAATCCCATGTGATCATGTTTTGTCCTTCTGTTGATTGTAGAAGCAAATAATATGTTCTGCAAATAATTAAGAATAATAGCATCATGGTAAAAATTAACATCTGAGAGTTTATATCTAATTTTATGTTCTTTTACAGGTAGAATTTGTAATACACAAGTTGGGGATTTGTCATGGCTAGAGAGAATTTGGGAGTGCTTAATGCACTCGATTTTGCAAAGACTCAATGGTATCATTTCACAGCAATTGTAATTGCTGGAATGGGTTTTTTCACAGATGCATATGATCTTTTCTGCATCTCCCTAGTCGCCAAATTGCTTGGTCGTATATACTACACAGACCTTTCGAAAGACAAGCCAGGCACATTGCCTCCCAATGTAGCAGCTGCTGTTAATGGTGTTGCACTTTGTGGTACTTTAGCTGGCCAGCTCTTCTTTGGTTGGCTAGGTGACAAATTGGGTAGGAAGAAAGTCTATGGGATAACTCTGATTCTCATGGTTGTTTGCTCCCTTGCCTCAGGACTTTCCTTTGGACATTCTCCTAAGGGTACCGTGGCCACTCTTTGTTTTTTTAGATTCTGGCTAGGATTTGGTATTGGGGGTGATTATCCTTTATCTGCCACAATTATGTCTGAATATGCTAACAAGAAGACTCGTGGAGCATTTATAGCTGCTGTTTTTGCTATGCAAGGATTTGGGATTTTGGCTGGTGGTATTGTGGCTCTTATTGTTTCCAGTGCATTTGATCACAAATTCAAGGCCCCCACATATGAAGTGAATTGACAAGCCTCACTTATTACTGAAGCTGACTATGAGGGTGTTTCTCAAAACTGAGCTTTTCAGCTTATCGTGAATAAGTGATTTTTAGATTATAATCAGATTAAAAATAAGCAGTTAAACGTTTCTGTAAATTAGTTAATAATCAGCTGATAATCAGTTTATAATCAGTTAAGTGTTTTTATAAAATCAGCTTATAATCAGTTTTTAAATGCAAAAACTGTCAAAATGACCAAATTATCCCTGAGTTTATTTATTGTATAAAAATGATTTTTTAAATATCAATTCAAAATTTATTTTGCAATAATAATAATAATAATAAAATTTATTTAATAATAATAATAATAATAATAATAATAATAATGGTGTTATCAATAAATTATACAAATAAAAAACTACCATGTAAAGTGTATAGAGTGACAATTTTGGAATATTAAAAATTAGATAAGGATAGTATGGTCTTTTACTTGGTCAAAACTGCTTAAAAAATAAGTGCTTAAAAAAAATAGCAAAACCCAACTTTTAAAAAACTGATTAAAATCAGATTATAATCTACTATTTAAGTTTTCAGAAACACTTAAATAAACAACTTATAATCTAAAAACTGCTTATAATCAGTTTTGACCAGCTTTTAAGTTTTGAGAAACACCCTCTATGTTTGGCGCATTATCTTGATGTTTGGTGCAATACCTGCTGCTCTCACTTTCTACTGGCGTATGAAGATGCCTGAAACTGCCCGCTACACAGCCCTAGTTGCTAAGAATGCAAAACAAGCTGCTGCAGATATGTCTAAGGTGTTAAATGTTGAACTTGAAGCAGAGGAGGAGAAGGTACACAAGATAGCCTGCAGAACCAGCCTATTCATATGGTTTGTTCTCTAAGGAATTCGCCAAGCGCCATGGTGTTCATCTTATAGGAACTACCACTACTTGGTTCTTGTTAGATATTGCTTTCTACAGCCAAAATCTTTTCCAAAAAGATATCTTTACAGCAATCCATTGGATTCCTGGCGCAGCAAAAATAAATGCAATTCATGAGGTTTATCGAATTGCAAGAGCTCAAACACTAATTGCACTATGCAGTACGGTGCCAGGGTATTGGTTTACAGTGTTGTTTATTGACTACATGGGAAGATTTGCCATTCAATTGATGGGTTTCTTCTTCATGACAGTGTTCATGTTCGCGTTTGCTATCCCATACCACCACTGGACCTTGAGGCCTAACAGATTTGGTTTTGTTGCAATGTACTCGCTAACTTTTTTCTTTGCTAATTTTGGACCCAATGCCACCACATTTGTTGTCCCAGCAGAGATTTTCCCAGCAAGGCTGAGATCAACTTGCCATGGAATATCTGCAGCAGCAGGAAAAGCAGGTGCTATAGTAGGTGCATTTGGTTTCTTACATGCTTCACAAAAATCAAGACAAGACTAAGACTGAAGCAGGTTATCCTCCTGGTATTGGAGTGAAGAACTCTTTACTTGCTCTTGGTGTTATTAACTTCTTTGGAATGTTGTTTACTCTATTGGTCCCTGAATCGAAAGGTAAATCGCTGGAAGAGTTGTCAGGTGAGAATGAAGAAAATGATGAGGAAATGCAGCCTGCAGCTTCTGCTAGGACTGTTCCAGTGTGATTTTGACAAACTTCACCGAACCATTAACTATTTGATCACAGCTTTCTTATACTTGGCAGTGTGGATATATGTTTTGATTTTGTGCAATAATGTAATAACGCAATAAAATATACACAATTTTAATAACAAAAACATAATACTTACATAATATTTAATAATTTTTATATAAAATATACACAATTTTAATAATAAAAATATAATATACACGTAATATCTACTACACATCTATAATTTATCTACAAAACATCTGCATAACATATACATAACAAAATTGTATTTTTTTTATTTTTTTATGTGTATAATATGTAAAATTTGTTTAAAAATAAATTTAATAATTTTTATTAATATATTTTTGCATGTCTTATTTTATTTTTATTTTTTAGTATTTTATTTTTTATAATTAAAATTAAAAATTTTTATAAAAAATTATAATTTTTATATTATGATAAATAATTTAAAATATTAATTTTTATTATTTTATTAGAATATTTTTATTTTAATATTAAAGCTTAAAAAAATTTAAAGTAAAATATTGATTGTAGTTAGGAAAGATGTCACACCCTAACTTTTTAAGTTAAGATAGATTTTACTTGTATTCAGACAGAGTCTCTCCTATAATTTTATATAATACTTTTTAAAATACAATATTACATATTTACCCACTCACACTAACCAAAAGCTATATTTGTCTAGCTAACATAATATTTTTTATATTCTACAATTGCAACTGGATCCACACCTATAGTGATATAAAATTAACTATTAACTAAGGTATAACCTAGAATTTATCAACTACTATGAGGTAAATAATATGAAAGGAAAATATAACACCCTTATATCCTATGCATATACAATACATACACCCAACATATGTAATATACGAATATACGATACAAGAATGTCACAACTCATTTGAATAAAATAAACCATTACTTTTTGAATCTATATAAATTTAAATCATTTAACTGATATAATATAAATAATAGATAAAATATTACTTGCTAAAACACATACATAACTTTATTACTAAATGTTTATCTAAAATATTTTTGATAGTTTGCGATATATACATATATATACATCAGAATATAACATACTATACATGAAAGTCAAAATATACAAAAATATAAAAATATAAAATATGTACATGTTAGCAGTTTGTCTATGATCTTAATGTCCAACAATCAACTCTGTACTCAAGATCTCAAGCCTAGACCCGATTCGGTCTAGACGAACTCTCTGACTCAACCGGATCTACCCTGTTACCTGCGCGATGAATCACAATCGCGCTAAGCCAAAAACCTAGTAATACAAACTTTGATAACAATAAAGTTCAAATGCAATGTCAATGCACAATGTATAAGGATATTATATCTCATAACACTATATCTTAATATATTGCTCAATTATTTCACAAGTCATAACTCACATAAAAACAAAACAAGCATGGGTCCAACGGATCTAATATGCTATTCAAATCCCAGAATTACTGTTTTGATCCAAATTGACACCATGTATCTAGCCCTGAAGGCAAATCATATTATAATGAGGATAATCTCGTATGTAACATCTCAACTAGGCTTCAAGAACTAGGCCCAACCCAGCTTCAAGGGATTGCTACATCATGTAACATCCTAACTAAGGTTCAAAGGCTAAGCCCAACTCAGCTTCAAGGGACTGCTACGTCTTAGGCATGTCGTCAAACACATAACTCTAAAAATTGAATTACATACTAGGCACACAATTCTTTCATAATTTTATTATCAATATCTTTCTCATTTTCTCATGATCAAGCTAGGCACAATGCCTCAATTATCTCATTTATATCAATATAGTCATCACCAATGTCTTTACATAACATCTTTAATGTATACATAAACGTTTTGGGTCATTATCATATCTTGCACATAGTTCACATTACATATAATAAATTTATGACATTATACAAATCATAGCATATTACTCATGCACAAACAATGTAGTAAGTAATTTAACACATTTTTCAACCAAAATATATTAAGTCCAAATGTCATGTAAATATAATCAATTATTCAAAGTTTGTACTTACCTCTAAAAGCAGCAAAACAAGCTCAAACACCACTTGGCGGCCTTACCTGGTGGCGATGGTAGAGATAGGAATTGGAGATTCTAAATTCTAAGGTTTTTAATATGTTTTTATACGAAGAAGAAGATAACGATGATGATAATTTTAATTTGAAAGAGAAGTGTAGAAAGAAAAAGTAGAAAAATTTTGTAAAATCAAAAGATAAAGAAAAATAAAAGTAAAAAATTGAAAAGTTAGAATTGTAAAGAAAAAAGTTAATGCAGTAAAAATGAAGATGAAACTTAAAAAATAGTATATGGTGCAGGGATAATGAGTAATTTTATATGATTAAATGTTTTCTTTTGTTATTGTTATAAAAATTTTCAACGCCGATAAAAAAAAACCAACATTTTCCAAAATATATCCTTTATTTCTGTTTGATTATTATATTCTAATTTAAATTTAAAATTACGAATTCAAATTTATAATTTTAAAACCATAATAAATTATATTTGATAACGAAATCATTAATTGTAAAAAGTAAAAGTTACTATTAATTTAATAATTTGAACGATTAGTTCGTGGGATGAGAGCTTGTGTTTTTTCCATTAAGATTTTATATTTGTATTTTTTCAAAATATAAAAAAGGATTATTTTTTTTCAGATATTAGAGGTCGAAATTTAAATTTATGAGTAAATTTATAACTAAGTATGCAATCAAGTAGAAAATTCAAAACGAGAACTTAATTACTTAGTTGAGAAATAAATATTTATGGCAAATTTGGTGAGACCCAACTATGCTTGTATATATATGAGATACAAAACTAATATATATGCTTTCATCAATTCAGAAATTTCTACGCAGCTTTATATATGTCCATATATAATTAAAAGATATATATAAGCTTGATTCTTTTCCATTTTTTCAACAATATTTATTAAAATTTAAAGTTGTTATGTTAAACACAATCCTAAACGTGCAGGACTGCTGGGTTCCATTTGTATATATATACCTTCTTATCAATTTTCAATTTCGTTTCAAACAAATCTATTTATTTGGTTATGGGAATAATGGAGAAGATATTTATGTTTGTGGCATTAAGCACTTATCCACATTGAAACGCAACCCGTGGGAGTTGAAGAATATTGTGTTTTATAATTTTATTTTTGAAGATTGCTTTGTATTTAATTGCTCAAATTCCTTGCATAACTTTTTTTTCAAAAAAAAAAAAAGAAAAGAAAAGAAAAGAAAACTATTTTTGCAAATTAATTTTTAAAGATTGTGGTTCAAGTGTAAGAGAGTTCTGAAAAGAAAATTTTAGCCTTCTACATTAAAAAAAAAGAAAGAATGAGTGTTTAAAAAATATATTAGTTATAATGTTACAGTAAATTTTTTATTATTTTATTATAAAATATATTTAGTAACTATTTTTTATACGTGCATGTGATTTTTAATGTTATGGGATTGCAGGCGCTCTAAACTTTATATTTTTAAGGCGACGTGCAAAATAAGAAAAATGTTTTAACATTGACGATTTTCAGTAATAAAATTTGTTATTTTCTCTACCCACCGTAGTGGAGAATGTGACCAAAAATTGACATTCTCTTGGCGATGTTTTGAAAGACAATGTGCCATCATATCCTGAATAATTGAAAAGACTGAATTAAATAATTCAGTATTTTTAATGTAAATTAATTGATACTACTCCATGCTCATAAAATTGTTATTTTTATAAAAAAATTTATTTTAATAAAATTATCACTTTATATTTAAAAAATTAATTAATAATTTTTTCAATTATATTTTTTATTATTAATAAATTAATTAATAAAATGAGAATATAATAATTTTAATATTAATAAATTAATAAATAATACTTTATTCTGATTAAAATAATTTTATATAATTTTTAATAAATTTAATAATTTTTTAATAGATATGCATGAATTAATATTTTAAAATATAAAATTAGTGAAAATTATGTACAGTAAAAGCAAATTAATATTTTGAAACATAAAAGTGAAAAAATAATGACATGAAAATAGAGAATATATATATATATATATATATTATAGAAGATGAAGATGTAAAAATGAAACAAAGGAAGTCTATGCCATGTTTTGTCTTGATGTTCTTCCATCAAAAAATCCTAATTTTTCTATCAAAGTCTCTCCCCTTTAAAAGTCTAAGACCTAAATCATTTGACATGACAATATATATGAAAAATCATATTGTCATAGTTTAATGGAAGAGAAGAAAAAATATTCAAATTTTTTATAATTATGACATTAAAAAATTATTAAAAAATAAAATTATCACTAAGAAATAAGTAATTACAAAATCTAAAAAAAAAGATATCAAAGTCACCATTGTAAATAATCCACAAAATATTGGGAAAAAAAAGCTACATAATTACCTAGCAAATACAGAGACAAAAACTTCTAAATTTTGATGTCTAAAACCAGTCCAATACATCCATTTGAATTTACATCTGTGGACAGGGAAGTGCAAAAAAAATGATGAATTTACAAAGTCGAATTTTGATTAAAAAAATAATAAGGTGAAAAAAAAGCTTGTGACGTAAAAGAATATGAAAAATAAAAAATGTTTTTTTATGAAAAAAATAATAGAGGATAACCTTAGCTCCTGTGTTTGCTCACCTGTGGCTTTTTTAAGAAAATTAAAAAATTATCTATTATATTGTTCATGAGATACACATTATAAAACTTAAGCCATGCAATGAGTATAAAGTTTTTAATTAATAGATTATTAGAGACCTAAAAATGGGACATTTTTAAAATTTGAGGAGAAGTATTTTAACTTTTTAATGGGCTTACTTGGCATGTCCAAATTAATTTACCTGTTAAAAAAAAGAAAATTTTAATATGCACATAAATAAAAAAAATTAATTTGCACAGAAATTTAATTTATACATGAAATATAAAGATTTTTAATTCAGTAAATAAAGAAATCTTTATTTGCATAGGAATAGAAAAACTTCATTTGGAAAGAAATTTAATTTCAATAGGAAATATTAAAAATTTTAAATTAATAAATAAATAAATTTGCAAACAAAACTTGTGACATGTGGCAAAATTAATTTGCAAGGTTGCGAGTGATACTCGAAGTTTACCCAATCCTTCAGGAACTTATATAATTCACTATCTTATATAATTCAGGAACTTATCTAAGATGAAATAAGCTCTTGGGTTTAACACTATGTTTCGAAGTTTCTCACATCAATTAGAAGTGATAGGAACAATTTTTAGCTTCATGAATGATCCTCAAGTTTATGGATTGAATTTGTCTTGAGAAATTTTTAGAGGAAATATTAAAACTTCAGTCTCTGACCTCTTGATATTTAATTTATTTATTTTATAAGTTAAATTTGAGCGGCCCTTCATTGATTGGACTCTCTAACCATGGATTTGTTTTGTAGCCAAGACAGGTAGAAGGCTATTAACAAACATGTACTGCCATTTGATTGCCTTTAGCTGCATATTCACTGATATTACTACTTCAGTAAAACTCCTACTTAGCTTAACAACTTCCTAGTAATAAAAATATTAAATATTATTTATTCAAATCAAGAAATGATGAATCTGTGGCAATTCTTCAGAAATAAAAATATTATAGAATTTGGAAATTAAAAAAAAAAAAGGTTTTCTCTCTGAAAAATTATTGTATAAAATCAAAATCAGAATGCTAAAATTAAACGTAAGGCCTTCTAATTTTCTAAATTAGGCTTTGATATTTGGATAACAGAAGTTAAATTGGAAATTACCAATTCGAAGCATTAGTTGAGCTTCAGCTATGAGATAACGGCTCTTTGGCTGATTCGTATGAGTTCGGTTAGATTTTATTTTAATTTTATTTTTTAAAGAAAATTAAACTCTATAGCACATTTTTTAATTTTTTCTAAAAAATATTTTATATTTTTAATATATTTTTGATATATTAAATATATATTCAATGTGTGTTTTTGAAAATTAAATATATATTTAATATATCAAATGTATACTAAAAATATATCTCTAAAAAAATAGTATTTTTAAAATTTAAAGTTAAAAAAAATATTTTTAAAATTAAAATTAAAAAGGGATATTTTTAAAAATATTTTTATTTTTAGAATATTAAAAAAAACCCTATTTTTTATAGCTAATAGAACTCATCCACTCGAATGATAAATTGTGCGCTTTTCATAAATTATTATTAATAAGAACATATTTTTCAAATTAATTTTTGTATTGCTATAATATAACAAATAATTTTAGTAATAATATAAATAGAGGAATGATAATTATAATCATTTTAAAGAGTTGTTGTTTAACAATCTCCATTTCATTTGTTAGAAAATATTTATTATAATATCTTTTTTAATAAATAAACTTATAATAAATATTTTTTAACCAATAAAAGAAAGATTATTGAACAATCACTTTTTAAAGTGATTGTAATTAGTATTTCTCATATAAATAATATTAATAAAACTATTATATTTATATTTAAAAAAATAATTATATATATATTTTTAGTAATTTGGAATGATTACTTAGTAGGACCATTACCTTTTCGGGGTCAGTCTGATTCACCGAGCAACCTAAATTCAGAAATGACTTAAGTCCAGCAGCCCACCAGCTAGGATCTCCCATCTTAATTTCAGACTTATGATGAGGCTCCACATAATGTACATTCAGTGTCATTTAAGCATTAAAGGTATTGCTCAAACCGTGGTTCGAACTAGCGATTTTGTTGGCATACTCATCTGTGCTTTTATCACTCCTTTTTACTCGTAGTGGGTAAAAAAATAATTATATTATAAACAAATTGATTATACTTTTTTAACTATTAACTTTATCATTCTTGCAAATTAAAAAACAAACTAAAATATATAATAATACATTAAAAATAAAGTATACTCCTGATTGCCATTTAACATAGCAAAAATCTACTAATGTATTTTTTAATTATTAGTTATTCACAACAGCTATCATCTAACAGCTACTAACAACATTAATTAAATCAAACATATCCTAATAAATATTTTTTAGTAAAATTTGTTATTTTTATTTCTCAGATAAAAAAATATAAAAATTATAATACTTTTATTCTTATTTATGTTTGTTATTTAATATTTTAAAATAAAAAATAATTATTGAAAATTTTTTACATATTTTATCAATTCATTATTCAATATATAAACGTATATACAGGACAATAAAAGGCTAAGAACAAACAAATAAATTAATCTTTGTCTCTCATTACTTGGCATTTGTACAAATTAAAAGAATCATATAGACTCCCTCCGTATAAAATTCCTTTTTTTTTTCACATTTTTTCTCCAACACATGAAAATGTTTCCAATGTTTTAGGGTTCCATTTTCAATTTTAACAGCCCTAACCAGCAAAATTTATAGCTTTTGATGTGTCTCATGCTTTGGATCAATCATGGCTTCCGCCTAACATTTTAAATTTTCAGTTCGAAGATTTAATCCATAATTAGTGTTAGTAAATGAAATAAGATTTATTTATGAAATGGGCCCATCTTGACTTAAAGCCACACAAAAATGGATATCAAATATGTCCATTAGTGGTACATTTATTTACATTAAGGTTTATGTGGATAAATTAATTATTTGAAACAAAGTAAAACTAATTTTGTAGTTCGAAAAATAATTAAAAAATAATGAATTTAAATATATATATATATATATATGTATGAAATTCTGAGTTGGAGTTGGTATATATATATATATAATAAAATAAAAAATAAAAAGCTTTTAATTATAATACATTCAATAAAAAATAAATTTTAACATATAATGACAATAAAATGATTTTCAAAATAAAAAAAAATATTTACTCTATTATTACACATAAGAATTGGGAAGACGGTAAATGCTAGTTTAGTAGATACCAATTAGCCAATAAGCAAAGCTCAAAAAAGCGCAAAAAAAAGAAGTCAAGCAGTTAAAGCACTTTTATGACTTATCAAATGAAAATATGATAAGTGGCAAGAACGTAGGTAACCGTAGCCCCCACTAAATTAAAAAAAGCCCTTTGTATATAATTTCAAACCTATACATGCACTAATTTTATTTTGAGAAGTCAATTTGTTTCGAAGCACATAGTTACACACACAATGACACAGATGCCTATCATGAATTGGGTTGACTCTCATACCCATCCGCGTATGGATGAACTAAATTCAAGACAGATGTTACTCTCTCAAGTTGGGTAGCTCGTTGGCTGCTATAGTAGTAAAATACCCTTCTAGGACACCGATTACTGGCATCACGTATTTGATGTACTCAGTTTCTCTCTATATAATGAAACCCAAATGATGTAGATTGCTGTTAAGGGTGTAAATTTTTTTAGTGCAATTTTTTTTAACCCGATCGAATTGAATACTTTATGATTTGGTTTAGTTGATTTATATTGTATATAAAGATAAAATTGATTTTATATTTTTAAAAAATTTTGAATTTGGAAGGCCAGGCCAAGATTTTTTTTTTTTTCATTTTAACTTGAACCCAATCAACTTTTATTTATTTATATATTAATATATGTGTTTTTATTTTACTTTATTATTTTAACTCTATCAAACCTGATTCGGCTATACTAAAATAAACTCAAATATAAATATTTAATATTAAATATCAATCCGTTTGAAAACAAATCAATCTCACCAAACAAGAAAATAATTCGATTTGGTTAAAATTTTAAAAAATTTAGATTGAATCAGTTTTAAATTTTTATTCTTTAGTCAGATTTAGTCATATTAAAAAATCACTCCAATCCAATCGAATCCGCTAACATGCATCTTCAATGTTGTATCTTTGAGAGTGACAATTTTATCTTAGATTCTATTTTATTTTCGTATGTTCCTAGAAAGAAAAATAAACCCGCGAATTAGCTCACTAAAGCTATTGTTCATTACAGTCTCAACTCGGATGGGCTATTAAACCAACCACTAGCTTTGGATGCTCTTTTGTATTTTGATTTCTCTCTATAACATCATTCTTATTTGAGCTATAAAAAAAACATCAGGGCTTTTTATTTTTGTTAAAGCTCTCCATTTTTCAGGCAGGCCTTTGTGTTTAGACGAATAATTGGCCCTTGAATAACTCTATAGTAATTGCATATCTGAAATGTACATCTGAAGAGAATTTCTAAATTTTCCAGGTGAAAACTTAAGAGGATTAACTAGTATCAACTTTTTAATGTTGATCTACAATTAGATCCACACAGAGGAATTCTTCCAAGTTATCCACAAAGAGGTTCGTGCACGTTTTCTTTTTTCCTGATAGGAGATTTGGGTTTTCAAGACTAATTATGATATTAAATTATTACCACTTGCTTTTTTTTAATGTTAAAACAAAACAAAACAAAAAATGAGACAAAAGATAATAACAATGGCAAATAAGGAACAGATCTTAATTACATACAATCTTAATATCTTATATTATTATATTATATAGTCATTGTACATTAACAAGAAAGCTCTAGTTAACAGAACAGTTAATAATTAGACAAAAACTTGCTTCTTCCACCGCCCAAAAAAAAAATAGAAAGACAAAAAGCATCCTCTTCAAAGCGAAAAATATACATATTCCACTCTATGTAGTATTAGTATATACACTATAATATACTTCCCGTACATCTTCATCCAGTTGTTATCCATGGATGCTCTGTATAAATTAAACCAACAAAAATCAATCAAAATCACAAAATAATTAAAATTAAGAGAGTAATTAAATAAGTAATGAAAAATCATGTTTTGAATTAGACTTACTTAATACTTGTTCTGCAGAAAACCTCTTTGAAACATCTTTACAAAGCATTCTTCTTAGCAGATCCTTAACTGCCGGCGACACACCTTGAAACGCTCTAACTGGAAACCTCAAATTCCCCCTCAAAACCGCATCGAAAATCTCCACCGCTGTTTCACCATAAAACGGCGGAAATCCGGCTAACATAATATACAATACCACTCCAGCACTCCATACATCCACTTTCTCACCGTACTCTCTTCCGTCTAAAACCTCCGGCGCTACGTAGTACGGCGTACCAACAACACCTGTAAGCATTCCTCCGTCTATAAGAACCTCAGCCGACCCGAAATCGGCTAATTTAACCGAATTTCTAGAGCACAGCAAAATGTTATCAGGCTTTATGTCACGGTGAACGACACCGTACTTGTGACAGTGTAAAACAGCTCTCATTATCTGAATAAAGAGGATTCTGGCTTCGACCTCGGCAATAACGCCATTACCGATGATTAAATCGTGAAGGTCTTGGCCGGAGCACAGCTCCATAACCATGTGAAGGTGCGTTTCGTCTTCGTAAAGATTGTACAACTGGATTACGTGAGGGTGAGGTGAGAGAAGTCGGAGAATCTTAGGCTCTGCGAGGAGGCATTGCGCGTCAAGAGAGTCACCGGAGGCAAGACTCTTGTCGATGGACTTGACGGCGAAGGAATCGCCGGTGGACTTAGAAGTACATTTAAAAACGGTTCCGAATCGTCCGCGGCCGATCTCCTCGTTGATTAGGTAGTCTCTGTTTAGCGCTTCACTCATTTACTTAGCTTTGCTCTGTTTACTTGGTTTTCTAGCTTTTGTGCTGAGAAATATAAGGCGGTGTTTGTTTTGGTTTGATAGGGGGGGGGGGGGGGGGGGGGGGGGGGGGAATAACTTGAGGAATTTTTATGGAATTAGAATATTCCAAATTTAGAGATTAAGAAATTCTAAATTACTGAGATCTATCGGCTGGAAACAACTGCTATTAAGTGGAGGAGCTGTTGGATTAGAAATAATGCTGATTGTTTAACGAAGTTACGAGTATGGCCCTACTTTAATGGGAAAATTTGTTCCGTACTGTGCAGTCCATTAATAGTAGAAAAGTCGTACAGAAGTGGGGTCGGATTTGGATTTATGAAACGACAACTGCTATTTTAATTCAATCCTGACCGTCCACGTTTTAGAAGTAAAGCTTTAGGTATCATAATTAATGAAATTTTTATTTTATTTAATTAAGTATTTAATGCCATAATAATTCAATATTATTATCGACAAAAGCAAAAAGAGAATATGATGATCGTGCAAGAAATAATTGAGGTAAAATATTTTGTAAGAAAGCATAAAATCAGAACCAACAACAATTCTAAACAATTAAGGATTCTTTTTCTTTATAGAGTGTCACCTGCTTGATGTATTTGGTCAACATTAATCATCATTAGTTTACATAATAAGCGTTTTATTTCCTATAAATTAATTGGATTATTAATTTAGACATGTGTGTTGAATGTTTGATATTATTTTTCAATATATTTTTAAATTATTAAAATTTGAAATTCTTAATTTTTTATATTATGATAAGTACAGCATTCTACCATTAAAATTTTAATTTCATTTCACATAATAAAGTCGGTATTCGATAAATTATTAATTAATGAGTTCTTTAAGTTAGTTATACTCATCAAGTTAATAATTAATACTTACCAAAGATTAAAGTGAACTTAAATTATTTATCATGTTGCCTTTTTTTAAACAGTAATTTATCATGTTGCCTTGTTATATGCTTGAATGCAAATCCTTAGTATCCTTTTAAGCTTATTTTATAATATATATATATATATATATATGATAGGGTCATCTTCAAGCATATCCATAGAAGTAGTGGATATATATTTATAAAATTCATGAAACACACAATAAGTATTTTATTTCTATACAATTTTATTACATAGGATATATTTTTTTTTTTTTGCAAACATATGGGACACAATTACTTTTTAATTATTTTTTGTCTCATAAAACTTTCTTTAGCAAATGCGTTAGTTTAGTGGGTGTCCTTTTAGAGATTTGGGAGGCAAAAAAGAACAAGAGTTAAAATATAAAACAGGAGGAAATTACTGGTGAGGATTTGCTATTGATGACTCTTGGAAGAAGCAAAGAGGTGAAGAGAAGATTTGTTAGGGATTGGCAAAAGATTTGCTACGGAAATGAATAAGGACAATATAAGGGTACAATTGTACAGAGAAAGGACAATCACACACACGCACTATTTGCCAATTCCTTATATTAAGATTACCTCTCTGTTAGGTCAAAAGGGTTGCTTTCTTATTAGGACCATTCACCAAATTTCTGAAATTTGTGATCCTAATGGAAACAACTTCGTACCAATATCTCAGGCTTTTGGGCAAATGCTTATCTGTTTTTGTTAATCTAGACAATTTACAAATATATTTTTATTTTTGGATTAACTAGTTTAATTTAGACTTATTTATATTTTTATAATCAAAATAAAAATGTTACTGTCATGTGCAAGACAGTTGGATTTTCTTTAGGCTATCAATAATTTTAATTGGGTTGTAGGATTTTTTTTCTGAGTTTTGGATTATTCATCTACTTAATTACTTTGATATCAATTATTATGAATTTTAATATTTTATTTGAATAACTAATAGTTTAGTTTAAAATAATATTATATAGTATTATGCAATATATGAGACTATTATATTTAAAATAATAATAAAATACAGTATGATTCAGTAAAAATATTTTTATTTAATTTGAATATATTTTAAAAATTTTAATATATTATAGAGATGAAAAATTATATATTAGTATTTAAAAAATTATTTTGAAAAATTATATATTAGCATATTTGTGGTTTGAAAATTTATTTAAAAAATCATACTATGAAGAGTATAAATCGACAAACAAGAATTAAATCATATTATTTATTATAAAATCATAATAAATCATGAAAAAACAAATATAAAAAAATCACACACTAAAAATTAGCTAAAAAAGTTAAAGAGCCTAAAATTTATATAAAAATTTTATATTAAAATCTCATACTTCCAATATGAAATTTCTAATAAATTTTATTCTTTGGCTGATAAGATCCTAACAGTTATTTTAGTATCATAAAGCAAAATCTTTAGTACAGATTATCACCGTTTAATTAAAAGAAGAAAAACCATTAACAAGGGTATCCAAGTCTTATTAATTAGTCAAGAGAATCTTTTTTTTTCTTTTGAAATTTCGAAAAATCCCTTCATAACAAATTGAGTATATTGTAATTAGGGATGACAACGGCCGGGTAGAGGCGGGAAAGCATTCTCCATTCTCACCCCTGTTTGATGGGGAATTTTTGCTCTTCAAACAGGATAATTCTGTTTTCGTTCCTGTTTTCGGGAGAATTTCCGTTTCCATGGGATTCCAGCGAAAAATTTATTTTTATTTTTTTAAATTAAAATACAATAATATAAAAGTTATTAATTTATAATAATTTTATAATTAATAATATAAATTATTAATTTTATAATTAATAACATAAAAAATTTTAGCTTATTTAATTTTAGAGTTTAAATAGTAAATATTATTTTTATATATGTAGATTAATATAATTTGTATAATATATAATATAACATAATAAAATATATATAATATTATATATTTTTATATAAAAAAATCGGGTGCCTACGGGAACAAGGATGAAAATTCCTGCAGGACGGGAAGTACTCTTCTCGTCCCCACCCGGCCCTAGCATACGAGGAGAGTTTCATCTCTATCCCCGAAAAAAAAAAAATTTTATCTCTATTCTAAAAAATTTACCGCTGAAAATGAAAATTTTTCGTCTTATTACCATCCCTACTTGTAATTTAGTAATTTACATTAATTGTGAGCTTGCTTTAAAAAAAATTGATGCTATAAACAAAGTTTATTTCTCAGATAGTCATATATCCAATGTCATGAATTCATTCCTGTTGGCTTGTAAAGCTAGTGGAGACCGATTCTTGGATTATCCTATTATTCTTGATTAAAAAAACAATATATATATATATATATATATATATATCTCCACTACGTCGGATTCAAAGTTATTAGCACAAGCTTAATATAGCTTAGCTATTTTATTAAACAATAATTTTAAAAATAAAGTAGTACAATAACTTAAAATATAGAGGAAACTAATTGCAAAAAAAGAGAGTAGATAAATCTAAATATTTTCATTAATTAACTTGAAATTAAACAATTAATAAAATAAATAGACAAGTGGCTTACCAATGCCAATCTATGATGACACGTGGCAGCTTTCCTGGTTGACATCTTTTATTTAATTCATTTACTTTATTTAATTTTTGCGATTTTTACAACTTCACTTTTCTCCATTTACTGCTTGATTTCTGAAAAATAAATACTTTATATTATTACTCCTGTAATGTCGGTAAGAAACCATCAATCCAGGATACATTTAATAATAACAATAATAGTAGAATTTAATTTGACCTTCATGCAATCTCGAAAATTATAATAATAATTTGACGTTTATGAACAAATGTCGAAACCCTTGTCCAATAAAGACCAATGCCGTGTGCTTATATTATATTTTATCACCGACATAATCATTATTGCTTTGCTTATACTGCATCCAAACATAAAAACAGATAATGACATTTTTCTACGTAAGACTCAAAACTACAAAAAAATAACTCTCTTAACTATCAAAACTTATTCAATGAGATCTTCTAACATACCAAATAATAATAATAATAATAATTCAAATGTGCAGTTGGTTTGCAAAATATCAAATAATGATCAGGATAAAGCCTCAGGACGGTTTTGTCTGACACCAAATTTGCACATTCCAATTCTAAGTAGACTTTTTCATTTTCTTTTATATTTTTTATAAAATAATAATCTCGTTCAGTTCACCTTTGCATGGTCTTAATAATAGATATTATCACATTCAGCAAATCCATAACATCACAAATTGAATACAATATAATTTATGACAATACACAATGGTTCTTACTTTATTTTACTATTATTGCTAATATCAAACATTTTATACATAATATACGTATGTTTTATATAAATATACTTACATATATATATATATATATATATATATATAGAACATGAGACATACGTAGACCAAATACTAAGGCTAAATGTCAGTAAACCTGTTCACAACAATCTGAGCCATGGAAGGAGAGACAATCAGCCAAGAAGCAGACACATTAAAGATATAACTCACAGGTCAGTCATGTCAAATTATGATACCATAACATTACAGAACATATATGTCCCGAGCAGCTTTCCTTCTCAATCAAAATTATGGTGACCCACGATCTTATGATCCATAATGCTAAGTTCCCATAGCAACTGCAAATTTATCAAAAGAAAATCCAAGTAATGCATTAGAAGCTAAAAGAATGGAGCACCAGTAAAAAACCCAGGTAATTTAATTAATCAGTACTTTAATTCTGGATACCCTTTTTTGTTGAATTAAAGTATATTTCTAACTATGCTTTTACAAACGAACATTGCTCAAGACTTCTTTTCACTTTCTCCTTTCAGTTAACAAAAACTTCATGTGAAGCCCAAATATGCAAAAGATGAAAACAATTCATAAAATCAAGGCCGTATCTTGGGACACACAGATTATATTCAATATATATAACAATGCAAACATGCAAAGTAAAACCATTTGATAGGAAGTAAGCAAAAGGGAAGATAACAGTAGAAAGGAAGGAAAAAGGCAGGAAAGGAATTGAAGCTCTATTTGCTTGTTAAAGAAATAAGAGATCAGCGGCACTTCAATCATATAGAAAAGAAAGTGGAATTGCTTACCATCTTTGCTCGAACTGTGTTCCATGTCCATTTGTACTTGCCATGGCTGCTTGAGGTCAGATGATTCACACTCGTGCAAGGGTTTGCTTTCTGACGATGAACAATACTGGGGGACAGAAAATGAAATTCTGCTGGTCGCCTGCTTCTTAGCTGCTGAAGATTCAGCTGTAGAACACAAGTCCTCCTCTGTTCTAGAGGTCCCTTCTCTGTCATTCTGATCATGCAATTTATCTATATGCGGTATTTCCTCTTCCATGTATTTTGATCTCTTCCTATGAACTGGACCAATCTTGGGGTTTTGAACTGTTGGTACCTTCTGATCATTAGATGAATTAGTAGAACAAGGAACTTTTTCTTTTAATACAACCTTTGGAATGGGCAAGTTTTCAGTAGCATCAGTGTTTTCAACAACTGCTTCATTTGTTCCACCTGAGTTTGAAGCCCTTGCATCAGCTTCCATTTCCCACATCTTGAATATAGCTTGAGTTAGCCGTTCTCTAGCCAAGTCTAATTCAATTATCGGTTTTGGATAGTTTTGTCCTAATTCCACACCCGCAGCTTTAAGTAAATTAAGAGGCGCATCCCAAGGATGATGGATCCACTCAGTAGGTATTCTTACTAGCTCAGGAAGCCACTGCCTCACGTACTCACCCTCTGGATCAAATTTTGAGCCTTGAACCTGACTCGATGAAATTCAGAAAATAAGGCACAAATAAAGGCACTCAGAATTGTTAATAAACACCCTCAAAAATCTAACTCTTAATGAATTACACTGTGATGCTCAATCAGGAAAATCCAGGCACCATGGAGGTTTAAAGGCATATTGTTTTTTGCTACAAGATATCAGAAAATAACCATTCTGATATGAAATAATGCCCTTTCAGATTATAAGAAATGAGCTTCTATTGAAACATCATGATGTCAGCATGCCATCATGCATCTACTCCAGTTGTGTCGATTTTTAAATTTTACAGCTCTTTAGGATATCTTGTTGAACTGTCATTACCATTTTTTTTAAAAAAAATGCATGTTTTGATGCATGTAAGTTCATTCAAATGAATTGCGAAACAACTTGGGTCACAAACATACGCTATTGATTGTATTCTTTACTGCGATTATGGGTATACTTTCACACAGCATCAGAAGAACTTATGTTTCAATTTGAATGTGTTGCTAGTCATCTTGGAAAACGAAACTGAAAAAAAAAATGTTACATAAAAAGAGAACATATCATATCATGTGAACTTGGAACATCCAGCTGCATTAGGACATTCAAAGTTTAGCCTGTTTCAATTTGGAGGTCAGGAGCCGCACAAAAATTCAGATAAACAAGGAATCCAACATACCTCTGGGCTATCCAAACGTTCAAGCTCATGGCCATCAGGTAAGCTGCCCGATATATACTGCCAACCAAGGATATCACATTCCAAGTCTGCATCTAGAAGTGTGTCCCAGAAATACTTCATCCCCCATCTCCATGGAAGAAGAAGAACTTTCACGGCAAAACTTGAAACAATCACTCTTATTCTATTATGTACCCAACCAGTTGCCCAAAGCTCGCGCATTCCTGCATCAACTAAGGGATAACCAGTTCGTCCCTGTCTCCAAGCCTTAAAATGGCTCTGGTTGGCATTCCAAGGAAAGTACTTTAAGTTGCTCAGCAATGACCTCTCATGAGTGAATGGATAGTTAAAGCAAAGGTAACGTGAATATTCCCTCAACCCAATGGATCTAAGAAACCGAGTCACACTTTCTTTCCCTGCTGAGTTATCTTCCTTCGCCCACAGCAACTGTTTCATTAGCACACATTGAAAAACTTTCCTGACACTCAGTTCTCCAAAATGAAGATATGGGGATAAAAGGGAAGTGGAGTTCCCCCCAACCTTTAGGCTATTTTTTGAATAGTTAATTAGATGATGTTCAATAAATTCAGTCAGCACCTTATCAGCATTGCTCCAACCTGTAGACCATCCTCTTCCCAGTAAGGAATTACTAGACTTTTCTGCTTCATTTTCGAGACCCAATTCCTCAGCTGAACATTTCTCAACATTTCCTGTCAATTAGAGATAAATATTACAACGAGAAAGAAAAAAAAATCATACCCCATTTATCTGCTGCTTCCTCTGTCCAACAAACACAACCGCCTTGGAATGGATAGTTGCAATTTTATATGCACAGTACAGTAACAGGTGTGACAGTGTTATCAGATAAAAATTAAAATAATGAGTAATACTGAGATAACCTGTTGCTGACACCAATCGCCGTGGAGGAAGATGTGAAACAGGTTCCATTTGCATGTGCAAACACCTGTACCAGTATGCATCGAATGTTGTAAAAGCAAGTCCATTTTCATCGTATATTTCCCATGGTTCATACAACAAATCTCCATTGTAGCTTTGGACAGAAATGCCAAGTTCCACCAGTTTTTCTTTAATATTGTGGTCGCGAACAAGAGACACCGGATCTAGGGAGGTCAGGAACAAATAGAAGGCATTACCAAATAAAGACATCATATGAAGAACTCAGTGAATGGTAAAGCCCAAAATAGAGCTGAAACTCAACTAGCTATATAGATCAACTGATATAATAAATGAGCTATGCTCACTGGCAATTTGTACTTCCAGCATCTTGCTATACATTTCAATCACTAGCATATTAAGATCGACGGAGAGACCAAAAATACATATAAGCTGTTTAAAGATTGTTGATTTCTATTTATTATGTCTCCATTTCTGCGCACATGGTAAACAATTGATTCAATGAAAAGCTTGGAGTGATACAAACCTTATATCATGAATATATATAATTCTATAATTATAGCAATTGAGCAACTTAAAAAGACAAGAAAGCATTTGTTCCCAGTGCTCCATTTCTATGACTACATATTTTCTTTCTTTACTCTTTATCATATAAGAAGTACGTAATCGATTAATTCCTGAACTAGTCATAAGGAAAGAGAAGCCTCAAGTACTTCAGGTGGTGTGCCGGTAGATTTTCCTATCACAGTTTAAAATTAAACTTTTCCTATTATAAATCCCCAGTTTCTTTACTTCTTCCAGTGTGCAACAACTTCACCAATTGCAGCATATCATCAATGCTAATCCTTTTAAAGAACTGCAAAGGTTTTATGCAGAATAACCATCAACATTTGTACTTTTCTCAAGAACTGCCAAAGGGTTTGACAAAATAAAAGGAAGAAGAAAGCAGGTGAAAAAAAGAAGTATAAAATGAAATTTGATAGAAACCAAGACTGTCCAAGGATTATTATGCAACAGATTCACAATTTACCAAATAATGAATTACAACAATCACTTGAAAGATTTTGCATCAAGACCAACCAAACATAGCAAAGGGTGTAACAGTAAAAGGGAAAACAAAAATGCTTTTAGCAAATAAAAAAGGGGGCATACCATAGAGATGATTGAATACTAATCTAGTTGCACCAATGGCATTGATGCAATCCAAAAGACCAGCAAGAGTACTATGGGTTTTGATGATTACAAGTTCAGCCCCAAGAAATTTCAGGGAGTGTCCCAAGTGGGCAAGAGACTGCTTCAGCCACCACCTCGAAACTCGACCTGGGTAGAACTGTCCTTCCTCTTGAGGGCACCATATAAAGATAGGACACACATGACCATCCCTGGCTGCAGCAGCTAGTGCAGGATTGTCCTCAATTCTAAGGTCTCTTCTAAACCAGACTATGGTCTTATTGCTGCCCATATTGGAATAACTAAGATCTTTCAGGATCAAGCAAAATTGCAAATCTTATGATGCTTACAGCTGTCAGTCCACATCTTAACTCCAATTTAAAACTAAAAAAGCATAAAATATTTATTGTTAATCACAGTGCTCAATCGAACAAATCCATGTTATTCAGTTTCATGAACCAACTCTAACTTCAAAAACAAGGGGGACCCGTAAGCCTGAAATATGCCTGGGAACCTGCAAATATCTAGAATAGGAACAGGAAGCTCCAGTCCAATATACCAGGACCATATTAATTAAATTCAGCAAATATTAGCTAAAGTTAGTTACTATCCAAAATACCCAAACAGCCCGGACAAGTAAATTTGCTTCAGATTCTTCTTTACTCCCTCGCATCGAAGATTGCCCAAATTACACATGCCCCTTTCTGTTATACTTCTCTATACGTCTCAATCCTAACTTCTTCTTGTTGCTGCTGATGCTGCTATAATTAACTGTGTTAAAAAAACACCTTTATATACCAAAGATCCATTCAGATACTGTCTTGATTCTTCTAAAGTTTGATCACCTATCTTCTAATTCTATACCCAAAAAAGAAGACCATAACACATATCATGTGAATAATGAAATACAGATCTGAGACACCCACCAAAATGATTCCTTATTAATTTACATTAAAGAATAATATCCGCAAAATAGATAAGAACCCATAAAGAGACAGAACAACTAATCAGAACCGATCAAACAAACAAAAAAAAAGAAAGAAAGGAATCCAAAGTGTACCCAATTCTTGTTCGAGGTTGATTAAGTGAGTAGATAAATTATTTACCCAACAAAGTCAATAGATATTGGTTAAATTGATCAATCGTACAGTATTACTAGTAGTATGGTTTAGAGAAATTAGACATTGGATTAGAGTTGGGATTGTCTTTATGTGGATGAGTGACTTGTTGATCCATTTACGTGATGATCACGTAGGCTATGGTGATATTGATGGTAGTGGTGGGCCTTATATTGTGTCCATTGTGGATTCACTGTAAAAAAAACACAGATGAAGAAGATGAAAATGATAAGATCATAAGTGATAAAGAGTTCTCTGACTGTGATAGTGAGACTTTGAAATCAAACTTTTACTAGAGGTTTCTACGCCTGGTGCTTGCTGATTTTACCATTATGATAATGGGCATTTTGTCTTTAACTTCATATACTATTGATGCCAATGCCAATGAAATTTCCCTTCAATTCTTTGCCTTAATGCGCAGTCAGTCTGTTGCTTTTTCAATTCTTTGCCTTTTAATGGCAAGTTGTTGGTTATTTTAATTGTCTCTGTTTACCGGGTTGACTCATCCAAATCAAGTCCGAGTTTAGATTCGTCGGAGACCCCCATAAAAGGTCTGAATCGGACCGACAAATTCAATCGCCATGAACTCACATATCTATCTATAAGCCAAACGGGCACGTCGGCAAATTTAAAAAAATAGAGCACCAAAAGACACCGAAGAATTAATTCAGGTCTTAAAATTTCTCCCTTTTTTTCTTCTTTATTTACCAAATATAGAAATTTCCAAACCATCTTTCCCAGAAATATCAGTGAAACTAAAAATATTAGGTCCAGTAATTTATTGCAAACTAAACCGAATGGTAAAAAATGCAACCGTTTTAACCACATTTATTTTCCTGATAAATGTAATTTAAAAAAAAACATCTTTATGCTAAAAGAGATAAAAAGTCAAAATTTGCAGCCGACAAACTTTTTAACCAGACTCTGGTAGATCACTGAACTATATCCCTTTAGAATTCTATTAGTCGGTCACTTCTAAAACTGAAATTACAAAAAAAATATCCTCAACGCAAAACCATTAAATATCCTCATTAACCACTAATCAGCATAACCATTTACTATTAACCATATCCAATATCACCTAAGAAGCATCATGGCAACGACGCGCTCATATTTCATCCATACCTACACAGGTAAGGTTAATCATGAACTCCCGAATCAGCCTTCTCAAGAATTGATTATTCAAATACAATTAAGATATATGTACTTTGTGCTAATTGCATATGGATGACATGTAATCAGCAACTAATTGAACCAAGATAGTACATTCTTCCAGGTAGCACAGCTTTTCCAATGATTTAAAACACTTCTATTTTAGAGGAAGCTGAGACACACTCAGCATGCACGGTCTCTGAGCACCTCAAGATCCATCTCAGTTGGATCAGTTGCCTGGATTTCATAATGGATGCCTTCGAATTCTCTTCTGAATCTGTCCTTGGAAGTTGCATAAAGCATCTTTGCACGAATGTGAGACACAGAAGGAGACCTAACCGAAAACCATTGGATTTGAAATTATTGTAAAAAACTATGAAATTTGTGATGCATTGGTACTGAAAGAAATAACAGGAGATGTCACGTTACATTCTTTGTTAACTATTATAGAGTCAAAAGTCATAAATCTATATGAAAAAGATAAAAAATTAAAGCATCCATCACTTTATAAACCAATAGCTAACATGGAACACATCTCTCACTGAAATAAACTTCACATTCAACTAATATTGAATGTCGTTACACAATCAGGTCTGGAAGTACTCTCTTTAAGGGAAAGACAAATGCTTAAAATGATAACTAAAACAACGGGACCAAACAATGAAGGAAAAAAGGAAAAAAAAAAAAGGAGGTAGCATGGCATGAACATGCATATAGACCCAAAAGAAACACCTGGCACATTGAGTTGGTGAGATGGTGTTCTTTGGCCAGAGTCCTAGAGGACCACATAAGGATGGTCTAGTCTTAACAAAACATCTGATACTCTGGCTCAAAGACAAAAGTTCCTTTCTTTCCAAAAACCCTAAACAATAGATAACTGCATCAGAGAAATGAGCTGCAAAATTGGCTACTCCCAAAAGCTCTTTCCTAGTGGACCAGAAGGCTTACTGGCCCAGCCCTAGAAGGTTAACCAAACAAAGCTGGAAACATCCCCAACCTAGAAACATCCCCCAAAATACAAAAGGATAAAGTACCAAAAGCAGATGCGAAATGGCATAGTTCTTCACCGCTTCTTGAAAACTTAAAAAATAAGAAAAAAAAAGTTCATGATTTTAAAAAAGATCCACGCATTCACTAATCATATTAAACATGAGAGGTAATTTTGTATAAATCAAGAACATACTGCATGCTCAGAGAAATAAGAAAAAACAGGACAAGCAGGATCCTGCAAATATATGGGATATGGCTGATTACCAACTTATAGCCCCTGTCATCACTTAAATGCATGAAACTAACAAAAAAAACGTGGAAAGTATATGTTAAATTCAACACCAATAAATTCACTCTAAATTGCATTTTCTCATGCGTCCAAGGAGGCATAAGAACTGCCTGGCAACACAAAAAGAACTAATGAAGCCCTCACAACAACATCAATCAATTCAAATTTTTCTCTGCCGAAATAGACAACTTAAAAATCAACCTCAAAATCCCAATAACAAAAGAGAGATCCAAAGCCAATTCCTCCTGACTAGCGAAGTGAATCAGTTGCTTATCAAAATCTAGCAGATGCTATGAACTTCTAATGCTGATATTATGTTATAGTTAGGTTATGTATACGTAAAAAATGAGTTGCACTTGACAAAATTAGAAAAGGAAAGAATCACGTGCATAAAAGAAAAGAAAGCAACAAAAGATTCAAAAAGAACACATGATACTGAGTTTCAGTGGCCACTCTAGGTAAAAAGGTTAGAGATTAACAAATTTGACATGCACCAAAAACCTGAATTCATAACAATTCCCTGTAAATTTGACATGCTAAACCACAACTACCATATACAATCTAAGGAAAAATCATCCATTACAGTTAAGAAAGAAACTTACCAAGCAATGAAGAAGATCTTGCTCTTCTGGCAATTCTCCGAAGTCACAAAATCAAAGTCATAGACGGCATATCGGCAATCATTCTCGGGCAAGGAAGCAGTAAAATCATCATAGCTCTCAGCTGGCCCTCCAGTCTTCTCAACCACAACCTCCTTTTTCTTTTCGTCAATCTTAAAGATCACATAACGATGAATCTTCTTTCTCTGCAGTTCAAGGAATGTGCTTTTGCTGTGATCAGCAACACCCATGCCAGACGAAGCATTCCCCTGGGAAACAAAATTCATTATTAATGCATTAACTAATCAATTTTCTTTTTCCCTTTTATGATTGCCCTGCCCCATTTGTATAATATAGTCAAAGAGGTTGCAATAAAGTATAAGTCTCTACTTGCAATACTTTCAATCCATATCTAAGATTATATGAAATCCCAACACACAATCCTATGAGGCAAAAAAGTGTGGATATTGGAACTCATTATCCCAAACTCATACTCCACAGATGATTTACCACACAGTATATCTATTGCAAAATCCCAGATTACAATTAAATAACATATCCAAAGAATAATAGCAAATATAGATTCTCTTCCACTAAATAAACTACATCAAATACTAAAATAAAAACAATTAATATAACTAAAAATAACATAAACCAATTCAACATGAATAAACTTCAATAGGTCAGATTAAAAATCAAATAACTCAACAAAAAATTCATCAATCGACGAACAAAAAAAACTAGATCTTAACATAAGTACACTGAGAGAGAAGCTTACTCCTCTGAAAGCCATAGCCGCTAACGCTAAGATAACACTGCAGAGAGATTTTTCAGAGGAAAATAAAAAGTAGAAATAAAATAAATATAAAAATAATAGATTCTCTCTCTAGTCTGAAAAAAGAAAGCAAAAAGGAGGAAGAGGATGTATGGAGAAGGAAAAGCGGCGCGTCGTGTCGCGTTGGGTCGTATTGTGTCAATTCGATTCTGACTATGAGCGTCAGTGTTATCTGGTGAGTTAGAGGATACACAAAGTTACTGTGGTTCTTCCTTTAGATTTAGCGTAGAGCCGCAGAGTGATATAAAGATTCGTTGCCGTTATTGGCTAAAGAATCATCAAACATTACACGTGTTTGGCTGAGATTAGAATTATACTCTTATTTGAATTTTATTCATCTTGGCTGACGAAGAATTGGGAGCATATTATATTTAACCTTTTTTTATTTTCTTTTTAATTGTTTATTTTATTTTATTTTAGTCTGATAATTGTTTTGTTCTTATAAAATTTAGCTGCTTTTTTCAATTATTTTCACTTTTGAGAAGTAATCAATTATTATTATTATTTTTTTTAATTAACCTTATTTTATTTTATTTTTTACTTATAATTTTTTTTTCACATCAGAAATTTATGGCATTCTTTTTTTTTAATGTTTTTGATTTATCATTTATATTTAATTTCAAAAATCTCATTTATATATTTATAAATATTTGTTATTAAATTGACGGTTACATGCACACGTTATATCACATATTTTATTATAGTATTTTAATTTTTTAAAAATTTTAAATTAAATTTATTATTTATTAAAATAATTATTTATTTAATTTTTATTTTAAAAATTTAAATAAAATTCAATTACTCTATTTTATTCTATATTTATTTAAATAGTTTAAATAAAAATATTTTATTTAAAATTAATAATAATTAAATTTATTCAAATAATTTAAATAAAATTATGATATTTTAGTTGATATTATAATAATTATTTTTTATCTATTTATATAAAAAAAATACAACAACTATATAAAAAACTACTACACTATAATTAACAAATAAAATTTTTATATTTATTTTTATTTTTTTACCTGTATTTTATTTAGTATATTATTTATTTATTTATTTTTATTTGATCATAATATTTGCGATTATGATAGAATTGTTAATTGATAATATATTGAATAAAATTACCCAAAATATTGCATAATTATTTTTCTGATTATATTAGTAAAATCTCACTCTCGTGATATTAAATAAAATTAAATAATATCATTAAATAAATAATAAAAATGTGGATAAATCATATTATAATAATATAAAGAATTTAAATTCATAGCACTCATCCATATATATATATACACATGTATATAAAAGGAGAGTAGTCATCTTAAAACTAAGCCAAATGTAAAAAAAAATGAATTGTCATTTGGTGTTTCTAACATTATTATTGTAATAATAATTACAAAATTTAAATATCAAATATATAAAATGACTGAAATAACCTTTCAATAGTTTTCAAATAAATTTTAATAGTTTTTTATATTATATATTATTTTAATTTAAAAATATTTTTTATATTAATATAATTAGTATATTAAAAATAATATTACATATATAAATGCTCACTTTCCATACTAAAATCTTAGAAAAAAAATTATAGTAAGATATGTCTAATTAATTAAGATTTTTTTGAAATTGATTTGAGAAATCATTGATTTGGATGAAAAATTAAAACATTAATTTTATTTTTTATTTTTAAATTAAAAATAATAATTAAAATTAGTAATTTGAACATAAAATAATAATAATTAATTGAAACAAGTATAAGAATATTAAATTGTCACTTGGTGTCTTTTTACACCTGAAATTTAAATTAAAAAATTCTTAATTTTTATGTAAGAAAAAATTCTTTGATTCTTAATTCTGTTTCTAGTGAATTGACTTATGGAATTATAAAAGTTAAAACTATTTGAAAATTGTTTCAAAGTTTGCAGGTGATTAAATTTTTTTGCTGTTTTGTGCAGATTGCTTTGTCATATTGTCTAGATAGTATAAATGTGGAATCTTTTTTATAGGATTGAGCCTTTTGATTGTGGTAACCATGGTTGATTTTTTTTTTTTTTTTGAAATATGTAACCATGGTTGATTTAGGACGTAACAGAGCATTGTCATATCTATGGTCTAAGAACTATCTAAAAATGGTTGATAAATTTGAAAATAAATTCTATTACAACAAAATGTGAATATTTGGATTATTCTACAGTTTATAAATATTATGATTCTCTATTGCCTAAGAGTATTAAAATATAACTTTATAATTTTAATCCCTCTAACTGTTAGGTACAAACTTTAAATTAGGCCTAATAACGGAATAGGGCATGACGAAGGTGGAAGAATACTCTCTATCCATGATCCCGTATTGGATAGGAAATTTTTTTATCTCTCTTAGCTATATAAACTAGGGAATATTTTCTTCCATTATTAACTCCGTGAGGACTCAAGGAATTTACCTTTTTTTTTTAAAATTAAAATTTAACAATATAAAAAATAATAATTTATTATAACTATATTTTTAATAAAATAATAAATATATATAATAAAATTTAAAAATACTATAAAAATAACATAAAATATATCAAAATATATTTATTTCATAGTGCAAATAATTAAAATACAATATACATAATATAAAATATATATTAAAAATAAAAGATAAAATATAGTCTATATATATAATAATATATAATGTGTATAGTATAATATATATTATATATATAATGTGTATATAGTATGTGTATTACATGTATATATCATATATATATATATTTTAATGTAGTATATAAATAATTTTTTCATAATTTAATTTGAAACATTATTAGATATATTTTTCATTAAATAATTATGTATATTAGTTGTTTCTATTCATATTTTATATCTTAATCAATTTCAAATTAATTTAAATATAATTTCATAAAAAATTATCAAAACTTAATTTTTATTGGGCTGTCATTAGCTTTTTTTAATATTGTTTGCACTTCGCGAAGATTTAATACCAGTATTTGTAAAAGAGAATTAGAAAATCAGTCAATTAATAATAGGCATAATAATAGATATTTTTATTCATAATAATATTAAAAATATATGTTAAACAAAATCTTATATAGTCTGATTATATTTTTAAATTTATTAAAATTTTTAAAATAACTTAATTAGTTTCATAAAAAAAATATTAATTAAATAGGATTGCACTTTTTTTTTTTTTATCATAATCGGATAATACTTTTCACATTTCAATTTAAATTACACAGCAATTGAGAGACAGCTATAACTAAAACATTGTAAATTTAAATCACTAATTAATTATCCAAAGTATGGGAGTTTAAGCAATATGATTATATGAAGTATCTAGCGAAACTCTAAATGCTAAACTCTAAATGACTATTTATTTATTGATACTTTTTAATAATTTATAATTAAAACTTAGCTAGGATCTAACATCAATTCAGCAAAATCTGTCATGTCAAAATTTAATGTTCATGTATTATCATACTTATCGAGTGAACAATATCAGGAACCCAACCATATAAAAAATAAGTCCATAATATTCAAATAATTATAAATATTGAAATAATTTGTTAACATATTTTTGCATTTTATATAATACTAAAGGTAAAATAAAAAATAATTTTTTTTATTTTTATTAATAATATAAAATTATTTATTTTTAAATAAATACTTTAATTTTAATTTTTTAAAAATGATCTAATGTGTGTTATGAATATACACGTTAACAATCAATAAATATTTTAATTTTTATTGAAGTGTGTTTTGCTTTTATTAAAACTTGCTGTGATTATCCTATAAAGCGTTTTCATTTTTTACCAATTACTAAAAAAATAATGGCATCATTAATAAAACTAAAACATATTTTAATAAAGATTAAAAATTGTTAAATTTTATTATCTTTGAAAAATGGGCTCAGTTCACAACTAGACCAACCCATTCATAAAGTCCAATAATAATGCATGACAAGTTGCAGCGTACAAGATACGACAGTTATCTTATCGCTGGACAGTGGACACGTGCCAATGCATATTTCTTTTATTATCTCTTTTACTCATTTGTGCTTCGTCGAAACACAGCCTTAAGCGAGGCTCGTCACTCGCGTGTGTCACTGCCATGGATAAGCAAAATTTCAATTTCCCGAGCCCAAAGAGAGTTTTTTTTTTTTTTTTAAATATTATTAAACATGTAAATTAATTCAGTTTTAAACAGTTCGGGAATTCCATATCTTTCTCAGAATTTCAAATTCCCGCGCCAATATGGATTCTGAAGGTAACCATTCCTAAAACCCCCTAAATTTTGTTCACTTTTCCTTTTACCGTTTTCTAAATTCTCGAGAAATTTCAGTTTCTCTGATACTAAATGATTTTTTTTCCATAATTCTTCGATGCTGTTGTTTGGCTGGCGCAGGAAAAACTGTTTTTAGGGCAAACAAGCGCCTCTAATGCAGCGGCTATGCTCGCTTCTCTCATGGGCAAGAGAGAGAAGCTTCGAGAAGAGCTCCGTAACATTGAGAAACAGGTAATTTAACAATTTTTCTCTTTGTTTGGTTTCTGAGAAATTGGAGGAAAACAGAGTATCGAAGAGAATAAATCTTGTATTTTTGTCTTTCGTAAGTTTGAAAATTTAATTCCATTTTATTGAGATTGGTGCATTTTTATTATGTAGGTGTATGAGTTGGAAACAAGCTATTTACAAGATTCAAGCCAGTTTGGACATGTGCTCAAAGGTTTTGAAGGGTTTCTATCTTCGTCAAAAAGCGCCACTAAGTAAGTTTCTCTTCGAATTCTTGCTCTTGATCTGTGGATTTATCTTTCTATAATGAATATTTTCACCTATGCTCTATGCACATCATGGGAAAATCGACTAGAATGCCTGACTTAGGAAGTTATATTTTATTTAATCATTTGAAATTTTCATTTCCTCACTGATAAATAGACATTTTAGTGATAGCAGCTGAATTAAGAGAATCTCAAATTGTGTAGGATGTTGTATGCATTGTTAATACTGCTAGTGAGAAACTATTGAAATTATCAAAATTTTCTTGTTGCCGTTGAAAATTTAGTATTAACACAAAGTATTGCGACATCTGCCCTTTCAACACATTTTTTTTAGACAAAGACTTGTGGTCATGACCCAAACTCTGAGATATAATGCATGGCTGCGTTTTTGTTCATACCAGACAAAGGTTTAATTTAGACTTTCAATAGCAAATGTATTATTCCCACCCTTACTCCTTTCTCTCGGCATGGTGGATGGATATATCTATTTACAAATCTCAACTAGTTTGCTGAGATGGAAACCAGCACAAATAGAGCAACATGACAGCATCATCATATCTGAGTTTCTAGTACCATTGCTTGCCCTGATTTTTTTTAACAAAATTCGCTTGAAATTGATATTGCAGTTTAAAAAGATCCAGGAAATTTCAGCTGGAAGATAGACTTTTCTCATTGTCATCGGTGACCTCACTAGCAGTACGTGTTAAATTTCTTCCTCATCTGCAACAGCTTCCTTTTAGATTTTTTCATCCGTTTCCTTTGTTCATTGGCTCCTTTGTGGCATAATTTGACCATTTGAATTTTAGTTATTTGGCTGTTAGAAACTCCTGACCATAGCACTGGCCTTTGCTTTATGCATACATAACCTTGCAACATATGTTTTTGTTAGTGAATTTTGACTGTTTGACACGGCCAGGAAAAAAAAGAAAGATTTAATGTCTTTTTTAGTCTAATTTCTTACCTTGACAACTTCATCTCTTTCTTGTGTGAGACCCAGATTTGATGTTTAGTAAAGGCAAGTTTTATACGAAATAATTACTTCTGTCTAGAGTTCTCTAGGATTTTATCAAGTTTGTACATTTATTTACTTTTAGCTGAACTTAGTTTTTAGTTAGGGAGTTTTATCAAGTTTTTACATCTATTTACTTTTAGATGAACTTAGTTTTTAGTTTAGGGAATTTTTATGTTTAGGAATAATGATTCTGGTGAGACGAGGAAATGTGAGTACTGTGATTTGAGTTTGAAGGCATGTGTGCCTAGTGCATGTGGGCACCTTACCTCTCTCTCCCTTTCCTGGTACTGTTCATGTACTCTTCATCTCAAATCTTTGCAGCACTATTAGCAATATTTAATTCATTTTGAAAATTGACCGATCAACCTACTATTTAAACTTAATTGTTCCTCCATCAAATATCACCAAAAATACCATATTTGTATCAGAGGACTGTTTACAGCGACTGGGCAGCTTAGTTTTTTCTTTCTTTTCTTATTTTCTGATGCCATATTTTATTCCATTGCTTAACTGTTTTAAACAACAAGTATATAGTGTTTGCGAGAAAAATAAGCTCAAATGACTTGGAACGCTGAGATTGTATGCATCAGAAATTTCTGCGACTTTTCAACAGTAAATGAGCAAGCTTTCAGTCCCATTTGCTCAACAAAGACTCAAGGGTAGAAAGTAGCATATCATCCTTCAACATGGTAAACTTGTAGCACATCATCCTTCAACATCACAAACACCAAGGGATATAAAATAGACATGGGATGGTGGTGATGATAATAACTTCCAATCAATGGTATCAGTTTAACTTTAAAACATTGCTTTTAGAGTCTAATAATCATTTTAAAATAGCCGAACTAGAGTGTAGGAGTGGGCTCGTTTGGCTGCAAGTCTGGGAGGTGGTTTTGGGTTGAAGGTGAGTTCATACAACCACATGGGCTGTACAGGCTGCTGGTATATGAAACTTTTATTTCCCCTTTTTATAATGTCTTGTTTTGGTATTGCCTTATCCTTGAATAACCCTGAAAGACATGCCAATTCCTACATGACAAAGATATTTCTGCTATGGAGCATGGTAGACATCTATATTTCGTACCCTCATACTATTTTCTTATGTTATGCAACTTATTTTTTGGGCCTCATGTTATGAAACTTAAGGAAATTGTTTTTTCCATGGCTAGCATGCGTTCTTCCATGTTGCAAAGTTGATTGTATTTTTAGTGGCCATGCCGCACAACTAAGAAGCGGCCTCAACAAGGAGTGTGGAAATAGGTTCCTTTTCCTTCATTTTATGAGTTCGATGTTAATTAATAGTTACAGCTTTAGAGAATGTGTTTTAACTTCCGATCTTTGTGCCTTTCTAGCTTCTAGTTAGCAATTGATGAGCAAGGGCAAAAATCAGAATTAACTGTGTACTGATTTATGTGCTACTGTTTTCCAAAGGCCCAAATAGCTGCTATCTTTATCTATGAACATTTTTATTTTATATCTAACAGAATAAATTTGGAACAAATGCTCAATCAGATTGCATGTTTTGCTTTCATAGATTAATGTGTCTTTCACTCATTTTCGAAGTGTTAGTAGTACAAAAATAATTTTTATGGAGTATGAGTTTATCTAAGCTCAGGAATATTCAATGAATATTGAGAGCGTGTCTTTCAGATTTTGACAAGTAAATATGCATCAATTGTTGTATAGGTAGTTAGATGCATCAGCCTCTTAGCTATTAGTTAGTGGTGCACTCCATGCACGTTGGATGGAGCTTGCTTGAGTATGACCCCGGAGATCATTGGTGAATATGTTTATCATGTTAGAGATTAAAGGACTCAAATTATTATTTTCAGGGAGTTCTATTAGTGATAGTGATACAACAACTTTTATTTTTATGAAGCACTAGAATTAATGTTCTTGTGAAAATTATTTCGCCTTCCTCTTTTGTGAATCCTTGCTCATATATGTATAGAAATAACAGAGAACGTCAAGGCTAAATCCAACTAGACAGATTGTGCGAGCAGTAATAGTAGTTAAATATTTCTTTATGTGATTGTGGCATGCATTGTAAACGTTTCTTGGTCTCATTATGCTTCATACAAACCATCATTCGTGCTAGATTTAGATGGATAGCATCTAGTTTTACATTATGATTTCTCACTTTTTATGCTCTTTGTCCTTCTGCAGTAGTAAATCTAAATGACTATGACGAAACTGCTTTTCACATGTACATGCGGTTGAGATAGTTCAAATTTAACAAGACTTATTTTTGTTTGCTTTGTTTTCTCAACCTTTAGGCAGAAGAACTTGGACTTGCACGTGATGGTAATGGTGGTTTATTTTTGATATTATTTGATTACTCGGCTCATCAGAAGAGTAGGATAACTTAATTTTCGGTATCTTTTTGTTTGTTGCAGATGGAAGATCTGTTATTGGTAGTGGTCGGTCTAAGCGTGGAATATTACCTGCTAATGGGCTTTTTACATGTCATGAGTTATGAAATTTGTTGATGAATTAATACATTAGGCAAACCCTTTTGTAGGGGAAAACCAAAAAAGGGAAGAATGTCAGTGGGACCAAGAGATGTGAAGAAAATCAGACTATTGGCTGAAGCAGAATTTGATGATGAAGATGATCCTGATATAAATTTGAGGTGATAACTTGATAACTTATGCAAACTTGTAACAAATGTAAATTGTAGGCTGCAAGATGCCAATTTGTAGAGGGAATTGTATTATAAAGGTATTGATAATTCTGCTGTTCAGATTATGTTATTAAGGATCCTTTAGGATTTTGGTGGATCCCGTGGCAAGCCTTAACATACCATTTGGTTAATTTTGTAAAATTTCATTGTTGTAACTTTAGTAACTAGTTTTAGTTAGATTATTTTATTAATTGTTGAATAAATTAATGTTACGTAATTAAAATAAACTACTTTACTCATTTTATTTCTTTAATGCCCTTATACTCTTTATCTCTCTTTCTCCGCAAACGTGTATAGTTTTCAAATTTAGGGAAAATTCATTACTGATTTATATATTAATAAAAATTAACATCAGTATCTACTAAAAATATATTAATATCAAAAAATAAGGTAAAAAATTAGGTTAGGTTTATAATAAATAATGAAATTAAAAAGTTTTTTATATAATAAATAAGTACTTGAATGGTGTTTTCGCATTATTTTGAGGTATATATATTTTAGTATTTTTATAAAAAAATTTATTCATTTAATTACGTATTAAAAAATTTAAAATATATTACAACAGTTAAGAGTAAGATTGAATAGCAAATAAAATATGTAAGAATTTAATATCAATATTATATATAATTTTAGCATTATTTTAAGGATAATTAGTTATATAAATGCGTAAAAAATACATAATAACAAATTATAAATATATAAAAAATTAATTAATAGTAAAAATAATGACTAAAAAAAATAACACTAATTAAAATAAAATAATAATTAATTTTAAAAATAAAGACTAAAAAAATATGATTAATTAAAATAAAATAATAATGAATGATAAGAGCAATCGTTAAAAAAATAATATTAATTAAAATAAAATAGTAATTGTTATTAAGATTAAAGGTTCAAAGAAAATAATATTAATTAAAATAAAATAGTAATTAATGATAAAAATAAAAAATAAAAAAGAATAATACTAATAAATTGAAGGGTAAAATGACAATAGAATATGAAACTTCAGTACTTTTATATACTCTTTTAAATTATAAAATATAGAAAATAACGGTTAACGTACTCTTATTATTATTAATCTATCTCTTGTATTAAAATTTTTAAGGGCATGTTAATACACAATTGTGAGGATTTATGCTTAGTAGCTTCTTTATATGTGTTTGATATTCGTATATATATTTTTAGTTTTCACAAATAATTTTTATGTTTTACAAAAAGATATAATTAATGTTAGATATTTTAATTTGGAAATTCGATACTAAAAATTTAGCAAATTATTATTTGTTACTTTCGTATTGATTAATTTTTGGTTGTCATTATTTTGTATACTCAATAATTTATTTTATTGTATATTTGTGTATTAGTAAAATACCTAATAAGAAATAAAAATATTATGAATTAAAAAATTGATAATTACTGAAAGCAACAACGTTAATTGTCTAATCAGAGTTAGATTCAGTCAATTGCTGTCATTCACGACCTTGTGAACACAAACTAAAATTTTCTCACCTTATCTTTATAATGGAAGAAATTAGTCTTTGATCTCACTTAGACTTCTATTCTACCCATTGCGGTCATTGGAAATTATTTTGATAACCATACTCCCCATTTTAAATTAAAATTCTTCATATTAACTAGTTCAAAGTCAAGATTAAACTAAAATCTTTTTTTAAAAAATATGAATATTTAAATTTAATTTATACAAAAAGATTTTAATTTAAATATTTTATTTTTTCATATTAAATAATAATTTAACATTATCTTATATATCAGTTCCAGTTTAACAAATATATTTATTTCATATATAATTAATAAGATTTTTTTTTGAGATAAAGGGTTAAAGCCTAAGTGAAACAAATATATATATATATATATATATATATTACAAATCCTTTCATGATTAATTTGACAAGCATAAAAAAAAAATTTCAATTTAATCAAAGAATTCCAACACCAATACATAGTCTATTCCATAAATTTTTAATTTACAAATTGAAATTGTAAAATGTAATAACATTTTACATATTTTATTACTTCCGCTATCTACTGAACCAATTTCAAAGAAATGATAAGCATAATTCATTTGAAAGTTTCAAAGGAGACCTTTCCATGTTGAAATTTCTGCTACCCACATGGTTAAGATTAGTTAATGATAAATTTCATAAAGTAATTAGTAAATATTATAATAAGTTTTAATAATATTTTTTACAAGTTTACAAATAGTTGTACTTATTTAATCATAATTCATAAAGTTATAATGAACATGAAATAATATATCATAGAAATTTAATTTCACAAATTATGAATTAGAAATTAATTTATATAATGAAAAATAAAATAATCCCATAAAATTATTACAGACTCTAACTATCTAATTAATAGGCAAATTCCTAAATCATCTAGTAAGAATATGGAAAATAAAGATCTTAAATTTGAAAAATTTTATTTCTGTTTAAAGAGTGTTAGAGACGGAGCACCTAGAAGTCCCTGATGACCCGGGAGCCGGTGAGCAAAGCTTCAGTGAACGACCGTCATTACAATAAGCCACCTTTCTTAAATGCTTCCAACATGCTTGTTCAATTAATTGAAATTTAAATTAAATTTTAAAAACATACAATATAATAATTTTTCATAAAAAAATTATTATTGAAATAAAAGAAACAGTTTGGGAAAGTATTTAATATTTAGGATCTTTTAAACTTTGGCAAATAGATATTAATATATTGCTATTTTTGTTTTTGATATTTAAATTTATTGTTTCGGCCCCAATTAGTATATTTTTTGAATTCGCCACTGTCTCATTCCATGATCCAATCACATCTTTTTGGATTATAATTAATTATGTTAATGGAATAATATTAGAGAAATTAAAATAAAGTAATTTACATTTTTTTGTAATTAATTAAAATAATTTATTACTCTTAATATTTCTTCCATATTTATAATATTTTTTAGATCTTTCCATCTCCGTCTCTAATAAAAATTTTTGTAATATTTATTCATATTTACAACTTATTTGGAAGATATTATTGAAAACATGGCTATAAAATGAGAATAAATAAATATAAAAATGAAAAATTATAATAATAATAGTTTTGTATATGGGTTAATTACATATAAAAAAATCTATAATATTTGCATTAATTTGTAGCCTGCCTTACTTATCAATTTTGATCAATTTACCTTTTGTGTTTATATGTTTGACAGATTATTTCTTGTACTTATTTATTTTGTTTCAATAGATACTTATATAATTGTATATTCGTCACTTTGCATTCTATATTTGTATATTTTGTATCAAATAAATACTTACATACACATATAGTATTATTTTTATCTAGATATCTATTGAGTATGAAATAGACAAGTATAAAAAATAAAGTGACTAATATTTATATATACAAGTATATGTTAGCAAGAAATGAATAACTACATGAGGTAAAGTGGCAAATATATAAATATATGAGGTAAAATGACTAAAATGGATAAATATATAGAGCTGCAGAAGTGTTGGACCTACAATAAACTAAAAACATAAGATATTGGAGAATTAAAGGTATAATTTAAGTATAATAATTTAGAGATTAAATTACAATAAAATTTTTAAAATTTTAGGTACCGGCATGCAATCTAATTAAAACATTATGATAATGTTTGGTAACAAATTTATAATTTAATTAATTAATGATTAAAATATTAAGTGATGAATAATTAAATTTTAGAAATTAAAAGTACTAATTTTGAAACCATCAAATTGTGGCTTGATGACCACGGTGATTATTTACAGCAATATAAATTTTAAGTTTAAGTTTTAAATATTCTTCTTCGGTCACATATACTTAATGAATATATTTTAATTTTGAAAAATAAACATAAAAAATATATTAAAAATATAAAAATGTGTTAATAATAGATTATATTAAATATATTTGCAAAAGAAAATAAAAAACTGTGATCACCATAGAAATCTATACTTACACGTGGCATTAATTATTCAAAGAATGTTAATATATAAGTGGCTTAAATGCTAATTTTTGTCAAATTGGAATTTGTGAGATTTGATAATTCCAAATATTGAAGATACCGTCAAAATTAGGAATATGTATTAATGGGTTTGATTAATTAATTAATTAATTAAATTAATTTTTTTAAATTTTTTAATTAAATTTATCAAAATTTTATTTTAATCAGTTTGATTAATTAATCAAACTAAATTCGTCAATTCGGTTAATTAACTGAATAGATAATTTTTTAAAAATTTTATAATAAAAATTTTATTTAGAATAAAAAATTAATATAATTAAATAACTAAATAAAATTTATTAAAAAACTAAAAAATAATTTTATTTTACGATAAAAGTTTATATTTATAATAAAAAATTAATATAATTAAATAATTAAATAAAAAATAATAACTAAATAATTTTTTTTAAAAAAAAGTTCGATTAATAGCTAACCGATTGAACCGAACTGATTAAATGTTAACCGAATCAAAAATTAAATTTATATGAATTTCTTGACTTAACTAACTAAATTATTTTAAATTTAACTAACCAAACTAAATTTTCAGTAGGTTAATCAAAAATTTAATTGATTAATTAAATTTTACTCTAATCTCATCAAAACAATTAAAAGAAAAACACATCAGATAGATTGTCATCTTCACCCTGACAGAACTCCTTCAAAACATTCATTTAATCAAATCCACCAAGAAATTCAAGAAAATATTGATTTTCCTTTCTTATAAAATGATAATAATAAAATTAATTCAAGAAAATAATCCAATTAAATATAGAACAAAGGTTAAAGAATTAAAAATTAAGCTCCTCTTCAATAATTAAAGTTCAGTGTCCTTATATAAATAATTTATAATACTATTAATTAATTGATTTTTCTTGTAATAATTTTAACTTATATATATGTATATGTATATGTATGTATGTATATATGTATGCATGCATGTGAAAGACGAAAGCTTCATGGAAATATAGCATCCATATGGAATTTTTCAAGATTGTAATACAACGATTTTCAATTCCTAATTGATTACTCATGAGATCAATTTCCCCATTACTTACAAGTCCAAATCACAATCAGTGATTAAGCAAAATGGAAGTCAATGATTATTAAAAAAAAAGAAGTTGAAAATGACTAATTATATTATATATATAATTAATGGATAAAATTAAAGTTGTAGTTAGTAAAAATGAAATTAATTAATTCCAAGAGGATATTTTATATTTAATGATTTATGTTCAATGCTTTGTCTTGTTTTTTAAATGGACATGGAAATTGAAGAGATCATAGTCAAAATTTCCATACAATGTTGAAAAATATTAATCAAATGGATTTCTAGTCAACAAAAGAGCTTCAAATTATTATTATTTGTCAAATATTTATTTATTATCCATTTCAAGAGCTTCCTATTGCTTTACAACTGGATAGATAAAGATAGGCTATTTAATTTTATTTTATCGTTTTATCCATTTTATTTAAATTAATAATTCAGTGATTATGGCATGCTTATTTTATGCACAATTAAAGTGCTTGGTTATTGTTCATATAAAATTCGCTGTATTTCATTTTCAATTTTCTAATAATTTATTTATTAAACACTGATAATTATTTCTTCTCTCTAGCTAGTGTTTCCAATATATTAAAAAAAAAACATAATACAAGAGTCATTCGAAATAAAAAAAAATCTATATATACTATATAAATTTGACAGGATGAAATGTTACAATAATTACTTAAAAAAAACATTTATATATATGTTTAATGGTGACTGCAGCCTACTTAATTAGTTGCTTAGTTATTTTGGGAGATTAGTGGTAGAAAATTACAAATAGTGTGTGTGTACATATATATATATATATATATATATATATATATATATATCTCTTTTACATAAATCAAGAGGAAAGCTAAAAAATGGTCAGCCCAAGGAATTAACATTTAAGAAAAATTTTAAAAAATATTCTGTGCTTTTATGAATTTTTCTTTAATATGGAGGGTTCAACAACTCAATTTTACTTGGTATTATTATATTAAAAAGAATATTTTACTATAAAAATATTAAAGTTACAACTTTAAAAACTAACGATTAAGATTTAAAAATTTATTTTTGTATTACTAACTATATTATATTTTTATATTTTATAAAAAAATGTGATTATTCACATTTCTATAAAATAATTTAAAATATAATAAAATATTAAATTAATTTTTATATGAATTAGCAAGCATATTTGATAGACATAAGCCTACAAATTTGACTTTTACACAACAAATGCTAATAGACATATCACAAAAGATATTCAGTATTCAGCACTGTCTCGTTGCCGCTCCAAATTTGATGATTATTCATCGCATTGTGGTAACCTGTCTCGACGGCTAATTATGAGCTCATCTCTTCAATCATTTGAATTTTATTCATTTTACGAAAAAATTATAACTAAAATACAAAAAAAAATAACGGATGAATTAAACAATAGTTGAATGATTAAATGTTTATATATCTTGTATATTATACAAGACAAATATTATTATATAAATATTCTTAAGTTTTTCAAAAAAATAAAATAATAAAAATTATGAAAGAAAACAAAAGGAAGTTATAAATAAGGATTTTCTTTCTTTTCTTTTTTTTTTGGGAAATATAAATACTATTCAGATCAAGTCTTTCAAAAAGATATCAGTGATAAATTAGGAAGAAATTATAGAACTCCACTCTCAAATATCAGATATAAAGAAAGTTGTTTTCGTCAAAAAATGAACTACAAAATTCATTTATCTTTTAACAATCTTATTAAATACAAACTAAATTCCTTTAGAAGATTAATAAGAATTTTCTTCAAGGAAAAATAGAAAAGGAAAAATGTTGGCCAATTATTATTAGTCCATAAAGTATTATTGTAGTCTTTTATTATTATTATTTTTGGGACATTATATATCATACACAATATAGAACAATTCAATATGAATAAAAAATAAATATGAATATTAATTGTGTCATCTTTCGACATGCTTAATTAGTTTTAATTTTATAACTAAATCAAAGTTTTATTGTCAAATATGCAACCCAGCTGTGCTAAGTTTGCCTACACAAAACTTTAATTTTTTTCTTCATACTTAGTCGATAAAAATCATTTAATAAAAAAATTGAATAAAAGTTTCTTTTTCATGTCAAGTTGTATAAAAACAAAATTAGCGAATGCCGGTTGCTTTCTCTATTTTTATTTTTTAAGAAATATAATAAATAAACCTAAAACCACAAAAACCACAAATTATAATATAATTGGCAAGCACTTATTTTCAGTGGTGAAATCAGGATCGCTACACTAAATTCTAAGTAATTTTATATTTAATTTTATTTTTATATTAAAAATTAATATAAATAGTTAGCATTAATATTTATATTTAAATTTATTTTTATATTAATTATTTAAATATTAATATTTTTGTCATTTTATTTTAATATTTAAATATTACTTTAAAAAATTATACAATATATATTATTTTTAAATAATGTTTATATATTTTTCGAGATATTTAAAAAAAATATAAACTAATTATTTTTTAATAAATTTATATGATAGATTTTTTTTTACCAAATAATTAATCTAAATATAAAATTTTAAACTCAATTTATAATTAAATTGCAATATAATTATTAATATCAATTTTAAAATATAAATTATAAATAATTAAAAGTAATAAATATGTAGAGTAAATTTATCAATTTAATATATATATTGTAAAAATTTTAATGTAATATATAATATATATTATATTATATATTTATACATATAATATATAAAAATATAATACATAAATATATATTTACTTTGATGAAGGGGGCAATATTTATACACATAATATTTTTTTTGATAAAATATTCACACAATATAATTGTATGTGTATATATACACTATATTATTGAAGGCTGGCTAAAGCTCCCACGTGACCCAATGTGAGGCCGCCCCTGTTTATTTTTACTAAATATGACTAAAGCCAATAAAAGCACGCATGACATTAAACCTTTTTTTTTAATATAAGAGTCATATTCTTAATATTAATATGAAGGTAATATGAAGATGATGAAACATCAAAGTTAAATACATCAGTAAAAAAAATGAAAATTTCTTAATTCAAACAATAAAATTTGAAGATAAATTAAGAAGGGTTGCAGGGACATGAGTTGGTTTGTTGCATGTTTGAGGAGTTCAACTCTATTGGGAAGCAATAAAATTAACAACCCACATACTGTAATTGTGGAGGATTCTTCCTAAGCTATTTTTTAATGTGGTTCTGATGGAGAGATTATCAAACACCATCTTACAATCGATTTCTACAATTAATTTATGAAAATCTAAATTTTTGGCTAGTTAAAGACAGAAAAAAAAAAAGTCAGAGTTTCAGTCACCGTCGAATTCCAATTTTTAATAACTTTTTTTACAGCATATGCTAGGATCATTCCATGATACTCCCTAAAAATCACACCAAAATCTATTTTATCATTCTCTAAAAACCGAGCATCTGTATTAGCTTTTATGAATCAATAGGTATTAGCTTTTATAAATCAATAGGAAGAGCATTTTAAGTTTGAGTCTATATAGAGTCTAATATGATGGGGTTAGAAAATGCACCACCTCTATTGATAAAATTTATTTCTAAAAACATTTTTTTTCACTGTTAAAATAAATGAACAAAGATTGAGAGTCAAAAAATCAAATCTCGCCTTATTCCTCCAGTGCCACGTTGAACCTTTTAGTAGCACTCTTTACTGAAGATTGATATGGACGTGCCATGTAGGCAAATAAAACTTCTGTCCTAAAAATATTAGTCAATTACTTTAATATTATAAAATAATTTATTTATTTATATATATATATATATTTATTATTATTTAGTAAATCATGCTTATTTTTAATTTTATTTATATCTTTATTATTTATTAAATCATGCTTATTTTTAATTTTATTTATATTTCTTACACATAATTTATTTTAATTTTATAAATATTATTAAAAAATAATTTTAAATAATACGAATAATATCTTTTATTTTGGGATATTGTATCATGCAGATGAATTGAATTTCATCAACTTCATTGATCGAGAGCACGGTACTGTTCTTGGTTTTATGTTATGGTGCATATGGAAGAGAAGAAATGCTATCATCTTTCAGCAGGAAGAAAGCTCTATTGATAATTTAAGACATCAAGTCTCTTATTGGATTGTAACTAATGATACAGCGCAGCAGGCAGTTTCTGGTACTGCTACAACTCAGTTTCGAACAACCTTAGTCTCTTGGGAGCCTCCACCAGCTGGTTGGGTAAAAGTTAATGTAGATGGTGCATCTAAGGGCAATCCAGGTATGAGCGGAGGTGGTATTGTACTCAGGGATTGTAATGGTAATTGGTTGCATGGATTACTGTTACATCTTGGTTTCTGCACTTCCATGGTGGCAGAATTACAGGCGCTCGTGAATGGCCTCCAATTTGTTTGGGATTCAGGCCACAAACAAGTAATTGTGGAGATGGACTCTTTAGAAAGTCTACGTTTGGTTACTCAGAGTGAGACTACATGTCCTCGGTTCGCTAATCTGATTTACAGGTGCAAGTCTTTGTTACAGCAGAGTTGGAATGTGAAGTTGCAACACGTTTATCGTGAAGGTAATAAGTTAGCGGATATGCTAGCTAACCTTGCAGTCAATACCCTTGAAGATACTACCAGCTTACACTCGCCACCGGAGCAGGTGCAACGGATATTGTTTGAGGATTATCGTCAGGTGGCTTGGCCACGGAGAATCAGAAGCTAGTCTTGGGTGATCCCCTCCTTTGTATCCAAAAAATAATATCTTTTATTAAAAAGGACAGTCCGATGCACAAATGCTTCTGCAATGAACGAGGTTCGGGAAAGGGTCGGGCCTTGAGTCTTTGTACGTGGCTTTTCCTTGCAATTGCAAGAGGTCATTTTTATGACTCGAATCCGTGATCTCAGGTCACACGGCGATAACACTTACCGTTACGCCAAAGCTCCCCTTCAAAATTAAAATAAATTATGTGTAAGAAATATAAATAAAATTAAAAATATGCATGGCTTAACAAATAACAAAGAAAAATATATATAAAGAAAAAAATAAATAAATTATTTTATAATATCAAAGTAATTAACTAATATTTTTAGGAGAAAAATATTAAGAGAATGACTAAACAGTTTAATTTTTAAAAATTAGAGGATGCAAAAATTAAATGTTAAAAATATAAAAACTGACTAGTATAATATGCAAAACCTCACAAACTTTATTATTATTGAGCCTTATATTTAAAAAAATAAAAAAGGTCCTACTGTTTTTGGTCCAAAAGCTATATGTATATGTTTAATTTTTTAAATAGCCACTATGCTTTAGTACGTGTAAATTAAATTAATTTTGTATTGTGCTCGAATGGAAAATAAATTAATATATATGGGCGATGATGCTACTTCTTCTTTTTCCGAGCTCTGCACCCGAGCTTCTTATCCGATCATCTTTATGATCGGGCTTCCAACAATATGAAGACTTCAGTTTGGACGCTACTAGTCCCACCAAGCTCTATATGTCTAACAAATAACATATCTACAAATTGTGCTGACGTGGGTCAGACTTTATTCCCCCCACATTAACTATAAATAGGGGATTAACCCCCCGTAAACAAAGGGTTTTGTTCACTCCCTCTTTCTCTTCTCTCCTGATTTAGAGCCTGGAACTAACTTAGGCATCAGAATCTCCCCCAGGAGAGCCCGGTCCCCCCTCTCTCTTTTATCTTGTAGGCTGTAATCCGAGCACAGCCAGCATCCGAGCTCGAGCGACAGGAGCTAGGACTACCCTTGAGGAACAACTTGTCATCATTGGTGCGGTGAGCGTGAAAAGACTATTCCCTAACAGAGGCAATATGCCCTAGGTACGCACCATAGCTCTTGTAAGAAGTACTCTGACTGTGCTATATTCTATCATTCTGTACAATAAATATTTAATGCGTATATTTTCTATACCTCGCTTTCACAATGAATGTATATAGCGATCACGAATAATAAATTTCATCCATAATATTTAATGTACCGAGCTTTAGAGCTCCCAGATCAAGCACTAAGCTCTTAATATTATCCGCCTTTTTTTTCGTTCATCAAATTTATTTTACCGAGCTATTTGATGCATTCTTACTTACTAAATTTCTTATTAATGATTTATATAATATTCCACTTACACCGAACTATTATAATGAATATGCTTCAGTGTAGTCATGCATCAAAAGTTATAACACACTCTCATTCTGAGTTTTTGAAACACAATAACGCATATAAAAACTTAGCATAAATTATACAACTCAATGTACTTTGTAATCTGAACTCATTAATGTTTCAATCACAATGACTTTTAATATAAATGGTTCACCGTACTTCGCACACCGAGCCATATAGTGCCTAGCCGCACAATAATTTTTAGTACTTCAATCGTACACTTTATAGCACCCTGGTCGCGCGTCGAGCTCTCAGCTTCCAACAGCTCCCTGGTCGTGCACTGAACTTACAATACTTTAATCATGCATTTTATAGCATCTTGGTTGTGCATTGAGCTCTCAGCTCCCAATAGCGTCCTGGTCGCACACTGAATTTACAACACTTCAATCATGCATTTTATAGCGCCCTGGTCATGCACTGAGCTCTCAGCTCCCAATCGCGTCCTGGTTGTGCTCCGAGCTAAAAGCACTAATTGTGCATATTATCGTGCCCTAGCCACACATCAAGTTACAAGAACTAATCGTGCATACAATTGCACCCTAGTCATGCACCGAGCCTTGAGCACACTAGCTGTGCATAACAATGCCTTAGTTGTGCCTTAAATTCTCAACAAATATCGCAAATATGTCTATTCTATTTTATTTATAATATTTAATTATTTAGTGCCTTTGAATACACCGAACATGTATTATTCATTTATATCTCATAGTGCCCATGCGCACACCGAACTTGCATTATTAATTTGAATATTGTACGTGCCCTAGCGTATACTGAACTCATCATGTGCAAACAAGCTAATTATAATTATAAATTAAACTAAAACCGAGCAATCAAAGAAGACTCATTTCATTTATAATACCGGACTATTTAGCATATTCCTGCACATTTGTCTTATTTTATTTATAATATCGTACTATTTAATATTTATTCATGCTTGCTTATAGTGTCTGCGTGCACATTTTGTTACATCCTCTTGTGGAGGGCTGAGCTTCAATGCTCTAAACTGAGAATTAATGCTCTCATTGTATGTTGTAAATTGTATTCATCTTTACAATTTTGTAAGTTTAAAGACTTGTATAATATCACTCTTTGTATATGTTCCCGAGCCTCACTTTTATGATTCTTTATTATTGTATAAAAAATGTGTATATTAATATACATAGCTAGGCATTTTGATAATCCTCCAATTGCACGCCCAAGAGACTGTTTGACATGAATGTCAAGGCAATGAAGGAGGCACTGACATCCCTGATTATCAAGCATAGGCATTACCTAGCATTGGCATTCCAAAAAGCATATCCCTAAGGGCTAAACATACACTCAAGCTCATTAAAGACCTGAGCGCAGTTAATCTCATCATAGAGAAAAACTTGTCACTACTACAACCTAAGCCATGATCAAAGTCAGTAGCATAGATAAATGAGTGCCCTAAGCAACATGTTCATTCCTAGAAGGCTCTCCCTAGAGTCATACTATAAAACAGGTCGAGCCAATTGATCGTCACAGATGGTACCTCGAAACAGGTCACCCATACTTACTTTACAACTTTATTCATTTTTTATTTTACAAAGTTCTTAAAATGCATGTATACATAGTTCAGGCTATGTTGATAAGCCATATTATGATAATAACATGCTCTTTCATATACTTTGATTGAGTAAGATTGAGTAAAGTCCATAGATAAATCAATACAACACAGTATAAAGTATTTATGCCATCATATAAAGTTCAATTTTTGACCGAGTTTCAAAGCTCATACAAATAGTACGTCACACAAAAGAACACAAGCATGGAGTTTAAAAGAAAATATTTTATTACTTATGATAAATTCATTATACAAAATAGTCCGGTCATTCAACTTCATAGACCGAGTATAAGTATCACCTATGGTACAAAAGTCTATCAATTTTGGTCCTCCTCATCTTGGACCTCGTCCTCTTCCTCTTCCTCTTCATCTTCTTTCTCTTGCTCGGTAGCTAGCTCATCGATGTCTATCTCCATCATCTAGGACAGGTTAATATTTGGGTTCTCTTCCTTTAATCGATAGGACACAACCTTCTGATAGGCATAAACACCCCAAGCGTAGCGCCTGTCGCTCCTCGCAGGCTCGGCCGCTAGCCCTTGCTGGGCGGCTTTGAGAGCATTCTCTGCCAAGCGCAGCTTCTTATCTTTTGCCTTTAGAGCTTCTTTTGCATAGTCCAGCTCTTCATTTTTGGCTCTGAGTGTCTCTTTGGTAGAGCTCAACTACTTCATTTTTCTTCGTAGAGCCTCCTGAGCACTATTCAGTTCTTCATCTTTGGCCTCTACAGATCTCTCTAGCTCCAGGCTTTTGGCCTGCTCCTCATCAGCGTCCTTAGCAGCTTGGGCAAAGTTGGCCTCCATGCCCTTTGTCCGATCCTTTATGGTATGGGCGAGCTGGGTGACCTGTAATATTTCTTTTCGTTAGCATATATGCCAAATTTTAACGCAAGTCTAACATTTGGATTTATACTTACTGCATGAGGCATGGTCACCATCTCTCTTGCTATGTCTTCTGAGCTCTTTGGCGCATTATCGCGCCTTTTCTTTAGGATGGCTCAGTATATTTGCTAGAGCACTTGTTGGACACCCGCATCTCGCACTGAGTGCGAGGTGTTTTATGGACCAGCCAGCTTCTTGTTAACTGCCTCCACCAACTGAAATATGCTGTACCGGCGGGCTAATGGTTCTTCCACCTCTCCCTGAGGTAGGTCCTCACCTACTCCTCTGTGAAGTGACTGTTCTTCTACCTCTATGTATAGCTCGAGCTCTGGCACCATCTTGGTGGGAAGAGCCAAGTCCATTATAGACTCCCTCTCCCAGGTTGGACAGGTCCCGGCAGTCAGCTCTCTCGATCGATAGCAAGCAAAATTGCTCCAGGCTGCTCTCTCACTCGGTTGCTCGCGAGCTATCCTAGCCTTCTTCTAGGCCACCCTTCTTGCCTTCTTCTCGGCCATGCATTTGAGTTCTCTACTGGCCAATTTCGAGCCACTCTCTACACAACCAAACTATAAGTTAGCTAGACACACAAAAACATTAATAATTTATAAACAGAGAGAATGAGATAATTAAGTTAACCGTCGATTCCCAGCCTGAATTTTCTTCGGAGCCTTTCCAATCAGAAAATACTCCTTTATCAACAATAGGACATTCCTCTTCCTTCTCATAATGTCCTTTCTCACAGTTTCAAATACTGCAAGCTCTTCCTCGCTAAGTTTTTCCCTTGGCACTTGTTCAGCACTAGGGTTGAACAAGATGAAAAATTGATCCTTCTAGGCTTTCATATAGTCCAATTTTTTTTTAGAACATACTCAGCCTTGACCTTTCCTGCAAGTATAAGAAGTCTTCGTCTACTCCCGGACGTATCCTAAGCACGCTGAAGGCACTCAACTAGTGCAAAGTAGGCACTACCCTGAGTAGACCGTACAAAATCTCAAACCCAGTTATAGTCTTTCAAGCGTTGGGGCCGAGCTGACCTGGCATAATCTTGTGCTATCGCATGTAGGCCAGTGGGAAGGGGCGCAGGGGAAACTGTACCCCGACCTCAAATCCTCTTTGAAGATAATCAGCTAATTTTCAGGCAGTATATCGTAGGCTCGGACATCCTCTCCAGGAATGAGCACCTTGTATTCTTCTGGTATTTGATATTTCTTTTGTATTCTTGCTAAGTTTATCTTTGTCACTGAGGATCGGATGTCCCTTACTCGAGCTTTCTCCAAGCTTAGATTCACTGGTACTTTGACTAAATCCTCTTCCTCATCCTTATCAATTAGTCTAAGAGGCCTAGCATCTTGCTTTGTATGCTCAGTCATGACCAACCCAACTTCATCCCGAGCCCTTTCCTCATTGTGCATCCCTTCACCAGCATTGCTAGGAGAGCTCATCTCTCTTGCCTCCTCAGGCAGAGTTGAACTAATTATCGCTCGCACCATATTTGCCACTAAAAATTTAATTAAACAACTTGAAAACATAATTTCAAACTGACCTCTATCCCCAAGATTTCAAGCTTTCACTCAGTAAATAAGATGATCTGAGCTTCGCTCTTTCTTATTGTGTGGTAAATGTCACTGTCGAACTCTCTATTTATAGGGAAGATCTTGCTCGTGTGAATCGACACCTCTCATTAATACCGCATTTGTTATGTCTTTTCCAGTTTCTATTCAACCGTTACATTGATTTTTGAAGAGTCGCCTCACCTTTGAGTGACATGTATTCTTTTTAGGCTTTTTTTCATTTTCTACTTGGCATGAATGCCAAGACTTCTCCGGAGAGAAAGTAGTGGCACTACCCACTACTTCTCGAGCTTGAGCCCTTTTTTCCCGAGCTTTATCTTTCTAACCAAGTTCATCATATTTTTTTGAATTTTTATATTAAGATTCATTTGTAGTTCCATTTTAAATATTTCAGTTTCTTTGCAGCTCGTACAGAGCTCAACTTCATTCCTCTAAAATACTATTCTTAATATGACATAAATATCGTGTTAAAGGTTTCTCTTTTTTTAAGCTAGCTAATCGAGCTCTGCATGTGACCGCTGCATTTATCATAAAAGTGTCATTTACATGATGATTTAACATTTTTACTTGAACTCACTCGAGCTCCCATGTATAACTTGATTTGTCACAGTCACAAGTCTTAGTTTGACATAAATGTCAAATGACCATCGGAAGACTAGTGATAATATTCTCAATTACCGAGCTCCATTTTCGAGCTCTATACTTGAACACTATATATTGTGATACAATATTTACTTCATGAGTTAGCACATATGCTGATATGGGCCAGACCTTGTTCTCCCCTCCTCCACATCAACTATAAATAGGGGATTAACCCCCACAGGTAAAAGGTTCCACTCACTTCCCCTTTCTCTTCTCTCTTGATTTAGAGCTCGAAACTAACTTAGGCATCAAAGTCTCTCCCAGAAAAGTCCGATCCCCTCTCTTTCTCTTGTCTTGCAAGCTATAATCCGAGCACAAACAACACCAGAGCCTGAGCTACAGGAGTTAGGACTACCTCTGAGGAACTGTTGGTTGATTTGCTAGTATCGATTTTAAACCGCAAGTGCACGGTTCATAACAAGTAATAAAGTGTAAGTAAAAATTGCTCCCATAGAAAAGAAATAATTTGACTAACCGAACTTCAAATCAAATATTATCTGAAAACTAATTAATTAATTTAATATTTAAAAATTAAATTCTTAATCCTTAATTTAAATTCAAAATACTATTCAAATTCAAATTGAAATAATCTAAGATATCAATCTATTAATTCAAACTTAAAATTCCAATTCAAATTATTAAATTCAAATAATTAAGATAACTAGTAGAATTGGATTTCATTAGGATTGTTTCAAATGGGTAAAAATATATTTTTAAACTAATTTAAATTATTCTTGAATCAAAATTACCAATTTCTTAAATGTTAATTTTTCTCGTTCTCAGTAAGAAAATTAATGATTGAAATAATTTATTAATTTTATTTTTATGAACAATAAATTAAAATAACCTATAAAGCTCAAAAGAACTAAATTGATCTTAAAATTATTCTTTTATCTCTAAATAAAATTTTCTTAAGTTGATGAATTTTTAATCTAAAATCATACCTTGCTCTCACTCATCATATAATTTTAATTGATCATGAAATTGGTGGCCAGTCAATCATAAGCACTAAGAACAAATTCAACAAAATTTTAATTTCAAAAAATTAATAGTAATCAAATTAAGCAATGCCCGTTATTCACAATTCTAAATCCATTTGATTCCACTAATGGGATTAATTGTTCATGGTTAAATTACACATAAAGAACATAGAAATTAAGAAACTAAACATAAAATTCATAATTTCAATATTTAAATCAATAATAGAATAAAAACATGAAATAAAACATAAACTAAAATAAGGAGTTCAAATTAGATGGATGAGTAGTTCTGTTGAGATGATAAAGTTGTCCTCAAGCCTAATTTTCTTCTTCCTTTGGTCTCCAATGGTAAAAAAACTAATCTCCACTTAAAAGATGAAAAAGTATAGTAGAAAATTACCTCTGAAAACTCTTTAGTTCTTGTTCACGTTCCTCTCTTCTATTTTTCTCTCCTCCCTCCTTCCAACTAGATTCCTTATACTCAGCTTCTGTTCTAGAATTTAAATTCAAATTTCAAACTCAATTTTCTATTAGATATAATCCTTATCTCTAATTGACTTCTTCAGCAAAATTATAGCCCTGGAAGAGTAAATAGTTTTAGTTTTTGGAATCACCTGATTCGGACTTTAAATACCCAAGTTATAGCCTAATTATTATCAGTGGCTTGGACTGAACTTCTGAAAAGCTTGAAATGTTCTCTATCAACTTCATAAGGCCACTTTTCTAATTTTACACTTTAAAACCATCAAAATTTTACTTAAAGCTTTAAAGATCAAATTATGCCTAAAAATTTCAGTTAAACACACTTTTAAGAAATTATTTTAAACTAAAATTAATTCAAGAATAATGAAATAAAAGTATATAAATAAACTTAAAATAAATTAATTCAAGTTAATTTCATGTTAAATATGATTAAAAATATAAGATTAATATGCACCTATCAAGAACAACCCGTCATCAGGTGAGCTCAGCACTAAATTAAAAAAAAAGGTAATAAATTAAAAAAAAAGTTAATCATATGTGAAAATCAAAGCTTATTTTATGAATCAATCAATGAAAATAGAGATAATTAATGCAATATTTTGCTGTTTCTAATTTTCAATATCAATGCTCTTGTAAACGTTAAATTAAATGCACATATATATAAGAATCCAAGGCATATTGATGCCAAGTACGTATAATGGTATTATGTATCAAATAATTATATAAAATAAATATTATTAAATGAAATCAATTCAATTTAAACAAAAAATAAGTCTAGAAATTAAAATTTGTGACATCTCGTAACCTCATTCTTTTTCATATCTTAATACTAAATCAAAACCTAATAGTATATGTCATTGTATAAGCATTAAATATATTTTTTTTATAACATTTTATAAAGATAGTTAGTACAAATTAAATTAATTGAATTGTGTTGACATGACATAGTGTATGGTTTTAAAAGACTATATATGTAATAAGTTTTATTTTACACCTAATAATATTTAAAAAAAATCTAGCAATTCACCTTAAAATAAAAAAAAATTAGATAAAGTTAAATGAATAAATTTAAAAATTAATTAAATGAGTAAAATATGAAGCTTTTGATATATCATTTAAATAATAATTATAATTAAAAATAATTCAACTAATTTTTTTAATTTTTATCCAATTAATTATTTAAAAAAAAACTGCTCTCTGATTATATTTCATGTGAAATAACTTTTTCATGTGATTTTTTTTAGCAGAGAAAGAGTGATATATATTAAAGAAACAGAAACATCACATTCATAGAGTGGGGAACTATGAATGAGCAAAAGCTTACATCCAAATAAGTAAGAAGCTTAAGAATCAATATCTTGGAATAAACTAAGACTAATAAAACCTTCCAGAAGACTAAAGAAAAAAGCAAAATAAAAGTAAAGAAAATAGATTATGTAGTGCTGCTGGTGGCCGGACGCCCCATCGACAGCTCTAAAATCTAAATCTTAAGCAATATACCTACAAAAGGGGTGGCCGCAACTTTAATTGAGAGAAAGAAAGAAACCCAGACCATAATATCAATCATACTTCTTCAAAAAATTATTAAAAAAAATTATCGATCTATCCATATATATATAATATTAAATTTAAAGTCACCAGCACAACACTTTGCCATGTGTCTCTCCTTCAAATTTTTTTGAATTAAAACTTTTAAATATTTTATTAAATCAATTACTTTTTTATAATTTTCAAATTAAATTAGATTTAAGAAAAATAATGTCTAAGTTTAAATTTTCAATTTTCAATTTTAAAATCATCATTGTTTTTAAAAATATAATTTATAATCTTAAGATTTAATTTTCAAATTTAAAATCCTCTTTAAAGAATGTTTTTAAATATATTACTTATAATCTTAAAATTTAATTTTTAAATTAAGACTAAAATTATTAATCTACATTTTCAATTTCAATTTTTGTTTCCTTTAAATATTATTTATAATCTTAAAATTTAACTTTTAAATGAAAACTAAAGTTATCAATCTATATTTTCAATTTAATTTTTATTTCCTTTTAATTAATTAATATTAATTAATGGGGCTTCTAATATTTTTTTAATTAATTACATATAGAGAGGAAAAACATTTAGAATTTAAATTTAAGATATAAACGAAAGTAATATATTCTCTTAGCTATCAAACTATATCTTAATATCTTAGTGCTTATGGCTTGTATTATTAATTTTAAGTTATACATACATATACATATATACACACACACACTAGTGTGGTTTCTATTATTAATTTGATGTAATATATATAAATTAAAAAATAAAAATAACTATTAATTTTGAGGTTTGTAACACTTTGAAAAATAAAAATTTGTATAATATGGTGTGTTTTAATTTTACAAATTGTATTGTTTATAAAATAAATATTTATAAAAATGTTTAAATTTCAATTTGACTATTAAAATCATAATGTTTAAAAAAAAACGATGTTTAAGTTTAAATTTTATATTTTCAAATTTAAAATCCATCTTTAAAGAATGTTTTTAAAAATATTGTTTATAGTTTAAAATTTTAATTTTTCATATTTTCAATTTTAAAATTCTTTTTTAAAGAATATTTTAAAAAATATTGCTTATAATCTTAAAATCTAATCTTCAAATTAAAGCTAAAATTATCATTCTATATTTTCAATTTGCAATTTATCTTCCTTTTAATTAATTAAATAATTAATGTAGATTCTATTAATTAAACACTTATTTTTTTATACATAAGAATAAAATAAATAGAGAAGTACAAGCTTAGCTTTATCTGCTTTCGGTTTTGATAGTTTATTATTGCTGCTTATTTAGGGTTTCATCAATTCAATGTCTACTGTATTACTTGGTCGATTGATTAATTTAGGATGATATCTAATGAGTAATTTCAGTTTGCTGATTTGAGAGGTTATTCATTATGTCAAAAACTATGCTATGATCTTATCTTATATTGATGTATATTAGTATAATAATGTACTATTTTTTTAATTATTAATTTTTATTTAATTATTTAATGCATAAAATTATTATTAATTATTAAAATTTATTTTTCTTTCAAATTAATTTGCAATGATTATTTTTAAAAAATTCCAGTTTAAAATTTTTTTATCTTAATTTACAAAAGAACTATTGTAAACAAAATTTGTTATCTTATTTATAATATTTTTTTCAATGCCCAATATATCTTTTAAATATAATTACTACTAACTATTTAAGATTTCATTTATGTTAATTTTATTTTATAATTTACTCTAGATTCTATATTATTGATAAAGGTAAATATTCTATTACATTGAAATTTTATTTTAAAAATAATAAAGTAATAATATTTACTTTAAATTTTATACTTTTTTTTATAAATTTTTTGATTAAGGTTAAATATTAAAGTTATTAACATAGAAAATAATGCTATTAATAAAATTATATTAATATTTTAAACATTAAAAAAATCAGACAAAGAAATTATAATAAATATCTTTTATTAATTTAATATATAATTTTCTTTAACACATAGTAAATATATTTTATAAATAACAATTACATTTAAAAAATAATATATTAATTAAAATTTTTTTATAAAAAATTAAAAAAATTTATTACCACATAATATGCGATTTTAAATTAGTTATTAAATAAAAAAAATATTTATGGTAACTAGATTTTTATGATTTTTAGCTTAGAATTATTATAGGATTTAAAAATTAATATATATATATATATATTAAATAAAAAAACTGGCAGCATTATACGTGTCACTTTTGTAATTATTATATTATAATATATAATTATAGTCCCACAAAAAAAAATTCCTTTGAAAATCGCGTATGGTACTGCGGTTTAATGTTTTTTCAGAGAAGCAACAATGCATGTGCTAAGCTGTGTGAACGCTGAAATAAATAATTAATTAATTAACAAGACTTTGATTTCGCGGTATAACTACTTTAGTTTAACAATAAAAATAAAACTAATTAGAGACAAATTTATTTTGTGTTCGTATTATATAAATTATACTTTTTATAATTGATATACTTATATCTAATGTTTATACTATATTTAATATTTTCTTAAAAAACTCAAAATATGAATTTTAAAACTATGATTCAATGAATGTTATTATTTATATTTATTGGCAATGTGGCATATATACTTCCCATTATGAGTTTGCTCATCGATTCATTTATCAATAAAATCTTGATAGAAGATAATTAATTTGTATAATTCATGATAAAATTTTATATATTTTATATTTCGATTCTATAATATAAATAAACCTGTATGTATTAAATTAATATATTACATATTTTCCTTTTTGCAATAATAATAATAATCATAATATATTACAAGAAATCTAAGTCTTATTCCAGCTAAAGTTTTAATACCTCATATGAAAAAAATCTATTTTGTTTATCAATATTTTTCTTTTTGCAATTATATTAGATGCTTATTTTTATTTTATTTGTGATGCTTATAATATCTTATTTTATAATATGGCGCATGTCGATCTCTAACACAGAACATATATATATATATATATATATATATAAATACTTACCTTCTTTGACTCTTTACATTTTATTCAAAAAGCACAAGCAACTCAACAAACGGGAACTTCTCAGGAGTATTATTGCCCATTGTCACGTGCTTCTGTTTATATTTAAAATGGGAATGAAAAAATCTGAATGATTTATTAACTCTTTTTTTTTACTAATTCTCTACCTAAGTTTATTCCCCAGTTTTTTTTTAATCATGTCAATAATTTCTACTAATTTTTTTTAAAAATTATTTATTGGACTGTACCCTGAAGATCTATTCCTTTTAAAGAATTACATATGAATTAAATTCACTAAATAAATTAAATTAAGAATAGGATAAGTGGTATTAAATTTAAGATTCCACACCCTTTTTTATTTGGATATCTCTTATATAAAAGTATTTTTCATTTTAACAACCAACCAAATGATTTTTTTTTAGTTACGGATTGTTAGAATATTTTTTTTTATCACACGGATTATTAGAGTATACATACATATATATTACCATATAATGAGATACGTACATATTTATTAAACAATACGAATTTTTTTGTTTCAAAATGTATTATTGAGAAACAATAAGAATAAAAAATAAAGTATTTTTACACATATATATATTAAATAAGTCAAAATTATAATATGGAAATTCATGGATATTTTGATAGTTTCAAATTGGTGATGATGGTTTTGATCATTCTAATCGAAATTTAATTAATTAAAACATAAGAAAAGAAAATCATCATTTTATTAAATTTATTATCTTATGTTTATTTATATATATATTAATTTCTGTTTCAATATATATATATATATATTAATAATAATAATTTCAATAAAACATGATAATTCCAATATTCATTTAGAATCAGCAGATACTCAAAATATCTGGCCAAAAAAAAACAAGCAGACAGTCAAAATAGTTTTTTCGTTCCATTATAAAATTTTATAATTAGGGGTGGGCAAAATTCGATTAACCAACTGAAAATTCAGTTTGGTTAATTAAATTTAAAAAAATTTAGTCGGTTCGATTGAAGAATTTATATAAATTTAATTTTTAATCCAGATAACGGTTAATCAGTTTGATTCGATCGATTAACAGAACTCTATTTTTAAAATTTATTTAGTTATTATTTTTTATCTAATTTTTTTTAATTATATTAATTTTTTTACTATAATTGCAAAATAAAATTATTTTTTAATTTTTTAATAAATTTTATTTAATTATTTAATTATATTAATTTTTTTAAATAAAATATTTAATATAAAAACTAAAAAATTAATTAATTTGATTAATTAATTAAATTAATTAATTTAATTTAATTAATTAATGTAACCGATGGATACTCACCTGTGTCTATAATCTTTATAAATTTTTCTAGAAATAATAGTCTTTTCTTTTTTTGAGTCAGCATTTATTACCCTTTTAGACAAAATTTCAAATTAACTACTACATCATAGGCCTGAAAATGGTACTAGATCAAGTCTGAACGGCAACTGCAAAGTTTAATTTCAATAAATGATGATTCGAGTTTGAATAAAATAAAAATATATATATTTTAATAATTGTTTGACATTTTAATTTGATTTTTTTTAATATTGAAAGAAATCTATTGAATATTGAAAGAAATCTTTCTTGATCTATTATTCACAAAAATATATATCTACTGTTAGATTATTATTATTATTATTATTATAAAATAAAGTATATTATTGATTTTAAATGGAAAAAATATATTTATTGGATAAAATTATTCAAAGTTGATGCTGAATATATCCAACCTACTAACATCTCACAAATATTTGAACAAAACCAAGATATCAAAATACAACATCAAGATAACCAACAAACCAAGGAAAAGGCAACTTGTCCTGATAATATGTAACTTAATTTAATTTTTAAGAGAATATAATACTGAAAATCGAATACACATAAATTTGAATCATATTTAACTAATTTTGATTAAATTAAATCTAATAGTTTTCTAAATAAACAATTAACGGGTAGATTTTTGATAATAAAGTGAGGGCAACCTCAATTCACTATATAAGCTTACATTTCTCAATAAGTAATACTTAGCAAGTTATATCGAATCAAGAATTTAGCTTCATTAGATACATAAACTCCCATTGAATAATTAGCAGTTAAGGAAGTGAGAAAATCTGAAAGCCAGAAATTCAAATTAACGGGTAGGTTTTGTTAAAAGGAAATTTTTACATAGACCTGATGTTTTCATTGGTGTACTAAAACGGAATTTGGAGATTGAAAGTTAAAATTTAATTTACATCAACATTTAATATTTTTCAAACTAATGATAAAAGAAAAAAGAAAAAAATGAGACCAAATATATTTCTGATTGCATATATATTATCCAATTATCACTGCCACTTGCAAATTAATTTTTAGATGATTTTTTTTTTGGTCAAGAATTTTTAGATGATTTGGTGTATATATATATATATAAAATCACTACGTACCACTTGATTTTGATTTGATTTTGATGATTTTATCCTTGGAAAAATCAAATCACGTGTGCTCTATTTCCACTGGTGTCTCCTCTAATTGGCGAATGACTTCTTTGACCACTTTGACTCAGTTTACTCTTTCATTTTACTACCCTTTTTCAAATTTTTTATATATATTTTAATAGAGATATTAAAATCCAATTTTAACTCTGAGAAATAGTAAATTATTCAATCTAATCAACATACTCATACAGCCAATATTAGTACAAAATACAGTCAATATTTTCTCACAAAAAATATATATAACTATTAAACCAAACTTGCAAATATATAATTAAAATCTATCCTTTTTACATTGACCAAAAAAAAATCTCACACCCATTTACAAATACCCAAATAATATATATATTTTTTATAAATTATTATTTTATAATTGAGTGGGATAAAATTATAAATTGATAAATTTTTTTTGAGAGTTTTAATATAATTGCATGCTTAAAAAATTAAATTTGAAAAATCTGGTTAAATTAAAATAAACTCTTTATCAATTGATCTATACACTCGATAATAATATTTAGACAATATTAATTTGGACTTTTAAAAAAATATTAGAAAAATTAAAAATAATTTTAAATTTATCATATTTATAAATTATTTATTAAAATACTAAAATTTATAAAATATTTATTAAAATATCAAATTTTTATTAGTTTATAATGAGTTTATCATAAATTTATTATGAATGTATAAATTTTATATAATTTATAATAAATTTATTATGAATTTATAATAAAATGGTTAAAATATTTTTAATATAAAAATAAAAATTTTAAAAAATATAATATTAATTTATCTTGAAACTTGCTTGACAAACAATACAACAACAACTCGGCCTTTAGCTTTCGATTTAAAAAATAAAAATTAAGAATGGATGAGAAAGAAAAATGATAAAAAATTTAATATTGAATGAGGGCACATATTTGTGGGGAGGCTTTGATTTAGAAAACGTGTTATATAATTAAATTACAGTCTACCCCGAAACTTCATTTGCTTACGTAAATGTATAAATTAGATATTAATTTTATTTTAATATTGACAAAAATATTGTCTGATAGCAGTCGCTCGGGTGCTACTTTTACCAGTCTTGATATGACAATTACTATGATGATTGACAGTTGCGCACTCTATACTCACTCGATTAAACTATTAATTTGTTTAGTTTAATCTTTTATTTTATTTATGTGTGAGAGTGAAAGAGACAGAACGGGTGATAGTTCGTGGAAATTGCTGAAAATGAATACAGTACAATAGAGAGAGAGAGAGAGACGCCTTTTCTCGGTCTTGGACTTTTCTTGACAGCTCAATCTTAGGCTTAGTTGTATAAATTGCTGTATATACTGTGGGCTATGCAAACTAGTTTTAAGCCAATTATACTCTTCTTTAATTTTGAGAGAAATATACACAGAGATAGCTAGTACACTTTGTAAAGAAAGGAAGATGGGAAGGGCTCCTTGCTGTGAGAAGCTGGGATTAAAGAGAGGGCCATGGACTCCTGAAGAAGATAGGATTTTGATTTCTCATATTCAAAGATTTGGCCATTCCAATTGGCGTGCACTACCTAAGCAAGCTGGTAATTTTACTTTCCTTATCTCTATCTGGGTTTCATCTATTCCCAACTTGAAATCTTATTCCAATTAAGATATATTAATGGGTATATGCTTACATTTTTTTTTCTCTTTTGGTTCTTCTCTATATAGGTTTATTAAGATGTGGGAAGAGTTGCAGACTTCGATGGATAAATTATTTAAGACCAGACATTAAGCGTGGAAACTTTAGTGAGGAAGAAGAAGAAACTGTGATCAACTTGCATGAAATGCTTGGAAATAGGTATGAATGCATATATACCACCATTAAAATGGAATGTCAAATTCTAAAAGAAGATTAATTTCTCCATTAATTAATATTAGTCTTTAAACAAATACTATATAATTATATTAATTTCAAAAACAACTGTTTTTTCATCTTGTTGCAGATGGTCAGCAATAGCTGCGAAATTGCCAGGAAGAACAGACAATGAGATAAAGAATGTTTGGCATACCCACTTGAAGAAAAGGCTGAAACAAAAGCAAGGCTTCAATCAACAAAAACAGGAGCAAAAATGTGATGATCTAATTAGTACAAATAATAAAAAATCAAAATCCGATGAGAAATCGCATAGTAATGTGATTCCAACCGAAAGACCAATGTCTCCTCAGCTCTCTTTTAGTGACAATATGACCACGGTAACGGAGACTTCTTCATCTTATTATTCAGTAGCTACAGCAGAAACAAGCAGCATGGGTGTGGTCAAGAGCGAAAATATGGATTCATTTGAAAATATGGATTCATCTGATACGGTTTTTCCAGTGATCAACGAAGATTTTTGGTCGGAAGCAGAATTGGTTGAGAATTATAGCATGGGATCATCAAGCAGTGATTTTGAATTGCCAGCATCTGAATTCTATGATATTAATATTGATGATGATGATAATATGGGTTTTTGGTACAATGTTTTTTTTCAATCTGCAGGCAGCATACAGGAATTACTATAATTTTGTGGCAAATATATGAAGTTTTCTGAGTATGGATATATTTGACCGTCAACTTTGATCAGACCATTCAAAGTTGGAAATTAATGGAATTTTGTGAAAACATACAATCACAAAAAAAATCCAAAAAAGCGGGAGAATTTTGTCCAAAAGGAAGAATATACAATTGATTGACGAAGACAATCATAGAAAAGCTAGTCTTTAGAGTTATACATACTATGCTTACATGTATAAATTCTCAATTTTTGGGATATTCCGAAGGGACAAAAAGGCGAATAATTTCAAGTTCGAGAACTAACCATGCATGTATAGTCAAGGGAAGAAGACATGAAAATTTTCGAGGAATTGAACTTTTGTATGGTGATTAATATATATATTTGTACTTCAATGAATATCTATTTAGACATATAGCAGTAGATTAGAAACTGATATGTATGTTTATTTAGATTAATAATTAGCCATGTTAATTGATTACTCTTTCAATGAAATAGATATATATATATATATTTATTTGATCCCTCTTTGTAATATATTTACTATAGATAAATTATTTGTCTTATAACTGTAATTTAATGCATTAAATTTATGTTGTGGTTCATGTTCTAGGAAAAAAATAATTTCTTAATTATTTCATATGTTATGATAAAAAAAATTATACTATTTTTTTTTTGGGAACCATAATAACAAGTGCCCACAGTATCTTGGGATAACCAAACACCCAAGCCCTCAGGAATATTATCCAAAACATGGCAACCAAGTCCAAACTTATCATAGGCTGCATGAGAAAGAAAGTCAGCCGCAAAATTATACTATTTTAATTATGTTAACAGAATGCATTTTGTGATGTTAATTCTTTGCCTCTTTTTGTCTTCATGCTAATGATATTTATATAGAAACATAAGGAATATTCCCTCATACATCCTCCTCTCGGTAATGATATTTTCTGGTTAATAATTTGAAGGGAATACCCCTTTCACCAGATTTTATAATTTTTCATGTTTTATCAAAGTATTTTGATCATTTTATAAAAATATATAATAAATTCATAGTAATATGATAAATTTATAAACTAATCACGAATTCTGTTAAATTTAAAAATATAACTTAGTAAACTTTGTAGTTTTTTTTTTGGTTATTTTATAAAAAACCTAATTTGAATTGGCTTTTAATGAAAGTATAGCAATCACAAAACCTCTAAATTTTGTACTTATACTAGAAGGTTTCTTTAAACTATGTACGAATGTGCCATTGAATTTCTCCAAATAAATTTTGATGTAATGAAATAAATATTTATTAACAAAAGTTTATTGGTATAAAAATATCATTTTATAGGATAAAATTTGGTCTAATATAAATATATATAGTGAAGTGCTGTGTGATATATCCATTTAGATAGGTGTGATTTCCATTTAATATAATTATATTTTTCTCGAGTTTATAATTAATTAAACTTTGATTTGAATGATAAGATTAAAACTGAGATTCTAAAAGATTGTAAATTAGACTCTAAGTTTGTTTTTATTCATATCTAGATGATATTCAAAAGAAAAAAAATACAATTAAATACAAAAATAGAATGGAAATTTGTAGTGATCCCGAGACAATTTGGAAATTTTTTCCATCAACTATAAATGCAGGAAAAGCTTAACTTGGAATTCTTATTCTTTTCTGTTTTTATTACTTTTGCTCTTCATGGCGTCTGGTCTCATGATGATATGGATTTTTGGTACAATGTTTTTGTTCAATCTTGACAGCTCAATCTTAGTAATTTTTTGGTACAATGATCTGGTGGCAAATATAAAGTTTTCCGAATTTGGATATATTTGACCGTTGCATTCAAAACTGGAAATTAATGGAATTTTGTGAAAACATAGAATCACAAAAAATTTCCAAAAAAATGGGCAAGTTCTGTCCAAAAGGAAGAATATACAATTCATTGAAGAAGACAATTATAGAAAAGCTAGTCTTTAGAGTTATACATACTATATATGATTCCACATATAAATTCTCATTTTTTGGGATATTACAAAGGGACAAGTGTTAAGTTTTTGGGTTCTTTCCTATGTGAAAATTCAATGTTTGAGTCTACTTATTTTAGCCCATTAGGCTATTAATATTTAGCATATTTATATATTAATATTACCCTAAATTACAAGTGTATGTGTGTGTCATTTTGTATCAGCCACTAAAAAGAAAGAAATAGAGAAAAGGGATAAAAAAAAGGATTTTTTTTTCTGCAAAAAGAGTCAACAAGGCAGTCTTGGTTTTTCGGCGATCGGATGGTCATCCGTGATACGATCATACTGAAATTTGGATAGCAGTTAGAGGACTCATCATTCTTTAGTCTGAACGGTGGAGATATGTTTTGGACAGCTGTATTTCCGACATTTGGAGCTCTAACTTTACTGTTTATGTGCAGTTCTGCAACAACGACCAATTTGTCTTTCTCCGATGATCGGACAGTTAGTTGTGGTCGGATTTAGCTAAAATTTGATGAGAACGTTTAGAATTTGTTGTTCTTTAATCTACGGTGAAGATCAGATTTGAACAATCGGAGCTCATCCATTGGCATGAATAGTAACTATTTTGGGTGATTTTTCTCCATTCTCTTATTTATTTCTTGTTATTTGGTTGATTTGGTGTTGCTACTTTGCTTAAGGGTTGTTGTAGTAGCTGTAAACATTGATTTTAATAGTTGAACTCTTTTACTTGGACTAAGAGAAGTCCCGTGATTTTTATCCTTCACATTGAAGGGAGTTTTCAAGTTAAAAATCCTTGTGTTTATGTGTGAATGATTTTCGTGCATCTTGAGGCAGATTATTGGTTGGTTGTTTGCTGAATTTTACTTAGTCGCTCCTCATAGATTCATTCAAGTGGGGAAGAACTTATCCCGGTTTCTTTCCCATCAAAGTGGTATCAAAGCTAGTTCATTAGTTCATTGGTTATTTGCTTATTTGAATGATGGAGGCGAATATGAGTAAAATAGTTTGTTTGGATGGTACAAATTATCACAAGTGGAAAGGAAAAATGAAAAATTTTCTTATTGTGAAAAGATTGCATTTATCTGTTTTTATTTATCAAAAATCAAGTCTAAATCTAATGAAGATTGAGAATTTGAGCATTTGCAAGTATGTGGTTTTATTAGGCAATGGGTAAAAGATAATGTATTGAATCATATTGCTAATGAAACAAATGCCAAAATCTTGTAGGAAAAGCTTGAAACTTTATATGCTTCAAAAACTAGTAATGATAAGTTATGTTTGCTTAAACAAGCTATACGCTTGCAATATAGAGAAGGTAGCTCTATACTTGATCATGTAAATGAATTTCAAGGTATCTTTGATCAATTATCTAGCATGGATGTCAAATTTAATGAAGAGGTTATTGGACTTTGGTTGTTGAATACACTTCTTGACTGGTGAAAAAATTTTCATGTATCTTTGACTAATTCTGCTCCTAAAAGTGGTGTAACCATGTCGTATGCAAAGACTGATGTTTTAAATGAAGAGATGAGAAGAAGAAATCAGGGGGTATATACTTCACAGTCAGAAATTTTGGTTACTGAAAACAGGGAGAGAAGTAAAAGTAGGAGTCAAGATCAAAATAGAGGCAAGAGCAGGAGTAAATCAAAATCAAGGTATAAAAACCTTGAATGTCATTACTGTGGTAAATCAGGACAGATCAAGAAATATTGTTTCAAGTGGAAGAAAGAAAATAAGGTAGACAAAGGGAAGCAAGAAAGGAGAGATAATGATAACAATACTGATTGTGTTGCCACTACCACTTCAGATGATGATTTGGCTATAGTTTATCAAGAGAATATGGTTAATGTAGCCTATGAAGATACTGCTTGGGTTCTTGATAGTGGTGCATGCTTTCATGTTACATCAAGGGATGAGTTCTTCACATCTTATACTCCGGGTAATTTTGAAGTTTTGAAGATGGATAATGATGGAGTGTCAAAGGTGATAGGCACTGAAACTGTTTGTTTGGAGACCCAAAATGGAATAAAATTAGAGCTGAAAAATATTAGACATACACCTGACATTATGTTACATTTGATCTTTACTAGTAAGCTTGATGACATTATGTTGCATCTACGAGTGTTTGGTTGCAAATATTTTGTGCATGTTCCCAAAGATGAGAGGTCCAAGTTAGATGCCAAGACTAGATAGTGTATCTTCATTGGCTATAGACCAGATACGTTTGGTTACAGATGCTATGATCCAATTCAGAAGAAACTTGTCAGAATCGTGATGTAGTATTTGTAGAAGATCAAACTACTGAAGATATCAATAAGGTGGAGAAATCAAAGCCTGAGACTGGTGGTTTGATTAACCTAGACTTATCTTCTACAACTCATATGCCTGATGCAGTTGAGGTTCAAAATCATGGTGATGTGCAAAATGATAATCAGAATAAAAATGAGGTTGGTGCTTCTGAATATAAAGCAGTTGATGATCAACAAGAGGCACATGTTGAGGAACCTGAAGCTCCACTTAAGAGGTCTAGCAGAGATCGAATGCATTCTACCAGGTATTCACCTAATGAGTATATACTCTTGACAGATGAAGAAGAACCTGAATGTTATGAAGAGGCTATTGAGAGTGAGCAAAAGGCATAATGGATTGCAGCTATGAAAGATGAAATACAGTCTTTAGCTGATAATCACACCTTTGAATTGGTGAAGCTTTCTAAAGATAGAAAAGCCTTGAAGAATAGGTGGATCTATAAATTGAAGCAAGAAAAGAATTCCTCATCTCCACGATACAAAGTCAGATTAGTTGTCAAAAGCTTCAGTTAGAAAAAGGGAGATGAATTTGAGGAGATTTTCTCACCAGTGGTCAAGATGTCATCAATTCGTGTTATTTTAGGGTTAGCTACTACTCTTGATTTAGAGATTGAGCAAATGGATGTTAAAACAACCTTCCATCATGGTGACTTAGAGGAGAAAATCTATATGGAACAACCTGAAGGTTTTATGGTAAAAGAAAAAGAAAATTATGTTTGCAAACTTAAAAAGAATTTGTATGGGCTGAAACAAGCACCTAGGCAATGGTATAAGAAGTTTGAGTCAGTTATGGTTCAACAAGGCTACAAGAAGACTACTTTCGATCATTGTATTTTTGTGCAGAGATTTTCTGATAATAATTTTATCATCATGTTGCTATATGTTGATAACATACTCATTGTGGGTTCTAGTTCTTCAAGAATTGATAGCTTGAAGAAAGAGTTGAGCAAGTCCTTTGCAATGAAGGATTTAGGGCCAATAAAGCAGATTCTTGGCTTGAGGATCATTCGTGATAGAAAATGCAAGAAGCTGTGGCTATCTCAAGAAAAGTATATTGATAAAGTATTACAGAGACTTAATATGGCTAAAACTAAACCTGTAAGTACCCCTCTTGTCATGTCTTTCAAATTGAGTGTCAAACAATCTTCTTCTAGTGAGCAAGATAAAGAATATATGCAGAAAGTTCCTTATGCGTCTACAGTAGGTAGTTTGATTTATGCTATAGTTTGCACTAGGCCAGACATAGCTCATGCAGTTGGTACTGTTAGTAGATTTTTGTCTAATCCAAGAAAAGAGCTGATGAGAGTGATTTTATACTTGTTTTTAGTATGCTTTTAATGTGTTTTTAGTTAATGTTTCATTTGATTTTTGTTTAAAGTTGGTTTTAAGTGTTTGTTTTAGGTTAAAGTGGAAAAACTCCCTGGGATGGTCAAAACAATGAAGAAAGAGCAAAATTCATCAATGGACACGCTCATGGACACGCCCGTGTCACCAAACGTGCCTTTTATAATGTTTCCAGTAGCTGTGACACGCCCAGTGACATGGGCGTGTCACTGGGCGTGCCATTTATTCAAAATCACAGTAGCTGTGACACACCCAGTGACATGGGCGTGTCACTGGGCATGTCACCTATGAAAAAGATGATTTTCTGCCCGAGTTTGAGGAAAAAGTGGGGGACAACCAATTACTTTTGGCCAAAAGAAATACAAAACAAATAGAATATGGGGAACAAGGTATGGGGTGTGAGCTGGAAGTGAGTTGGAAAGTTTGACTTGAGCTTGGAGGAAAATAAAAAGAGGAGGAAGAGGAAGAAGAGGGAGCTTCTGCAGAGAGGGAGAGTTGCAGGTTTTTGCAGAAAACAGAGACAGAAACAGAGAAGAAAGATTTGAGAGGAGGAGACTTGGGCATACACGTTTTGGGCAAGGAGGGAGTGACACTTTCCTTGACTCTTCATCTTCATCCTCCATCTCCATCATCTTCATCTTCCATTGACAGCTCCTGCAAATTCAAGAAGCACACATTGAAAGGGGTTTTTTCTATTTTCTCCTTTTATGTATTTTGTTATTGTTGTTGTTGTTGTTGTATTAATTGTATTGAACATGAACTAATTCATTATCTATCTAGATATTGAAGAACCCTAGCCTATTTGTATAACTAGATACTTTTAATTGATTGAGTTGTTTTATTCTTGTGATGCTTAATGATTATTGCCAATTGATGATAGCATGCTTATTGATTGGTTGCCATTTTCATGTTATTGACTTGAGAAAGCTTGGCATGAATTGATTACTCATAAGGGTTGAGGATTGATTGGGGTGCTAGAGATAGACCTACAAGATCCTTTGGTGTATAGTTCCTTGTTCTTAATGCATGACCTATTTAATTGTGTTTTGAGAAGAGATTCCGGCACTCTACTTAGCGATTAGGGATTAATTCACTCGAGAGAGGTTGTAGTCTAAGTTAGAGGAATGCCAATTCAACTCCATCATGTGTGATGTAATTGTGGCTAGGGGGGATTCAATATCTGGATAGTATCATTTATATCAATCCTTTTTACACACAACATTCAATTTATCTTTACTTGCATTCATTAGGTTAGTTGTATTTCATTACTTGCATTCATTAGATTAGTTGTATTTTAATTACAAAACTTCACAAAAATATTAATTTGCTAAACAACAGTTAAGGTTTGCACTAGTGCTTGGCCTTGTCCCCAGTGGAACGATAACTCACTCACTACTTTATTACTTGGGCGACCCGTGCACTTGCGGTAATTGCATATAGCTAACGGCACGCATCAAGTTTTTGGCGCCGTTGCCGGGGACAATGGTTTCAATACTAGTAATATAATTAAGACTGTTGATTTAGTTCTATTTCTTTGTTTGTTTGTTTTTCTTTGAATTGTTTGTGTGTTTCTCTTTGAATTGTTTGTTTGTGTTCTGTAAATTTGTTTGTTTATTGAGTTTGAATTTGTTTATTTGTTTGTTTGTTCGTTTGTTTTTCTTTAAATTGCTGAGTGCCTTTTGTAAAGATGCAGTTTTCAAGGCACGGAGAAGTTTATGATAGGGACTATAATTCTAACACGATTTGTGCAGCATGTGGCAATGCAGGACATAGTGCCAATACATGTTCATTTGGTTTCGAACGATACCAAGAATGGCACGAAGAAGAATATGACTACCAAAATTTCCAGCAATACCAAAATTTTGAGCAGATTGGTGGTAATGACCCATATTTCAATTCTTACAATCCTAGTTGGGAAAGCCACCAAAATTTTTATTGGGAAGATCAGCAGTACACTCCACCTCAAAATTGTTTTCAGCCTTACCAAGGAGGTCCTTACTTTCAAGAAGAATTTTCACACCAAGACCACCTTGAGAAACCCACTTTGGAGGAGAGAATGAATGCTTTCATTCAAGACACAGAGAAGTTTCAAACTCAATACATAGTGGAAGATGAGTTAAGGTCTGAATTTTTGCAAGAAACACAGAGGAGGTTGAATGCTCTAGTTGGGTAGCTGGCACATCAACCCCAAGCATACCAACAAGAGGAGTCTCCTAGCCAATTGAAGCAAACTCAGGTAATCACAAATTTAAGGAGTGAACAAGTAATTTATAACAATTTTTGTGATTTCTTTGATGCAGGGACCAATCAAGAAGAAAATGGCGAAGAGATCCAATCCAACATGGAGGAGATGAGTCAATCAAAGGAGGAGAAGAATCTGGAAGCATCAACTTGGATAGAATTACATGAGACTCCAAATCCTTTTATGCCACCAATTTATTCCCCATATAGGCTGGAGGAAGAAAACCAAGGTATGCATATTCCTGAACTCTATGACATGTCTTATAGCCAAGATAATATAGATAAGCTTGAGGTAGCCATGACTTTAGAAGTGGAGCCTAATATTTCCAATCTAAAAATTGAGGAGAGCAAATTACTGTTAAACGATGAGGTTGTTGAGATGAAACTTCAAATTGCTAAAGAGGATGAGGAAGAGATTCAACCAAACTTGGTTGAACTCCAAAAGACAACAAAAATTTTGAAATTTGTTTTAGTTGGGGAAAACAATATGCAATCAATGATTATCCCTCCCAATTTCGGGAGCGAGAAAGAACAAAAAATGAATATAACCATGTTGCATACTGAAGAATATTTTTACCAAGTTCCTATAGCATTGGAAAATCTCCCCAAGACAGCCTTCATGAGTTCTCATTGGCCATTTGCTCAACCAAAGATACTACCTAAGCTTTGCAATGCATTGGGCACATTTCGAAGTTGCATGCTGTCTATCCTCTCAATCATGAACTCCAATTGCATTACGGGTGGAAGGAGCCCTACACATCGCATATGGGAGCGGTGGAAATCAGGTTTTATCTAAACTCTCTTTAGTTTATGCATGCTCACATTGAGGACAATGTGAAATTTTAAGTGTGGGGTGCATGTTGTGTTTTGTGTTGTTAATTTTATGTTTTGTGTTTTTAATTTTAGTTTATTTTTGTGTTAGTTTAGTTAATGTTTTTCTTTAAATAAATTAATTTTGAAAAGTTCAAATGTTATAAACATTGTTGATTGATGACCCTTTTAATTTTTGAAGCATGAATTTGAGAATTGAGTAGAATTGATGCTTATTGTCAATTATGTTGGTTTTTCTTTGCATTACCATCAACCTAGTGAGGAATTGAGCCATCAACTGATTATTTTTGTTGTGTGTGGACATCTTTGATTGATGACTTGCTAGAACTTGCTTTGACATACATTTTAAGACTATATAAAAATTGCAATTTGGTATCAAGATGATTAAGGCAATTAGGTGAACCCACTTTGGCTTAAAGAGACCTACCCAAATTTTAACCTTAGTTAGCCAATTTTGAGCCTATTTCATTTCTCCTTTTCTTTCTTTTTCACAACAACATTAGCTTGAACCTTGTTTTTAACTCTTACCCTTTCATTAGGTCAAGAGCATTTTAAGAGCGTTTATGACCAAGTGTTGTGTTAAATTAAGTGTGGGGTTAAATTTAGTAGGTTTAAGATTGCAAATAAAAAAATAAAAAATAAAAATCAAGTAAAAAGAAGAAAAATAAGAAAAATTGTTGTTATTGTTGAAAGGGTTGGATATGTTTTAGAAATAATACTTGCAAGATGTAATAAGTGAGTTCACTTGAAAAGTTCTTTAATGTCAAGGGGTAAATAAGAGCAAGGTGTTTTGAGATAGTTAGGTGATACATATGATTGGTTACTTCATTCTTGAAGTGCTCTTGAACTTAATGATTAAGCTCACATTTCCTAAATATCATGCCTCTACCTTAACCCCATTACAACCCAATAAAAGACCTTTTGATTGATGCTTGATTGTAATTAAGTGGTGGAGATTTGATAAATAAGCAAGCTTATGGCAATAATCTTTCATTGATTGTTATGAGTGTAAATACCACCTTGATCAAACACTTTTTAAGAGTTGGTGAGAGAGTGACAATGTAGGTTGTGCATGGAAAGCCACTTAATTGCTTTGGTATCGATTTTGTTCTATTTGATATTGATTGCGGATTTAAGGATAGGGAAGTCTTAATACAATTTTTATAACTCTTGAACTTGACAAAATTAATGTGTTTAATTTGTTTTGAGTTTAGTCTTGCTTGGGGACAAGCAAGGATTTAAGTGTGGGGTATTTGATGAGAGTGATTTTATACTTGTTTTTAGTATGATTTTAATGTGTTTTTAGTTAATGTTTCATTTGATTTTTGTTTAAAGTTGGTTTTAAGTGTTTGTTTTAGGTTAAAGTGGAAAAACTCCCTGGGATGGTCAAAACAATGAAGAAAGAGCAAAATTCATCAATGGACACGCTCATGGACACGCCCGTGTCACCAAACGTGCCTTTTATAATGTTTCCAGTAGCTGTGACACGCCCAGTGACATGGGCGTGTCACTGGGCGTGCCATTTATTCAAAATCACAGTAGCTGTGACACACCCAGTGACATGAGCGTGTCACTGGGCGTGTCACCTATGAAAAAGATAATTTTCTGCCCGAGTTTGAGGAAAAAGTGGGGGACAACCAATTACTTTTGGCCAAAAGAAATACAAAACAAATAGAATATGGGGAACAAGGTATGGGGTGTGAGCTGGAAGTGAGTTGGAAAGTTTGACTTGAGCTTGGAGGAAAATAAAAAGAGGAGGAAGAGGAAGAAGAGGGAGCTTCTGCAGAGAGGGAGAGTTGCAGGTTTTTGCAGAAAACAGAGACAAAAACAGAGAAGAAAGATTTGAGAGGAGGAGACTTGGGCATACACGTTTTGGGCAAGGAGGGAGTGACACTTTCCTTGACTCTTCATCTTCATCCTCCATCTCCATCATCTTCATCTTCCATTGACAGCTCCTGCAAATTCAAGAAGCACACATTGAAAGGGGTTTTTTCTATTTTCTCCTTTTATGTATTTTGTTATTGTTGTTGTTGTTGTTGTATTAATTGTATTGAACATGAACTAATTCATTATCTATCTAGATATTGAAGAACCCTAGCCTATTTGTATAACTAGATACTTTTAATTGATTGAGTTGTTTTATTCTTGTGATGCTTAATGATTATTGCCAATTGATGATAGCATGCTTATTGATTGGTTGCCATTTTCATGTTATTGACTTGAGAAAGCTTGGCATGAATTGATTACTCATAAGGGTTGAGGATTGATTGGGGTGCTAGAGATAGACCTACAAGATCCTTTGGTGTATAGTTCCTTGTTCTTAATGCATGACCTATTTAATTGTGTTTTGAGAAGAGATTCCGGCACTCTACTTAGCGATTAGGGATTAATTCACTCGAGAGAGGTTGTAGTCTAAGTTAGAGGAATGCCAATTCAACTCCATCATGTGTGATGTAATTGTGGCTAGGGGGGATTCAATATCTGGATAGTATCATTTATATCAATCCTTTTTACACACAACATTCAATTTATCTTTACTTGCATTCATTAGGTTAGTTGTATTTCATTACTTGCATTCATTAGATTAGTTGTATTTTAATTACAAAACTTCACAAAAATATTAATTTGCTAAACAACAGTTAAGGTTTGCACTAGTGCTTGGCCTTGTCCCCAGTGGAACGATAACTCACTCACTACTTTATTACTTGGGCGACCCGTGCACTTGCGGTAATTGCATATAGCTAACGGCACGCATCAAGAGCATTATGATGCTGTGAAGTGAATTTTGAGATATCTCCGTGGCACTGCTAGTTTGAAGTTGTATTTTTGGACTGAAAAGCCTATTCTCAGTGGTTATACAGATTCTGATTTGGCAGGGGATGCGGATTCAAGAAAGTCTACTTCTGGATATCTGATCACTTTTGCAGGGGGAGCTGTAGCATGTCAATCTAAATTGCAGAAATGCATTGCATTATCTACTACAGAAGCTGAATTCATTGCATTATCTACTACAGAAGCTGAATTCATTGCAGCAACTGAAGCATATAAAGAAATGCTTTGGATGAAGAAGTTTGTGAATGAGTTTGGCTTTATACAAAAGAGATATGTCTTATTTTGTGACAGTCAGAGCGTTATTCATCTCGATAAAAATCCTACTTTTCATGGTAGATCCAAATGCATAGATATGAGGTATCATTGGATTCGTGATGTTTTGGATTCTAAGCAACTTGAACTTGAGAAGATACATACTGATGATAATGGGTTTGATATGTGCACAAAGGCTTTACCAAGAGGAAAGTTTGAGACATGTTGTAGAGTTTTCGGTTTGATAAACTCCCTCACATAGTCGGAAAGAGAGAGAATTGTTAGGTTTTTAGGTTCCCTCCTATGTGAAAACCCAATGTTTGAGCCCACTTATTTTAGCCCTTTAGGCTATTAATGTTTAGCATATTTATATATTAATATTATCCTAAGTTACAAATGTGTGTGTATGTGTCATTTTGTATCAGCCACTAAAAAAAAGAAAGAGAGAAAAAGGGAGAGAAAAGAAAGAGAGATTTTTTTTCTACAAAAGGAGTCAACAGGGCAGTCTTAGTTTTCCGGCGATCGGATAGTCATCCGTGATTCGATCAGGCTAAAATTTGGATAGCAGTTAAAGAACTCATCGTCTTCATTAAGAACTGTGGAGATCTATTTTCAACGGTAAGATTTTTGACATTTGTGGCTCGAAGTTTACTGTTTACGTGCAGTTCTGCAACAATGATCAGTTTGTCTTTCTCCGACGATCGGATGGTCATTTGTGGTCGGATTTGGCTGAAATTTGGTGAGCACGTTTAGAATTTGTTGTTCTTTAATCTGGAGGGTGGAGATCGGATTTGAATAGCCAGAGCTCATCCATTGGCATGAACAGTAGCTATTTTGGGTGATTTTTCTCCATTCTCTTATTTATTTCTTGTTATTTGGTTGATTTGGTGTTGCTACTTTGCTTGAGGGTTGTTGTAGTAGCTTGTAGTTGCTGTAAATATTGATTTTGATAGTAAAACTCTTTTACTTGGACCAAGAGAATTCCCGTAGTTTTTATCCTTCACATTGAAGGGGTTTTCCACGTTAAAAATCCTTGTGTTTATATGTGAATAATTTTCGTGCATCTTGAGGCAGATTGTTGATTAGTTGTTTGCTGAATTTTACTTAGTCCCTCCTCATAGATTAATTCAAGTGAGAAAGAACTTATTTTAGTTCCTTTCTCATCAACAAGAAGGAGAATAATTTCAAGTTCGATAACTTACCATATATAGTCAAGGGAAAAAGACAAGAATATTTTCGAGGAATTGAACTTTTAATTGTATGGTGAATATATATATATATATATGGACTTCAATGAATATTCATATAGATATATATCAATAGATCAGAAATTGCTATGTATGTTTATTTAGATTAATTATTACCCTTGCTAATTAATTACTCTTTCAATGAAGTAGATATATGTATATATATATATATATATTTGATCCATCTTTGTAATATATTTACTATAGATAAATTAATTGTCTTATAACTATAATGTAATGCATTAAATCTGTGTTGTGGTTCATGTTCAAGGAAAAAAATAATTTCTTATTTCATATGTTATAAGAAAAAAAAATTATACCATTTTTTTTGGTAAGCAAAGGTGAGAATCACCAATAAAAGAACCTAACCATAATCATGGGATAACCAAGCACCCAAGTTCTGACTACCACATGGGAACCAAGTCCAAACTCATAGGCTGCATGAGAAAGAAAGTCGGCACCAAAATTATACTATTTTAATTGTGTTCATAGAATGCATTTTGTTATGTTAATTCTTTGTCTCTTATTGTCTCCACGCTATTGATATTTAATTGGATAAAAACATAAGGAATATTCCCTCATAAATCCTCCTACTGGTAATGATATTTTCTGGTTAATAATTTGAAGGGAAAATTACGGTTTTCACTATATATACATTTTTTTAAAATTTTTTCATATTTTATTAAGAATATTTTGATTGTTTTATAAAAATTTATAATAAATTCATAATAAATCATGCGAATATTGTAAATTTGTAAACTAATAATAAATTTTATTAAATTTAAAAATACTTTAAAGACTCGGAAAATTTTATAGTTCTTTTTTTATTTTTTTTCTAGTAATTTTATAGAAAAAAAACTAATTTGAATTGGCTTTTGGTGAAAGTATAGCCAGGGTTGACCACAGTTCGTGGAGATAATTGAAATGATCTAAATATTCAGATCAAAATAATCATAATTGAAAAGATTCGTTAAAATTTTTTACTTTTTCCAAATCAAACCAAAATAATTTTTTTAATATAAAATGATTCTGAATATTAGATTATACCTATATTAAAATTAAACAAAACTGAACTGAAATAATAATAAATTTATTATTAATAATATGAAATCATATTATATTTTATTGATTTATTACTTAATATTTAATATTTTTAAAATATATTAAAATTATTTTATCAATTCATATTATATCATGTTATATATTCACTTTAAGATTTCTAATTTTCTATATTATATTTTTATATATATATGGTATATCTTGATTTTTTTATTTTATGTTTTGTTAATTAAATGCATATATATTATTAGTAGATTTTTATAATATTTATTTTTAAACTATAAAAACTATTTTATTTTCATTCATAATATTAATTTTATAAGTATTAACTTAAATATAAATAAATAAAAATATAATTAAATAATTATTTTCTTAATTTAATTTTAAATTTTATAACTAAATATAATTTATTAATATATTTATATGAATAATTGCTGCCATTAGTACTAATAATAATATGGATAGTAATTTAATTTTATGAATAATTTATAAATATTATTAATTATTATTCTATTATTTAAATTTGAAAAAAATAATAATTCTAAATCTCCTAATCTCTATCTTTATTTGGAACCGAAACCGTTTTGTTAAAATTAAATATCTAAACTGAACTATACCGATTTTTTTTAAACTGTTCGGTATGAATATTTTAGATGTATGATTTAATTTCGGTTCTAATTATTTTAAAATATCTGAATTTAAACTATGCTTTAATGAGCCATAGAATTTTTCCAAATTTATGTTTAATGTAATGATGAGGTAAATATTTTGTTAACAAAAGTTTTAGTTGTATGAGAATATCGTTTTATATTATCAAATTTAGTCTAACATTAGTATAATAAAATATCATGTAATATGTCTATTTAGATAGGTAATTTCCAATTAATATAATTATATTTTTCGAGAGTTTATAATTAATTAAACTTTAATTGAATGGTATATAAGATTAAAATTGAGATCCTAAGAGATTGTAAATTAGACTCATAAGTTTGTTTTTATTCCTATCTAGATGATATTCAAAAGAAGAAAATTACAATTAAATACAAAAATAGCTTAACTTGGAATTCTTATTCTTCTCTGTTTATTAATTTTGCAAGTCACGACGTCTGCTCTCAATCGGCTGATGATGATGATAACATTTTTCTAAAAAAGTGTCATCATAAATCAGATCTATGGACGTGCTTAATTATACATTTCAATGATAATGACTCGATAATTTAGAATAAAATAAGTTGCATCTAATCAAACAGATAAAACAATTTACATTCAAATTACGAATAATTAGTCAACAGGCTTCAAAATAAAAAAGAATAATTAGTCTACAAAAATCTATCATGTGTAGCAGCCTCAAGAGAATTTCATTTTTTCTTTTTGTCTTTTGAGGAGTTCCAAAAACGATAATTTTCAGCCGCTAGATTATATTCTTCATACTACCTACTAAGTCTTCTATCAATTAAGAGCAAGTAGTTATAAAATTAATGTCTTTGAATATATTTATAAAATATCATCACTGAAAATTTTTTTAGATGTATATATTTGAAAATAAAAAAATAAAAATTGATATCATATATTTCAATTCAACACGAGGCCGAAGAGCAAGACATTTTGATATTCATAATAAATATCAATCCAATAAGTAATTTTTAAATATATATATATATAGTAAGATTATTTTTATCACTATTGATCCCTTCATCTTTTATACTGATGAAGACATTGTGATTTACTATTCTCAATAAAATAAATAAGAAACAAAGATAAAAATAAAAAATACAAGTAAGGACAATAAATATTATATTTTGTTCTTTTAAAATCAATTTTAATATTTTTAGGATAATTTTGTGTATTCGTATACTATTTTTTTGTAGTGAGTAATATATAAACTCTAGTCTAGAATAACTAATAACAGAATATTTCTTTTAATTAATATTTTTTTTACTTTTCCAAGAAAATTTCTTTATCATTAATACAATTACGTTGAATTTAATTATTGTATATAGTTTATTTTAATTGTACATTAAATTATAAATATGTAATTACGTAAATATTTTGCTTGCTGTCAAAAATTAAGCAAATAGATGTTGATAAACGGAGTTTGTGCGAAGGAAAAAGGAGAAGTTAGTGATTTCACTATTTGGTATTTGTCAATAAAAATTAAAAATCCATGAATAAATCACTGAATTAAAAATCCTCAATTTCCTCCACAGATGATGCACTCAAGTATTGAATAAATGACTAAAATGCGATAATAAGCTATTCTTTTTATTAAAGGTATATTTAATTTTTAAAAGTATATATTGAATATACATTTAATGTATCAAAAATATATTAAAAATATAATATATTTTTTAAAAAAAAATTAAAAAGTGTGCTACAGAGTATAATATTTTCATACAAGAATGTTTTACATCATCGAAAGAAATTATTTTTAATTGGCCTTGCACCATTTAATTTGAATGGGAAAATTCATCGGGGGACAATGTAACAATGTCCAAAAACACAGTTTGAAGAAAATAATTAAATGAAAAATGAGGAAAAAAATTATATGGGTATATACTTGTCTCACTTTAAGTTAATATTTAATTCAATTTACATTGAAGTAAGGTCGAATAATTAATATATTTTCAAGATAATTTGTACATAAATTAATTTATATAAATTAATTGCATATTGAAGTATAGTTTAAGAATAAATATATATTTTTTGTATAATATTAATTAATTCAATTCATATTTAAGTGAGGTCGAATAATTAATATATTTTTAGGACGATTTGGATACAAATTAATCTTCTCTTTTAAAATAAGAAATAATTAGGTGGTCTATAAGGTGATAAAAAAAATAAACCGCTACTAAGTTATTTTTAATAATTAAATAAAATAATTGAGATGCATTAAAATTACTTATAATTTCTTTTGCCGTACTAGCAGGGTTTTTTTTCCCCCCAAAAATTACTAGTAAGATATATAAATTATATTAAAGTAAAATAGAATTTTAACTTTTTTAAAGTAACATTTGAAAAAACAAAAAAAAAAGAGATTATTTAAATAATACGTAAAAATGATCAACTGAATAAACATTACGAGTGATTGAAGGTTCCACAAATACTTTTGGTGTTTAAGTCAATAAAATCCTTGCATTTGATTTCAATCTTTCCTTTTCTAATTTTCTTCTTCCTATTTTTCCTTTCCTTGGTCATTTTTTATTAATGGTGTGGGGACTTGGGGTCGACTTTCTCGTTTAAATTTAATGACCATATTATCATTATTTTTTTAACAAATTATATATATATATATATATTTGAAAAAACATATTTTTTTTAAAAAAAAAAAGTAAAATTCAAGAAACTAATGAATTTTTTCAATAAGAGTTGTGAACCCAAATACACAACACATTTAGAAACTAATTAACTCTTTATTTAATTATCACTTGCCTAAGTTTCAGTTTCTATAACTATGATTTTTCAATTTTTTTGTTTTAAGTATAGTTTTACGTAATCATTTATATATATATATATATATATATATATACGTTTTGAATCAAGGGCTATATATATGATTGAATATTCATAGTCGTCTCTCTAACTGCTTAATCTTGTCCATATGTATTTATCAGGATTCTCCTCTTAGCTAGATAATATATAATCTCCGTCACGTCCATAAAAAAAATACATACATACATATATATATATATATATAAAGATGTCCATACATTTTATATAATCTCAGTCTGAATGTGAATCCAATGTAAAATATATGACTTCCTACACATAATTCATTATAAATCTTCTTAAATAAAACTCGAGTCTCGAGGTCTTTACTTTACTAACATATGGAAAATTTTTAAAGGTGAAATTTAACATCAGTGTTGAATTGAATTGTTCATGTTAATAACTTGTTGAATAATAATAATTTATGAATTTGACCTTGAAATTTCAAACACTCTCTAAACATTAAAATTGAGATAATTTAAAATTGTTATATATGAAATATATATATATATATATATATAATTAAAAAATTAATTAAGTAGATTGTTATTGGGCATGCAAATGAAAGACAACTATTATAATGGATCCAGTCCATGAAGATGGAGGAGAATGGAGATGACTCAAATGTAAATTTTCCATGCTCCTGGTCCATGCCACATTTTAAAACAAGTTGTGGTCCAGCCTGAAACAAACTTAGGCAAGTCTATTTAAGTAACTAAGGCCACGGTTCCATTAACCGAAATTGATGGTTTAAAATTATTAATTTTAATTCATAAAAATTATAAATCTTAATTTGTAAGAGTTAGTTAGAATTTAAATCACCAATTTAAATTAATTTTAATAATTTATTTTTAAATAAAAATAACCATAATTAATAATATTTTTTATGAGATTAAATATTTAACTAAAAAATTTAATAATAGAAATTAAAATTAAATAATATTAATTGTTAAAAATAATAATAAAATAATAATTATTAAAAATAATAAATAATAATAGTAATTATAATGACAAATTTTTGCAAATATAATTTTTTTCATTATAAATATATTTAGTTAACTATATAATTTTATATATTTAATATTGAAATTGAAGTGTAAGAAAAAAAATTTAAAAAATTAACTCTAAGATTTTAATTTTCAACTAAAAATTATATATTTTTAATATATATACATATATATTAAAAATTAATATATGTATTAAATATTTTTATATTAATACATATATATTAATTTTTAATATATATAATACATATTATAATATTATATATATAATATATAAAATACATATTACATATTATATATAATATATAATATTAATACATATATTAATTTTTAATATATATATATATATATTTTATAGAATATATTAATTTTTTTTTTAATTTTTCACGATTCAAAACCTAAACCGCCGATTTCTGTTTAGATTTACAAAATTATGAATCTAAAATAAATCCTTATAATCCAATCTTGATTTTAGTTAAGAATCAATTTTTTCAATTTTAGTCCGATTCATGAACCGAACAGCCTGAACTGTGGCCATAGTTTATATTTAAGGTCAAGGTCTCAGTCTCGGGCTCATGCCATGCTTATGGTTTCACATTTAGCATGGGGGATACTTCACATATCTACTTAAATGTGGAGATCTTTGAAAGTTCTGAACTGTTCCAAGCCTCTGCGCCTCGAGGACGATGGATCATGTATTAAATAAACTCGATTGCAAGTGAAAATTAAAGTGCACTATCTTTATATACATTGAATAATTTCTCCCTAATACTTCGCCAAAGAATTTTACGACTGACGGTATCAACCTGTTAAGGTTTGGATTCTTCTGTTGAACTCAATTATCAGGATGCTGTTGGGAACCTATTCTATAGTTGACAGTGTAGAGATTAGAATGAAAATCCGTCAAGTGGATCACAATTTGTTTCAAAAACCTCGTGCCCTACGAATAAATTCCCCTCAGATCTAGCAATTTCAGAAAAGATTTTAGTTAAAAACAGGAGAATGTTGGGGGTAGAAAGAAAAAATGGGTTTCACTCTCTGTTTTGAGTGACAGTGCGAAGCACGAAAGAGATGTAAAACCATAACAAGGAATTGATATGCATGCTATGCAGTAGATAATAGATTACATCAAGTTCAGAATATCGAATGATAAACACTACAAGTACATGCATTGCAAATTAAACAAACTGTGCATGCCATATCATACTGACAGAACAGGCAGCTATTAATCATAATCCTACAAAATTTAAATGAAAGGCCAACTTTGAAACAGACGAATCATATCCATCACATTCATATCAGGGTGAAATCATAAAAGTACTTTCATCAAGTCGAAACTGAAAAATGAGCGAGCACTTGGGATTTCTATTGCAACTATCACCTCTTACATATAGTCCAAGTCCTAACATTCGTCAAAGAGAATTAAAGAGACAGAAAAGAAAAACAATTATCATCTTGATCATAATAAGGCTCCCTACAAATTTATCATTTAAGCAGTGTGATCTCAATCCGTGAAATCATTAAAATTGAAACATCCTCATACTATGTAACTGACACGATATCCAAAATACAGTTTCTCCATAATTATGGGTTTATTCAAAACTGTAACTATGCCTCTTATTACAAAAGGTATGAGGCTCACTTGCTACAACAAACCAGCTATGGTAATAGAGTATTTATGAGAGACAAGAGTAAGCAAGAGCCTTCTCCTCAGAAAGCTCATCCGCTGTCAAGTCCAACTTCTTCCTTGAAAATTCATCAATGTGAAGTCCTGTGCCACAAAGAATAAAGGAGAGAAAAAGAAATTAAAGGTTAAAGATTTGACCCGGAAAAGGCTTAAATACAACACTGCCATGGTTGTTTACAAACTTCCATCAAGAGCAACACAATATACTAGAGGCATATGGCGGTCAACTTTTCCTTTTATGCACATTATCACAATATAATATGGCTGGCATAGGGTAGAGAACACAGGATATGGACTAGAGAAAAAGAAGCTGATACGATTAATAGACCTCTCAATCCCCTAAACTAGCCATTTTAAAATCATACGTTTTTTTCTATTCCTCTCCAAAGGTTAAAATAAGAACTTAAAGAAAATATGCATGGCACTAGATACAATGTAAGATAACAGTTTCTTTGAAGATTAGAGCAAGTCATTTAATCAGGTAAACATTCAATTCAACAGACCATAATGAAACCCCAACAGATATGTAAGAATAGATAATGTCTAAATGTCCATTATTATGCCGCATCCGACAATAAAATACAAAGAGCAGACTGATTAACAATTTTAGCACCCTTACCTTGAACAATTTTCCACTCTCCATCTTTACATGTGACTGGGAAAGAATAAATCAGCCCAGCTGGAACATTGTATGAGCCATCAGAGTAAACGCCCATGGAAACCCAAGTGCCCTATAGGTGAAAGTAAAAAAAACAGATCAATAGCCATGTACACAAAATAACACTGAAGTGCAGAGAAACTATTGCTAACCTCAGGAGTTCCGAGAACCCAATCACGAATGTGATCACATGCAGAACTAGCAGCAGATAATGCACTGGAAAGCTTTCGAGCTTTGATGATTGCGGCTCCACGTTGTTGGACTGTAGTGATAAACTCCCCATTCAACCTTCAACCAACGAAGAAAATGAACATAGTTCTTCAACAGTTATACCAAATATATAAACTACAATACAAGAGAAAAAGCTGTCACTAATACCATTCATCATCTTTAACTAGCTCCCTGACAGGCTTCTCTCCAGATGGAGTTCTAACAGTTGCATGGTTGACATCAGGGTACTGAGATGATGAATGATTCCCCCAAATGATCGCATTCTTAACATCAGAGACTTGGATATTCAGTCTTTCTGAGATTTGGCCAAGAGCCCTGTTATGATCCAATCGAGTCAAGCAAGTAATATTTTTCTCAGGGATTGATGGTGCGAATTCCTTTAGAATCAATGCATTAGTGTTTGCAGGGTTGGCAACAACGAGAACCTGAGTATTACAAGTAGCAAAAATCATTAAATATAACTTAAGTAGCTCATGTCATATATATAACTGGCAATGAGAATTTCAAACACATTTAACTTTAAAAGGCAACAAACATCATTTCAATTTTGAAGAAAATTCTAAAACATCTCATACAACTTTGATTTTAGCATCTAATAAAATGTATGCTTGTGTATTTAAGGAATGAGAAAGGATATACTCCTCTTTAAAACAAAGTCCTTTCTTAATAATTTAAATATCGTGCTCACCTTGCAGCTTGCAGCTGCATGCTTCTCTAGGGCAGAAGCTTGGGACTTGTATATTGACACATTCTTTGCCATCACATCTTTTCTTTCCATTCCTTCTTTCCTAGGGAAGCCACCAACCATGACCGCAATGTTTACACCAGTGCAAGCCTCAACAACATCAGTTGTGGCAACAACACCTGATAGAATTAACCGTTGGGTCAGAACTCATAATCAAATAATTGATTTGTCACAAATACACATATTCAATCATAAAAAGATGCTTGAACAGAAATAAAGGCCAGACACCTTTAAGGAGAGGAAAGGCAGCATCTACCAACTCCATCTTCACACCATTCAATGCTTCAGCAGCAGGTGGGATATCAAGCATGTGAAGGATCACAGGTTGGTCAGCACCAAGCATAACTCCCCTAGCAACCATGGGGACAAGGGCATAGCCAATTTGTCCTACAAATACATTGGCATTTCCTCATTATAATTCTTGTTAAACAATGGCAAAGACAAGTAGCTTCATTGCATATAAAATAAATAAACGATTAAAGGTCAGAAAATTAAAACAAAATGAAAAATCTTTACATCAATAAATGAACGAATTCTTGTGCATTTGAAATGGCAGCATTAATCGCCCTTATCATAAAAAATAGCTGCATATAATGAGAGGCAAGGTTTAAGTTTCTCAGTGCCCAAAAGATTAGAAGTTAAAAAGACTCCACAACACATAGCACTCACGATGTACTATTTACCACACACTCTATGACCATATCGATCTATATCTAACATTAGTAATTCTACTCAAATCATAGAATTTTTACTACTATAAGAAGAACCAAATGCCTGCTAGTTCCAGAACCCAGTCACTAGACAAATTGTTGTTTAAATAAATCTCAGATCTATATAAACCAGCTACCAAAACTCCGATCATTTGACTGAAACGTAAAATAGAACTAATATATAATCCAAATATTACAACATTTCTAGTCCTCGAATAACTCAGAAAACTTACAATTTCAAGTAATAGTAACAAAATCAATTTTGCTCAACTTCTAATCTCAATGAAGTTGAGTACAGTAAACACAAATAGAACAGCATAACAACATACACAGTAGATAAAGTCTTAATCATCAAAATGAACTAGATCTAAATCAGTATTAAAAGCAAATTGATCAGATCAAATCAAAGCTAAAACAACGAAAAATGACAGATCTGAGCATCAGTGAGTGAATAGTGATATGTTTACCTGCAGCTCCAGTGATGAGAACGCGGACTGGATCTTTCGCCATTGATAGAGATTGAAGGAACCGAAAACAATTGGCTGAAGAAAAACAGTAAAGTAAGGGGAGATGAAGGCAGAAATGAAAACTTGATCAAAATAAAAAGGAGGACAAAGAGAAGGTATTTATGTGCGTGGAAGTGAATCGATGCTGCCAATGGATAATGTGATGCGTGCAAGCTGATAAGATTATACGGCGACGTTTTGTTATATTGTACTATAAGTTATAGATATCGGAGTTTGGGCATGGGGGCCATTGGGTTCACGCGTGCGTAGATATGACGCATATGCCCGTTAATATTCTCTAAATGTAGCGTGCCAACTGGTGGTTTAGATGACGACACGAGTCATGCGTGGGGTCAAGTGGGGAATAGAACGGTTGTTCGCTTCCAGTTGTCTTCATTTTGCTGTTGTGGATCTGATAGCTAATGAGAAAAAAACAATTAAAAGAAAAAAATAACTGAGAGTTCAGAATGTGTATATTTATAGAAAATAGTTTTTTATTTTTTTATTTTTTATTTTTTTAAAAAAATAAAATATTTATTTTTTATAAATAATTTTTAAAAATGCGTTTAATTAATAAAAATAAAAAACCATTTTTATTTTAAAAAATTAGAAAATAGGTTTATTAGATAAAAATGGAAAATATTTATCTATTATAAAAATTAAAAATTATTTTTATTTAAAGAAAATTAAAAAATTTTTTTTATGAAAATTTTATAAAAATAAGAAATTATTTCTCAAAATGTTATAATTAATATATATATATATATTGAATGATGGTGAAATTTAATAATTTTATGGTCATGAGATTTCATATAAATTTCAATATATAAATAATAAGCTAATGTGTGATCAAGTTAGCAGTTAAAATAAAATTAAAACCAACCAATTATTTATTTTAGTAGATTGTATACTGTGTGTTGGGTCATAGATTTATGAATTATAACACAATTTAATTGTATTGTGCATTGTGTGTTGACGTGACGTCGATTTTAGAAAAATGCATGTTTTCTTTGGAAAACATATAAGATTTGTTTTCCAATTTCTTTATAAATTTTACAAGACTAAAAACTTGTTTTCTATTTTAAATTTTAAAAAATTAGATTATATGAACATCATTTTTTTACTTTTTTTATTTTTTACAAAAAAAATTCTAGAAAACAAGTTCAATTTTGCACAAGTGAACACACCCTTAATTTTTTTTTATTGTTTCTATTTTGGAAAAAGAAATTCTAAAAAATCACTTTTTATAATTTGTCTAATATTGGATTTGTACTAAACAAAATTGTGAATATATGAATATGTTTTACTGATATAGCTTAATATTTCTCAAATAACTCTAATTTTAAACTACTAGAATTCTTAAAATTAATATATAAAAAAGATTATATTATAAGTTAGACCTATGGGTTAATTAGGTTGCTCTTCGTTAAAAATCAATATTCTCATGTTTTAACCATTATCTAACTCAAATATATATATACTAAGTAATTACTTTATAGTTTATAAATCCTCAGGCCGTTTTGTGGTTTATCACTAAATATATTTTTAAATAATCTTTATATATTATGAAAATGAGAAGATATAGTGGTGCTTCTAACAAGGAGATGAGGCGACCAGACCGAACACACATGCTAATTGTATAAAAATTTTAAAAAGTTTAATATATATATATATATATATAATTAATGGAACATTGTGCTGGCATATATTTTCTTTGTGCTTTTAATCTTTATTATTAGTATATAGATAAGGTAAGCCTAAAATTATGAGAAAAAAGTTAAAGAGTGAGAGTTAAATAAGTAGATTGCTTATTTGAATTTGAAAAAATTTACATATTATTTGATTAATTGATAATTTTAATAATTTATTTATTTTATTGATAATTAATTAATTATTAATTAATATATTATTATTTTTAATAATCAATCGTAATTAAATAACGAGTTATTTTATTGAGTTAATAATTTATAAAGTACTACATTTGAATATGTTTTATTAAACAAATGATAATAATTTATTTTTCTATTTTATTTGATTTTCTATGTGATATTGGAATTTAAAATAGTTGGGTATAAAAATCGAAAAAGTTTGAAGTGCTATTTTTCAATAGGTGCTCACACGATATGTCGGTATAAAGAAAAAACACCGTAATTTTATTTAAACCAAACCAAAACACAGCGCATCGTGACATCACAAGATTCTTCCCCTTCGCTGTCAAGCCGAACCCAAAGCTATGGAACCCAAATTTTTGAGCTTGCAAAGGGTGGTCCGGGGTTGATGTCTTGAGCAGGGGTGGAATTTAACGATTCGACCACATCATTTGAGCTTGAGTTCATTACAAAAAAAAAAAAAAAAAAAAAAAAAAAAAAAAAAAACCCTTCACTCAAAATGTAATTCTAATTCAATAAATTTATTTTTATATATTCAATTTGCATGAATTTCATTAATTTTATTTTTTGCGTTTGAGCTCAAGTAATTAAATTTAAATTAAATAAAAAAATAAGATAATTTATTAATTTTAAAATGATTTCGAGTAAAATTGAAGGAATTTTACATAAACTTAAATGTTACAAATAATATGATATGAAATATACATAAAAATCATGACTATACGTATGCATAATTTTGTTATAAAGATATTTGGTATTCAATAGCTGAATATTATTTTCTATTCCTTATTGTAATTTGTCTAGTAACATATAGTCGCAGTTGATATTTCATTTGCATATAATATTTATTAAAAAAAACCTGAATGCTGGCATTCAGAAATCAAGCCAAACTAATTAAACTAACAGTAAAAATTTTCAAAGACACACGTGAGGTATAGCTCATGAGAATTGTAGTTTTGAACTTTGACACAGTTTATTGCCACCGTTCAACTACTTTTTTTTTTCCTCTTTAACGATGTTTACCTTATATTTAATTGCTTGTTACGACTGTACTATTTATTGTTTAAAAAAATTAGCTCAATTCAATTTAATTTTTTCAATATAATTGAATTGAACTTGTATACAAATTATTTCAAACACCATATATACATCGATAATGAATTTTGATTTGGTTTTTATTTTCTTAATTATCTAGCTATATTTATTTAATAATAAGTAATAATATTAAAATTTTAAGAGATTATGATATATATTTATAAAATTTTTTGATGCTCTAAAAAATATTTATAAAATTTTATGATAAATTATTTTTTAATTGAATTTGATTTTTTGTAAAATTACATAAGTTTTATTTATTTCGAAATCATTTTTTATACTAAAAGATTTGAATTTTTATAAGTTCTGTTTTTATTTTTGAAAATTGATAAAAATAATTATTCGAATTAAATTCTTGCAGAATCTAAATTTCCAAGGCTTAAGTCATTAATAGATTTACTAAAAAGAACTAGTGTATAAAATCATCAATATATACAATCAAAATGCCACACATAATAACACCATAAAAGGATATGAACCAAATATTGATTAACATTCTATAATTAACTCAAGAAAATACATAACAAGTCTCACACAAGTACTCTTTACATATAATGATCATGATTTGATCAACCATTTTTGTTAAAAGATTTAATTAAGAAAAAACAGAAAAAAAATATTATTAATAATAATGGCCTTCAACATCATCATCATTAAAAAAATGTTGAGGAAACAAAAGAAAGAAAAAACATAAAATTAGCAAACCCCTAATTATATATCACCACCATCATCACAGTGTCAATAATCCACACTTCCACATTACGTACGAATAGCAAAAAATTATTACAAATAAAAAAAATAAAAGATAATTAAAGGAATTAATTAATTAAAGCAAATTCTTAATTAATTTATTAGGCACCTCTTGCCAACATCTCTTCAAATTCAAGGGCTGATTTTTCCTTCTGGAGCTTCATTTCTTGATGAAACTTAGATATAAATTCTTCAGCTCTTTCATCAACTGGTCGCAATTGTGGAGATCTAGCAACAACTTCTCTCCATGCATCTTCAATACTATACAACACTTTCTCCTTTGCTTTCTCTTCATTTCTTGGCAAAATCTTATCATCATCAACCATTATTTCTTTACCTCTACTACTACTATTACTAGTTTCAGCCTGTGCATGGAAATTCTTGGTCTGCACTACTGACCCTAACCCTGAACCTGCTGCTTCCACTGAATAAAGCTGGTCTATATATATAGGAGAAACCAAGTTCTTGTAAATCTTGTTCTTGTTGGTATAGTAAAGGTCCTTGTTCTTATTATTATAATAATAAGGTGGTGATGATAAGCTTGTTATGGAACGTTTCTTGAAAAGATTAAAGAAATGAAGAGAGCAATAAGAGAGAAGGTTATTGGATTTGATCTTGATGATTTTAATGCCTTTAGAGAAATTAAGGCTATGGAATTTGGATTCAAGGGTTTTTGTGAAGCGTTTCCAAGCCTTCTTTGCTGGCTTAAGCTTCTTTTCTAGGATTGAATGAGACATTAAAGTGATTGATTTTATCTGTTTTTCTTTTTTCTTCTTTGGAAATGGATAAAGAGAGAAGATTTTTCAGGCAGAGCTTTTGATTATATAGAGTTATATATGTGTGTGTTTTTATAATTTTAGGTTCTGTTATTTTTTTTTGTGGTACAAATATGTCCTTGTATCTTTTACAATATAACTAGAATACCACTCGTTAATTATTGATATTTTAGTGCTGAAAGAATCAAAGAAGCTGTGCTGGCTTAGGATGGCAAAAAAGGTAATTGCGATACTAAAAAAAAAAAGAAAACGAAAAGAATGAATAATAATTTTCTTCATAGTCAAGAAGTCTTAAATCTTGGATTTGATTTTAATATACTTTCGGCAATCTTGGAGGTCTTACTGTGGAAACAATGGAGCAAACTTGGGTACTACGTCGACCAAATGTGGGCTCCAGACGCCATTATAGTAAGAGAATGGTTGAGAAGAGCTTGAAATTTGAAATGCACTTTTTAACGAAAAAAAAAAGTTTATTATTATTATTATTATTATTATTATTATTATTATTATTATTATTATTATTATTATTCGAATGCTATTATTATTAATAATTAAAAATTTTAAATTCATAATTTTAACAATAATTTCATTAATACTTCTAAAGCAAAATTTATTAAAACTCTTTTATTTATGGAGGTAATTTCACTTTAGTAGAAAAAATAAAATAAAGTAATGCTTACTTTAATGTAATGGGCCAAAGCCATTTTAATGTTTTAAATAAAAAATTTTCGCTAAAATAAAAATTTTTAATATTTATGTTTCTTTTTTTTCTCAAATTTATTCAGAATCGAAATTCTCAATTTCAAAAGTACTAGATTCTAATTTGCAGGAGTTTGTATACAAAATAAACTTTTTATATATAATTGCAAAATATAAAATATACCAGAAATATATATAAATAATATTTTCAATTAAACTTAAAAAGAATATTTAATTTTTTTTTAAAAAAATATAATATATATATATATATATAAAAGAAACAATATATCATGTAAGTTCTGAGCTATTATAGCAGCTATTGATCTGTTTCAACTAAATAAAATAATTAAAAGCGATATATCGAGAGAGTTGGAGGGGCTATAAGCAATAAATTAGATGATAAGATTCGGGCTTAGCTGCTATATGTTGGTTGGTGCAGTGAATTAGATGATAAGCATAATTGATAGTGGTAGTAATTGATTAATTAGGATAAAGAAGACTTGTCATTAGAGACAAATCGCATGTTGCCTTGTCCTTTAAAACTTGACAATGGTAATCATTAATTTCTAACACAAACGCACATTTAGTCAATTTATTTAATAATAATGTATTACTGTCGCTCGAAGACTATACCATATTTTGCAAATTACAGTCTTTGGCATGGAAATTTAACACCAATATTGGTATAAAACAAAACAAAATAAAATTACTTTTCTGATTTCACTTAACTTTTAACTAATTTAATTGAGACGTTGAGACCCACATAAAAAAGTAAAAAAAATTTGATATGTTAATTTAAGGAAGCATCTAGAGTACAGCAGTTGTTTTAAAGTGTCAAATAAAGCACGTCCTTTTCTCACCATGATGAAAAGAACCTTTAATAAGTATATCAAATTTAACAATACATGTTACATTCATGTGAAGATGTTGCTTTTTAATTATATATTTTTATAGTGTGAAAATTATTTTGAAAAAGTAATATTACAGTCATATTTATTTTTGATAAATTTAATTTCAAATAAAATTTAAATTCGATATCTTTCAACTTCTGATACCATTAAATAAAATTGTAATCGTTAAGAATCTTTTTTTTTTAATATTGTTGTCACAAGCACTTGTAATTCTTCTTCTTCTTCTTCTTCTTCTTCTTCTTCTTATTATTATTATTATTATTATTATTATTTTGCCTTTTGCTATGTAAGGTTTATGAGGACAGCAAAACATCCTTTCCATTTTTGAAAGATAGCTACTGCGCTCTTACTTTTGCTTTTCTTTCTTTCTCTCTCTCCCTTAATAAATAAATATTTTTATTTCAAACATAAAGCTATATGTATATACAGGCTTTTATAAAAATATAAGAAAAAATAAAAATAATTTTAAATTTATTATATTTATAAATTATTTATCAAAATATCAAAATTTATAAAATTTTTATTAAAATATAAAATTTTTATTAGTTTACAATAAATTTACAATAAGTTTATAATAGATTTTATAGTTCAAATCCTACATATGTGTAAAATAAAGCTCTATATACATACATCTTTTGTGCAATTACAACTTACAAAGGTCTGTCTTATCTTTTAATTTTGTTTTATCAACATTTCTATGAGCTATCTTTTTCAATTAATTTGATAGAATTTTGATGAAAAATTCTATAGTTTATTATTTTAGTATGTGGGAGATTTTTGAAATTGAGAAATAAATTATTATGATTTTAATTTAATTTTCTGTCATATTTATTGTTTTCAATCAGAATGAAAATTACTCTTTATCCTCTCCATTGATGTCTCAAAATATAAACTATATATGTTAAAAAATTTTACAAAATTGAGAAAATTACGCAATTTAATTTTGTATGTAAAGTCTCTAGTTTTGCGTATAAATTTTCAAGATCTTCTGTGGATACTATTATAACGTGTTGTCTAAGTGGCAAAAGTTACAATGAGATGATCATTAAGTTGCAAAGTTGAAGGCGAAAAAAATAATATATCTTGAATAATTACATCATTTACAAAAATAATAATTACTTTAAAAATTATATTAACTAAAATTTTATGTAAAATATTACCTATATAATTGCTTTAGTTTCTATTGTAACTTTATCATTAAATTAATTTTTTACTTACACAAGGTGATAGTTAAATTGCATAATGAGCTTATAGAATTATAAAAATTTTCAAAATTATACAATCTAAAGTTCATATGCAAATTTCCCAATTTCCTATATAATTTTTCAACAGTAACTTATTTTGTAAATATTTAGCCACGACTTGTCTTTAAATAGAAAAAGATGAGAGCTTTTATTTACAATAGCTAAGCCGTTCCTAAATTTATCGAAGACAATTTTGTAGCTAATTTAGCGACGGTAATTTTATAGCTGGTTTTGTTGTAGTATTGCAAACTGTTCCAATTTGATTAAATTAATTTAGTGACAAAAATTTTTCCCATTGCAAAATTTGAGTTTTTTTATTAAGATAATTAATTATTAAAAATGTAGTAATATATAATTAAACATCCATAATTAATACCAACTAAAAATATAAAACATAACTAAATATCCATGATTAAATATCCATAAGTAAACTTCCATCCATATGTAAACATCCATATACCAAATAATGCAAAAAGCATTTAAAATTCATCATAGGTAAACTTCCATAAATATCCATGGGTAAATATCCATATACCAAATAATGCAAAAAACACTTAAAATTCATCATAAGTAAATTTCCACAAAAATCCATATACCTAATAATACAAAAAACACCTAAAATCTATCATAATATATATTAGAACACTAACATCCAAAAACATTCATTAATCATCAAAAACATCAAGACATGTTTAGGACAATGAGGAAGAGTCATTGGACAAGACTGTTGACCTTGCTGGATCTAGTTGTGATTATAATTGCTGCATTTGCTCCTTCATATGCTCTAATCGATTATCAAATTAAAATTGAAGCTCCTGTTTCATTGCCTCCAACTCCTGTTGGTTTGCAAACTGAAATGCAAAATATGAAATCCCTAAAGAATGAGAAGATGAAGGAGATGCATAATAGGCAGAAGCTTGCGAACCAAGTCCATGCACTCATCCTTTTGCAAACCCGCCAATATCATCATAGAAAAGCTGTGACTCATCAATACTCTTAAAATTTTGACTCAGTTGCTCACGAATGCCAACAATGTGATACCAAAATAACATTACAAAAATATAAATAATTTTAAAAATTTACATATCTTATAATAATATTTTTTTATATAATTTATTTAAGTAAAAAACTTACATTATTCTTTGGAACATTCGTCTACAAAGGTTGTGCCATTATGATTGTATGTATGGGTATACAAGAACAACTCATGTGGTATAAGCTAATGTCCCTTCTGAAGTGCTTTCAAACAATAAATAATATCATATGAATTTTTTAAAAAGCAATATATATTGTATATTAAAATATTAAAGTTTATAGAGTAAAAAATATTTTAAAATATAAAATTATAAATTGATGTGAAATTCCCTAATTACATACTATATACACCAAATACAGTGTGTATATATATATATCAAATATACATCATATACATTAAATATACAGCAAATATATATAATATATACTAAATATACAACATATATATCATATACACCAAATATACAATATATAAATCATATAAATAAAATATAAAGCAAATATACAGCAAATACACAACATTTATACATCTTAAATCCTAATTGGCAGAAAATTTCTATCTAAAAAACAAATCAAACAATACAATTAAAATATAAAAAAATAAAACCTAGATAAAATAACATACATGATTATCTGTAAACCCAGAAAATAAAACCAAACTAATTATCTAGAAAGAAATAGATGAGGAAAAAAATAAAAATTCAAATAATATTTAAAATAAAAGACAAGTAAAAAACACCATCAAGCCAACAAGATTAAAAGCAAAAAGGCAGCAGTGCCGACAAGATTAACGATAGAGAGAGAGCGAAAGAGAGATTAAAAAAATAAATAAAATGAAGAAATAAAAAAGAAAAATCATATATTTACTGGTAAAAAATTGACGATGGCAGCGAGAGTAGCAACAAAGAACACAAGAGAGAGTAGGGGCAGAGAGGATGGACCTATAGACAAAGAAAAGAAAGGAAAAAGAGTGAGAAAAAAGTAGATTTTTTTTGCTTATGTATTAAAAATTAACAATCAACAGAATCGGTCTTTAATTCATTGCCAAAAAGCGACGGCTATAAGTTGGTCGTTAATTTCGTCGCTAATTTAAATGCTTTGATTTAATTTTTATCCCAAATTAATTTGGTCATCAAAATCGTCATTAAATAGTGGTGGATAAAATTTCGTCGTTAATTTCTAAAAGAAAAAATGTAAATAACGACATTTATCAACCCGTCGCCACCTAGTGACAAACTTTTCCATTGCAAATTATCTCATATAGGTGTAAAAGAGTTTTGCCAGATTTTAGCAACAAAATTGACGATGGATAATTAAATTCTTCGCTAAAATCAAGAGAAAATTGGGCTCCAAACATTAGCAACAAAAATAGCGACCATTATTTTTGTTCGCTGCTAATATGCAACTAAATATTTTAAAATGTAATCCCTCACAATTCCATCACTGAATAGCTTCTAACGACGATTTTGCTAATTAGAATATAAAAATATTCTAATTTTGATCCATCTCTAATTTTCGTTGATATTCTTTATTTTTCTTGTAGTGATTGCTTAATGTGATTTGTATTATTGGCCTATATAATTTTTGTTCATGACAAATTACACAACATGATATTTAGATTGTAAAATAAAAGATGAAAATATTGAGTGATCCTTTAAAAAAAAATTACACAATTTAAAATTTTATATAAAATGTATATTTCCTTATATAATCTTTACAGTTATTCCGATAATTTTTATATTGGCTCTTGTTATTTTTATTTTGAAATAATTAAGAGCGTTAGTTTAGTGAACTATAAAAATCATTAAATAGTTATTGTAACTATCACCGCTAAGTGTTTAGAATGGTTTAAAGTGTTGTAATTGCAATGCGCATTTAACGCACTACATTAAGGCAATTTAAGTTTAGACAAAAAATTATACTTTATTAACTAATGTGAATTTTTTCAATTGAATTATTATTGTTGCTCATACTCGCAATTTTACAATTTTGGAGATTATTGATTAGCATGAAAGAATTTTTTTTTCAATGAATTGACATGAATTGCCGCGGTTGGTGGACTAGATACTTTTTAGAACAATCATTAAAAGATGTTTACTTTTCCATAGACAAAATAAAGTAATATTTGGCGTCTAATTGTTTTAGTCAACACTAGTGCAGTAATGCACCATTAGACCTGCCTTCTCATGGCTAAATATATAACATACAGCAGGGTATATAGCAGGCTCACAATCACAGACGAAGCAAAGAGCAGAGTCTAATGGCAAACAAGGAGGAGGAGGTGAAGCTTTTAGGATTTTGGGTTAGCCCATTTGTCCGCAGAGTAGAGTGGGCTTTAAAACTCGAAGGTATTAATTACCAGTACATAGAACAAGACATTTTTAACAAGCCTTCTTCGCTTCTTCACTTAAATCCTGTCCATCAAAAGGTCCCTGTGCTTGTTCATGACCACAACATTGTTGCTGAATCTTTTGTTATTCTGGAGTACATCGACGAGACATGGAAACACAATTATCCTTTATTGCCTCAAGATCCTTACCCAAGAGCCATGGCTCGTTTTTGGGCTAAATTTGCAGAAGAGAAGGTAACTATTTTAATATTGCCTTTCTTCGTTTCTTATGATACAATATGTTATTTTTATATATAACCCGATTACTCCATTGTTTGTTTGATGAAGCTTTTTGAAGCTGCATGGAATGCTATGTGCTCATTAGGAGAGGAACAAGAAAAGGCAATAATACTGACCATTGAAGCCATGGAAAAGATAGAAGGGGAGCTAAAAGGGAAGAAATTCTTTGGAGGAGAGAATATTGGATATGTAGACATAGTGGCAGGAACCATTTCTTATTGGTTACCTGTTTGGGAAGAAGTTGGGTCCATGAATATCATTGACACACAGAAATTTCCAGCAATTTGTTCATGGATGCACAATTTTATCAATCATCCTGTGATAAAAAACAATTTGCCTCCAAGGGACAAGATGGTCGTCTATTTCAACAGTCGCCGCCAAATACTAACTTCTGAACCACATGGGTGGATACGGTTTTAATAAAGAAAAACTATATGCTTAATTCTATGCCTAACTTTTGACATATATGTTGAAATTAGGTGCAAATATAATAAAACAATTGGGATTTTGATTCCTCTTAAAAATGATAATAATAATTAAAGAATCAGAATAATGATTTGTAGCAAGCAGCGGTGCTGATTAATATTTATAGATTTTTCTTGCTTTTATTATCTTATTTTGTACTCAAATAAAAGTAAACGAATGTGGCAATAATTAAAATTTTTAAATAATATTAGAGTTGTTATTCAAAATCATTATATCTTGAATTCAAATTAATATCAATTAGAATCTAATTAAAGAAGAAAAAAGTAAACATTATCTTTGTGTGACCTAAAAAGAGAATATTGCCTATAATAAATTCCATGAGTCTGATTCTTTTTTGAAATTTGTAATTCTTTTCTAAATTTTACACAATGCGAGTTTATTTTTTTTTTGAATTTCGTAATTCTTTTCTAAATTTTACTCACTGCGAGACCACTAAACTATTTTTTTAATCTAATTAAAAATATACTAAGTACGTTAATTAGTTAATAAAATTCAACTGCCTAAAATATGACAAGGAAAAGAAAATTTGATGCTTGTCTAAATCAAGCAAAAACCCAAAAAGAAAATTTTGCTTTATTTATTTCTTGAAGGAAATATTAAAATTTAGCACTTAGCTCATAGGTGGATAGACTTTGATTTCTCTCCCGCAAAGATGACATTGATATACATTGGTAGTACAAAGAACACCTAGGTCTTCATGCCCACTATTGGCTTTATTTTTTACATCTCTATTACTCTACATATATTTAGCCATGGAGTACTACAATTTTTTTTTTCAACTCTCTCTCTTTATTACAATTGCATAGTCTCTTCAATAAGGAGACGATGACCTATAACGAGGGCTAAACACAGTTATTTCTTCTCTATTCTGTTTAAGCTTCCTAGCATCTTCTCTTGAAAGTTGGAATGCATTTACTAACACTTCCACTGGCAAAGACCTGACAGCCGATACTCGTCCGGCAAGGTCGTTAATTTTGGCATTGTCATTAGTCTTGAAGGATACCCACTCAAGGCCTTGTCTTCCTGCTCTCTTTACTACCACAAAGTTTTGTGGCACTGTTATGATTTGACCCTCTTGAACTTGCCCATCAAACACTGATTCTCCACGGTGATCGACTATCTGAACTTGACCATTTCCTCTAGTGAAGTAGCATACACTATGAGCATTCAGGTTCCAATGCGGTCCCATTAGAGCTCTCTGTACAAAGTTAATTAATTGATTAGAATGATGGTGACTTGGTTTAAAATTAAAATAATTATACATAAATTACTTACTGGATAGAGGACAGTTCTCTGGATGCTGAGTCGAAGGTTTCTGAGGATGGGGAGATTGAGGCTATTGACGTTGGTGACACGGCCGGCACGGGGGTTGAAGACATCAGCACGTGATGGATCATTGATGTTGTGCTTCAATCTGGCTGTGCAGAAAGTTTCCTCTACTCCATTGCAGTCCTCTTCGCCATTCACGCATCTGCCCCGACCATGCTCGAATCCTCTTACACGTTCTTCCTCTGCTTCTTCCCTTTCTTCTTCTTGGCTTCTTTCTGGGGTTAATAACTCAAGCTCACGCACAACACTTACAATCATACCTCTGTTATCATTTTCTGACTTTAGCCTTCTTGCAACATCAGTATTGATATTGAAAGCTTGTGCTAACACTCGTTCATCCAAGCCTGAAAATATATTGCGGCCGGATCTTCCAGGTCGCCCCGTTCTGCTACCGGGCTCTCTTTCTCTCGTCCATTCGCTGCCCCTGTATTGACCTCTCAGGCTTTGTATTTCTTCTTGTGGGCTACCACCAACAAAGAATGCCTGAAATGGCATATCAAAGATAATATTATTATTATTTCTTAGTGTATACAGAGGGGCTGAAACCAGGACACCGGGGAAGGGGGCTAAATTTTCGAGCAAAAAAAATATATATACGAATTTATATTCAATTTTATTTTCATATTAAAAAATTAATACAAATAATTGGTATTAATATTTGTATTCAATTTTATTTTTATATTAAATAATAAACTATTGAAATTTTTATTATTTTTATTTCAATATCTAAATTTTATTTTCAAAAATTACATAATATATATTATTTTTTAAATAATATTTATATATATTTTGAGATATTTTTAAAAAAATATTTAAACTAATTATTTTTAATAAATTTATATGATAGAATATTTTTTATAAAATAATTAACTTAATCACAAAACTTTAAACCCAATTCATAACCAAATTGTAAAATAATTAACCTAATAATAAAATTTTAAATTCTCATTTCATATCATAGTCAAATTATAAAATAAGTAACCTAATAATCAAAACTTAAATTCTAATTCATAATCAAATTCTAAAATAATTAATCTAATCATTAAAACTATACACTAAAACTAAAAAATTAAACTTTAAATTAAAAAATAATAATAATAATAATATTATCAAAACAATAAATTAAAAACTAAAAATTAATCTTAAAGAAAAAAATAAATATACATACACACATATATATATAATTACTATATATTATATTATATAAATATTATAAATTATATAAATATATACATAAATATTATAAATTTTATAAATATTATAAATTATATATATATACATATACATATACATGTATATATATGTATATGTATATAGGAACCAAGGGGGGCTATGGACCCCATGCCCCCCTGGTTCCGCCCGTGTGTGTGTGTGTGTGTGTATATATATATATATATATGTGAATTTAATAATTAGTGATTTATTTTTCTTACCCTGTAGTTCTCATCGAGCTGGTTGGCACCATTGCTGGTGTCAACAACTTGGACTAAGACAAGTGGAACGCGGCCATTGTTGTAAATCCATTGGGCTACCCCAGCTGGCACGGCAACAACATCTCCCTCTCGAATTAGGCGAACCTTCTGGTGTTGGTCGCTCTTTAATACTCTTCCTCGTAGGCCAAACGCTGCTTGTTGTGACTGTGCTGGTGACTGATAAGTCTCAGGGCAACCTGGGAAAACAGCTCCATGAACACCCCTCCCTTGAACGACATAAATGAGTTTAGGACCATTAACATAATGGGGAAGCAAAAGGCCTCTTTGTTGAATAGTATGGCGGATGGCAACAACTCCAGCACATTGGAACTGTTCATCATTTTCATCCCAGACATCTGTCACACCAGCCTCCGATTGAATCGAACGAGAAGGCTCCAAAGCATTTATCTGTTCGAGTTCACACTCATCCTGTTGCGAACGTAGACGTCTTTGATCTGACACCGTCGGCCAGGGCCTGGTTTCACTTCCACTTACTACTTGCTCTAATTGAGCAGAACAGGCTTGGAAAAGAACAAGAAAGCAAAGACCAAGAGAGAGCAAAGAAGAGTAATTAGCCATTATGTGAGTTGCTGTAGTGAAGGACATGGGATGGACTGAGCTGCTATTTATAGATGAAAAATAATCAGAAATATTGGGACGTGGCAAATCGTTTTGGTGAGTTGTCTTGAAAATTTCTGCATGTGTAGTTGTCTTTATATTTTGCATGAATTTGATACTCTTTCTTGCTTACACATTATTTTTTTCTTGGTTTCGTGCTTACACATATTTTTTTTTTCTTGCAGAATAAGTGTTTGGTCATGATCTGCTAACTGAAAGCTTAATTTGGCATGTCGATATTAGTATTATATATATATATTTATATCTATACAAACATACAATGCAAAATTAATCATAGTCATAGATTCATAATGTTATATGAAGTTTGGATGGATTTCCAAATAAAATGATAAAGAGAAGAAATCTATTTTAATTAATAATATGTGCACAAATATAATATTAATTATTAGAAATGACAAAAGAAAATTTACTCCACTAATTTTTTTAACAAACTACCCAGAAAAAGGCATTCGCTCATTATTTATACACGATATATCGTTTTTAAAAAAAGCATAAACTAGATTATGGTTTAAACTTTTGAACTTTAAACTTTAAATCAGTTGATGCTAAAAAAGAAAACCAATCTATATATTTCTCCGCAACCGCAAACGACCGCTACAAAAGCAATTGGTTGTTTACATAAGTACGACGTATCGTTCAAAATTAATTTAGAAAGAAGACTCTAAACTTTAAATTAATCATTGCTAAAAAAATGAAAATACAACTTTACCTCGTAGACGTGGCTTCAAAATAAGCGGCAGACAAAAGGCTGTTTAGCTCGATAAACTTGAACTCAACGTCTAGACGACAGTTAGAAAGCGGTATTGTCGTTTTTAGTGGATTGACGTTCTTTTAAAATATATCATCGAGTGTTTAGGTAAGTTGATAAGGAAGATGTCTTGTCGTTTTTAGTGCACTCACAGTTTTCAAATATTTTACTGAATACATACGTCAGTTAATAAAAAAATATTTTAATTTAATTATAGAGTCCGAATTCAATTTTTTAAATATACAACTATCTTAGAATTCAATAGAAATAACTTCATCACCTCTCTCTAATTATACAAAAAAAATATATAGTTTTCAAATATTAAAAAAATAAAAATTCAAGGAACACAACATACGATATATGCATCTTTTCTAACTTTAGCTACTTTTAATTTTATGAATTATATATATAAATCAAAATAATTAGGGGCAGATATTCGGTCAGTCAGTTAATTAATCGACCAAACTGAAACTTGATCAATTATTCAAAAAACATATTTTTCTTACCGAACCGACCGAATAATAAATTCAGTCGGTTCGATTAATTAACCAAACCGGCTCGGTCAATTCGATTAATTAACCGAACTGAATATTTAACCGAATTTGTAATTTTTTTTTCAAAGTTATACTTACAAACAGTACATAGCTTGGACTACTCTTCTTCTTGCAAAATGTATATTTTTTTTACTATTTTAATTACAGAACTCTCTAATTGAATTGAATAAATTCAATTGAATAAATTCAATTAGGTTCAACTAAATATTTAAATATGTTCAATCAATTATTATTTAAATTCAATTTAAATTTATATAAATTAATTAACAACATTAAAAGAATCTCTACATGCTATAAATTTTAAGGGATATTGAGTGTAACTTACATAGTAAAATTTTAATGCCAAGTTAAATTAATAAATTGAAGGCCAAATAAATATTATTTGGTGGCAAATGGAGCCATTCATTAAATATGTTTCAGTACTGTTAATGTTACTATACATATATGCTTGATCAATAGATCAAATATCGATAATTTAAACCTCCTACAAACTTGTTTGTGTAAATATCATTTGGTTTCTATCTATTAACAATTTCAGATCAAAGGTTAAGCTAATCCTTGAAGACTTGTAAAATTTCATATCATCAAAATATGAAAGATATAGGCTATTTATTCTAAGTGTTTTGATCAAGTATTAAAAAACTAAATCCATCACAAGAAGCAACAAGCTTGTGCTCAAATCACAACACAAAACAATTATAAAATTACAAATCGACAAAATAAATAATCATTCAACATAACTCCATAGATCAAAACACACAACAATCATAAATTGTAACAATGACACAAACGTTAAAAATTATCATAAATTTTTTTTGAAAAAACTACAAACTTCATCATTAATCTTCATCCACATCCACAATAGTTGATTGCGCAATAGCATTTGTTAATTCATGCTCAGATGCAACTATAACCATTGCTAAAAAAAAATATAAAAAGAATTAAGTAGTTAAGATAAAAAAAATAATATAAAGAAATAAACTAATTAAATTAAACAAAGAATTGCAACCACAATATAAAAAAGAAATTAAATTTTACCATCTTCAAGCATTTCAGTGTCTTCAGGTGTTTCCTCAATAGTCATTTGCTCTTGCAAATTCGGAGCCAATCTCCACAACACATAAGCAACTCCACCATTCTAAGAGTTAGAGAACTTCTATATAGATCGAGCACCAGTCCACATGTACTGAAAGCATACTCCGAAGCCACAGTAAAAATAGAGACAACCAATACATCACGTGCCATTAATGACAAAATTGAAAACCTAGGGGAATGAATTTTTCACCAACCCAAGATATCCAAGCTAGGAATATCTTCACAATCTTCAGTTAAATATCTATCCAATTCAGTCTTGTAATCTCCACTTGTCGATTTTTATACCCTCTAAATAACATTGGCTCATCCCTATCATGGGTAACATTAGCTTGCTTTTGACTCCCACTTACAACACCAACACTAGAAACACCTTAGTTTTGATAGCCACTTGTCTTGTTTTTGTACTTATTAAATAACTCAAAGGTGGCTTGCTTTAACTTATTGAAAAAATTGATACCTATTTGTGCACTATATAATTCCTTAAGAGCATACTCCATATAATTAGATTTGTATCGATGATCAAGAATAACAGCGATATAAATTAATATATTATTTTTATCTGGATTGCTCCAATATTTGTTATATTTATTTCTCATCTTAATAGCCATGGTGGACAACTCTAGATCATCATTATTGTATTCTAGTTCTTTCATCAAAATATAAATCTCTATAATATCATGAAAAAAAGAGTTGCAAGTATAATATTTGGAGTCCAACACTCGTAAAGTTATCTTGTAAAATTTTTCTAAAAACTTGCAAAATCTCCTAACACATGCCCAATCATCTATGTTAAGTCTACCATCTATCTCCACATACCTACCATCAATTTCATCATCTCTTATTAAATCATACTTAAATAATATATCTTGCTCATCATACCTCTCAAACGTCCTCTCAAATTTTTTAGCCCTATCTAGCATGAGATATGTGGAATTCCATCTGGTAGGAACATCTAAGGCCAACAATGCCTTGCACTGAATTTCTTCCAACGCAATGCACTCCTTAAATTTGGCTAGTCTAGCTGGTGATGCTCTGATATATTTAACAGCACATCTCACCTTATCTATAGACTCAGAAATATCACTCAACCCCTCTACAACTATCAAGTTCACAATGTGAGCCACGCATCTCATGTGCAAATATCTACCCCCTAATATAGTTGGACTCCATTTAGATATTTTCTTTTTCAAACTTGATATTGTTGTGTTATTGGATGAAACATTATCTACTGTTACGGCCATAAGTCTATCAATTTTCCAATCAAGCAAACATTTCTCCACACTCTGACTCAAATCATTACCCTTATGACTTGTAATTGGACAAAAATTAATTACTTTTTTGCACAAGTTTCAATTCTTATTTATAAAATGTGCAGTGAGATACACATAATTGATTCTTTGCATAGAAGTCTAAGTATCAGTAGTAAGACACACTCTAGATGAGCAACCAGCATTCAACACCCTTTTTAATTTTTTTCTCTCTTCAGCAAACAATTCAAACATGTCTCTAGTTACAGTTCTTCTAGAGGAAATAATAAATTCATGACAAAGTTGGTGAACAAATTTTCTAAACCCAGGATGCTCAACAAATTTCAAAGCTAATTCACACTTAATTACTAACATAGCTAATGCCTTTCCACAAGCCACTTGATCAAATTTCCAATTAGTTATGATTGCATCTCCAGTACTTCCTGATTGAACATTCAATTTCATTGTTTTGCATCTCTTTCATTTATTGGATTATTTTTACATCTACCCACATGATATTTTAATACACTAGTCCCATTCTTTTTTAAATCACAAAAGAACTGTCTATCGCAATACTTACATTGCACCTTAATTTGACCACTTCATCCTCAAACTTTTCACTGAAGTGTTGCCAAACTTACAATCCATCCCATACTTTCTTCTTTTTAGAAGGGCTAGTGACAGCAACATGTGTCCCCATGCTTGATTGAAGACGACATTCAACTTCCTCATCATGTTGACTCGCCATCTTCTGCATTACCATACAACAAAAAAAAAGAGCTTATATAAATAGTGAATAATGAAGGATTGTCAAGTATCAAATCAAAAAATTTAAAAGTAAATAAAATTAAAACAAAAATCCAATTGCCTAAATAATAAGCTAAAATAATATTTTTAAAGACTTCTAAAAAATGACACATAGGAACACAAAGAGCACAAAAAAATGACAGATTGAACAAAAAAATGTGATCCCACAAACACCCATTTATGTACTGTCGCTTCACTCTTTTATCCCACTTGTTCTTTATCAAATATATTCTAAGTTATGAGCATTGATTATTATGCACAATGGTACAGTCGAGCATGCAAGATACTATTGTTTTTTGCTTAATGAAAGTGGCTGACAGTGAAGTACAAGTATCTCATAAAAGAGTTTGATATAGTGAATAAGCATATTAGAGATATTTCAAAAATTATCACCAGAAATATTTCATTTTAAACATCCTAATTTTATTTATGTTTTCTTAAGAAATTAATCTCATTTTGTAATTAATATACTTAAAAATGAAATTATTTATATTATGTATTTTTTTAATATAATTACGCAGCCAATAATTTTATTAACCCCTTACATCCAATCTAAAACCTTGATACAACATTTGATAAACCCAAAACTCAGAAAACCACTAAGCAAATCTCATGTATACATTGAAACAAGCAGAACGGGCAAATAAGTAATTAGGCCATAATGCCGAATTAAAACTAATAAAAGAGTAGACCAACAGATTACACTAAGCAGGCCATTATGCACATGTAGACCAACAAACCAGTAACCATGAGCCAGACCAATAGGAGTAGTAGAAGCAAACCAGCAGGTTAAAATTATTATGCATATTCAATAAATTATTTTGATACTATTTGTTAAAATGACAACAAACTAAAATTAAGACTTAGCATCAAGTTTAGGTCCCATTTTTCACCAAAAAGTAAAATTCAATAAATTATTTTTGATATATTAATCCAATAATTGAAAATTTTGTGGTATATGGTGAGTTATTCTCTCTTTTTTTGGCAAGTTTAATTTATAGATCTAATGAATATAATAGAAGAAAACAAAACCCAAACAAGCATTCATAATCATTTTCACAAATAGCTATAGTAGAAGCAAAAAAACTGACCAAAAAGTAAATAATTTGTGAGGTTGCAGTGACTGTTGGCGACCAGTGACGATTGGCGAGGCTGCTTGCCTGCTCCTGCTGGCTGCTGCTGCTACTCGATATTGCTTTCTGCGACTATTGGCGACCAGTGACGATTGACGAGGTCGCTTACCTGCTCCTGCTGGCTGCTACTGCTACTCGCTGCTACTGGTTGTGGCTGCTGTCCATCAATGACGATGATGTTCGAGAGGAAAGTCAAGGAGAGAAGAGAGGAATTGGCTGGTGTTAAGAAATGAGAGTTAGAGACCAGACCAGAGGTAGAGAGAGTGTATTAGGTTTTCACTTTTTCAGTAAAATGAAAATGTCAAATTGCCAATAACATAAAACGGTGAGTTTTAATAATATTCAGTTGACGGTTAACCGAAAAAACGAAATCGATTAACCGTTAACCGAACCGATAATCGAAATTCTAAATATATATAATTAAACCGACTGATATGTACATTATCGGTTAACCGAACCAGTAATTTTGGTCGATTAACCAAGATAATCTCACCCCTAGAAATAATTCAGAACTAATACTCACTCCGTCTTATAAAAATAAGTTCATTTTTCTTTTTTGGTTATTCTAAATTATAAGTCATTTACCATTTTAATAAATTAGTTATCACGTAAATTTTTTATAAAATATTACTTATTAAATATATCGCATATTAAAGTATAGATATAATAAAAAAATGTAAATTTATATTTTTAATAAAAATAATTAATATTTGTTGAGACGTAGTGAGTAATAATCTATCTTGGTCTCATGTCAATCTATTTTAATAATCTTAATTGAATACTTTACGTTTTGTATCTATTTTATTCCAACCCAACAATTTAAAGACTAAATGTTTCAATTTGATTATTCAATGGATTACCTCAGTGCTATAAATTAGTTGGTCTTTTATCTAAATCATTATACTTTTATTTCTATTTAAAGAGCCAAATAATAAGAATAATTCTTCTTCGTTCTATTCTTCAAAAGAAAAAAAAAAACTCTTTTTATTCTTGTAAACCTATTCCATTTAAGATTTAAATATTAAACTTTGGAGTAGATCATCCATTTAATTAACCAAACTGAAAATACTAAGGCAAATACAAAAATAAACTGTGCAGCTGCCATTTATCACAGTTCAACACGTTCAATGCAGGAAATAAACAAAGAAAACAGCGTCCACGCTATGCAGTATGCCGAAAGACAAATCCACATGCAGAAACAATCAATAAACTTTAACAAACGATGTTCCACATCTCAGACACCGAACCTTTACTCTCCTTTTATTATTGTTTTTTTAATCTAAATTCCAACCAACTATGGTCTCCATTTTCACTCGTCATCATAGTCAGGGCGAAGACAGAATTTTTAAAGAAGGTAGGCAATTTTTTTTTAAATCTTAATTTTATCTCTAATTATTTTTTTTATTTTAATTTTTACATTCGTTGCATATTTCATATAATTATTATTTTATAAATTTGTCAATTTATTAATAGACTATTTTATTTATAAAAAATTAAATTAATCAAATAAAATATTAATATATATATGTAATAAGATAATATATAAAGTATAAATAAAAAAAATTGAATTATGAATATAATTTCTTAAAAAAAAATTGAAATAAAAATCATCACATAATATTAAAAATAAAATAATAAAATCAAAAGTAAAAAAAAATTTTAAAAAAATAAAAATTATTAAAAATTTTAATCTTTATTATTTCTTAATTTTTCTTCTTATTTATTGTATCATTATAATAAATTTCATATACAATTATGAAATTTTATAATAAAATTTTTTTTTGTAGCTATATAATTTAATTAAACTGGTTAGTTATATAATTAATTATTTATAGCAAATATATCATCTTCTATTATTGTTGTTATAATATTTTAAATTTATAATAATAAATTTAAATTTAACCACAATTTTTTACTATATTGAAATAATGCAGCTATTTAATCTAATTAGTCTTAAAAATTTAAATTTTTTAATCCATTGATTCAATAGATGAATTCAAGTTAATTTGATTGAAAATATTTACAGTCTAATTTTTTTTTTGAAGAGTATTAATTTTTTACAAGAGAAACATATTTAATTGTATTGAAATAATTAATTGAGACTTATTTTCTTTTGACGTATTGCATATTTTAAAATATAAGAGTAAATTAAAATTTTGAGACGAGGCAAATTAAATTTTTTTAAAATTTTAATAAATATAAATATATATAAGAATTATTTTTTTCAAATCAGAAGGGGCAGATGCTCCCTTCTCGTATGAGTAGCTTCGTCCTTGACCAGAGTAGCCTTCTCTTCTCTTAACAATAGCTAACTCTTCTTTCATCTGTTATAGTCTCTGTTTTCTTGTTCTCTTCCGCTGCTGTATTGCTTAAATTTATAGAATCAGAAAGTAAGAACCACTCAAACTCAAGTAACATTGAGGAGCAATTTACCCATATTTTCTAACTATTATTACAGGAATTTTTTGCTACTTTTAACCCACAGCAAGAAGTACAAAGCTTGCCAGAGAGAGGAATACTCGGAGGCAGAGTGGCCAAAGCTCAAGGGCAGAAGAAAGTGGCAATAGTCTGTTTTATAGAATGCTAAAATGACGCTTCGGAATCAACATCAATGGCCATGAGCGTCGTGTACTCCGTACTCAGACGCTTCGGAATCAGCATCTAGAAAGTTGTTCTCTACAGGATAAGAGTGCAGAACACAATGGAAATTTCGTTAATGATCCACATTTCTGCTTCATTTTTACACAATGCTAAAATGACACCACATGGAAAAGCTAATCCATTTTTAGAATTATTAAAAAAAATCTAATATAAAAACATTAAGGCTGGTCTAAAAAAAACATTAAGGCTAAAAGAAAAAAAAAACTATAATAAGAACTAATTGTAACTTCAAAATGTATTAAATTATATGGCTAATAAGAATTAATTTTTTGCTTTTAATCCAATCAATTAATATCTTTTTCCCTTTTCCATTTAAAATCTCAACACTCTCAAATCAAACCCATATAACGTTATTTAAAAAGTAACGGAATTTTATTTTGTTATAGCATTTCATTTATAAAACAATTTATATCTTTCGTTAAATCATTTTAATTTTTAATTTTTATTTAATATATAAATTAAAATTTATTTTATTATTTATTGAAATAAATTGTTGTTATCATTTTTTTTATTTTTATATAAATTTTTTATGTATATATACATATTTTATATTTATTTATATATACATTCCCCGTACTTATATAAGTACTAACATATAATCATTCTTATACATATAAAATAAATTATTAATTATTTTTGTAGACATATATTATCATTTAATTTATTAAATTCATTATTAATTACACTTTAATTTTAATGAAAATAATTATTTATCAAACTTTAAGTCGGGTGAATATACTCAATTCATTTGAAATCAATTAAATACAAATCTTTTAATTTGATAAGTTTCTTCTTTGTTCTAGCCTAAAAATATAGTCGTCGTTAAGTTAAGAAGAAGAAAAACAGAGCAGCGTAGTTCAAACGGAAGAAATAGAAAGCTGAAGTAAAACGCACCGTTTCTATTAAACACAAAGCACACCGTTTTAATAAATCAGAATACTCTTCTTCCGTTCTATATCATCTTTCTTTTTTACCTTGATTTCCTTTTTTTTTGAGTTAGTTACGAGTATAACAACTTGCATCAAGTACAGATGCAAGTTGCTCAGTTTGTTAGCAGATTTGGTTAGCTTCTTCTAGAAGTTTCTTTGTATGTATATAAGTAGGAGATTAGATGTATACAATGGAGATATTAGTTATACTGAGTTCATTCTTCATGGTATCAAAACAGGCCAATTTTTCTTAACTACCTCTGTTTTACTTTGTTTTCATTATTCTTTCTGTATAATCTAGTTGAGTGAAGTTTTCAATAATGGCAGATCTTCCAAGATAATCTAATACTTCCAAAATGACTGCTATAGTGAATCTGATTTATCTTCAGCCTTTAGATAATCCCGGATCCATCTTGGTAACAAATTTGTTGAATGAAAGTAATTACTTGACCTGGAGTCGATCGATGAGAATAGCTTTGAGAGCCAAGAATAAGTTGAGTTTCATTGAAGGAGAATCTGTTATTCCAAAAGAAGGAACAGAAGAATATGTTAAGTGGATTGGTACTGACTCTATGGTGATTTCATGGATCTTGAATTCCATGAACAAGGAGATATCAGAAGCTTTCATCTATATGGCTTCTGCAAAAGAACTATCGAAGAATTTATAGGACAATTATGGTGAATGTAACGGTCCACAACTTTATTAGTTACAGAGGGAGATTTCTTCATTACAGCAAGGTAATCTTTCTGTTAATGCCTATTTCACTCAATTGAGGAAAGTTTGGGATGAGTTGAACTGTCTAAGCCCTACACCACAATGTACCTATGGTAAATTCGAATGTGGTGTTAGTAATAGAGTTGAAGAAACTGTGTCATTGCAAAGATTAATGCAATTCCTTACCGGACTACATAAGTCCTTTGATGCGGTTAAAGATCAATTGTTGCTACTTGATCCTTTACCACCTGTGAGTAAGGCTCATTCTCTAATACTTAGAGTTGAAAAACAGAAAGTAACAAATATACCTATTAACAATCAAGTTGATAATGCTGTGATGTTTGCAAGATAAATCAGGTTATGAGAGAGGTAATTTTCAAAGAAAAGATTATAATAGAAATGAAGTTAAGTTCTGTGATGTTTGTAAAAGAACTGGTCATCTTAAAGAAGTTTGTTTCAAAGTTACTAGAGTACCTGATTGGTATACTGATCTAATTAAAAGAAGACAGAAGAATCATGCTCAGGTTAATATGGCAGAGACTGTGGATCAATTTCAGTCGAACAACAATGTAGATAATGAATGGAGGCAACAACAAAGAAAAAGAGATTGTGATTGGCAAACACAACAAGGAGTAACTGATATGATCAAACAGGAGTTATCAAAATGGATGAACAATAAGAAAGTTGAAGCATATTCTTTTCTGAATTTTGTACAAGCTGATGAGTTTGCAGGTAACTCAACCAATAGTAGCTTTATTTCTAATTCTCTTGACTTCTAATCATATATGTGCAAATATACAATTCGTTAGTAGCATTTTACCTCTTACCAAGCCTATAATTGTTCATTTACCCAATGACAATTCAATCAAAGTATACCTTATAGGAACAGTCATCCTAAACAAAAGGCTTAAGCTACTAAATGTTTTATACATATCAAAGTTCACCCACAACCTCATTTCAGTTAAAAACCTGGCAGAACAGAATGATATAGAATTGATTTTCTCTCATGATTATTGTTTTATACAAGACCAGAGGAATAAAAGTAAAGTGGCTATTGGAAGATTGATGGGCAGTTTGTATGTGTTAGATATAGAATCCTTTAAGATTGTAGAGAATGCGAAGTTTCAATCAATGCCTATTATCAATAACACTGCAACTTCCTTTTCTGTAAATAGCTGTGATGATCTTTCTGTAAATATCTGGCATAAAAGTTTGGGACATCCATCTAACATTGTTGTGAATCATGTGAGCTTTATCAATAAAACACATGATTTCATACCTTGTCCAATTTGTCCCTTAGCTAAATAGACTCGTGTACCATTTATTATTAGTCATACAAAGTCAATTAAATCTTTTGAATTACTTCATATAGATATTTAGGGACCTATAGCACAACCTTCTAATTCTGGTGCTCATTATTTTCTGACCATTGTGGATGATTTTTCTAGAGGATTATGGACTTATCTTATGAATAACAAGACACAAACTGTTCATCTATTAACAAAGTTTTAAAAATGGTTGAAACTCAATTTGAAACCAAAGTTAAAACCATTAGGCCAGATAATGGATATGAATTTCTGAGCAATCAATGTCAGATTTTGTTGTCTAATATGGGTATCCTACACCAATGAACTTGTGTTTACACCCCACAACAGAATGGAGTTGTAGAAAGAAAACATAGACACATTCTACAAATTACAAGAGCCTTGATTCTCAATTGCCAAATTATTTTTAGGGGGAGGCTATCCTTCATGCTACATATCTTATAAACAGGTTACCTACAACTATTTTGACTTGGAAAACACCTTTTGAAACATTATTTCACAAACCTCCTGATTATTCAGTCATTAGAACTTTTGGATGTCTTACTTTTGCCACTAATAATCTTCCTTCAAAATCAAAACTTGATCCTAGAGCTATTAAATCGGTTTATTTGGGTTATTCTACCAGACAAAAAGCTTACAGATTATATGATCTCAGTACTTAAACTGTGTTTTCATCTAGGGATGTGGTTCTCTTTGAAACATCATTTCCATATATCAATGATTTTGTTCTTTAGGAAGTTACTTTTGCAAAATCCATTATAGAAGATGATGTTCCTATACAAACCAATACACAATTAGAAACACATATTTCCACTGAATCACCAATTTCTTCTTCCACTCAACCAGTTATCCTAGACATTGATCCTTCAACTTCTTCATCAATTTCTCCTCATGACTCAACAGATGCTCCACACACACTAATTCTTCCATCTACAGCTACAACTAGAAAAGTTTCCAATATGTCTAGAAAAATACTAGACCCAAACAGACACCAAAATGACTTTATGATTTTGAAACTACTCTACCTACTCACCATGCTGCTGCTCAATCGTCTGATGCACATTTATATTTTTTAGCTAACTTGTCTATCATTCAGGAGCCAAGAAGTTATAAAGAAGCTGCTTAAAATCCAGAGTGAATTAAGGCTATGGAGCAAGAGTTGTTAGCCTTAGAACAGAATAATACATAGTAGATTACTAATTTTCCAAAAGGTAAGAAGCCTATAGGTTTTAAATGAGTTTTTAAGATAAAAATGAAAGATGATGGTACAATTGACCATTATAAGGTTAGGTTAGTAGCTAAAGGCTATAATCAAATTGAAGGTGTTGATTTTATTGATAGTTTCTCTCCTGTAGCTAAACAGGTTACAGTTAGAGTACTCATTGTTGTTGCAACAATGTATTCTTGGTCTCTTCATCAGTTAGATATCAATAATGTCTTTCTACATGGCTTTATTGAAGAAGAACTTTATATACTACATCCAGAAGGTTACTCTAAGTCTCAGCCAGGTTAGGTGTGCAAACTAACCAGGTCCTTGTAAGGTTTAAAACAAGCTTCAAGGCAATGGAACTTGGAGTTTTCTAAGAAATTACAGAAGTATGGCTTTATACAATCATAACATGATAATTGTTTGTTTACACTCAATTCTTCACAGTGTTTTGTGGCTCTTTTAGTATACGTTGATGATGTTCTAATAACAAGCAACTCAGAGAAAGCATTTTTTGCTTTCAAGCAGTACTTACATCAAGAGTTTACTATAAAGGATTTCGGAGCTGCTAGATACTTTCTTGAAATTGAGATTGCACAGACACAAGCAGACATTTTTATTAATCAAAGAAAGTATATTTTAGATTTGATTTCAAATGTTGGACTTACCAATTGCAAAGCCGATGCCACTCCTATTACCAAAGCTAATTTCCTCTTTGAACATGAAGGTGTCCTGCTTCCAGATCCTCAGCCTTATCGATGATTGGTAGGCAGACTCTTGTACATCAGTTTTACAAGACCCGATATTACTTACGCAGTACAAGGAATGAGTCAATTCATTCAATCTCCCAAAAAACCTCATTGGCAAGCAGCACTTCACATTCTTCGTTATCTCAATGGGAACCCAGGTCGAGGTTTAATGTATTACAAATCTGATAAGCCTCAATTGAAAACTTATAGTGACGCTGACTGAGCTATCTGTAAGCATACTAGAAGATCAATTACGGATTTTTATCTTTTCCTTGGAGATGCTCTGATTTCTTGGAAAACCAAGAAACAGAAAATGGTGGCTCGATCTTCTGCTGAAGCAGAGTACCGCAACATGGCAAGTTCAGTTTGCGAAATTCAGTGGGTTACTTATTTGTTATAAGATTTTCATCTTCACATTCAGTTGCCTATCTCATTGTGGTGTGATAACCAAGCTACCATTCACATAACAGAAAACTCAGTCTTCCATAAGCATACTAAACACCTCGATATCGATTGTAACCTTGTGCATGAAAAGTTCAAATATGGGCTCATCTCTCTGAAGCATATATCTTCGAATGCTCAGTTGGTCGATTTCTTCATCAAACCTCCTTCTTCCCCATTATTTGATCGATTTTATTTCAAGTTGGATTTGATGAAATTTCATCAAACACCAACTTGAGGGGGGATAAAAATATAGCCGTTGTTAAGTTATAAAGAAGAAGAACAGAGCAGCGTAGTTCAAACGGAAGAAATAGAAAGCTGAAGTAAAATGCACCATTTTTATTAAAGACAAAGCGCACCGTTTTGATAAATCAGAGGACTCTTCTTCCATACTGTATCATCTTTCTTTTTAGCTTGATTTTCTTTCTGTTTTGAGTTAGGAGTATAACAACTTGCATGCTCAGTTTGTTAGCAGATTTGGTTAGCTTCTTCTAGAAGTTTCTAGAGGATTTGACTTTCTTCATAGCCTAGCATATAAGGTAAGTGCAGCCAAATTATAACCCTAAAACTATTTTTTATTCAGATAAAAAAACTATTTTTTTATTCATAATATTCCGGACAAGGGACAAAAACGGTCTTTTGCTTGCTATTCCCAGTTTTGGCTAAAATATAACAGCCGATCCTTCGCATTCACTCGTAGCATAAGTCTGCAAATCCTCTAGAACTAACGATAAGAAATGGCGTACGCGACTGCATGCTCCACGACATCAGCATTTCTCTGCGACGGTAACATTGGCTGGTTCCCTGATCGCCGCTGGCTAAATGCTCGAACAAGGCTCAGACCCATCAGTGCCAAGCTCGCACAGAAGACCGCTTTACAGTACAAGAAACTTGGGGATTCGGACCTTGAAATTAGCGAAATTACTATTGGAACTGTAAGAAATTTTTGTGGTAAAAATTCCATTTTGATGATACGGTACCTCTTTTTTGCTCTGATAACAAAATGAGTTTGTTTTATAAAATAAAATGGAAACTGTATATGTTCGTTTTGTGCATAATTATCAATTCTGTTCTTGTAAGAATTATGTATTTGTTAAATTTTCAAAATTTAGTCCTTTTGCTTCTTTTGGTAAAGCATGGGGTTCTTGCTCATCACTCGAGTAGTTGGGTTTTTATATTTTATATGTTATGTCCGCGACTGCCTTGGAAATTTTTAACCCTTTTGAGTGTACAGAAAATTGATATTCTGAATAGCTGAAATCATTGTTACAAAAAAAGTTCCGATACATATAAGCTGCTTATGCCTGAGACACTGGCATTAAGCAAGGGTGGAACTAGATTCAATAATTGAGGGGGCCAAAATAAAAATGAAAAGAAATCTTAAATTTTTGGGTGACTACATTTACTTTCAAAAACTTCATAAAATTTATGGGAAAAAATAAAAAAATTTAAAAAATTTTGGAGGCCATGTAGTTCCGCCCCGCCAAGGAAATCATGAATGACTAGAAAGGAAAAGTGGTTGAGAAATTGGTCGTAGGAATCCTAAAATATCTTCAGGAGCCAAAATAAGATGGAGATCTGAATTTCTCTACTTCTGTGTAATGCAACTAATTTCTTTTATTTTTAGTTTAAGCTTCCCAAGTTTTGTTCTCTTTGTTTTTCCTATATGTACTTGTAAGATGACTTCTGTGACTCCCTGAATTCTTGTTATTTTGATCCTCGTCTTTCTCAATTTAGGTTGTGTACACTTTCTCATATTATGAAGAATAACGCGTTGCTTATGTACAGTCAAGTGTAATATCTTTATGTATGTATTCTTTGTATTATTTCAGATGACCTTTGGGCAACAGAACACAGAGAAAGAAGCTCATGAAATTCTTAGCTACTCATTTGATCATGGAATCAATATTCTTGACACTGCAGAAGCTGTAAGTGTTTTCTTTTTTCTTTTGTCCTTTTTCAGCTGTTTGCTTATGGATATGCATAAAGCCTCTTAAGCAATTCTTGTATCATGCCATTTTCATTTTCAACGAATTTTTATTTTGCTTTTCTGTTTGAAAAATTGTAGAAAGCAAGCATTTCCAGGGTTATTTTATTACCATTTCCAAATGGGTGTACATTCTGCACATTTGATAAATGTGATGTTTGCATAATGATTCTAAAGATGAAGAAAGCTCCTCAAGGAGTGACAGACTGACAAAAAGGATTATCCCTTTAGAGCCAATATCAGACCTTATTAAGATGGATAATTGGCAGAACTAAACACTTATTGCCCAATTTAATTGTAAATATCCTGTTCATTATCCATTTGATGATTCCTTTACTACAATTTATGTTTTAACTAGTTCTTAGTTGTTAGCTGTCTAGCCAGTTTTTGTAGTGACTCGGTGTGTAATAAAGACGGTTTGGGCTATATACACCACACATTATGGCATAACCGAGCTTTTCTGATTTTATCATATTCTAGGATTTAGATCTCTTGCGATCCATGTGTAAACTCTTCTCTTTGGTCATGTGCTTATACCTTTTTGTTCCAAGTAAAACTTCTTCTCACTAGTTACAAATTCCAAAAATGGTTGAATGTGTCTCTCCTTTCTAATTCTTTTTTTACTTGTTTTCATGTTCAGTCAATTGCAATGCCATGTTCTTGCTATTACATGTTCATTTGTGCAATTTCTTAAACACTGAAATGCAAATTAACGTTGTGAGCAGTCCTTTTCTCATAATTTGGTGATACATCTGATGTATGAATTTTCCCATGCAAGTGATTATTAAAGGATCACTATTGCTGATTTTTTGAAGATATACTCTTTATGCAATTTTTTTCCTATTTGTTCTTTATGATACTGCAAGTCAATTGCTGGAGCATCACACGCCATTTTTTTTCAGTATCCAGTACCAATGAGAAAGGAAACACAGGGAAGAACAGATCTCTATATCGGTAGCTGGCTGAAGACTCAGCCCCGTGATAAGGTACTTGTTTACAGATTTCTTATTGATAAGTCTGTGGCAGGCATTGTAATAAAGATTCTGAATGTTCTTTTTGAATTCCAATTTCTTAGTTTCATCAGTTACTTCAATTGATAAAAACATTTTCATTGTATTGGTGCAGGCAGCAAATTCTTAGTATTGTAGTCATGCTTTTAGCCCAATATGTTTTATATTTACCTTTGAAGATTTTGAGATAAATCTGAACTTCTTATTCTCAATCTCTTGAATTTACAATAGGTTTTGAATTGATATTTATAGACTAATCCTATTGCTATTAGAAATATACAGAAAATAGAAAAAGAATAAAGACAAATATAGTGGCTTAAATACAGCCATAAAACCAGGATATCCTAACATTATGGCTTAAATAAAGCCATAAATTAAGGATATATTCCAACACTCCCCCTCAAGCTGGAGCATAGATATCATAGGCTCTTAGCTTGTGACAAATATATTCAATCCGAGGTCCTCTTAAAGCTTTAGTGAAAATATCAGCCAATTGATCATTTGAACTGACAAAATTGGTAACAATGCAACCAAATTCAATCCTTTGCCTGACAAAATGACAGTCTACTTCTATATGTTTTGTCTTTTCATGAAAAACTGGATTTGAAGCAATATGAAGTGCTACTTGATTATCGCATATTAATTGCATTGGACTCATATTTTCACGTCTTAATTCTCGAAGCAATTGTTGTAACCAAATAAGTTCACAGGTAACTAAAGTCATAGCTCGATATTCTGCTTCTGCACTTGATCTGGCTACAACATCTTGCTTTTTACTTTTCCATAATATAAGATTTTCACTAAAAAATACACAATACGAGGTTGATCGTCTATCTGAGGGAGAACCTGCCCAATCAGCATCTGAATATCCCACAATTTGTGTATGTCCTCTATTTTCATACAACAAATCTTGTCCTGGTGTTCCCTTGATATATCTAAGAATGCGTATTGCTGCATTCCAATAACTATTACACGGAGTTTGAAGGAATTGACTTACCACACTTACTGCAAAGGAGATGTCTGAGCGCGTGATACTGAGATAATTGAGTTTTCCAACCAACCTCCGATACTGACCAGGTTCTTTTATTGGCTCCCCCTGTCAAGGAACAAGTTTAACATTTGGATCTATAGGGGTTTCCACAGGTTTACAATCCAACATCCCAATGTCTTCTAAAATATCTAAGGCATATTTCCTCTGTGAGATAATAATGCCTGTAGATGATTGAGCTACCTCAATACCCAGAAAATACTTCAACTTTTTCAAGTCTTTAGTTTGAAAATGACAGAGAAGATGTTGTTTGAGTTGAGCAATTCATTCATTATCATCACCTGTTATTGCAATATCATCCACATATACCTCCAAATAAATACACTTGCCATGAGCTGTGTGATGGTAAAATACTGAATGATCTGCTTCACTTCTACGCATCCCAAATTCTTGAATCACAAAACTAAACCGTCCAAACCATGTGCGTGGAGATTGTTTCAGACCATAAAGAGACTTCTTCAATCGACAAACTAACCCATACTCCCCCTGAGCAATAAACCCGGGTGGTTGCTCCATATAAACTTCTTCTGCTAGGTTGCCATATAAGGCATTTTTAATGTCCAGCTGGTAAATAGGCCAGTGATTTATGCAGCAAGAGAAATAAGAAGACGGACAGAGACAATCTTTACAACAGGAGAGAAAGTGTCATCATAATCAAGGCCAGGAATATGAGTATACCCTTTGGCAACCAAGCAGGCTTTTAAGAGATCAACCTTTCCGTCAAGACCAACTTTGACAGTATAAACCCAACGACAACCAACCACAGATTGCCCGGATGGTAATGGAACAAGCTCCCAAGTATCATTATCATGAAGAGCAGTCATCTCTTTAACCATTGCTTGTTGCCAACCAGGATGAACCTGTGCTTCATCAATAGATTTTGGAATAGATATAGTAAACAAAGTAGAGACAAAAGTATAGTATGAAGGAGAAAGACGGTGATAATTCAAGAAATTATAAATTGGATAAGGATTACTAGAAGAATGAATACCTTTCCGAAGAGCAATAGGTAGAGCGGGTTCTTCTGTTAGAGGCAAGACAGGCGTAAGAGAAGTTTTTGGCGGAGGAGATGAGTGTATGACATATGTACCTGCAAGAGAAACATCAAGTGTGGGAGGAGAAGGTCGCCTAAAGTAAACTTGTAATGGTATATGAAAGGATCGGTCATCTGAAATAGGAAGAGTGGGAGCTAGTAGAGCCTCAACAACACCTGTCTGATTGGTGAAAAAATATGAGGATGCTTCAAAGAAGGTCACATCTGCTGAAACATAATATTTATTAGTTATAGGATCATAACATTTGTAACCTTTATGGAGGCGAGAATATCCTAAAAAGACACTTAATGGACTTGAGTTGGAGTTTATCTTTACCAGGGGTATGATTATGAACAAAACAAGTACACTCAAACACACGAGAAGAGAGAGGATAAGATTGTTTATTGGGAAACAAAATAGAATGAGGACTCTGATTTTGCAGTACTGAAGAGGGCATCCGATTAATTAACATGCAGTTAGGACTGCATCTCCCCAAAAACGAAGTGGCACTTTATGATGGATAAGCATTGTGTGGGTGGTTTCAATGAGATGTCGATTCTTTCTTTCAACAATGCCATTTTGTTGAGGGGTACATGCACAAGAAGATTGATGAATGATTCCTTGTGAAGCCATAAATTCTTGAAAAGGAAGAGATAAATATACTCATGCATTATCACTCCGTAGAATTTTGAGGGAGACATCAAATTGATTTTTAATTTCAGCATAAAAATTCTTGAAAATAGTAAATAGTTCATATCTATTTTTCATTAAAAACAACCAAGTATAACGAGAATAGTCATCAATTAAAGTGACAAAATAATGAAAACCATAAATAGTACCAACACGACTTGGACCCCATATGTTTGAATGAACAACACTAAATATAGATGAGGTTCTATTATTTAAAGGCCTTGGAAATGAACTACGAGTATGCTTTCCAAGTTGACATGATTCACAATCAAGAGGAGAAAGTGTGGGGGCACCAGGAACCAATTTCTGAAGTTTAGAGAGGCTAGGATGACCAAGACGACTATGAAGTAGGTCAACAGAAACGGCAGAAGTAAGGGCAGTGGATGTTGTAGGACAGGAGAGAAGATACAAGCCATTGGACTCATGACCTTCTCCAATCATCTTCCCCATACAGCGGTCCAGCACAAAAACAGAATTAGATTTAAAGATTACTCTACAATTAAGTTGTTTTGATAATTTACTAATGGAAATCAAATTATATGGACATGCAGGGGCATATAAGACTGATACTAAAGGTATAGAAGAGAGAGGTTCACTTTCTCCTACTCCTTTAACCATTATCTGTGACCCATTAGCCAAGGTAACTGTTGAAAATTGGGAATTAATTGTAATAAGAGAGGAGAAAAGATTTGGATTACCAGAGATGTGATCAGAAGCACCGGAGTCTAAAATCCAAGATCCAATGGGTGAAGATTGTGTGAGACAAGCAAAGGAAGTACCTGGTTGAGCAACAGAACCTGTTGGAGAAGATGACTGCTGTTTCAATACTTGATATTGTAAGTATTCATCATAATCAATCCCAGTTAATGTAACTGAGTTAGATTTTGATGCTTGAGTCGTGGGTAGAGGAAGAATACCATCTCCTTGAGACTGGATTATATTAGCAATTGAACGATTACTCTTATTAGGTTTGGGAAATCGTCCATGAAGAGCCCAACAACGGTCACGTGCATGACCCCCCTTATCACAATAGGAGCAATGGAATTTGGAGCCTTTTCCCTTCTCTTTTTGACTATCTCCCTGCTGACTATTCTTCTGTACAACTAACACAGAAGTTTCAGTTTCAGTATTGTTGGAGAAGATGCGAAGTAAACAAGCAAAGACTTCATCTAATTTAGGGATGATTGGGCTAGCAAGAATCTAATCTCTTACAGTAGCCAAATCTGCTCGAAGCCCTATGAGCGCTAATACCATAAAAAAAAATTTTCGTTGATTCTCTTGCTCAGTGGCATTTGAAGAAAAAGGCATGAGAGAGTTAAATTCATCCTTCAAAGTTTCAACTTGACCTAAATAGTTGGGCATATTTTGAAAATTTTGTTGTAAATGAACAATGTCATAGACAACCTTATAAATACGTTGAATATCATTAGTATACAACGTTTTAGCCTTAGTCCAGACTTTAAAACAAGTTTTACAAGACTGAAATAGAGTAAGCAACTTTGGTTCCAGAGAATGTCATAGTAGACTACATAGTTGTGTATCAATTTTAGTCCATGTTGTCCTATCTTTTTCATCAGCATCAGTTGCATTTTTAATAAAGTGATCACTATAACCTTGACCCATAAATCAAGTTCAACCGATGCAGCCCATGAAACATAATTATCACTACTTAGCAATTTTACAGTAGTAATGACAGGAAAACTAAAAATAGAAGAGAACAGAGGTTTGATCAAACCTGATGTATCTGAACCAGAAGCCATTTTAAAGAAGAACCAGAATAAAACCTGAACTGAGATACAATTTGAAGCTACTTCCAAAAGAGGGTCAATTTCGAACGAGGTCGGAAATTTGAATGGAGGCCACACATAAACACGGAATGAAGAGGCGAGGCTGCTGGTGAAGTTTTGTTGGAAAAGGACGCCGGAAATTTTCTCACACGCCGGAACTTCAATCGGCGCGTATGGTCTCACGTGCTACACTTTGGCGACGAGATTTTACAGCCGGGCTCGTCGGCGTCCTGCGCACCTAATATGGGTGGTGGTGAGAGAAAAGAAACGCCGGAAATGGACGTTGAACCTTCACAGTGACGATGAAGGGAAAAAAAAGAAAAAAAAAAGAAGAAGAAAAGAAAAAGAAAATCAGTAGCAACGAGGCTCTGATACCATGAAGATTTTGAGATAAATTTGAACTTATTATTCTCAATCTCTTGAATTTACGATAAGTTTTGAATTGATATTTATAGACTAATCCTATTGCTATTAGAAATATACAAAAAATAGAAAAAGAATAAAAACAAATACAGTAGCTTAAATACAGCCATAAAATCAGGATATCCCAACATTATGGCTTAAATAAAGCCATAAATTAAGGATATGTTCCAACAACCTCATTCAGTATGATCTGTAACTGAAAAATGGCTGATAAAATTGGTCTATCATTTGTGATTGACTGCTCAAAGCAACCACTTTTTGGCTGTATTTTTTTCTTCTGATTTACTAAAATTTATCTTGGAAGATGAAATGCAAAAATAATTCATCGATAACTTGATCTTTCTTCATCATGTCTAACCTTCCTAGATAATATTGTCTGAAGTTTTTTAACTTTCCTGATTTCTGAATAGCAGTTCATGCAATAACATATATGGTTATCTCATATCATGGATAGGTTATTGTGGCTACAAAGGTATGTGGTTATTCAGAGCGGTCAAGTTTCATCCGTGACAATGCTAAGGTTTTGCGGGTAGATGCTGCTAATATCAGGGAGAGTGTAGAGAAAAGCCTTAAGCGCCTTGGTACTGATTATATTGATTTGTTGCAAATTCATTGGTAAGTTCATGGTCTGTAAGATTATCCTGCCAGCTCATACAATATTGCATTTCTTTTTACACATCTGTTGTCTATGAATCTTGTAAAACTATTGCTATTTTCTTAGGCCATGCTGTCAATCCCTGTATAATGCAGAAAGGGCTCATAATTTTTAATGAATTTTACTGTCCTGAGATACATGTTGAGTATGAATATTTTATTCATTGGCTTTTGGGTCTTATGCGATATTATGCACCTTTATCCAAATTTTGTATGAACTTGGATGACTGATTGGGTTCTCCTGATAAAACTCTGGCCTTATTTTCTAATTCTTGTCACAAGTTACTCATTTTAAGGGCTTCAGGTTCTTGTACATTGCCTCTTGATGAGAGTGCAGGATACAATATTTGGTATAGAATTATGCTGTTTATTCTGTTCCCAAATAGTTTAAGATGTTACTGAGAGAAAAGACAGCCATGATGTAAGTCAGAATACAACAAGGATACAGATTCCAAGAGATGTTTCTGTGCTTATATATCTCTTGCTGGTGCAGTGTATTTGGCTTGAAAAGAGAAAAGACCATCAATTTGAAGTCAGTCCATAACTGATCCTCTTATGTAACACTTTCCTGTTTTCAATAAGTTATACAACTTTAGCAAATAAGTTGGCACCTGGGCAATTCAATTGTGCAATAGAAAAATCTAAAGATACCTCTGATGTAACATTTGATAACTACCATAGCCATTGGCAAGAGTTACCAGAAAAGCACAAAACTGTTAACATGATATTTTTTTTATATATGAAAACATGATATTTAATCATTGTTGTAACTTTCCTCTCCTATACATTTACTTTTGTGGAGAGATTATAATGCATGTTCTATCTAGTAGGAAATTAAGTATTAATGATGTTTGAGTGCAACATTCTGTTTTCCTTTTATGATTTTGGATCTGTTTGGGTTTGTCAGGAGCAAAATTTCCCCAAACTTCAACTTATTTTATGATAATAGCAGACACATTAAACTTGCTGTTTGTTTATATACAAAAGAGGGAAGATGAAATGATAAATACAGAAAGTTGATGTGGATTCACTTTGTTGTCCAGGCCAGATCGTTATGTTCAACTATTTGGAGAGTTTCTTTATGATTATTCAAAATGGAGACCCAGTGAGCCATTTGTGAATCAACTAAGGGCCTTCCAAGAACTCATTGGTGAGGGAAAGGTAGTTGCTTCGGTTCATGGTTGAACCTTGTTGGATACTATATTTTGTACTTGGAACAGCTATTCCTGATCCGTAATGCAATGATATCACTGTACTCGAATTATGGTTATGGTTATGAAGGTGCATCTGCACACGCACACACGCACATGCCCCAAAAAATTGGGGTTGGATAACTGGATATGCACCTGTAACTGAAAGAAAAGCAAGTTTCTCCGTTCTGCAATATGTGAATTGTAAAATTATATGTTTGGTCAGCACAAGTTTAATTTCATTTAATAAAGATTTCTTTGATTCACCGGAATTCCTTTGAACTTATTTAGGTGCGCTATATTGGTGTTTCAAATGAGAATTCATATGGAGTTATGGAGTTTGTTCATGCAGCCAAAGTTGAGGGGCTGCCAAAGATTGTTAGCATCCAGAACAGCTACAGTCTGTTAGTAAGGTGTCATTTTGAAAGTATGTTATTGGCTCTATTCCGATTATTATTATAGGAGGAAGTTGAATTTTTGCTTGCTTTAGTTGCTTAATTTTTGGGCCATTGTAATTTTTCTGGTTGTTTGCAGTTGATCTTGTTGAAGTTTGCCACCCAAATAATTGCAACATAGGCTTACTTGCGTACTCTCCCTTGGCTGGTGGGGCACTGAGTGGAAAATATTTGGATCCGAATTCTGAAGCTGCAAAAACAGGAAGACTGAACCTCTTCCCTGGCTACATGGAAAGATACAAAAGTTCACATGCCCGGGTATGTTTATAATTTATATATCTATTATTTCCATGAAAAGTCTCAACATGCAATAGCCTCAGCCATCTTATCTGAGAAACATGAGATAAGTCAAAACACCTCAAATCAAAAGGCTACCCAAGGTACTTTTGTAGGGCTTGAGCTATGTTTTCTTCACCTTTCCCCTTGATGAGGGATTGATTCTAGGGGTTGGGGTGTTCCCAAATCTTGAAGTTGTGCACCCAACACTATTTCTAAATTGGTGACAACTAATGTTATGCCAAAATAGGTAGTTCATATTTTATTGTTGTGGGACTTGCATTGTTATTGGTACTTGTAGCATCTTGTGCTGTGGTTGAGAACTATATTGATTTTTTTTAATGTAAATCTCATTCCATATTTAGTTTTGACCAAAATACTTTCAATAAGCATTTCTTTGGAGAAAACTTTTGTTCTCCAACAATATTACTTCTTCAATTACCAAAATCAACTACATTCCGCCTCATAATCAGGCAGTGAAATGTAAACTAGTTTGCATGCCATTAGCAGGTAAATTCCTTTCACCTTGTCATGAGATGCACTAGAGCTTCATTGTAATTTTCATGAATAATTATATCTTGATCTCTTTTAATCAGTTCTCAAAAATGGGATTCAATCCTATCAACTTAATAAGAATGTGAACAAAAGCAAAAATGACTTTTTTAAAAATGTCTTTTTTTTCTTCGCTTTTCATTTTGATAAGCAAGCAAAAGCTTGATTAGGAGGTATTGCCTTGAATCTTTGATTGCGTTTGACTTTATGAAAAGAATATTTAGTAAAGTAAAATTGGCAAGCAATTTGATACTGGAGTTGATGTACCCCAGGAAACAACAGAACTGTTTGTTGAAATGGCCAGGAAGCATGGTTTAACTCCAGTACAGCTTGCGCTTGGATTTGCACGAGATCGACCATTTATGACAAGTTCTATCATTGGAGCAACCTCCATTGGCCAACTAAAAGAAGACATTGATGCTTTCTTGGCAACTGAGAGACCTTTGCCACCAGAAGTAATGGCAGATATTGAAAGTATTTTCAAGAAAAACAAGGATCCTACTATCCTTTGAGAATTTTAGGAGACTGTATGATCATATTCTTTACTTCAATTTTGTTCCAATGTAAAATATGTAACTTGCACCATTATTCATTGAATACAGATTTTTTTTTCTTCGTTATGCTATTTGCATTTAAAGATGACTTCGATGTGTTTTAGTTATTTTTTAAACAAAATTTATAATGTTTTTAATGAAAATTTAATTCTCAGTTTCAACATAGCCTGCAAAAATAATCCGATTCAAATCATTCTATTTTAAACACGATAACAAAGAAAACAAAACTGATAGCACCTCAATTACTGTTAACATTTTTTTAGGAAGGCAAATCAACAAATTTGACATCCATAAGTTTTTATAAAAATAGCATTATTGTGGTTCTTTCTTATTAAGAAAAAAAAAAGAAAGTAGAAAAGAATAAGCCAAGTGGCAAGACTTGATAGTGCAAAAAAGAAAAGAAGGATTTGAAAAACTGTTTAATTAGGTGGGAAACGTGGAGGCAAGCAGAGAAACGCGCCAATATCTGACCCCAATTTCTTTTGAGCTGCAAACTTCCCTAAACATGTGACTCGCTGCTTACTTCCCTCTCATATCGGTCCTCTTTCTCTCTCTCTCTCTCTCTCTCTTTCTCATACTCATCACACCAAAATCAATTCTCTTCTTGATCTGTATTTTCTTGATGGGTCAATTTTTCATGATCCAATTTCACTCCAATAATTAAAAAAGAAAAAAGAAACTGCAAAATCAAAGCCGATTTCTCATGAAATCAAACATGGGTTTTGTTCTATGAGATCTTCCATCTTCCATGTGGGTTATGATGGTTTTTCATTTTTGAATTGGTGAATTTGATCTAATTCTTGTTTTCTCCATTTTGTTGCTTGGTTGATTGGGTTATCAAATCTTCGAACGATTGAATAAAGGGAAGAAAAAGAAGGTTGATGAGAGGCCAAAGTAGGAAAAAACATATGCATCTATGAAGACTTGGGCACTTAAGTCGCCGCCGCACCACCTGATGCAGTTGTTGTCGGTTGAGCTTCTTCTTCTGCAAATTTTTCAGATGGAATGGCAGATCCTGCTAGTTATGTGAATTCTGAGCGGGACATCGGACAAGTTAGTTCTTCTCCCTCATTGGTTTATTTACTTTCTTCTTGCTTTCTTTTCGTCATTGACTAAATTATTGTTGACAGAAAAAAAATAATGATGATGATTTGTTGCTTTTAGATAATGTGATTTTGTACCTTAAATTGTTTGCCTTTAGCAATGTTAACACAAATCTTTGTAAGACCTGTTTTTTTCTTTTTGTGAAGATTGAAATGTCTGATATAAGAATCTCTTGTGATAATGGTTTCTGGATATTCTTATTTAGTTTTTGATTTCTTTTCCTTTCTTTTGAAGGCACTTGTTACATTAAAAAAAGGCACTCAGTTAATCAAGTATAGCAGGAAAGGAAAACCCAAGTTTCGTGCATTCAGACTTTCTCCAGTGAGTTACTGCTGTTTGTTGACATATTCAATTTTGCATGATATGAATCCACTTGTCGTCTTTCGGCTTTCATATGCAACTGTTCAACAACATGGGATGTTTTTCTTTCTTCTGAATGAATCCTTAGAACGATGAAAATCAATAAAATTTCCATTTTATCGCGCTAAGTATATTTTTAATGATTTTTTTAAAGTAAAATGTCTAATTTTGATTGGGAAATAGTGAAACATAGATTCCTCAGATTTGCTAAAAGAAAATTTCAAGTTAAAAAACAAAGAAATTTTAAGATATTGGTTTAATTATGAAACATTGGTTTCAAGGACTAATAATATTTATATTCTTTTGTTCCCCATTGACTAATACATAAGAAATTTATGCAGTTTTTTGTAGAAAGAGGATATAATCAGGCCTTCATTACCTGATTCTCCCTTTGGCCTTCCATTCTGGTCGATTGGATGAAATTGCAAGATGAGATTTAGGTTTATGTTAGGATCCTTGGCCAAGAATGGGAGTTGGTGAAACCTACATTGAAAATATGGGATTTCAATGTAAGGTTTATATAGATTCTGAGCTTTTCAACTCCTCCTCAAGCTAGCTTTTGAGGTATTTTTACCCCAAGGTTTATAACAGTTCACATATGATCATGTATTAGGACTCTGAATCTCATCAATTGGATTGCACCGTAATGAGTAGTTCAATCTGATAACCTTAATGGTCTAATCTTATCAATCAGTTGTGAAAGCTGCAACCATGGCCTGTTTTCTATGTATTAGTTACGGTTTAAATTAATTATCTATGAAGTGTAGGCCTCTCGTGCTACAAGAGCTTATGATGCATCTATCAATAACATTAAGTGTATAAATAATTTCAATTTTAGTCTTATTAACAGGATGAAACAACATTGATCTGGTTATCACATGGAGAAGAGAAGAATTTGAAATTAGCATCTGTCTCACGGATCATCCCAGGGCAGAGAACTGTAAGTCAAACACTTCAATTTATTATTTCTACAACCAGAAATCTTTGTTTCTAGTGACAATTGCTTTCCTTGATGCATATATATATATATATATATATACATACATACATACATACATACATACATATATAAATTTGCACAGGCTGTGTTTAGAAGATACTTGCGCCCTGAAAAGGATTACTTATCATTTTCACTTCTATATAACAACGGTGAAAGATCTCTTGATCTGGTTAGTTTCCACAAACGTTCACATCAAGATTATGGAATTTATTTAATCTTAATTTGGATGATTAGGTCAAATGTGTCTACCTTTGTTTCTCCTTATTCATAGATCTGCAAGGACAAAGTTGAGGCAGAGGTGTGGCTTGCAGCACTTAAGGCATTGATTGGAAAGAATCATAGCAGACATACAGTGAGTGATATTTCTGATGTGAGTTCTAATTGGTTTCAGTCCATTTACAAACATTCACTTTGTAGTTATTCAGGTCTATCCAGGAAACCAAATTAACTAACTAGAAGACTTTTAGCTCCTACAAATAAGCTTGGCAAAGGGAAAAAATTTCTGTATTTCCAAGGAGAAATACTGCTAATTGTAAAGAACATGGATGATACATGGCTTTTTCTCAATGCTGATGTTTATCTGTTAAAATCTATCGAAGTGATGGAGTTAAATGCAATATTTTTTGGAAGATCCTAATAAAATCAGAAATTTGTAGGTCAGATGGTAAAGATTTCTTTAATGCCACCGAACTTGATTCATATATATATTCATGTACTAAGTATTAAGAGGCTCACTTACTACTTTATAATTGTTATAATTTATGTACATAGTTGATCCAATTTAAGATATCTCATATAAAACATTGACTCTGTTGATCATTTCCTTGGCAAGTCATATGTCAAATTATGACTGGGAACAAAAAAAAAAGTACATTTTTGCCTATGTCATTGTTAATAATATCTTTGTAGAGTTTTGTTTCTAAAGAAGATTAATCTCGTCTTTTACATCTTTTACTGCAGCTAACGGATGGTGGGGACTTTTTTCAAAATGTCCGTCCTTTTGGTCCAACTCTAGCTATCTCTTCCAGCATTAATCGTGGAAGAGTATCTATTGATTTAGGTTCTCGTGAAACTTCTTTGAGTTCAGCAAGCTCAGATGCGGGGTCAGAACGTGCAAATATGCAACTAAGAACAAGTGGTGGAGATGGTTTTCGGATTAGCGTTTCAAGCACTCCAAGCTGTTCAAGTGGAGGATCAGGTCCTGATGACATAGAATCATTGGGTGATGTTTATGTATGGGGAGAAGTTTGGAACGATTGGGTTTCACCTGATGGATCCATAAGCTCAGGTTCTACAAAGAATGAGGTGCTCAGTCCTAAACCCTTAGAATCTAATGTAGTTCTTGATGTTCAACAGATTGCTTGTGGGGTGCGTCATGCTGCTCTTGTAACAAGACAAGGCGAGGTTTTTACCTGGGGAGAGGAATCTGGGGGGAGACTCGGTCATGGAATTGAACTAGACTTTAGTTGTCCTCGACTTGTTGAGTTTCTGGCAGTTACCAATGTTGAATTTGTTGCTTGCGGTGAGTATCATACTTGTGCTGTGTCTACCACCGGAGATTTATTTAGTTGGGGTGATGGCACACATAATGCTGGAATTCTTGGTCAAGGCACTGATGTTAGCCACTGGATACCGAAAAGGCTTTCTGGTCCTTTAGAAGGACTTCAAGTTTTATCTATTGCATGTGGCACTTGGCATTCAGCGTTGGCAACTTTAAATGGAAAGCTATTTACATTTGGTGATGGAACATTTGGTGTTTTAGGCCATGGAGATAGAGAAAGTGTATCATTTCCAAAAGAAGTTCAGTTATTGAGTGGACTAAAGACTGTAAAGGTTGCTTGTGGTGTCTGGCATACTGCAGCTATAGTAGAGGTTATGAGCCAAGCTGGCGCAAGTGCTTCATCAAGAAAGTTGTTCACCTGGGGTGATGGTGACAAATATCGTTTAGGTCATGGAAGTAAAGACACATATCTTTTTCCTACTTGTGTCTCTTCCCTTATCGACTACAACTTCCACCAGATAGCATGTGGGCATACTATGACTGTTGCCCTTACAACATCAGGTCATGTGTTTACTATGGGTAGTACTGCATATGGTCAGTTAGGCAACCCAAGCTCTAATGGAAAAATGCCTACCTTAGTACAAGATAATTTGGTTGGTGAATTTGTTGAAGAAGTCTCCTGCGGAGCATACCATGTCGCCGTCCTGACATCAAGAAGTGAAATATACACTTGGGGAAAAGGTGCTAATGGACAACTGGGACACGGGGACACAGATGATCGGACAAGCCCAACATTAGTTGAAGCATTTAGAGATAGGCATGTTAAAAACATATCATGTGGCTCAAATTTTACTTCTAGCATATGCATCCACAAGTGGATCTCTGGAGCAGACCAATCTGTTTGCTCTGGTTGCCGGCAAGCATTTGGTTTTACTAGGAAGAGGCATAATTGTTATAATTGTGGGTTGGTGCATTGTCATGCTTGCAGTTCCAAAAAGGCATTGAAAGCAGCATTAGCACCAACTCCAGGCAAACCACATCGCGTCTGTGATGCTTGCTATGCAAAACTTAAAACTGCTGACACTAGTATTTATAATATGAACAGGAAAATTACCACCCCACGCCGCTCAGTAGACAGCAGGGAAAGAACGGACAGAGGGGGTTCAAGAGTCTTATTGTCTCCCACTACAGAACCTATAAAATACCTCGAAATCAAGTCAGTGAGGAATGGAGCAAAATCCGAGGTTCCTTCTATAGTCCGAGCTTCCCAAGTTCCAGGACTTCTACAACTAAAAGATATTGCATTTCCAAGTTCACTAAGTGCTATTCAAAATGCATGGAAGCCTACACCAACATCCCAGCCTGGTCTCAGTGTGAACTCAGCTCAGCCTAGTGCCAACTCGAGACCTGTTTCACCATACTCAAGAAGACCAAGCCCACCACGTACTTCCACTGCTGGATTTTCTAGAAGTGTCATTGATAGTCTGAAAAAAACCAATGATATTTTGAAGCAAGACATGTCAAAAATGCAAAACCAAGTAATAATATATTCTATTTCTAAGTCTACTTCCTTTTTTTTTCTGATTTGTTTATTGGTTCAGAATTCTCAATAGAGAAATTAACTATCAAAAATAACTTCTTTTTCTTTTTGTCCATTTTACCATCAACAATTTTAGATAAAAAGTTTCAAGCAAAAGTGTGATGCTCAAGACATGGAGATCCAAAAACTACAAAAAAAAGCTAAAGAAACTGCTTCATTTGCTACATCAGAAGCATCCAAGTCTAAAGCAGCCAAGGAACTTGTGAAGTCCATCACAGAACGGGTAACGTTTTGTTGTACTTAATATTTCACTCCATATTTAAATCTAAATGGCTCATTTACCACATTTATACTCTCCACATACCTATGCTTATTATAGCCAGCATAAATTTAACAGATAAAACCTCAGGGCTTCATAAAATGGGACCAAATGAAAACACGTATGCATAGTGTTCTTTTATATTATGAGAAATATAAGAATTCTCTTTATCTCATTTAGAGAATTATAAAGTCTGCTAATCAGCCAATGTTCTTGCTGCTATTTTGTGATTCAGCTGAAAGATTTGACAGGACAGTTGCCTCCTGATATTCAAGAAAGTGAAACTTTTAAAGCTATGAATGTTCAGATTGAAGCTTTTCTAAACTCAACTGAAACACCCAAAAAGTCTTCCTTGCCAGAAAGCTTAGAGTCTGGCCGTCAAAATACAGCTGACACTAAAATGCAGGACCAAAGAGATGCCACAGGAGCTATGGATATATCTAATGATAATGGAAGATCATCATCTCTTTCTAGTAATCTAGAGGTCTTACCTCATCATCAACAGCACCACTACTCAGAACAGTTGTCCAGAACACATGAATCTTCATCCATGAGGAAGGAAGGAGAAAGTATTGAACAATTTGAACCTGGGGTATATGTTACTTTTATCCAACGTGCCAATGGTTCGAAGATCTTTAAGCGGGTTAAATTCAGGTACGTGATTAGATAGTAACTCAACTGGTACGCATCATATTCAAATGTGAGTTTATTAGAAAATGCAATTAGGGGTGGATCATAGATTATAGTTACAAATATTCTACTCATTTATTAGACTAATTTATTAGATCGAGTTATTGTTAAGGTTTTCCTAACATCCTAATGGTTTTGTAGTAAAAGGAGGTTTCAGTCGCAGCAGGCAGAAGAATGGTGGAAAGAAAATAAAGATAGGCTGCTGAGAAGGTACAGTCCACAAATAACAAATGCTGCTCCAGCTGGATCATCCTCTTCTCAAGCTGAATCACCTTCTGCCCACCTTGTATCACCCAGTGCTCCAGCTGAATCACACTCTAATGCTGCAGCAGAGGTATCTAGTGAGGCAGTACAATCCGAAACATAATCTCAATTTAGAAACTTGGATGTAGGATCATGGAGCTGGCTGCAATTTTGACACTTTCTAAGTTATTAACAATCTGCTAGTTTTGTAAACAAACAAACAATACACTTGTTCAAAGAAAAAAAAAAGATTAGATGAGGATTCTAATTCCATATCAGCTGAATATGCCAGTGGATAGACAGTTTCAATTTTGATTATGAGAGTTGTTTTTAATTTATTTTGTGTCCTGTGATAGGTGTAGAGTAGAATTTTTAGGACCTAATTGTCAATATCTTTTGTAAAGCTAGTATATATGCATTTGTGACAATCAACCTTCCTATAGTTGTTTTCTTTTTACAAAATTCAAGTTCAAAAAATTTGATTCTTTTTTCTGAACAAAGGTAATTATATTCAATATGAACACAACTTCTCTCACTCCCTTCAGTATGTTAATGTTAAAACTGAGCAGTAATCCTTGTGACAATTTTCATATATTGTGATTTTAAAATTATATTGAATCTTCAATAAATTTTTTAAAAAATAAAAAAAAATAATTTCTGAAATTTAACTCGACTAATTAAACAAATTAGAGTATTTTTGTCTATTATACTTTTAAATTTTATATTAATTAATTTTAATAGCATTTTTATCATAAAAATTAAAACATCCATCTATTTTGTCAAACTTTGACCCTTTTTTTAATGACTACTTTGATGGTTATTTTTAATTAAGTTACTCGTTAAAATGAAATAATATTTTAATACATTAAAATTATTTAATATCATTGTTATATTATTAGATATGAAACATTATCATTATATTTGGAATGAATGAATTTAGATTATAAAATTTATTTATAAATAAAATCTCATGTTTGATATGGTGTAACTTAAAATAAATAATTAAATTAAATTCTGTATAATTTTATTTGGAATAAATTCTGAATTGAAAATTTATTTATTATTTTTTCAAATATACTCTTATTATGATAATATTATATTTAAAGTTTACACTCAAATAATGTTAAAATAAATATCTCTTTTAAATTTATTGTTATAAATTAATAATAATATATTTCTTGATTAGATAATTGTATATGAATATTTTTTTAATATTAAAAAAATATTTTTTTAACTTATATGAATTTTATTGATTGAAACTATTATAATTTTATTTTTAATAATTTTTGTTAATTTTTTAACATATTTTTAGATAAAAAATATTTATATTTAAAAATTTTTATTTATTGGACTATTATTTATATTTATAGAAATTCTTTTTTGATAATCAATTTCATAAAGGGTTTATATATATAATAAATATTTTTTAAAAATTTTAATTGATTATTAAAAATAAAAATATAATAAAATATTAAGATAAAAATATAACTATTGTGCCCTAATTAGATATTTAGCTTTAAAAAATTAAAAATTAATAACATAATTTTATTAAAAATTATTTTAAAATTTTAAAACATGAGAAATAATAAATTTTGTGAAATTAGTATAGTAAAAAAGAGAAAAAATTAGAAGAATATAGTGTAAGAAAGAGATATAAGTCTATTGAGGGTAATTTTATAAAAAAAATAAGTTTGTTAATTTATGAAATTTATTTATAAATTTCACCTATTTTAATAAAATTTAATTTACACTAATTAAATTTCATATATTTCAATTTATAGAATTGGAATGAATAAAATATTTTATTCTAAACAAGTAATTCTTAAAATTAAAATAAATTTCTTAAAATTTTATAAAATTTATTCATTTTAAATGGGGTGTACACGTATTGAATATGTCTTATGCTACCATATATAAAAATTATATATGCAATAATTAATTTTAAATATTTTATATTTATTTTTTATATATTTGTTGTAACGACTCCACCAGCACGGTCTTACGACAGCTGGTCTATTGGGCCTTTTCTTCCGTAGGTGAACTGTAGTCCTAGCCCTCAACCCGGCAGGTCGCCACAGTACTGGACTGCCCTTACGGGCCCTCCAACGAGATTTGTTTATTTAGCTTCCAAAGGAGTCGCCTCACCGGATCGAACACCTGACCTCTCCATTAAGAGAGCCAGAGCACAATCCATAAGGGGGAGGTCAGGTGTTCGATCCGGGAAGGCGACTCTTTGTGAGCCAAATAAACAAATTCTATTGGAGGGCCCACGAGGGCAGTCCAGTAGTGTGGCGGCCTACCGGGTTGAGGGCTGGAACTACGGTCCACCTACGGAAGAAAATGCCTAATAAATTAGCTATCGTAAGACCGTGCTGGTGGGGTCGTTACAGTTAAAAAGAAATTATAACATTCAAAATTTTTTTTATGTTACATTTGTTGTTTTAGAAATTATAATATTGTATTTGTATTATTAAATTTTAACATTATATATTTAGGCAATTTACTTTCATAAATTTCATTGCGATTCAAATTCATTTAAAAGTTATTTTTTAAAATTAAATCAAGAAAAAAATAAAAATTAACACTTCTTTTTGTGATCAATTTAATGGTTCAACCAAAATCTAAATACTATTGAACGGACTCCCATTATGATAGGTTGTAGAGGAGATATAAGCTATGAAATTTTATTTTTTTAAAAAAAAAAAACAGAAAGAAAGTTCTTTTTTTCAGGCGGTCTCTCTATCCACCCCCAGTCCCACCACGTTATGACGTTAGTTCAGCTCAACGGTTTTCTTCCCTAAATAATTGTGTTATCAAATTGACTTCGTAAAAACAATTTATTCTCTTAAATCTTAAGCAATCTAAAGAATACCTAATTGCTTTTCCTAGATTTTGTATCGCTATATCATAGTTTGTACTATCCACTTTCCGGGAAAAAGAAAATCATCAAATTTTCTTTTAACACAAATAGAAAATTCTCGTTTTCGTAAACCAATATGGGACAACAGCAATCCAAAGACGAGTTGCTGTATCAGCAAGTGAGTTACGGTAACACTGAAGGAATTAAATCTCTTCGCAAAGAAGGCGCAGGTCTCGAGGTACCAAATTCCCTATTTTTCTACAATTTTTTTATTTGATGCTTTGTGTTGAATTGTATATGTAATTTTTATTTTTATTTTCTTTGCTTACTTTTTTTTTTTGTTTTTATGCAGTGGGTTGATAGAGAAGGTAAAACGCCATTGATTTTAGCGTGCTTGAATTCTGAGCTCTATAATGTGGCTAAAACCTTGATGGAGCTCGGTGCTAATGTTAATACTTATCGGCCTGGTATGCGCTGAATTTGCTTTTTATATTTATACGATTGGATTCACTTTGTTTTTGAATATGTTAAAACTTATTCAGCGTTGAACTAGGACATTTCGGTATAATGATATGTAATATACTTGGTGTATCTTGTTTTGATCAACTATTTTTCAATGAGCTGCAGGTCGCAGTGGTGGGACTCCTTTACATCATGCTGCAAAAAGAGGCCTTGCTAATACTGTTAAGTTACTTCTTTCACATGGAGGTGAGCTCTAATCTTGCTTATTTCTTTCAATCATGAAAATAGGTATTCTTGTCATTCAATCATTATTAATTTTATTGTTAGTTTTGTTCCTGCTTTCGGCAGCTTAGTAAAATGTATTTTCAAAATTTCAGCAAATGCGTTAGTGTTGAATGATGATTGTCAAACTCCTCTTGAAGTTGCTAGAGCTAAAGGATATACCAATGTTGTCCGTACAATTGAGGTATGTTTATCGTGGTGCTTAATGTTTTTGTTGTATATCTATAGACAAAAATTGTCCCTTATTTAGTACTTAAAGGAGGGAAACAGTGGAAGTCAGATTTTTCTCTGATTTTTTGCAGAATCACATTTGCTTATTCTCGGGTTGGATGCGGGAGTTCTATGGGCCAGGATTTCTAGAAGTACTTGCTCCTCAGTTTGTTTCAAGAAAAGTGTAAGCATAAAATCTGTGTTGTCTCGTTAAAGTGTTTTTCATCTGTTGCTTTTTTATTAATTACTTTTCTGTTTTGATGTATGTCATGTGCCATTTTATGTAATTTGAAATTAGTTACATGATGTAGTTCATCAAATGATTGCTAATGCTAGTTAGATGTCAATCTGTAATAGGCAGATGTTTTGGTAAGATGCTCAAGTGCTTATGACTGCTACTGTTTTATCATTTGCAGATGGGTTGTTATTTTGCCAACTGGTACTCGTAATCCTACAAAACCTTTCAAGTTGGAGCTTGCTATATATTATAGTTCACAGGTATCACAACTATGTTAGCCAATATGAAGATTGGAGAAAAATTCACTGTTAAAATAATTTTTGCCTTTGATCTTTTACTTCAGCCAAGAATTATTTAACTCCAGCCACTGCTATGGTGATACTCTTTACAATATCTTAAGCCCTATTTGATATTGATTCAATTTCTTTAAGTATAGGATAGGGTTTGCATACAGCTGTCTCTGGGATTGCACACCGTCAAAAATTTGGCCTTGCTACAGAATAAAATCAATCATTTTAATGGCTTTAAATCCAAAATGGCAGTGTCCAAGCTTGCCTTTTTTTATTGGTAGGGAATCTCAAAATTATAAGTTATTTATATATTGCTGTTAATGAATGCCCAGGATGCCAAGCCGCGTATGGTGATCGCATTGTGGAAAGCTAATCTAGAGGAACCAAAGTTTCACCATTCTGATCCTTCAGCGATAATTGCTGAATTGTCCACCAGTAATCTCTTAAGCTGAATTGATTTTTTCTGAAGTTGATCACACATTGCATTTTAGATATATATTTTTTAAAATTTTTGTCCTCTTGTGTTAATGTGATCATCCATTGTCATACTTTTACATTTGCATTCAATTTTTGTTAATGCATAGTCCCAAGAGGCAGGAGGCGGAGATAAGTGAGGCGTAGGCCTCAAACAGTTGGGCGTAAGTATGATAGTCCCTAAATTATTTTTAAGCTGTAGATATAAATGGTTCCTGAATTGTAACCCAAAAAATCAGTGATATATGGGTTAATACTGGGGCTATAGTGTACCCTCGCCATGCTTCAGCCCCCAATTTGAAATAAACTTCTAAGACAAGTAATAAACATTTTTCACTCCCCTAAAATAATTAACTATATATTTGTTTAACTGTTTACAGTTTTTCTTTTGTTTCAATTGGTCTTGTGATCATTTTAATCTCAGAGTTAATGTGCTTTTTTTTCAGAAACACGAATTAAACTTGCACCTGCAAATGAAGGTGACAAGCAGCAGCTTCAGTGGTTCTGCAATGCATGCAAAGGAATTCCACAGGTAAAGTGCACTTCATTTTCCAGTGGGTACCTTTGGAAAGAATGTGGACATGGAGACACTCTGGAAATATGTACTTGATGGAGTTATGCAGATTCTAAATTTTGAAATGAAAACTAAAATCATTGTTAAAGTGATGAAAAAGAGAGATTTTTTTATCGCCATAGGGATTTCTTTCTGGAATTTATTTTTGCATAAAAGGCTTAAATGCTATATAAAAATCACAAACTCAGAAAACCTAATATTGAAAAACTAAAATACTTCCTTTTCATTGATGATCTCTAGGAATTCTGTAGTCCAGACTAGGTTCTTGTCATTAATCTAACTATGTTCTGGCCTGTGTTGTAGAAAATGAGAAAATTTCCTAGCCTGTTTCGTTATTCATTGGAGAAAAGGGTGGTCCACAAACCTGTCCAAGCTTGAGTGTTATGCTAAAGATTGGATAATTGAACTTCCCATCCCTGTTGTTTGTGGCTACTCTCTTAAAACTGAAAAAGATTTAGTAGCAAAATTTATCTTTCTCTAGCATACTTTTCATCACTTATTTGTTATGTTCTCTCTTTCTTGGTGTTCACTTTTGCTGGAAGAAATACATCCTATCTTCTGAATCCATTTGAAATTTGAAGGTTTGCTATGGGCTTGTCTGGATCCTTACTGAAAAAGCCATTTAATAAAGGACAAAGTTCATAAACCCCTGGTGTTATAGGCTTTTTCCACTGGTGGTAGCTCATGCTTCAAAATCCTATGAAGTTATCCTAGTTAATTATTATAGGCCTGTTTGAAGATGTCAAGACCCTCGAACTGTTTTTTGGAATAGAAATAGTTTAGTGTTGGGGAATACCTCTTGAGCCTCACTAAGGCCAGAAATAGATATTATTTTTGTTAGCTACAGCTTTATGGTAAATTTGGACTCAGAATTATCTCTCTGCAGTTTCTTGAATTTTTTTTAAATTCCTTAATTTTTGCTTCGAGATAGAATGTGAGAAAGTTACGCTTGGTAGTGCTATTGCATTTGCTTTTTCATGAAAAAAAAAATCATGATAGATGGGAATTATCTTTGATTTGAGGTTATTAAATTTCATTGTTGACATTGATGTTTTCTCTGCCAAAACATGTAACCTTCTACCATTTAAATTTAAGTGTGCTGTTTGTCATAGCAACAAGTGATAGTAGTGTTTGTGTTACAGGCAACACATCCTCCTGCATTTCTGCATGATTCAGAGTTTTCAGCTGTTCAAGCAACAGCACCTCCTTCTGCAGAAGAGTTAGAATTGGCAATGGCTATCGATGCCTCCATCCAGTCTGCCATGGCAGAGGCACCAGTTATTGATGCTGGCTTTAACAAAGCAAGTGCTTCCAGCAGCAGTTGGAATAACCCTGTGACTTCTGGTACGCAAAGTGCTCCACATGTACTGCCTGCTCCTTCAAAAGCCAGTAGCAACTCATGGACAGCGCATGAAGCTGGTCCTAGTGACAGTTCAACTCAGCAGAACCAATTCCAGAATAGTGACATCCCTGCTGTCCAGACGGCAACTCATGTCCCAGATTCAGTCCCATCAGCTCCATCCATGATAGACAAGAATGTAGAAGATGGTCCAATTCAATATCCATCAATTGATTCTAGTCCTGTTGATATGACTTCCCTACCTGCTGAGAATTTTCCGGCTAGCACAGGTGAAAAGAAAGAAAATGGAGGTTCTTCATCTTGTGTAATATGTTTGGATGCTCCAGTTGAGGGGGCTTGCATCCCATGTGGCCATATGGCTGGATGCATGTCTTGTTTAAAGGAAATCAAAGCAAAAAAATGGGGTTGCCCTGTGTGTCGTGCCCAGATTGACCAGGTTATAAAGCTGTATGCTGTTTGAATGTCCCCTGCATAATGATGAAGCTGTAAATGGTAAGTATGATTTTTAATGTTTCTTATGGATATCGTTGATTTGCTGTGAAATGTGGATGTGTATGCTTTCCTGTTTGTTTGTGCTGTCAAAAGTACCACTCTCATGCCCCTGCATTTACAATCAAGACCTCGCATAGTCTACAGTTTTCCACTTATAACATTGTATACAACTTCACAGAAAATTGGAAATATATCCTACATCCCTTAAATTATATGAAATTAAGGTCCTTCATAACTGTAGAAAGTGCTGGACTTTGTACCAAGAATAAGTTGTAGCCTTGTAGGACCAGACATTTTGGGAAGTCATTGATCTACCTAGAATTTTAAACCCTAACTCCTTGTTAGAAAGTAAATTTAAGAGAACAAGTATATGCTAACTGTAACACGAGGCATCATCTGCAGGTGAGTTTATCTGCAATGTGAACGAATCAGCAGCTTCAGCAACCAGTTCAGCATAGAGGGACAGATAATAAGAGTCTCATCATTGGTTAATTTCTTGAACTCTTTAATTATGTACTTATTCATCAAAACTCAAGGCTGTATTTAAATCGTGCTTGGTAACTGTAAAGCATGTAATTTTATATGCCTGTGTATACTCCTTTGTGAAACCTTTAAATCAAAGTTCGTATGTATATTACTGGATAAAACTCAGAACATATTATGTACTTTTTGTTTTCGATTGAGTTGCATGCGAGGAATTCAAGATTGTACTCCAAGACTTGAAACTTTTTTCCTTGAATTTTGTGTAGATGGAACTTGTTAAGACCTTGTACAGCAGCCTCTTTGATTTCAATTTTAATGGAACTTGCAAAAGCTTAAATTTTCACATTTTTCTTTCTGGGGGTCTTTTCTCTTTTTGTGCTTCTGCTGTGCTGAAAAAATTGAGTTAATAAACCAAATTACAGAATTTTTCTTTTTTTTTTTCAATTCTATTTTAGATGAAAATTTTCCTTTTCAATTATATCACCAAGCTAGCTTGGGGTGGTCATGATGCCTTGGATCTCCTTTGGTTGAGACCTTGAATGTAAAACAGAAGTTAGCTGGTCAGTGGAGATTTTGTATATGACAGTGTGGTGGAGGGTTTACTTGTCTAGTGAATTTAGAGGCAATGAGCGTATTGCTGTCCAAAGATAAAACAGTTTATGTAGACATGTTATCCACATGGTGTGAGCCTTAACCATGTAGGAAGAGTCCTAGTCAAGTGGATGAGTCTTGAGCACATGGGATGAACCCTAGTGTGGTCACATGGTGTAAGCAAAATTTAGATGAGTCTTAATTTACAGTTTTATATCTCTTTAAAGATGTGATTCATAATCACTTCAAATTAAAAAAAAAAAAAAAAAACTATATATCCGACTTTACTTAATTTGATATGAAGATTTTTTTTAAATTGAATTGAGTTGGATATATTAGATCTGGATATATTAGATCAGCCTAAATCTTTTATCAGTCATGGTGGCCGAGGCAGACCAATTTCAGACAACTTTTTTACCTTTGACCTGTTACAGGAAACCTAAAAAAAACTGTTATCTTAGGCCCAATACAGTGTTTGGTGGGTGCCCCCGAAACATTCAGTGCCTTGGAAAACATCTGTTTCCTGGAGCCGATATTTCCCTTTTTTTTATCATCTTTATCAGAAAATGTTGCATGGAACATACATCAAAATAAAGTCGAAACCGCATATTAAATCTAAATTATATGTGAAATTTAAATTCAATATCATTATATATTGAATTTGAAACATTACTCAGGCTTTGATTTTACAATTAGACCAATACCTTATTGGTTGGAGTCCATATTTCCTTCGCTGGCTGTTTTGTTAATTCTCACACTGGGCATTGTTCCTCTGTTTCTTTCAATATTCTCATAGTGGTTATTTTCTATTTCCTTATTTTCCTCCCTGTTTTCATGAAAAATAAAAATTAATTTTATTTTCATTTATTTATTTCCTTTTATCTTTTATTTTCACTTGTCCAAATAAAGGCTTAAAAGGATGTTTGTTTGATGGTGAGGCAAAATTCTTTTATATGTCGGCCAACATGTTTATCGTAGTAATTAATTATTTTTTAACACCTTTTACAACATTATTATTAGTAATGTTTCATAAGCTATTTATATCGTTTATGATAAATATAACTTTGTTTGTAAATTTTATTTTTATGATATTTGAATTATTTTCAGAATTTAATGTTGTTAAGAATATAATTTTAAAAATTTATCATTTATCTTTAAAATATTTTTTTAATAAAAAATTTTTTATTTTATTCATGTATCATCATCTCAAATTGAAACCATTGTGTTCAATTTGATACATTTCATATCATGATATTTACAGTAGAATATGAAAAATTAAAAAGATCACATTCAGGCAAATAAATCTAATCTCATCATCAACAAAACTAATTTAGCAATAAACAATAAAAAAAGGGAAAGTGATATGAAAAATGGATATGTATATACATATATATAATTATTTGACATGTGATTTACATGCATTGCTTGATCAATTTAGGTTCAAATTAAGCATAAGAATATGAATAAAATCATTTTAATTATTATTATTTATCAAGAGCTATCAATATTTTATTTTGAATCATTTTATTACTTGCCCTCCGTGCAAGCCAAGTTTGTCTTAATAGTGTGATTTGGCAATAATTAAGAAGGCCAGCTGCTAGTTATTAGCATTTCTTCAAAGAAAAATTTTTCATAACTGTCCAACGAATAACATTACAAAGAATTATCTCAATTTTTATTGACTATTAAGTGCTTCAAATGGCACTTTTTTGCATTTATTTTTTTCAATCTTTAAATTTATGTCCACACCCACTATATTTAGCAAATTCAATGTTAATATTTCTTTTTAAATTTTATTTTATATAACTGTTTAATTTCTCTTGAAAAACGCATAGCTTTTTTTTGCTCATAATATCTCATATCTGAAAAGATTGAGACATGATATCTCTATACTTTTCTTTATCAAAGAGAAAAAAGAAAAGGGCTACAAACAAAATAATTTGTGTAAGCTTCTAATCTTGCTTTGCCCACAAATCAGAATATTGATTTTAATCTTTTGATGTAAGATTAAAGTTAATCTCTATAGTTAAAGGATTAATATGACCATATTTTCCTGACAAAGTTAGAATAATCTGGGTAATTAGCATTAATATATAATTAATTTAAGACATTCTCTTGGTTTCTTTTCTTAGACGACCGAAAAGATTAACAAAGGGAATAAAATTTCCTATTTTTGTATTCATTTACAAGCCACTAATCCTTGGTCCTATATATGTAATGAGCTTGTGAAAAGTTATAATTTAGTTGTATTAGTTAGAATGATTGTTTTACAATTATAAAATTTTGAGTTTATTTTTCAATAAAAATTGAATTAATGAAAAAAAACTAAGAAGAAGAATAAGAAAATTGCCTAAAATAAAAAATCCATATAAATTAACATTGTCAATTATAGTGTTTGCTTGTGTTATTAATAAAACATTTATAATAAGCACAGGCAGTACCATTATCAAAATTCTAGGATTTAGCAATGGCCAGCAGGCAATAGAACATGAAATGACCGTAAAAATAGGAGAAAATCATAAATGGGTGGATGGATAAGCCATTACGTGCCACTTTCCTTTCAGCCTACCTATTACTAACACCAAATAGTAACCTGAACAAGCTAAAAGGGGCAAAAATCAAGTACGAAATATTTAGATACTGAATGGAGACACTGTATTATGTACAGTAAGCCTTCTTTTTTTAAAAAAATTAATCTTTAATTTTTCAAGTTTTCGGAGAAAACCAAATTAAAACACTTTTTTGTACAAAGTTCATATGAAGTAGGAGCATGGCTTGAAGCCAAATTTAGTACAATATGGCAACTAATATATACTCTTGGAAACTAATTGACCTCAGTTTTATTATGTATACATAAAAGATGTTTTTCCCACAAATTCTCCCATTCCCTTCTAAACTTATAATTTAATATATATATATGTATATATATATATAATGCAACGCATATATTGAACAAATAGCAGTAATAATTAATTAACGATACACTGGCATGAACATATTTTATACATGTATATTCAGTTGAGAAAAAGCCCATTTGTATATAAATGATGAGTTATATTTTCAGATTTGGGGATTAGATTCAAATTCATTTCAAGAATTATATTTAATTTGATGGGATATTATAATTCTTATATAATATAGCTCTACCTAGGAACCACCTAAAGGCAAAATCATAAGTAATAAATGTAAAGTTAAGTTTTTTGGTAGAGTTCTCTTTTTATGCATGGATATAAATTGAAATTCCTATTCAATAAGCAGATCAGTATAGGAAAAATATTACAATATATTGGAAAGACTACAAAGAGCTAGAAAAGGCAAAATACCTAAAAATAGGCAGTTTCCGACCGTGACAAAATGAGAGAAACAGTTAAATCACCAAATGGCCTTTGTAGCTACAATTTTTGCTACCTTGCTAGATAGCTAATATGCCACCAAGCATCTACATAATATATATATATATATATATATATATATATATATATATATAGAATAGCAGCAGCTACTCTACTATACAATAAATTTATGCTTCATTTATAATCTAGGAGGGGAATACAATTAAAAAAAAAAAAAACTAAACTAGGGATTAGAAAATGGATCAATCAATCTAATTCTATCACTATTTCAATTAAGTTAATATATCATATCAGTTTAAATAGTTTAAATTTTTCAATTTTAATTTAAAATTTTAATAAATTAATATTATTAATTAATATTTAATTTACATATTTTATAAATCGAAATTAATTAAATTTTATTAAATCGATCAATAGTAATTAATTTTAGGAGTTTCTTTATTCTAAATAGTCAGTTTTAAATTTAAATTTTTCTATTTAATAGATAGTGATCAATTTAATATATTCTTAAAAATTAACTAAACCGATGGACATCTCTAAACCAAACTAAGCACTTCGTACTCATTAAGCATAATTTTAAAATTTTGCAGATTTTTTCTCTATAATATTCAAGATTAAGGCTTTTCATTTTTTTTTTCTTAACTATTCATTATTTTGCAAAATATTTTAAAGTTATTTAATATTGAGAATTTAATTTATTTTTTTTACAAAAAGAGAAGCGATTTCTATCACTCCATGAATTGTATATATATTAAGTTCATAAACAAATATACATATATAATTTATTTAAAATTATGAAGGCTAAAATTGCAAAGGACAAAATAAAATTGATTGGCGATGACTGTAACGAAGAGGGTAATATGGTAATTGGAAAAAAGTGTCGTCAATCAATACCAAAAGGACGAAGAAACAAAATCATGTTATTCCCTCAAATATATATATATATATATATATATATTACCCTATATTTACCTTTTTATCCTGACTCCATCAATCTTTTTTTTTTAATCTTTCTCACTGTCAACCTCATTCTATTTCATTTTCCACGACACTACAGCTCTCTAAATTAACAAAGCTACTATTCAACTTGCCATCATTTTACCATTGATCTCTCTCCCTCTTTACACTGTTTTCTGTGTGATCCTAAATAGTTTTTCAGAAGCCCCCAATTGCTTACCCTTTTAGGGAAAAAAATATTATGAAAAATTCTTGCAATTTTGTCTCATACATTAAATCATTTAATAAATCTACATTAAATTATTATAATTTTTTCTTTATAAGAAAATATTAATATCTTTATTAATTAATTTGTATTAATGCATACACCAATACATGGAAGCATTACTCCAAAATTATATTTGCCAAAGTCTCAAAATGTATGATGGTTTGAAGATAATAAAGTTAGCAAGTTAAAGCCCACAACCAACGTCATAACAAGCATCCTTTCAAGGATTTCTAGGTTTTTGATCATCAAATATTAATAAAGATCAAAAGAAACCTCAAACAATCAAAATCTAATTATATAAATATATTTATTATTTACCCTACTAATCTTTTTGTTTTCCTCCTTTCTTTCTTTATATATCATCAAAATTATTATCTCTTTAAAACTTAGTTTTATAGCATTTCTTCAACCCTATCAAACTAAAAACCTTCAAAGACCTTTCATCAAACTACTTCATTCCCTATCATACACTCTCATGGGATTTAATATCAAATCCATGTTGAGATCTTTCACTTAATAATTAGCCTTCTTGATTCTTTGACTCTATCTCACTCTGTTTCTTGATCTTTTTTACAGTAAGAACCCCTTCAAGAATCAAGATTCAAGAAAACGTTTAAGAATCAAGATCAAGTACATGGATTCTTTTCAAGAATTTGACTCCACAACCCCAACACTTCCCCTCACCACAACCACCAACACGGCAACCACTATAGCCACTTCCTCCTCCTCTTCTTCGACCTCTTCCGCTTCCACTCTCAGCCGCTACGAGAACCAAAAGCGGCGAGATTGGAATATTTTCGGACAATATCTCCGGAACCACAGACCACCACTTTCTCTTTCCCGATGTAGCGGAGCTCATGTTCTTGAATTCTTGCGTTACTTAGACCAATTTGGAAAAACCAAAGTCCATACCCAACTCTGTCCTTTCTTCGGGCACCCAAGCCCACCTGCCCCATGTCCATGTCCACTCCGGCAAGCCTGGGGTAGTCTTGATGCTCTTATTGGCCGTCTCCGTGCTGCCTTTGAAGAACATGGTGGGAAGCCAGAGAACAACCCATTTGGTGCTCGTGCTGTTAGGCTTTATCTACGTGAAGTTAGAGATTCACAAGCTAAAGCTCGAGGAATTAGCTACGAGAAAAAGAAAAGAAAAAGACCACCACTGATGGCACCACCGCAGCCACTACCATCACCAGCTGCCACCACCACTAGTGCAAGTGATGATCAGTAAGAAAATTTAAAAAAACAAAGAAATAATGTCACTATTTACCTCTTATCACTTAAGAGTTACCAGTTATCACTCATTTGAATTAAAGAACGAAAAATTAATGAGTATAAAACTCATTAGAAGTAAGAGGTAGTAGAAATGCTCTTCTTTTTAATAATTTATTTGGTTAATCTTTGTTGGGTTTGTTAGTATCAGTAGTAATAGAAATAATAGTAGCAGTACTGATAGTTATAAAGTTTGTGACTTATTATTAATTAGATTCCCAATTTGTCACAGATCTGTTTCTGTAGTTGCTTCAGCTGCATGAAAGGTCGTTTATGACAAGTAATAGATTCGGAGATCATGTTATTGGTTTTTTTTTTCTTTTTGCCATTTTATTTATTGTTGTATCTATAATGAGAGTATTGGCAAATCATTCCGATAGCATTATAAAAAAAGTTTCTGTGTCAGGTTTGTCAAGCACTATCTAATCTGTATACAATTTGTTTATTTTTGGTATGCAACTCTTCTACTCTTTGGCAATCATTTTACTCATTTTTTTCCTTTTCTTTTAGTATCTGAAACTTGAAAATAGAGTCTCTGCAACTAAATTTTCATTCTTTATAAAGGTGAAAGACTTGATCTTTGGAAGTTTTGTAGAATGGGTACTTTGTCTTTGATAATTACCATGTAATTGTTGGCCTCTCATTAATTTATTATGATACAGATCTACATATATATGATCCCGATTCTCTCTGTTGTGTCGTGTCCCTAAAGAGGGGATATGAATTATATGATTAGAATAATTTAATTAGAGTCGATTTCACATAAACCCTAGCATATAAATAGTGTAATCTAGCTAATTAGCTAGTTAGTGAGTGAGTTCATTACTAAAGACATTTTGATTTTGGAAAAAAAAAAACAAGCTTAGGAATATTTGTTCATCAACTGATACTATTTGTTTGTGTTTACGATCATTGTGCATCTGCTACTAATAGTTCTACGTGTATGTTTACTCGTGCACTAAATGCTATCTCTTTTGTTTGCTGATTTTTGAGTAGTGTTGTTGCTCTCTATTTGGTCTTTTTCTCCCTTTTTTCATAAATAAATTTTGATATCTTGAACTTTATATATATATATACACACGCACAAGCTCAAAGAAGGAAAATTTTTCATTTCTCATAAAGGTTCTTGCATTATATGACCCTCATATTATAGTTTAGAAACTGAAACTAATGAAACAAAACTATCAGATTTAACATTAATACCTTTATCTAATCAAGTGGTTTAAGTGTTTGTCTAGCAGGTTAATTAGGTGGTCAAATGACCCTTTACCAAAAACAAAAGAAAATACTGTCTAATATATTAATATGATATAGCAAGCTAGATTATGTTACTGCATTCAATCAAGGAACAAAAAATAAATTAAAAGAATTAGGAATAATAATTTCTTCAAGATGTGTTTTTTTTATGAGAATGAATCAATGAAAGCAATGTCTTTGAGATTCTATGAAATTTGATATAAATTTGATGATAATGTGCTTGCTGTGTATGTATATATATTTATAATATTAATGCTGCTGGGCCATGATGATATTTGATAATTGAAATCCTTTTGATATCTTTCTTTTGGAGCGTTAGTTATTATTAAACAGAAACAGACACTAGGCGATACCATTATAATTATATTTCCAATTTCTTTGGAGCTAAGAAATTATATATATTTTTGCAGATTGAATCAGTGTTTGCTTGCCAATTCTGAATTCTCTCGTACTGTGAATTCTGAATCCTCCGGAAATTGAATGGTTCCCATAAGATATTGTATTGAATTTCTTGAAAAAAAGAACTGAAAAAGTAGTGTTTATGAAATTTATTTATTAGAAATTAAAACTGATATTTTAGTTTAGAAATAAAGGTAAACTACTAGCATTTTCATATTTCATATGAATTACCCTAATTTGAGCTGCATTTGTCCTCGTATTACTTTGGAACTCTTAGTAATTAGTATTATCTAACAATTCTTTTCTATTTTTAATATTTATTCGGATCGGATATGCACCATCATTTTAGGCCAAATTTACAGCTGCATTAGGCAATCTTTCTTAATACAGGATTAAATGCATTATTTTTAATTTGTGTTATTATTATTATTATTATTATTCAGTGGCTAATAATTGTTTTTATTATTATATAGTGGCTACTAAAATTTTTTTATTAATTATATATGGAGAGGAAGAAATATTTTAAATTTAAATTTGAAATTTAAACATCAGCAAGACACTCCTCACTAATAATTGTTTGATGTTTCTATTTTGAATTATAAATATTTCGTTAGAGCAGTAATATTTCAAAGAAGAATTTTTGTCTTTTCAACAAGTTACTTTTATGATTGCAAGGTGTCAATGTATGCTTGTTATCTTTGACCTAACTTGTACATTCTACATTTGAATTCTTGAACAGAATAAGCTAACTTATAGGCACTGCTTTGCACCTATCAGGATTAGATTAATTGCAAGCTAAGCTATCAAAAATTATTGTTTTATTTTCTATTTGTCACTTTCATATATATTTGGAGAAAATATTTTTCTTTCTTTTTTTTTTCTTTTGGTTCAAATAGAAAAGTTTGGTGTATTTTGAAAGAATATGACCATATACTTTGCCGAATACATGTCAATGTTGAGAGCAGCTCAAACGATAAAATAGATTTCTTTTATTTTTTATTTTTACATTGGAAATATTTAATTAAGAAGGATGATGTTTTAGGGTGTCAAACTATAGTAAAAAAAAAAAGTTACTAGGATGTTTTATATGTATCTATATATTTGTTATTAATTTTTAATTTTAGCATTATGCATCTTATAATGATGTTAAAATCATGTTGTCAATTTTAATTAAAATCATGTTGTTAACTCTAATAATGTGAAATGCGTGATATTAAATTTAATATGAAATTTGTTATTTATTCAATTTTTTTGTTAATCTTTTTTTTTGTAATTGATATGCCATTTTTTTATTTATTATAATTTGTTTTAAAATTATACAATCAACAATTGGTCTAGTAATTACAAGAAAATCATAGCTGAAAATGTAAAATGATGTGGCAAATACATTGTATAAATTGGTATGAGAAGGCATACTTAATTAATGAAATATTTTTAGATCAAGAATTGCACCAGCCATGTTAAAATCATATATATATATATATATATAATTAAATGAAGCTCTTTTGTGTAAGACTATAATAGAGCCGAGCTGAATTTTAAAAAGTCCAAACTTGGCTGGTCATAAAATAGTCGAATTCAAATTTAAATTCGAATCAAGTTTAAGTTGAATCTGAATTTATATTGAGCCGGCTTATATATTATATATTTCGATATTGATTTAAATAAGTTTAATAAATTTAGTGAACTTATTTCAATTTTTATTTTTTATTCATCTTTTTTATATCTTCATAAAGATATACTAAAATTAATATTTTTATGAAAAATGAATAATGTGATTATATATTAATAAAAATAAAATATTATTTTATTATAATTTTATATTTTATTATAAATTATAAAGTTATTTTATATTTTATATAATTTAATTTATTTATCACTTATACGATGTATTAATAAATTAAATTAATATTAATATATGTGAATTAAATTATATATATTTTTAGTCTAATATAATGAACAAGTTAATTTACGAATTTAACTCGTAAGTTTTTTAAATTAACTAGCTCGTAAGTTAACGAGTCAAGTATTTTTTTAATTTAAATTTAACTCATTTAATAAATAAGTAATTCGAATTCAAATTTAAATAAATATTTATCGAGTTGAAACTCAAATTATACATAAGTAGTTGAATTCATTTGCTGTCTTATTGGATATCACCAATATCAATTTTCACTAGCCTTTAATAATAATTAATAATTCAGAATACGCAGTGTGTATATCTGGAGGCCTGTATATACAATTTTTGCTCCTTTTTTTTTTCTGAACTTGGAAGGCATTGTCAAGCCAACACACTGTATAATTAAGTAAATAGAACAAAATTCCCAATGCACTGAACTTAACTAGTTATCACTTATTAATGTTTGACCTATCTCAGTGTACAGCCAACTCATCAGGTGGGTCGTTCATAGATTTTGTTTGAATTTTCCACCCTTTAATCAAACATTGGTTCCAAGCTAGCTTTTCATTTCATAATTAGTTTGGTTTTGCAAAGCGGGTGACTTCATGCTTACTCCCAACTAGTTGTGCTTTGGAAAGGGTTATTTTCACATTATAACTTAAACTTATCTCAATAAAATTTTAATTTAATTAATCTTAAATTAATTAAAATCAACTATATAATTTTTTTTATTGGAGTGATTATAGATTATATTTTTTAAGAGATATAGAGCCATAAAATTATATTAAATCACTTTTCTATTTTTTATTTCTATTATATACAGACATTTTACTTCATTCAGTCTTTGTAAAAAATACACCACCAAATAATATATATATATATATATATTGCTTCAAAATTAGTATCTCCTGCTAATTGAACGATGTAATTGAGTTGATATGCATAAAAAATGAAGTGACTTATAAGTAAAATTTTCTTATTATTAAAACATTTCTGCATGAATTATTAATAGAAATATAATCTTTGAATTTTAAATTATAGCAATTTATGAGATCATTGATGAGTTTTAAACCCAATAAATAAATAAATTTATTACATGTGATTTTATCATTAAATATTTAAAAGTAAAAAAGATAAAGTGAATTGTGGTTATATTCATATAAAATAGTTATTATGAAATTTTCAAAAAAAAAAAAAGTTATCATGAGGGCTTGATGAAAAAAAAAAGAACTCAAATGATATGTAGTCTCATTGGCATTAGTTAAGCTTTTTTTTTTTTTTTATCAGGACATTAGTTAAGCTTATTATTGATGCGAAAGATGTGCAAAATGTTTCGTCTTACTTGTAAACTCATATAAAATAAAATGAGAAAAAAAAAGAAAGAAAACGACTGAAACCAAACACTTGTAATTTCACTGTAGCAAATAGCAATTCATGCATTTGTATGGTCAAGATCAGGTAAGTGTTTCAATTACAAAATAAATAATTAATTAATTTCAATAGAAATAAATCAATTAGAAATTAATCCTAAACTCTATCTTTTATATATATATATATATATAAATTTCTTAATCATTTTCACATGAATATTTTATTTTTAATTACATTAAATAGGTGAACTATTCAATCTAATGCACAAGATTCATTAGATATTATACTGTTTCTAATTTAATTAGATATAATTTCGGATAAATTTATATATGTCTGTTGAAATTAAATTTTTTTTATTTAAACATTATATTTATATCATTTTATTGCATAGTTTTGCAAACTGATAAATTAAATTGATTAATCCTCATAAAAAGATTTTATAGCTTAATATTTGGTTTGATTTATTTGAATTTCCATTTAAAACCCTTCGAAATCTTACTCAGTGTAAAAGAAATCAAAACTTATCAATCAAATTACTCAATTATAAATGCTATAAAATTTACAGTTGCAATTTTGCACAGAATATCTCTCAGTTCAAAGTTATTAATAATCGTCTAATATTCTATTTTAAAAAAATTAAAAGAAAAAAAAAAGAAAGAAAGAAGCCTGTGGAATCAGATTTCATATCATTCAGAAGGACTGCAGTGAACTGAAACTTGGGGACTAAGGCCATCTCCAACTATTGCACTAAAATAAAGCAGCTTTAACTTTAAAATAAAGCAAACAGTATATTATTATCTCCAACCATTAACACTATCTTTATCTTTAAAAAGTATATTCTCTCTAAAAATAGAATATTCTTTATATCATTTTTATTTATTTATAAAATAATAAATAATCATAAATTTTAATCATTTATATAAATAATAATTATTAATGTAGCATAAATAAAATAAAATAATTAAAAATAAAAAAATAAAAATATATATCAACTAGAATTTTTTTATTCATACATAATAAATACTACATTTAATAAAAAGAGGAATACAAGTACAAGTACAAATATTTATATTACATTTCTGAATTACCATAATCATCCCATATATGTTCGATTAATGCATTTCGAAGTGCATAATGAGCATCTTTATCCTTAATTTTTCTATGTCGCGATAAAAATGCTTCAAATCGGTCATTTTCATTGGTTACAAGCTCAACATCTGGAGTCGGCACTTCCATACAGTCCGAAATATTTGCATGAACATCACGTTCATTTTCAATTATCATGTTATGCATAATAATGCATGCACTCATTATATCATGCAAAATATTCTTCTGCCAAAATCTTACAGGTCCGGCTATAATTGCAAATCGTGATTGCAAAACTCCAAATGCATGTTCTACATCTTTCCTACATGATTCTTGTTCCATTGCAAATAATTTTCTTTTAGGACCACGTGGCTCATGAATACTTTGTACAAGTGTGGACCACTTTGGATATATGCCATCAGCTAAATAATAACTCATGTTATATTCTTTTCCTCGAATAACATAGTGAGCTGGAGGAGCAATACCTTTAGCAAGATTGGCAAAAAGATGAGATGCTTCCAACACATTAATATCGTTGTTAGAACCTGGCATACCAAAATATGCATGCCATATCCAAAGGTCATAATCAGCTACAGCTTCGAGAATAATAGTTGGAGATCCACTCCGACCAGCATATTGTTCTGCCCAAGCAGCAGGATAATTTTTCCACTTCCAATGCATACAATCTAGGCTACCCAACATCCCCGGAAAACCACGAGATTTTCCAATATGAAGCAATCTCGTCACGTCATTTGCATTAGGTGACCTTAAATATTCTTCCGCGAATACTTCTACAACCGCACGACAAAATCTCTTCATACTTTCTATTGCTGTAGATTCTCCAATTTTAATGTATTCATCTGTTGCATCTGCCGGCATTCCATACGCTAACATCCGAAATACAGTTGTTACTTTTTGCAAACCCGATAATCCGACTTTACCAGTTGCATCTCTTCGTTGTACAAAGTAGTTATCGTGTTCCACTACGGCATTAAAAATACGTTGGAAGAGACCTCTGCCCATTCGAAACCTTCGACGGAACATAACATCATTATATAGAGAAATATCAGCAAAATAATCGTTAAAGAGATTACGATCAGCATTTTCACGATCACGATTGATCACTACGTGGCCAGCAACCGATCCTCCATGATACACATCACTGTTTAGTTGGTCTTTATAATAATGGGCAATGGCTACATTATTATTGGTGTGAGCCAATATAAGTGTCATTCGCTCTGCATCCCATCTTTCATTATTCAGTATTTGTGATTCTTCATCATTTTCTGATTCAGAATTTGAAGATGAAGTATAATATTGATAATGAGATGAAGATCCGAAGTTGAAATTCATTTTTAAAGAGTAAAACAGAGTCAGTTTGTATTCAAGATAATTATCATCAATATATTTATATTGAAATTTTTATCTTATTTTTCAACGTGTCAGAAGATAAGATATGTAAAAAATTTAATCTCAACCGTCGGATTCAATTTATCTTCGTATGAACCATTGGATATCTGTCATAGAATCTGATCTTATCTTCACTATTTTCCATGCCAGAAGATAAGATATCTAGCAAATCTAATCTCAACCGTCGGATCAATTTATCTTCGTATGAATCGTTGGATATTTGTCATAAAATCTAATCTTATCTTCACTATTTTCCATGCCAGAAGATAAGATATCTAGCAAATCTAATCTCAACCGTCGGATCAATTTATCTTCGTATGAACCGTTGGATATCTGTCATAGAATCTAATCTTATCTTCACTATTTTCCATGCCAGAAGATAAGATATCTAGCAAATCTAATCTCAACCGTCGGATCAATTTATCTTCGTATGAACCGTTGGATATCTGTCATAGAATCTAATCTTATCTTCACTATTTTCCATGCCAGAAGATAAGATATCTAGCAAATCTAATCTCAACCGTCGGATCAATTTATCTTCGTATGAACCGTTGGATATCTGTCATAGAATCTAATCTTATCTTCACTATTTTCCATGCCAGAAGATAAGATATCTAGCAAATCTAATCTCAACCGTCGGATTCAATTTATCTTCGTATGAACCGTTGGATATCTGTCATAGAATCTGATCTTATCTTCACTTTTTTATATAAATACCCCACTACATCCTCACTTTTATTATCGTACTTGTAAACATTTATCACTATCCATCAATCTTCTAAATTTTAATTTGTTTGTAACTGCCAAATCATTAATATGTCTTCTAAACATCGCACTTTATCATACACAAATGATGAAGATAAACACTTATGTAGTGTTTACCTTGACATTTCTCAAAATCCAATTATAGGAATCAATCAATCGAGAGACCAATTTTGGTCCAGAATTGAAGAGGAATATAATAAGGCACAAACGGAGTTTTGCATCACGCAACCCAGATTGAAAAGATCTCTACAATGTCGCATGCAAGTGATATTGAAAGAGGTTGGTAAGTTTAGAGGATGTATGGAACAAGTTGAAAATCTCAATCTCAGTGGTGCTTCACAACAAGATATTGTGAGTATTCTACATTTATTTTCTAATTATTTTTTAAAGAAATGATCCTAATATTAATATTTTTACAGGTTAACCGTGCAAGAATATTATATTCACAAGATACGGGCAAGAGATTTAAGTTTGAACATGTCTGGCTAATTCTAAAAGACATTGAAAAATTTATTAGTGTTAATAATGTTGCATCAACATTTTCAAGCCCTAATCGTAATTTTGCATCATCTGAATCAGACTCTCCTGCTTCGGAGTCTCCTAACACTCCAGGTCTATCTTCATTCTCCCTTGATATAAATGAGGACAATGTTAGTGGAAGTTCATCACAACGTCCTACAGGGGTTAAAAAATCAAAATTGAAAAGAAAAAATGATGATCAATTTTCCGCCCTTATCAAAACCATGAATTCAAATGCTGATCGACTTTTTAAAGCTTTAAAAAAAGGGAACCAAGATAGGGGAGAGTATCACGAAATCAAAAAACGGAGGTTGGCTTTAGCTGAACGTAAAGAGGAACGTAAAATTATGTTCACAGATCTGAATTCTATAACTGATCCAAATTTACGTGAATATATTCGTACTGAAAAAGAAAGGATTTTACAAAAAAGATCTCAACAAGGTCAAGGAACTCAAGGTCAAGAACATGGATTTGGAGTTGAAGAATCTGGAGGTGGAGGATCTGGAGGTGAAGGATCTGTAGGTGGATATGGTCAATATTTTAATTTATTAACTGGGTCACAAGATGATTTACCAGAATATTAGAGTTGTTGATATGTATTTTTAATTTTACTTAAATTTATTTTATGTTTATGTTTATTTTTATTTTTCGTTCATTTTATGTTGTATTTTTAATTTTTTTTAAATTTAATTAAGTGTGTGTTGTATTTTTAAGTTGTTTAAATTTTAATTAAGTGTGTGTTGTATTTTTAAGTTGTTTAAATTTTAATTAAGTGTGTGTTGTATTTTGAAGTTGTTTAAATTTTAATTAAGTATGAGTTGTATTGTTTAATTTATAATTTATATTTTTATAATTTTAATATTATCAAAAAATTATTAAAATTTATTTTAAAATTTTATATTTTTTTATTACTTAAAAAAAATTAAATAAATTAATGACATAAATAAATAAATAAAAATTAATATTTATAAATTAATATTTATAAATTAATAATAATTAATAAATACATAACAAATTATATTTATTATATTAATTAAAAAAATTTATAATATTTAATTAATAATAATTAAAAAAATCATTCAACAATATCCTTTTCCTTTCTTCCTTTCTCTGTTCCTTTCTTCGTTTCCTTTCCTTTCTTTCTCTGTGTCTTTTCCTTTCTTCATCATTTTCCATCTTCGTTTTTCTTTATTTTCTTTCTTCTTTTAACATAGCGCAGCTACAGTGCTGCGTTATGTTTGGCTCAGCACTGTAGCATCCATTCAATTTGACGCATCAAATAGCGAACGATTGGAGTTGATTTTTAACGAAAATTGCTCTATAATGGTGATTTGAAGCTGCCGTTGGAGATGCTCTAAGCACATCGATTTGGTAAGTTCCAGTTAACTTTTTCACACTAACAAAAAACATTTATTTATTATGATAATAAAATAATGCCTATTACATTTACTTCAATTTTTTTTTCTTTCTCTTTACGGAATAAAGGCAACAAGAAAATAAAATAAAATAAAATAAAATAAAGATGAAAAATTAAACTAAAATTATAAATTTTGAAAACAACCATTTTTTTCTCTTTTGTTTGAATAAAAAGGGAAATATATTAATTTTAAATTTATTTTTATTTCATATTCATTTATTTTTTTATTTTCTCTCTAAATATAATATATATATATATATATATGTGTGTGAAGCAAAACTAGAAAAGGAGTTGATGACCTTCGTGTTGACAGCAAATTTCTTAATTTTCGACGATATATCCCTTAATTTCTAACTATTTAATTATATAAAAAATAACAAATAAATATATAATAAATATGTTATAAATAAAAAAAGAGAGAAGATAAATAGATAATGAAAAATATGAGAAATCTCTATCTTATTAATTGTCATATAAATCACATATAATGAGATATTTATAGTGGTGTAAGTAGAATAAAAAAATTACAACTAAATTAAATTCTAATTTGAATATGATAAAGCTAATTATAATCTTGATAGGGTAAAATTAATTTAATATAGTAGTCATCCATATATTATCTAATATCTTTCCTTAAATGACAATCCCTATGAATATGCCTCATTAAAATATTGCTAAGAAAAATCAAGTAGGACAAAAACTTAGCAAAAGAAAAAGAGTACAATATTCATAGATAACTTTTTCTTAAAAATACAACAGGCTAAGACATATCTCCAAGTGAGCGCATTCTAATATTGTGTGTATGCTTTTTGAAAATTGATGTTGGCAATGCTTTTGTGAATAAATCTACTGGATTGTCACTTAAACGTATTTTGTAAATATTAACTCGTCCTTCCTTCATAAGTTCATGAGTGTAAAAGAACTTTGGCGATATATATTTAGTTTTATCACTTTTTATATAGCCTCATTTAATTTATGTAATGCATGCTGCATTATTTTTATATAATATTATTGATTATTTGCTTATAGGTAATCCGCATGCTCTCCTAATATATTCAATTATGCTTCTCAACCATACACATTCACAGCTAGCTTTATGAATAGATAATATCTCTGTTTAGGATCAAGTTTTACGAGAGTCAGAAAGATATCCAACATCAGCATATCCTGTCAATTTAGACTTTATTCCTTTTAAAAAAATAAATTCATATTAGATGTGCCATGTAGATAGCGTAAAACATGTTTCACTCTATTACAATGCCTTTTAGTTGGTGTTGAACTAAACCTTGTAAGTAAATTAACTGCAAAAGCAATATCTGATTTTATATTGTTAGTAAGATATAAAAGTGTCCCTATTACATTGAGATATGGTACTTCAGGACTAAGAATCTCTTCATTATTTTCTCGAGAACAAAAATGATCTTTTTTTACATCAAGAGAACGAACAACCATTGGAGTGCTTAATAGATAAGATTTATCCATATAAAATTATTTTAAGATATTTTCAATATATGATGATTGATAGAGAAGAATTTCATTTGACAGATATTCAACTTGAAATCCAAGATAAAATTATATTTTTTCAAGATCTTTCGTTTCAAATTTCATTCTCAAATAGTTTGTAGTAATTGAGATCTTTTATGAAGTTTTCACTATGTTTAAATCATCAACATAAATTGCAACTATAGCAAATTCAGAATTTATCTTTTTAACAAAAAATACATGGGCAAAGAGGATTATTTGTGTATCCATTATTTATTAAGTATTTAATGAGGCGATTGTACCACATTCGCCATATTGTTTTAGCCCATATAAGGATCTTTGGAGTTTAATTGAGTATATTTATCTAGATTTTGAATTATATACTTCAGACATCTTAAATCCTTCTGAGATTTTATATATATGTCATTATTCAATGAACCATATAAGTAAGCTGTCACAACATCTCTCAAATATATGTCAAGCTCTTCAGAGGCTACCAAACTGATCAAAAATATAAAAAGTAATATCATCCATAATAGAAAAATATGTCTCATCATAATCTATACAAAAGTCTTTGTGAGAATTATTATGCTACAAGTTGTGCCTTGTATTTCACAATTTCATTTAACTCATTTCTCTTAAGAGCTATATGAGCAAATTATTATAATATAATGTCAAGCCCTTCATGGGCTGCAAAACTAATTTTAATAGTAATTGCATTAATAATAGAGGAAATATACTTTTTTCATAATCTCATATGATATATTTCTTTTACATATAATACCTATGGGTATGACATCTTCTGGTGTCTGAATTATTAGTTCAAATATTGTATGTTTAGTAAATGAATTTAATTCGGCCTTGATTACTTTTTATTTTGGCAAATTACTTCGATATCAATAATTTTAAATATTTTTAGGTTCAAGTATATTTTGATAATTTCAATAGCAACATATGCAAACATATTATCAACAATAATTTCATATATTTTTTACATGTTTTTATATTTGAATGAGATCTCATAATTTTTCGGTACTGAAATCACTTTTGGAGTCACTTCTCTAGAAATATATGGTTATTGACTTAAGTTGCTTTTGACCTCTTTAAGAGTGTCATTTTAAAATTATTCATTTCTCCTTATCTCAAAAATTAATATTTTGAACCAAGTAGTCTACTACGCTTCATGCGTATATTATATCTATTAGCCACCACACTAATAAGACATCCTACAAGAATAATCAATCGAGCAAGAGTATTAGCAACTGAAATATATGTTTTGAACATCTACCGGGTATTTGTAAATATATTTGGTAACTGATTTGCAATATTATGCAAACTAATTAGTTTTTAAACTTTCAGTTCACATTAAGTTCTGCATATATCAAGATTGGATAAAGTTGATGTATTCCAACTAATCTATCGTGCTTTTGACCCTTTATTTTTATTTTTCCTAATGGGGTAAAAATCAACTCACTAAAAATCTTATTTTAGAAAATTTATCATTAAATGTTCATAACTTCTAACATAAATAATCAAAACTTACATAGATATCAAGATAATATTGATAATTAATTTTAATTCTTTGAGGAGATGCAATAAAAAAATATATGCTTCGATAAAAAATTTTAATATCATAAATTTTAAATAAAATATATTATGATATATAAACACAAGTTATAAAGTGAAAAATTTGTAATGCACAGACAATCAAATACAAATTAAAAGTGTAACATAAACAATAATATGTATCTAAACATATATCCAAACAGATATAAAAAGTTTTAATTTCATAAGTATAAGAATAATTTATCGCAAAATCTTAATAATGATTATGCTAAACCATATTGAGTATGAATATATGCAATAAAATGTTCAATGATAATATAATCATAAAATATTTTTTAGGTGAATTTATATGTATTATCTAGATAAATTATCTTGATTGATAATCAAGAAATATTGATCTTAACTTTTATAATTTAAGCAAAAAATTTAGCAAAAGCAATATTATGAATTAATAATAGACAAGCATGTGACCATCGAGTTGAAACATCAATTAAAAATATAAAGTATTTAAATGGTCTATAAGATTGAAGGATATGACTATAAATATTTTTATATGTTATTAGTAGAAATTCAAGGGACTTTAAATATAATTTAGACAGTACATATTTCACATTTAATTTACCTTGAGCATAATAAGTATAAAAGTAATCATCGGACAAAATTTTTTTTTAATTTTTCAGTGGATGTTCATTTGTAATCTGAACAATATGTCACATCATGTTTAAACCCGGGTGACTAATATGATCATACCAAAATATAAAATTTTTAGAATTTATGCTCTTATGGTGCATATAGTGCAACTCAACCATTTTTATTTGTTATAAAGTACAATACAATTAAGAAATTTAAAATTTCTTAAATATAAACTTGGATTCAAATTCGTATAGTTAACACATAGAAATTCAATATATTTCTCACTTTATTTCAATAAAATATCGATTGTAATATATAATTTAAAATTTAGTAGATTTCTTCATGATATATTTGAACACAATGCATAATCGAAATATCATTTTACTCAAATTTGAAATGTTCAAATTCAGAATATAAGGTGGAATCTTCTGGAGTCTTCAACCATATTTGCGGAACCAAATATCATGTTAATATTAATTTCTGCTAATATATATTTTTTAGCACTTTAATTTTTAAAATTAGTAGAAAAAAAAATTTCACCACAACCTCTTTTTTTTATCAAGATATCGTCCATGGTCTTGTGAAAAACATCACATTCGCTGCAGTGATTGATATAAAGATAGTTGGACGAGTTTGATTATTTTTCATAAAAAACTAAAAATTTTATTCAGCTACAAGCAAATAAAAAATTAGTTCAAAATATTTTATAATTCTATGCTCTCAATATAGCTACTACAGGAACATATTTGAGGCGTGAAAAATTAATATTTACTAAAAATATTGTGATAAATTATTAATAATAAGATAATCAATTTTTAATTTCTCATTTGAATAATCAAAAGAAATATCATTATTTCTAAGCGATCTTGCGATGATACTTAATTTTCTTTTTATAATATCTCTAAGATTTATAATATTAAGGTGAATCTTATTATCAAATACCCATAATAGATTTTTTCTTCAAAAAATATCAAGCGTAATAAATACAAGTTTTATAAAACTTAATATTATAAATATATCAAATTTAAATAAAATTCATATATTAAATGGATTACAAAGCTCATCAAATAAATAAGGACTAAAAAAATTATAATTAAAATTTAAATATTATAACTCTAAAATTATAAATAATCATATCAAATCATAGTAAATATCAATTTATTTACCTATTTCACTTTAATACAAAAAAAAATCTTAAAATTATGAGTTTTTCTTGATTTATGATGAATTATTAAAAAATAAAATAAAAATTCTTTTTTCTTGTAGATTAAAAAAATTAAAATTTTCTCTATTAATTATAATAACTTGTAATGATTACCGATAAAGATTAGAGAGATATAAAATAATAATATTAGTGACTCATGTAAGTTTATACTAAATAGATTATTTATAACATATTTAGTATACTAACTAAAAAAATTATCCATCGTTAGCAAGGGTATAAAAGATCACATAATATTTATAATTTAATTTTTTAAATATAAGCTAATAGTCGTATTAATTCAATTAGCACAATGAAACCATTAGAAAAACTTATATCCATTCTATTAACACAATAAAAATAAAAATACATCACATTTATTATGAGCTAATAGTTTTAATTTTAACAAATAAACAAATTATTACTAATAATGTCATTAGTAAAACTCTATAATATTAATTATAACATATTTACAACAAAGAAAAAAAGTATAGATTATTTAAATTCATTAAGGCACAAAAGAATCATTTACATAATACACATTATTATAATAATTATTATTTTACTTCATTTATATTTTATTTTTTAGTAATATATATAATATAATATTTTATAAAAAAATAAAAAAAAATAAAATAATTACTTTAAACTTAAATGTTTATAATGAATAAATTATTTACTGCTTCGTGTGGATAATATGTTGTAAATAAAAAAAATAAATAGAGAATGAGAAATATAAAAAATCTCTATCTTATTAATTATTATATAAATTATCTATAACAAGGTATTTATAATAGTATAAGTAGAATAAAAACTATAAATAAATTAAATTTTAATCTTAATAGATGAAATTAATGATAATTTTAGTAAAATTAGATTAATTTAATATAATAATTATTTATATGTTATCTAATAAAATATAGTAAATTAAAAAAAAAAAGAATAAAAAGAGAGCAGGTGCGAGAAAACGGCCAGTCTAGGGTCATATCGAGTTGATAAAGAGAAACAAAATAGAGTGGACCCTACATCCCTCGTGCTCACCTGTCAATTCATGTCAATTCCCTTTGATACAACTCTTAATCCGGACAATAACATCGTCCCACTCAGATGCTTGCCACCTGGCAATATCAGAGCAATTCATGTCATAATCTTTTACCTTATGTGGACCACACATAGATCCCACCTCCACCCCCATTTGTCAAATCAAACTATGTTTTATTTTCTTTTTCTAGGGTTCAAAAAGATTTCATTTTTCACTTTCATGGCAAAAACTTCGTTACCATTTTCTAATTTTTCATAGGGCTCTTTTTCAGCTGGGCTTTTCGCAAAAAAAAAATATATATATATATATATATATATAAGAAAATTTGAAAAAAATTTTAAATTTACAACATCCATAAATTATTTATCAAAATATTAAAATTTATAAATTATTTATTAAAATATCAAATTTTAATTAGTTTATAATAAATTTATTATAAATTTATATAATTTATAATAATTTTTTTATGAATTTATAATAAAATAATTAAAATATTCATAATAAAAAAATAATAAGAGTATCATTTTTCTCTTTTTAGTCCTTTAATTTACAATTGTAGCGCATTTTTCGTTCAATATTTTTCAATTATGTATACATATAATATAATCTTTAATTAAATTTTAAAATTAAAGTATTTTTCAATTTCTTTCTGAAAAAATATATGTAATTATTTAATTTTTTTTCAATGTAAAGTAGTAACTTTTTGAACCTGGAAACTTCCAATGAAGAAACAAAAATTTGGTGAGTTTTGGGCTTGCTCTAATCCAGCCCAATACTGAATTTGCCAGATCCATCAGCTACTCTGTTTTGGATCCGTTGGGCTGAGCTCTAAAATGAGATCCAATACCCTCTCTTTGTCAGTACAATGTGAGACCCAACTTGTGAACAGCTCAAACCTGGGCGTTCCTCGCCAACAGCCCAACACTTGGGAGTTAGGATCCAATTTAGTATAACGTCTATTGCTTGGTAGTTGTTAATTGCAGTCTTTAAGTAAATAATTAAATTATTTAATAGTAGTTTTGGGTAAAAAATTGAATAGAATTATTCAAAAATTGTATCTCTTTGATTTTGTAATTATTATTAAGAAAAAATGAAGCTTAATTGTTTTAATGAATTTAATAACAAATTTTCACAAATTAAAATTGGAATTTATTTTTCATTTTAAGTCATTTATCATTTACTTAAAAATATGAAATTGAATTTTTTTTCATTTTTCTCTTTTTCTTTTTGACTAAAAATACAAAGTTAGAATCTTATGTCATTTTCTCCTTTTGATTTTCTTCTTTATTTCAATGCTATTTAGTGACTTTAATTATTATTATTATTATTATTAAGTCACGAGGTAGTTAATTTATTACTCCAGCATTAGATTCAAAAACAACATGCATACTTTCACGCGTCTTCATCATAACATGATAGACAGATCCAGAAAGCATTCTAATCTAGCTCTTCGGTTGCTCTTACCCACCCCATACTGTGTTTTTTTTTTCCCCATTATTTATTAGAATTAGTTATTCATAATTAAATAGATATTTAATATAACTAAATTATACAATTAAAATATTAATATATTATTTACTAAAACTTAAAGAAATTTATATAATTTCCTTAATAAGTAAAAGATTATCATATATTCTATTAAAACTATAAACGTTTGAGCAAATTATCTGAAAGAAAATATAAATTATTTTTTATTGACTTTCTCAAATAAATATTCTCTGGATTTTATATACATTAATTTTTGTGAAAGACTAAATGACCCCAAATCTTTACAATTTAAAATCTTCTTGAATTGATTAATCACTGTGATGAATCATTAAAATGTAATTTAATGACTAAATGTGTATGTTATTTTTATTTAAATATTAAATTTGAATTTTAAATATTTTATTGGTCGTATATAATTTTTAAAAATAATTATTTGGATGAAATAAAAATATTTATAAAAATACAAATTATATATTAATTGATTTATATTCTTAAAGTAATCAAACATAAATAAATTTTTAAAATTAATAACCAAAATCAAATTCCATAAGATATCCATGATTATGGAATGAATATCCCTAATTATCTTTAAATATATGTGTATATATATATATATTTGCAAAAAACTGGAAGATATATAAAATTAATTTGACAAAAGTCACAGGACGCAACTTGCAGCCATATAGATTATAGGGTGGGCCATTTCATAGTGGAAAACAAAAGAGAAAAGCTTTACAACTTGTTCATCTTAGAGCTTCTGAGTCTCTGACTATCTGATTTGGCTCTGTTTAGTAATAATTCTTATTATTAAGTATCATTTTGTTAAATAGAGATTAAATATTAACTTTTTAGTACGGATATTATCAAATAAATTAATAAACTTTTGTTTTTATTGTTATTTATTACTCTTAATATTCAATCGATATGCATATTTTTATTTATTTATTTCCAATTATACTATATTTATTATTTTAATATTATTTATTAAAAATATTTAATAAATATATCTTATATTAAAATAAGAATACAATAAAAAAACATAAATTTACATTACATTTCTAATAAAAAGTTTATATTTTTTAATTTTAGTAAAATAGAAAATCTGTTTTATCGATTCAAATGAGAGAATATAATTTTATACAATTAGATCTAATTAATTAATATTTATGAAATGGAAAATTTTAATCATAAAAACCTAATTCAATATTCTAATAAAAAAATATTTGTAGTTATAGTTAAAAAAAATGGTAGTCTCAAACTATATACTATATCATGGTAAAACTATAGATTAACGCGTTCCCTACAGAAAATTTATGGTAAATAAAGTAAATTTATATATTATTAAGAACATAAATCAAAATAATAAATTTATTAAAAAAAAGGAAATATATCACCGACACTTTAGCTTAATTAATTTGGTGAGATTTTCTTATGTGATAATGGGCATCCATTACCATCCAATACCCAAAACGAAAAAAAGTCAAAATTATCAAATTCATTATTTGATTATGGTTGCTATGATACGAGATACTTAATAGAAGTGTAAAATTAATTAATTAGTACTTAATTGATTAAGCTAACGGAGTGGATGTTATTATTATACAGTTAAGTATCAATAGCCCACTCACATTCTCTCCGAATGTACAAAAATCAGATCGAATTCTGAGATCTAACCTCTCTCTTTCCATTTCACTGCTGCCACCGTCTCGGGTTCTCTGTCTCTTATAGAACAGAGCATCTGAACCAGATCTATCTTCCCTCCAAATCTAGGGCCCCACCCATTTAGAATCAAAATTTCAAAGCCAGTAAGCTCTCTTTCTCTGTTTTGTTCTTGCGTCTTTGGTACTGTATTTGTGGGTTTTGGCTTAAAAGATGTGTTTTTTTTGCTGGATCTGATTGGAATCTCATCTGGGTTTTGATTAACTTTGGTTAATCATCACTATTGGGTTTTTATTTGAATTGGGTGTGTCAATTTCGTTTTGTTCGTAAACTCTATTAGTTCTTTATTTTTTTATGGTGTTTTCATTGCTAATTAGCATTTTTTGTTATCAGATCTGCTAGTTTTGCTCTATTTAAGTTGGTCACTCAACTGTCATTCTGTTGGTTTACTTTTGCTTCAATTCACATTTATCAGTCGACGTAGTTTTCCAATTTAACAACTAAGTGATGCTTATAGATGCCATTCTTCACCTTCTATTCGAAGAATCCTTTTCATTTCATTTGGCTATCGATTTAATAGATGCAAGTGTAGATAGAAATGATATATATTTTATAATGTCATTGCATTTATTATTGGCAATACTGCATAACATTTAAAAATTATATTATTAACTTATAGCTTACGCTGGTTTTTACTAAGAACACGGATATAAATCAACTTGCTGTTAAAGTCTATTAATTTTATTATGTTTTTATACGCAATTGGAAATGGACAGGCGTTTGTTTTTTCCAATTGTTGAACATTAGGCATCTTTAATTATTTATTATGGTATAGGCTTCTGCTTTCTAGTTGATGGTTTTAATTAATTTCCTCCCGAACAACTGTTACTCTTTATGAACTGGTCAAACTAGAAACGGGTTAGGTCAGATTTCAAAAATGTTTTCGTGGTTCTATTGGTAGGAATCCATATATTGTTTCTTTGATTCATGATTAAGTTGCTGTTTTATATGTAAAGACTCATTCTAAATATCTTGTAACATCAACTGTTGGGATCTTACTGATAGTGCCTTATTTTTTTCTTCTTCTTCTTTTTCTTTTCCCCTTTTAAAGGTTGATGATTCAGTCTTCACTTCTGATAAAGTCCTAAGTGATTCTGTATCGCCTCATTTTTCTTTGATATTAAAGATTTGAGGCTTGAAGCATCAAATAAACAGGGATCTTTTGAAGAATGAGATTGACATAAGATAGTTATCTTGGGATGGTATTATGATCTTGTAGTGCTGAAGTGAGACTGGTAAAATCTGTTTGCATATTTTAGAGCTAGGTAAGCAATGAGGGGAAGATCTGATGGGAGCCAGAACAAGCGATTGATAACATCTGTCTGCGTAGTGGCAATATTTCTTGGATTCATATATTTCTACTATGGATCCATTTTTGGCTCTCAAAGCCGTGGTTCAGCAGCTCTAGAATATGGGAGCAAATCCTTGAGAAAACTTGGGTCATCTTATTTGGGCGGGGATGATGACACCGACGGAAAACAAGATGATTCAACCAAATTTGGGCAGGAAGATGGAGACGATGCTAGTGTACCAAAGAGCTTCCCTGTAAAGCTCTTTATTATCGATTAGCTCTTCAGCACCTCCCCATTCCCCATGACCTTTAATTTGATAGCTACATCCTGTTTTATTGATTATGGTTCATTTGCCTGTTTTTGATTTTGAAGGTTTGTGATGATCGACATTCAGAACTCATTCCCTGTTTAGACAGGAATCTTATATATCAAATGAGACTGAAGTTGGACCTCTCTTTGATGGAGCATTATGAGCGACATTGCCCTCCTCCAGAAAGGCGTTACAATTGCTTGATACCTCCCCCACGAGGGTACAAGGTGCATACTTGCTAAATCTTAGTAATCAGAATGATGTTGGCCTTTTTCTTCTTGTGACTGTCTTTTCAGTTTCAGATTTTATATCCATCAGTAGTTCAATTGCTGTGTTGCCCCCTCTGACCATGCAGATCCCAATTAAGTGGCCAAAAAGTAGAGATGAAGTATGGAAAGCAAACATCCCTCATACTCACCTTGCACATGAGAAATCTGATCAGAACTGGATGGTTGTAAAAGGTGAAAAGATAGTATTTCCTGGGGGAGGCACACATTTTCATTATGGAGCTGACAAGTACATTGCTTCAATTGCAAATGTAAGACTGTTGATTCTTGCTAACTTGTGCCAAAAAGAGAATAATGGTTCTTGATTACTTGATTTTCTTATTCTTTTATTGCCACTTGTACTTTTTTTATGCACTTTTATGATTCATTTGCTTTTGAGGATTGCTGGTTCTAGGATCATCCCTTATCCTGCGTGGTTGGAGGGTTAAGTTAATTTTTGATCTTATTGGCAGATGTTAAACTTCTCAAACAGCAATTTAAACAATGGAGGGAGGATAAGAACAGTTCTGGACGTTGGCTGTGGTGTTGCTAGCTTTGGTGCTTATCTTCTGTCATCTGATATCATTGCAATGTCTTTGGCACCTAATGATGTGCATCAAAACCAAATACAGTTTGCCCTAGAAAGAGGAATTCCTGCATTCCTTGGTGTTCTAGGAACCAAGAGACTCCCCTACCCAAGCAGATCTTTTGAGCTTGCCCACTGTTCACGTTGTAGAATAGATTGGCTTCAAAGAGATGGTATTCTTCTTCTTGAGCTTGATCGGGTACTCAGACCAGGAGGCTATTTTGCCTACTCCTCGCCTGAAGCTTATGCACAGGATGAAGAAGATCTCAGGATATGGAGAGAGATGAGTGCCTTTGTGGGACGGATGTGTTGGAGAGTAGCTGCAAAGAGGAACCAAACTGTCATCTGGCAAAAACCTTTAACGAATGACTGTTTCATGGAAAGAGAACCGGGTACACAACCTCCTCTCTGTCGGTCTGATGATGATCCAGATGCAGTGTGGGGTGTGCCTATGGAAGCTTGCATCACACCTTACTCTGATCGTGAGTTTTCTTTTCTGATTATTTCTTATCTAATCTCTATGTTCTTGCTAACTAATTTCTTCTTCTATTTATTTAATACTATATGAAGTATAGTTTCTGTTCATTAACATTCTTCTTTTTTTTCCTTTGGTTGCACTTGCTATCTAACAAGTAATTGAATCATTTTGTGAAATGAAGCATACTTATAATTTCTTATGCCTTTGATTATTTGTCCTTGTAGGGCTACGTGCACAATTGAATGCCTAGGCTGAGATGTGCAATGAAGTGTTCTTGGCTTCTTGTGTCCTGTGACATATTGTAATTCACAATGAGTCTCTAGAGATTGATAGTCCTGCAAAATCAATGTGCTATTCATATTTACGTCTAGCAATGATTGATTTATCTTGCTTCACTTGGCGCTTTGAGTTTGTCAATTGGATTTTTTTTGAAAGAGAATGTATTTCCTCCTTTTTGTGAAATATGCATATTTATATGTTGTTTTTGAATTAAATGCATGTGTCCTTTGCAAGTCATTGTTTTTCCCTAAAAAAGTTCCCCATTTGGCTTGAAACCATTGTCTAACTGTTAAATTTTATCTTTCTATCATATGACCTGTACTTTTAACTTTTGCCCATATTTGGTTTGAAACCATTACCTAACTATAAAAGTTTATTCTTCTATCAGATGACCAGAAAGTTCAGGGGAGTGGTTTGGCTCCTTGGCCAGCTAGATTGACTGCTGCTCCTCCGCGACTTGCTGAGTTTGGCTATTCCAATGACATGTTTGAGAAAGACATGGTAAATAATGAAGCATACTACAAAATATTTCTTGCAATATTTTTTTATTTGTATTAATTTCTTAATATGCTGATTGCCACTTGGCTGTGGTTATATGGATGCACTTTTCAGTAGCAACATACAGATAAGAGCAGTCTTGGTTATTGCTTGTGTTGTGCAGGAACTTTGGAGACACAGAGTGGAGAATTATTGGAATCTCTTGAGTCCAATGATTCAATCAAACTCTCTGAGGAACTTGATGGACATGAAAGCAAACTTGGGGTCATTTGCAGCTGCTCTTAAGGGCAAGGATGTCTGGGTGATGAATGCTGTTCCTGAAGATGGACCAAACACACTGAAGGTGATATATGACAGAGGCCTGATTGGCACTGTACACAACTGGTATGGAAATCAACTTGAATTCATTTTGTAGGTCATCTGATTTTTTGTTCTGTCAACTCTATAGGTCATGTTAGTTCTTTCTTATTTTTCTACTGCGGCAAGCCCCCAACATTTAATTGTTTGTGAAATCTTTTTATTTGCTAACCCCCCATACGTGTTTGTAGGATTGGAGTGAGGTTGGTCATAAAACTTCTATGTTCTAAACTAACTATAACTCGTACTTTCTTATTTGAGAATTGCCTTTTCATTTCCATCTACTTTCTTGTCTTGGGGGTCTTTGGAATTGAAATTCATGGGATGTTTTTGACAGGTGTGAAGCCTTTTCAACATATCCTCGGACTTATGATTTGCTCCATGCCTGGACTGTCTTTTCCGACATTGAGAAGAAAGGCTGTAGTGCTGAAGACTTGCTCATAGAGATGGATCGCATCCTTAGGCCTAGTGGTTTTATAATCATTCGTGACAAACAATCAGTGATAGATTTTGTAAAGAAATTCTCGGTGGCATTACATTGGGAAGCAGTGGCAACATCTGATTCCAGTTTAGAAACAGAGCAGGATGCAGATGAAATGGTATTCATTGTCCAGAAAAAGTTGTGGCTAACAAGTGAAAGCCTCAGAGATACAGAATAGGACAACAAAAAATGGCCCTTCAATGTTTCCCAGTGCTCCAACAGATCAAGAAGTTGTTTTGGGCATTGATACAGTAAACAATTTCATTTTGTAGCATTAAGTGATGTTCACATTAATATTCGCCCTTCCATATAATGATTCAATTTGACAGACAAACTATCAGAAATCTATAGGCTATTCTTCTTTTTTTTTTTCCTTGAAATTGTTTTTAGTTGTGAGTGCGATGAAAAGTACTTCAGCTCTCGACAAAATAACCACACTTAAAATGTGCAGCTGAAGTAGAAAAAAAATAACTGGCTCCTAATTGTTTATTTATTTATAAATGAATCTATTTGCTTTTTTGTTTAAGTACTGTGTATTATTCTATGCATTGAGCTCTCATTGTTTTAACTGAAATTTTTAAGCTTTTGTGGCAGAGAGAATTAAAAGATGAAAAATCACTTGGAAAGTGGGCCATTTTCTTGAAGATGTTGTTTATTTATTTTCCGGTGGAATATTTAAAGACAATTATAAATATTAGTATTTTTTAAAAAATATATCTTAAAAGTTATGTGGTGAATTTTGTAATTTATTTTGATAAATAAACGTAATTATTTAATTAATTTATTATTTTAATTAAGATGTCTAATTAGAATAATTATTGTGTTATATAATTTTTATATTTATAGTTATATTTGACTGTTTAAAAGGAGAATTGGCAAACCCCACCATCGCTAGGTTGGCCACCAACAAACCAAACCATTCCCGCATTAACTGAATAGTACTATATAGTTGTGAGCTAAATGGTGGCGCAAAGGTTGTTCCTTCTTTGTACTTTCAGGGGTTGAACATGTATACAAATATATTCAAAATTGCTGGCAATTCTTACTTATTATTCAATTTTTAAAAAATATAAAAAAAAGTAAAATTAAAACCCAGAAGGAAGTGGTCTTAAATATGGAAGAAGAGAAATCAGAAATGGGTCATCTAGAAATCTATAAATCTAATTCACATTTTATTTGGTCACATTTTATCATTAGAAAGTGACAAACTAAACAATCAAGCAAACTATAATATGATAAAGTTAATTTACATTTTTAATCAGCATTGAAAAGGTAAATGTTTTAATTTGCTTAATAAAACAAATTAATATAATGTTGATGGAACTTTAAAATTTTTTTTTTTTGTTCCATATAATAGAGACTATAATCAACTTACTCAAATTAACATCCATTTAAAACTAAAAGAAAAGAAAAAGAAAAAGTCTACATAATTTAATGTATGGATAATATTCATCTAAATTATTTTCAAATAAATAAATTTTAAATACTACAATTCATACTATAAAATAAAGTCAATTGAGTTAGAGAACAATTAATCTAAAGCAATAATGATTTAGTGGGTCCGCAATTAGATCAATCAACTAAAATAGGGTTAAAATCTTGATAAAAAAAAGCCATGGTTATTCAAACCAAAAGCCTAGGAATAAGAGAAAGAGAACGATTTGTTAACATAGAATAAATTGGTACATGGCACTAAAGCATATAGTTATTTTAATAGGTCTTGATAATGATGTATTAATAGACAAGTTTGACAAAAAATTAGGTCTTATTATATGATATTTTAATGTGTATAGCTTTCATATAACTTTTGCCCTTTCTCTTTTGAATTTATGCATATCTAATATATATATAAAGATGGTCCCTTTGTTGCCTTACTCATAAGGGAACCCCAATTATTCCACTCATTTTTTTGCCTTTGTTTGTGGGGGTTCACTTTGTGAAAACTACTATATGTTAGCCTTTAGAAGGCCTTTTGGGTCAAGTTCTTTGCCTTTGCCAAATGCTCAAGTTGCATTACCATAACTACTATTTTTAATTTTCTGAATTTTCCTTAATTATTGACCAGCATTTTTTTCTTCAAATAATAACATACATTACTCCAAAAATTAATACCAACATATAGAGTTTGGTCAATCTTTTATGTTAATAATATTGAAATTGTTAAACTCGAGTTATTTAAATCAGCTTTCAATTCAATGATATTAAAGTTATTTTTAGAACTATAAGATTTTGAATTTAAATTTTTAATTAAAGTAAAATTTATTTTGCAGTTCAAAAAAAGTAAAATTTATTTAAAAATAAAGAAAATTGAATTTAAATATTTTAAAATTTAATAAGATTCGAAATTCAAATATATGTTCAAATTAAAATATGTAACGTGCATATTCAACATCAATAGAAAATAAAACTATTTATATAAATCAATAATGAAATAAATCAAAATTATTATTAGGGGAATATGAGAGTTTGGAAGAGATGATAATTTACTCTATTTAATTTGTTTTGTAATTTATGTCTCACAAATGAATTTAAGACATGCCGTGTTATGTCTTCATTTACAACCTCAACTTTGGCCCTACTTTAAATTATTTTCCTTTTCTAAAATACAAAATGTCTTTTATTCATAAACATAATGATAATAATGTGAAATATCTTTTTTTTATTATTTATAAATATAATGATTTTCTTTAATAACATAACATGCTAAAAAAATGAGTATTACACTCCCACTGCCCATTTGCTCTTACTTTTTTCATGCCAGTTAAAATTTTACATAACGTGACGGGTTAAGTAAGTTTATAAATTCTAAAGTTAAATTAATATATTTGTTTATAAAATTTTATAAATTTATAAGCTAAAAAAATATTTGTTTTTTTATGTTTATAAATACTTTAATTATAAAATTATTTTATCAAATAAATATTTTTGATGTTATAATTTTATATAATTTTTAATTATTTTAATAATAAATGTATTTTAAGTTTTATTTTATTGAATTAATTACAATCGCTTTTAAGTACTAAAAATTAATATATAATTATTTAAAATTTTAAATATTTATAAATATAAATATTTATAATCTAAATTTTTTAAATTAGGTTAACCACTTCCCAGTACTGAGTTGATAAATAAATTGATTATTTTATAAACAAATTGGAAATTATTGAAAATAAATACTTCTCAAATTTTATTTTGATTTTTAAATAATTATTTCAAAACTGGGTTGAAATTGCAAAAATGGCTTTCCTGCTTTTTCCTCCTTATTTTTTAATAAAAAAAACAATAATTATGTACTATTAAAAAAATATTACCATAAAAAAAATCTCCATTTTGTTTTAAATAAATACCTCTCCAAATTTTTCAAAAACATAAAAAAAATAAAATCTTTATTAATTTTTTCCCAGTGTCACGTGACACTCACGCCCACTGAGAAGCAATGAAGGAGAAAGTGAGGCTAAGAGGGGAGGCACGTGTCGATCGTGCCTGCCTTTTCTCAGGCGGACATTAAGGCCTTTAATTAATTAATTAATGATTATCATAAAGTCATCGCTGTTTATGCAATTATGCTTTTGTCAGTTTTCCTCTTAAAATAGTCCAGGTCATCACCCCATTTTTGGATGGCATTCTTGTAATTCACCACCCATTTTTTACCCAAATAGACAATTTACAATTTAAATTTCTTTTTTTCTTTTTTTAATTTTTGTTATCTTATCTTCATTTTCAACTTCAAATCTTCAATTTTTCGGGATAAGTTCTGAGTGCTGGAATAAAAGTCAAAAAAGTAATCAGCCAGTTGGTGTTGTGTTGTTCTCGTAGATTTTTTTTTTGTGCAACAACAAATTCAATTTTTTTTTTATAGAAATTACTTATATAGGCTAAATATATACACATCGATTGATAAAAATTAAATAAAATTAATATTTTTATTTAATTTTTATTGATTCAAGTATTTATACACTCAATTTATTTAAGAATTTTCTTTTTTATATACAAATTCTCACTGTTATATTTCTAAATTTATAGCAATTTTCATAAGGAATGTTGAAAATGAATAAAAAATAATCCAAATTTATAAATTTAACTATTTGTATCAATTATGAACTTATTTAGGGATTTATATTTTTTTATAGGTCAGTTGTCATAATTTATGAAAATGAAGTATAACTATAAAATCAAATAATGTTTTTTTAAATTTTTTGATTAACTAAAAAACTAAAGATAGCTATCTAATCATTAAAATTCATATATTAGTTATTACAATTCATTGCAACTCATAATATCAGCAGTTTAAATGTTTATCTTTAAAGTAGTTAAAATAATATTTTTAAAATAAAAAATAAAAGTTATGTAATTAAATCACTAAATTTAAATTTTAAATCTTATTTTCCATAACAAGCGATAAATTATGTAATGAAATTATCACTTAACCAATTGTATTCCACAATATAAAATATGTGAAAATAACATTACAATATTTTAAATAATTTAATAACAAAATAAAAAATAATAATCAATAAATTTTTCATTGTTAAAGCTTCTAATTCCCTCTTCTATCGTGTGTTCAAAACTAAATATTTTGCTCATGAAAATTTTTTTAAAGCTGAAATGGGTTACAACCCTAGTTTTATTTGGAGAGGTATCTTAGACAAATTATGAAACATGGTGTTAGATGGCGGATCGGTAATGGAGAGTGGATCAATGTCACAAAAGATCCATGGCTGCCTTCTTCGAGATCTTTTTATGTGGAAGATGATGATGATTTCATTGGGGAGGATCTTATGGTTAAAGATTTATTGTTGGATGGTGTGAAGAAATGGGATATTCCAAAAATTGTGGAATTGTTCTCGGAACGTGATATGCAATCCACTTTGGATATTCCTCTTAGTTCTCATAATCACCAAGATGAGTTAATTTGGCATTTTGAAAAGATGGAAAACTTTAATTTTAAATCATGCTATTTCTTAGCTTGTCGTCTAATGGGCAAAGAAATTCATAATTTGGAGGAAGGACAATGGAAGAAAATTTGAGGTCTTAACGTTGCACCTAAAATTAAAGACTTTTTATGGCGTGCGTTTCGAAATATTTTGCCAACTAAAGTCAGATTGGTGAGCAAAGGAGTGCAACTTAATCCAAAGTGCCGGTTTTGTGAAGAGGAGGAGGACATTCATCATGTGTTATTTCGGTATAGGAGGGCTCTTGTTTGGAGGTTAGGGGGGTGGAAGAAGATGAAGCTAACCAATTTTTTTTTAATTTTTTCATGCAAGTTCTGGAGGTGGCTAACGTGAAATTTAAAGCAAAAATGTCTTATATTGCTTGGGCATTATGGAAGACTCGAAACAATTATATTTGGGAGGGTAAAGTTTATTCTCCAGTGACCATTTTAAGTCAAGAAATGGTAGCTTTTCAAGATTTTCAGTTAGTTATACCTGCTGGTATTTCTTCTGTTCGTGGTAAGCAGCATGTGTTTTCTGCTCCGCTTTCAACAGGTGCCTGGACATGTCATGTTGATGCTGCGCTATTTGCTGGTCCTCGCCTACATGGTTATGGTATTTTAATACAAGATGCTGAAGGTGATTTCATCAAAGCTTTCTCAGGTTTCTCTGAAGAGCTGCCGTCACCAGCCATTGTAGAGGCGGTAGCGCTCCGTAAAGCCCTTTCGGTGATTTCGGCAGTTATTCCTCAATAAGGTTCAGTTTTAATTGATTCTCAACTAGTGTTCCATGCTCTTTCTGCTAGGGTCCAAGATTATTCTGAATTTGGATCCATTATTTTTTATTGTAATGCTCTATTAGATTATAAACCAAACGTAAAAGTTCTTTGGATTCGTCGTCATGATAATATAGGGGCTCATAAACTTGCCAGAGTTTCATATCGCTACGGTCATGACAAAGTTTGGGAGTCTCTTCCTGAATGTATTGGCTCTTTTATATCTTAATGAATTTTGAGTTTTACTCTTAAAAAAAAATAATAAAATTTTCATTGTCAATATAAAATATTATATTTTTATTAATTTATAAAATCAATAATTTATTTTTTATAGCAAGTGTATATTAAATATAAATGTTATACGAATATTTCTTTTACTCCAATATGAAAAATTAGACCTCTTGACATAAAATCATTTCTTTTATATAGAGTTTTGATTTAATTTAATTAAAAGATATTTTGTAGAAATAAGAATTGTACTATTTATTTTTATTTTTTCATTAGTTTATTGTGATGAATGGCGACAATGTATACTTTTTTTTTGGTTGGCCAATACAAATTTCTATACTTTGTGAATAAATTTTTAGCAAAGAAAACAATGCCCATTAATTAATTAGGAAAGTGTTTGTATATTAATATATAGACTTTTTTTTTCCCCATATAAGGGGCAAACCTTAACACCTAAAATGCGGAGGACAAAAAATAAATAAAAGCAAAAAGAGAAAATAAAAGTATATTTTATCGCAAGGAAAATATCGCGAGAATATAAACTCCATTTTAGAGTTTCAATTACCTGATGCCACAGGAAGCCAGAGAGAGAAAAAGAGAGATGCGCTTTCGAGTAATTAGGAGAAAATAAAATAAAAAATAAATGAAAAACACACAGTAACAGCAGAAACTCAAAAAGAAAAAAAGTCTTCGATTCATTAGAAAGAGAGGGAGAAAAAAGAAAAGCCAAAGCAAAAGCAAAGAAAGAGCTTAACTTTCAACGCAACCCAAATGTTTCATCGAAAATCATGAAGATAAAGTGCTCCTCTACAGTTCGTTGTCAACCGAGAATTGCGGACCGTCCGGTTACTTTCCTTTTCCTTTCTTTAGCCATCAATCGTACAATTCATACTCTAAATCGAACTCTATAGAATTATCTGATTCCGATTCGGCTTTTGCAAGGTCACTAATTCTTTCTCCAGTTAGTTTTCTAATATTTCAGTGAATTGCAGTTTTTTTTTTGAATTTTGTGTTTTGTTTTTTTAATTTAATTTTTAGTTAATTTTGTGTGTGTGTTTTTTATTTTTTATATTTTATGGATTTGAATTTCCGGTTGGTGGGCGAGAAATGTGGAATGGAAGTAAGGGAATTTGGTAGTGTTAGGTGGTATAAACTCATAGAAGTGCCTCTTCGTCGGAGAATTTTAGATTTAATGCTTTTTTGGATTTTTAAGGATTTGTTTCGTTTTGAGGTTTTCAGTTTTGACTTTCTGCTTGGTTGTTGAGAAAATACAGGAAATGAAAATCTGAGAAAGTTAAGTGATCGAGGATATTTCTTTCTTTTCTTTTTTTTTTTCCAATTTTTTGGAAAAAATAAACCTGGATGGTGTGGCTTTGTTTTTGTTTGTAGTTGCTTTGATTTTTTTCTGTTCCTTTTTGTTTATTAGAAATGTAGGCTTTTATATTTACTTATAGACAAGTGTTGCTATTTTTCTGTTTTGGATTTTGAAGTTTTCAGTTTTACTCTATATTTGGTTAATGAGATAATGTAGGAAAATTTAAGAAAATTTTGTATTGAGTTGATGGTCTTCTGTTGGTATTTTCATTTTTCTCTAGATAATTGAGATATAAATATTTTTAGTTGATTGATCGTTGTCATTTTTTTGAATTTTTTTTTTTATTATGACTCAAGATGGAATTTTCTTTCGTAAATTTTGAATTGTGAATTTTCTATTCAATTGGGGGACCTTCTGCTAGACTGTGTAGACTGAGTCACCAACAATGTTCTGATTGATTCTTATTGAATTCAATTATTCGGAATAATAGTATCAATTGGAGATGTACAAAAATGTTATCTCAAGACCGTGGATGACTGATGAAGTTTTGAATACTATAGTTTTATTTTCCTTTTGGTCATTTTCCGTGGGTAGGGGAATTTCATAAACTCATATCATTGGTTGAAGTTTCAATTGGCTATACATGGTTTAGGTATTGCAGTTGGTTAAGCTTGAAATATTTGAAAATTACAAGTAGGTTCATTTTATGAGCTAAAGCGTTAATAATTTATCTTTGAAATGTGGAAAAATTTAGAGAAAAGAATGCAGACATGGCAGTTTGTAAGCGGGGTTCTTGTTTATTTTATTTGTTTTACCAATGGACCATTTTTCAGAAAACTTAGAAATGCATATTTGTTGTTGACATTTTTTAAATATTGAGCTAGCTGTCAATCGAAAACTCTCAGAAAATTACATTTTCTAGAAGTTATTGTTAGTTTTTTTTCTTTTTGCTCCCTAATGGGACAATAGATTATTAGACCTTTTTCTCCCCTCACTGAAGTTGTGCAAGAAAGTTCATCTTTATCTTTTAAATCAATATTGGCTAGAGGATATTTTAATGCAATGATGTATCATTCTTTGCTCACTAATTGTTGTTTCTTTCTTCTAATACACAGGAAATGCTTGAATTCTTCAATCAATAATCAACACCACCTATATGTTCTTGACCTCATATGTGAAATGAGACTCTTAACTTGAAAAAAGTATTCCTCAGCGATCAAATGTCTGTTTAAAAACTCATGTTTCCTCCCTTAAAGAAAAGGTGAGGTACTTAACAATTGAAGCACATGGATTCTGCAAGGTGTTGGTTTAACAAATTGAAGTCAAAAGATAAGTTGAAGTCTGCAAAGAAGAAAGAAGCTACGAGCAATGGGAAGGAGGGGTCAAAAGCACCTACTAGTGAAGAAGCACCATCAAATGTAACCAAGCAGAGGGTTGCTGCTGCAAAGCAGTATATTGAAAACCATTACAAAAAGCAGATGAAGGACCTGCAAGAAAGGAAGGAGCGGTATGGCTTACTTCTTCTTTTTATATCAATGATGTTTTAGTGAAATCCATTACATGGTCAGATTTTAATTTGATCTTCTTCTTTGTCTGTTCCAAAATAGCTACTGGTTGGAAGATGTATGTGCATAATCAGTGCTTGTGCTCGTGCTGATCCCTTTCCTGAAAAGCCTTTGCATAATTTTCTTCCATGAGTGACTGATAGATTTTTTTGATGCCCCTCACTGATTAATAGTGATATGTTCTAGTAAACACATGCCACAAATTAAGCTAGAAATATCTATTTATAATCCATGAGCCGTTCAGGAAGTATATCTTGTTTTTTCTCAAATCATTTAGTGGATGACTTGGAATATCATTTGGACATTCTTTTGGCTTAGGCTATTAGGACAAAAATTCAATCTATGACCTATTGACTTTGAATACTAGTATCAGTTTAGAGCAATGCGTGGATTTGTTTTGGCGTTTCTATTTATGTCATGTGATGGGATTTTAACTGAAAATCATCTTAGGAGGAAATTCCTTTTTCAATCTAGTTCATATACGTTTGGAGAAGTTGAGAATCATTCTTGAATTACACCAAATTCTCAAGATGATTAGACTGCCTCTTCTATTTTCTCTGCGCAGGAGCTAATGTGGAGACTGAAATAAAATTGCTAGTATGAGAAGGTCAAATGTTTTGATTGCTGGTTTTTAAACTGAATGTCTTTGTAACTAAATCTCCCAAACCAGGTTTGTAGGGATTGCCAAATCAACAGCAATAACTCATGTTTAAACATTGAGCATCTTCAAATAGTATTTGGAGTGGGAGATAAATTCTTTAAGATGACTGATATTCAAATTTTCCTCAATGACGCGGGGCATATATAATCTAAATTTTAATTAGCTTATGCAGCATCACTGAAGGAGAGGCTTGGCGCAACGGTAAGTGTTGTCGCCGTGTGACCTTAGGTCACGGGTTCGAGTCGTGGAAACGGCTTCTTGCAATTAATTGCAAGGGAAGGCTGCGTACAAAGACCCAATGAGTCCGACCCTTTCCCGGACCCCGCTCATTGCGGGAGCATTCATGCACCGGGCTGCCCTTATGCTGCATCACTCAAAGGTTTGGCCAAGCCACTTGCCAAACAACCTAGCCTCATGTTTGAACATTGAACATCTCGAAATAGTTTTGGTTGTAAATTCTCTAATATTCAGATGTTGACCTTTTGCCTCATAGGTTTAGCCAGGTCATTGGCCACAACCTGTGAACTTCAACTTATTCAGGGAGAAGACAGCTGTATGGCTAGGAATGCGATCCTAGAGTGGTTTTCAGCTCTTACAATGTTGATTTGGAAAGGAAATTGTTTTGTCCTGGAAGTTGATGCCTTTTATTCCTTTTTTAGGAGAAAAGGAAAATAGAATGAAAGAAGGCAAATCTCTCAAGAGCGGAACTTTGATATTAGCTTGGAGTCTTTAGATCACTTTATTAAATTATTTGGAGGAAGGTTCTAAATCTGACATACTCTTTCTATTGTCAATGTCTTGTTACAATTAAAAGTTTTTTTTAAGGTTTCCTGAAATCTTTTCCTGTATCATTTCCTGATTGATTAGAGTAGTACTTTTACAGTTCAGTGATAAAATACAGTCTACAAGTTGGATGATTCTTTGCATCATGCGCTCTATGTATTATCATCTCCTTGTCCAGTCCCATATTCTCTAAATAATATAGGTTCCTGTGTGCTGTAGTTTTGGGTTACTGACCTGATTTATTATTTGTTGATGGCATAAATGTTAATCATTGAATAGAAATAGTTTATTGTTGAATGGTTTGCCTGTTTACTAATTCTGTGATGATTGTGTATGTATAAATGCTGAAGCACACATGATTAATTAAATTTCTTTCTGGTGCTCGAAATAATTTTTGTTTCCATGTTCTGAATGATTGGAGATAATAGTCATTTCATCATTTGTCTTTCAAGAGACTGTATAACTGTTTTTTGTTCCATGAGAACTATAATGCTGATAATTTTAAAAACTTCCAGGGTTTTATTATATCCAACTTCACGGCCCTTTAACGTCCATTCCTATTTCAGATGTATATCGTGTTCCAACCATACGAATTTGTTTAATTTGAAAATTTCCTTTTTTGTTCAACATAGACTATCAGAAAATGGAAGTAATTTTGGTAAAAGTGTTTTGAGTGTCAAGATTTATTGGAGTGCATTTTTTTTGCTCCTTGGTCAAGAACAGAAGAGTAATCCTTTGCTGTCTATTTATCCTTGTTAAATATTTACTTGGAGTAGCTCCCAACACGTTGGTTATTGAGTCATTCGGAAAGCAGCCTATTTTGATGTACTTTTCAAATAAGTAGTTCTGTATGTGTGATTTTGTTTCTCTATTGTTTGCAAATGAGGGAGCAACCTGGAAGATCTAGGTGATAATAGAAATATGTTGATCACTGCTATGACACATCCCCTTGAAAAATGCAATCTCGACTTGATCTAATTTAATCAATAAAAACCTCATTAGATTTAATTTATGATTTACAGTGGATTAAGTCAAAATGGTATTGTTGCTATTTTCCATCTTCTTGAAGCTAATTAATTTTCAAAAAATTTTGTGGGTGCTAATTTACATCACTTTCTTGGAATTATTCAAACACGTTTCAGCTTTGGTGCAACATTGGGAATTAATTCAATGAAGAATACATTTATTCATAGGAGCCTAATGCCTATGTGAGGAGAGTAACTTGCAGTTTTAAATTGGAAATCATTTTCTGTAACAAGCTCCAACTTTCTACTGATTGTTTTTACTGACCAACTTTGGTGTTTTTCATCATTTATTGTCTACCTTGTCATTGAGGATATTCCTGTTGACAGCTTTTGCCTATCATTGATGATGACACCAATGCAACGGCGAAAATCAGATGTTCAAAATCTTTTACTATTTCCACCAGCTGTTCATTCTAACCATATGCTGCTCACCATTATCAGTCACAGTGCTTTAATGGCCTACAAGAATATTTGTATTCTCCATGCATCTACCAAAATTTTGAATATTATGAAAGAAAATTCACATCAATTGGAATCCTGTTGGAATAAGGGACATTTGTGCGAAGAACCTGGTGCCTGCATTAAACTTATCAGTTATAATACATTTTAGCACTATTGTTTTTATTATTGCTTTCTAGTTTAGTGTGAAGCATTGATTGACTTTTTAGCTTCTTCCATTTTGGTGTAAAAGTAAAATCTAAAGAGAAATAATGAGGGCTCTTTTCGCTCCACTATCATGCACAAACTCATATGGTCAATTACCATGTAGATTCTTTTAAGTTTTCTTCCATATTTCAGTACCTTCAATGATTGGTCTAGATTTTGTTCATCTGTGATGGGTTAAATGAATATAGAAGTAAAGTTTATTGGACTTGGATTTATAAATTTTTGAGTTAAATTTTATATTACAATTGTGATTTTGGAAAGGAGCTGGTTCAGTTTAAGGACTCTGGGTTACTGATATCTCTTTGTTGGCTATAGAAGCAAATTAAGGTCAGAATTTTGAGTTGTTAAATTTAAGTTGCAATGATGCTTTTAGAAAGGAGCTGGTTCAGCATAAGGACTCTGGGTTACTTATATCTCTTTATTGGCTATAGAGGCAAACTGACTAACTGAGGTCAGAATTTGGCCTGCTCTTAATTTTTATTTCACTTTCCACTGATGTGTTCACAATAATTTTATACCTTTTTTGTGACCACAAATTGTTTGCTCTATTTACTAGTAATCAGCAACTAGTAGGAGAATTTACGATTCATGGAAATTCAGATACAGCTTAAAAGTTTTCCCTCTCAGGGTGCAATGGTTACTTCATTGTCTTGGATGTGCATTCATCTTACATTTTCACTTATTACATTTGTGTAAATATTGTGTAAATGCTTTCAGCTGAAGTGTTTGAATTGAGTTTTGGTGCATGTAAATTTTGTTAGTATTTTACGCCAGTCATCATATGAATGGACTATCTGATAAGAGCACAAGATTGTTTCTCTAATATGAATTTTCAATGAGATTTTACATCTTGTGGTCATAGTGTTTTGTACTTTATGATTTCTTGCAGACGTAATATACTTGAGAAGAAGTTGGCTGATTCTGAGGTCTCTGAGGAGGAGCAAAGTAACTTATTGAAGTATTTAGAGAAGAAGGAAACAGAATACATGCGGCTTCAGAGACATAAAATGGGTGCTGATGATTTTGAGCCCTTGACAATGATAGGCAAGGGTGCTTTTGGGGAGGTAATTATGTATTTGCTTTCTCAAATCTTGAAAAGAACATGCATCCTCACAGACAAAACATGTTACAACTGTTTGAAAATAGTGGTTGCAGGGAAATATTTTCTTAGTTTTTTCTTGCATTCACGTGATACATTTCTCTCTGAGCTTTTCTTTTGGTGCAGTATAAGTAATGAAAGTGTGTTATTGCTAGAAGTAATTATATAAGACTTTTGGAATTATGCATTGGAATCATGCAAAACTCATTGTACAGAATGATTCTTTGTGAGATGTGTCTTTTTGGCTACACTTCCATTTAAGCACACACACACACAAGGGGTCTTGCATGAGGTGGAACAATACTCCTTGCTAAACTAGTGTGTTTTGAAAATTTGGATTGCATCTGTGTGCTAGTTGATAATAGTCTAAATATATTGCAATTTAAAGGATTCATTCGTTGAAATATTGTCTCATTACTGATTGATGATCCTCTACTAACAACTTCATCAATTAATTTTCTTTTTCGTTTATGACTTCTCTGTGATTCCAGGTTAGAGTCTGCAGGGAAAAGTCAACAGGTCATGTTTATGCTATGAAGAAGCTTAAGAAATCAGAGATGCTTCGCAGAGGCCAGGTCTAAAATTTATTAAGCCTTCCGGATAATCTTATTTGGGGTTTTGTTAATTTGTGCTTATTGCAGTTTGGACTTGAAATCTTTAGGTTGAACATGTGAAAGCGGAAAGGAATCTACTTGCAGAGGTTGATAGCAACTGCATTGTCAAACTCTACTGTTCCTTTCAAGATGAAGAGTATTTATATCTCATCATGGAATACTTACCGGGTGGAGATATGATGACTTTGCTCATGCGCAAAGATACACTAACTGAAGAAGAAGCAAGGTTTTATGTTGGGGAAACTGTTCTTGCTATTGAGTCGATCCATAAACATAATTATATTCATAGGTAAATCAATATTTGTACTTGAACCATTTATGCACTTCTGTGAAATGTTCCTTCTATTTTACATTACATGGCATAACCATTTTTATGCTTTTGTTTTACAGAGATATCAAGCCTGATAACTTGCTACTGGATAGAGATGGACACATGAAATTATCAGATTTTGGGTTATGTAAGCCATTAGATTGCAGTAATCTCCAAGAAAAGGATTTTTCTATAGGAACCAACCTTAGTGGAGCTCTTCAGAGTGATGGACGCCCTGCAGCACCAAAGCGGACACAACAGGAGCAGTTGCAGCATTGGCAGAGGAATCGAAGGATGCTTGTAAGTCTTCTCCTAACCCCTAGTGGAATGGGTTTTGCTTTTATGATAAGGACAATATTAACATAACATTTAATATAGTTCTTCAGCATGATTTTCCTATGTTCATTTTTTTTTCAAGTACAAAATTACAAACCTACCTTAGCTTTGATCTAATGTACTCTCTATACATCCCTTCTCCAAAGTTTTTTAAAAAAATAGCCCTTGAAATTTTATAGAAACCAATCTTTTGGTTCTTGCTTCTTAGGCTAAAAAATAGGTTAAAAGTTAAAGTTTGTAAAACTCAAAGACCAAATGGATATTAGATGAAACCTTGAGTACATTTTGTAATTAGCCTTCTCTCTCATTTTTTTTTTTTGGTATTCTGTCGTACATGGGAGTTGTTATTCATTTATAACTTAATACTTTATGGGCATTAATTGCCTTAAAAATTGCAGTAAGGCATCAGGTTCTACCTTCCTGTCTTCAAGTTGAATGATCTATTGTAACAACACTGGATACTTTTTGTTTAAAATTGCAAAATTGTTGTTATTACAGGCTTATTCTACTGTTGGAACGCCCGATTACATTGCCCCAGAGGTTTTGCTAAAGAAAGGATATGGAATGGAATGTGATTGGTTGGTATACTGTATTTTTCCTTTTTAATTGATCTTATATATTTCTTCTGAGATAAATGCAGATGAGACTTTGCTATTATCTCCAGGTGGTCTCTTGGGGCAATTATGTATGAAATGCTTGTGGGATACCCTCCCTTTTACTCAGATGAGCCTATGTCAACTTGTAGGAAGGTAAAATTGTAAATAATTATTTTCTTCTAATTTATTTAATAAGGTAGAATAGAGTATTTTACTTCGTTCATGCCAATCTGAGTCTTTTGAGCAAGCTTGCTTTCTATGTTTTTTGTTTTTCTGAAAAAGAAAAAGGTTATTAGTGATGCAAAACCATGGTGCTTCTAATAATCATCTTATGGTGATTTTCTCAAGCTTTAATTACTTCACATTTAGGTCTGAATTTACTTTAAGAGTTTTCCTTTTTTGATATCTTGTTTTTTATCCATTTCTTCTTGTTCTTTTATTCAATGTCTTCAACAATTGAAAATTTTTGTCCTCTTTTTATGCAGATAGTTAACTGGAGAACTCATTTAAAATTTCCAGAAGAAGCAAAACTATCTCCAGAAGCTAAAGACCTCATCAGCAAACTCCTATGTAATGTTGGCCAAAGGCTGGGAACAAAAGGCGCAGATGAAATAAAGGTGTTGTGTGGTGTGTTCTGTTCTGAATTCTTAGGTTTACAGTTGAAATGGAATTCATATTGATAGTTTAAGTGATTTACTTCGTTATTTTCAGGCTCACCCATGGTTTATAGGTGTAGAGTGGGACAAACTGTATCAAATGAAAGCTGCATTTATTCCTGAGGTCAATGATGAGTTGGATACTCAAAACTTTGAGAAGTTTGAAGAGGTAGATGGTTATTTCTTGTATAAACATGGTGATTACTTGTGCACAGGCATTTTGTTACTTGTTTTCCTATCCATATTTTGCAAATTTTTTTTGTAGGCTGACAACCAAATTCAGACTTCAGCAAAAGCTGGCCCATGGAGAAAGGTTGGTGCATAAAAATTTTATAGTATGCAATTTAGCCCTAAGAGTTGCTGTTGTAAAGTCTTCATCAGTGTTGTAGTAGAATCTGAAACTTTTTTTTCATAGAACTTAAGTGCTACTTGGCCTGGCAATTATCATCAGAATTTGAACCATGGCTTTAAGAGTTATTTTATTTTATTTTATCTTCTCTTTCCTTTTCTTTTTTTATCAGTTCATATATAGTCTCCAGACCAGAGTGGTCAACATGCAATTCCTGTCTAGATATGATTAGTAATCTAGAGATGCATAAGTTCTCTGTCTCAGAATAGCAATGCTATTTGAAATATAAGAATTTGGAAGGATGAAGAACTTTTATTTTTCTATACAATGTCTTTTGCGTCTTTCTTTTGATCTAGCATGTTCACATATTATCATGTTTCTTTTCTATGGAATGTGGATGTGTAAGTACATTTTGGTGTCAGACTGACTATTACATTTGATTGCAACTGAATAAGTATTTACCATGAGCTGGAAGTTAACTAACTTAATTGATTTGTATAGTTTCTTAAGTCTAGATGTTGATTAACTGTTGCTGTTCAATTGATGTATATAGTTTTTCAAGCCTAGATGTTGATTAACTATTGCTGTTTTGTCCTCTTGCAGATGCTCTCATCTAAGGATATTAATTTCGTCGGTTATACATACAAGAACTTTGAAATTGTAAATGATAATCAATTACCTGGGATTGGTAAATCTTTTTTTTCCTTCCAAACAATATGCATATGGACAGTCATTTCAGCTTAACTTCTTATGAGTAATGTCTCAATATTTTCCAGAATACCTAATACCTGTAAATTTCCTCTATAAGCCAACAACTCTTTGGTCATTTTGTTTCTGGACTGTTGTTGGGAGGCTGAATAGGATTGCCAATAATGATTTTCAATGCAAGTAATTCTATTTTACAGTATCTAAATATTGTTTTTGTAGCATGCTATGGTTTGACGTGGAGAACTTAAAGTTTTAGCTGGGGCAGGTCTAGTTTGGTTTAGACTGGGATGTTTCTCTTTTTTTTTTTTTGGCTAAATTAAGTGGCTTCTTAGGTTTTCTAGATTGTGTTGTTGTCATAATTTATTTCGTTTATAATAATGGTAAAATTTATAAAATGAAAATTGCATGCCTTGTAATAATTGGGTCCAATACATTCTGGCACTTATTGAATAGGAAGAGCATTGTTTTATTTGTATGTTTGAAATGTTTCTTTCTCAACATAATAATAAATATCTGCAAGGAGCATAAGTTTTATCCTTTTCACGTTTATGCAACTCTTTGATGATTTTCATATGTTAACTGCTTACTCTTTTTTTATGGAATGCTGTAGCTGAACTGAAGAAGAAGAACACCAAACCCAAGAGGCCCTCTATCAAGTCACTTTTTGGTCAGTCAACTTTCTTCAGTCATTGGGAATGCTTTTTAGATACTTTATATTTTTGTTGTCTGATATATTATTAATTAGCATTTGCTACCTGCTGGTTAGGAGTAGGAGATGGTCTAATGTAAAAGTTAAAAGTGAAACATGGTTAAAATTGAAATGCTATGGACATACACGCTCAGTCAAATGATAATAATTATTGCTTCTTGGAACTGTAATTTGGTTATTTTACAACTTTGATTATCTGGAGTTTGTTTTTCCCATTTGGCTAAGGACATTCAAATTAACTACCTCAGAGGCCTCTCTCGTATAGGGATGAAATAGTCTAGTTGAATTATATCATGTTCGTGATGTTACTAATATTGGTTATTAGCGGACAGATCAGATAATCATTTACATGTAAGATCAATGGATTTTTGTTGGGGCCTGATGGCTTATAATTGCCGAATTTGCTGGGTGATTTCCTCAAGCTTTCATTTAAAATTCGATATTGCAAAAGCAAAAAGCCATGTCTTGAACTTTCATGGAGATTGCGTCATAAAATTATTAATTTTATGTTCTGAAATAGATTCTACTCCAAGGTAAGAATCGAGATGTGGTCCTGTTTTGCTTATAAACACAGTTCATATGTTGCAGAAGACGAGTCGGCTGCAGCCAATCAACCTATGCAAGGGAGCTTCCTAGGCCTACTGCCTCCTAAAATAGAAGAAGGTACTGAGCTGCCTAGTAGATCCAAATGATCTGAGCTAGTATCTATACATCGACAAATCGACGCTCATGTGCAGTTATTTTTCAATTCAAGATAAACTAAAGAGAGGATCATATTCACTAATGAGTAGGGCTTTTTGGTTCGCTGATTTCTGCTGAAATGAAAGTTTCAGGGGGCGAAGGCCTCGAGGACAAATGGTTTGAAATGCTAATTTGGATGTTTGCTTAGTTTAACGTTGTTTATCTTTGTAAAATAATTTCATGGTAAATATTCTTTTGAAAATTGTTCTGTTATTTGTTTTACCCTCTCAGTCGAGTGAGAAATTCCTTGCAAAAAGAAATTGTATTTTGGCTTTTCATGTAATTATCAAATTTTCAGTGAGGTGTACTGTTTCAATACATGTAAATTATCAAGGTCTTGAGCTTGGAAACGTGTTTATTTAACTGCAGAATTCAATCACAACGTTTAATTCACCTCCTTGCTTTGGATTAGTCTGCCTTGCTCGATGCTTCTCTGTATCTTCATTGTTGGACTTGGCCTTTGCCCAATATTTTGATTGCACTTGAGTCTAATTTCATGCTATATCTCATAACGAGTTAATGTCGGTACGCTTTTACTAACTTACTTTTACTAAAATGACGAAAATGAAACTAAATCACGTGCCATAAAATTTAGTACTACAATAATTATAGTATAATTATTATCGTAAAAATATATAATAATATATTTTTTACATATGTGTCTGTATATATTAATTTTTTTTTATGATTACTTAAAAATCCTGAATTTTGTAGTCGGCAGATTTATAATTTTTTTTTCTGATTACTTTTTAAAAATGTTTGCAGAATACAATTATTATTATTTTCTTTTTTCACGGGGCAACTTAAATTGAATAAAATTTGAAAATTTATTATGATTTAGTAATATATGACATTATATGATATTTTATGAAATAATATTATATGATTATAATGAGTTAAATAATCTTTTCATATAATTTAATAATATTATGTGAGATTTTAATATAATCAAAATAAAAAATAAATTATAAGAATATTATGTTGTTGCTCATTCCTTTGCTGGATTGACTATTTCTTTAGAGGGTAGCTGTGAGTGGAATGCCCCTCCAGCTGATGTACCTTCTTTTATCTGATAATTTCTTAATAAAAGCTATTTACAGTTTTTTTTTTATAAAAAAGAATATTTTTAATATTTAAAAATTTATTAAACATATATTTTAAAGATAAAATTTTAAAAATATGATTTGAACTCATCAAAATTTACGACTTATAAACCATCATCCGAGCATGGTTTAAGCTTAAACCATGTATTTATGGCAAATATTTCTTTTATTTTTGGAGAATTTATATAGTTGATTGTACTTGATGAAAAAAAAAAAAATAAACCAATGGCAAATCAGGTAAAAATGTAAAACGCGTAGGGACACTCCGGGGAAAACAAAAAAAAGGGAAAATTTCCAGATCAACGGCGATACTATAATTAAAAGTCCACTAAAAGATTTGGAGTTAAAACAGCTAGCGTTCTCAAAGAAGCTTCTCTTTTGATTTTCATCTTCAAACATGCAGGTAACTCTCGCTTCAACACTTCAATTTAAATTTTATTGTTCTTTAAAAATTTGCCTCATAATTTTACATCCAAATTCTTTATTATGAACTGAACCCTAAAATTCGAAATTAGACATGGATTAAGCATATACGAATTCGTATTTGTGCAGGCCAGTGATAGGTTTAATATCAATTCCCAGCTTGAGCATCTTCAGGCTAAGTATTTTGGCACTGGTCACGCCGATTTAAATAGATTGTGAGTCTTCTTTCCTTTTTGTTTTTTTTTTTCAATCCCGAAATAGTTTTGATGGTGTTATTGGATTGAAATTCTGATGCTTTTTACATGTGTAGTGAATGAGCAGTGAACATTCAGCGTGATAGCTATGCATCGTATATTGGACATTACCCGATATTGGCTTACTTTGCTGTTACTGAAAATGAGTCTATTGGAAGAGAACGCTACAACTTTATGCAGGTTCTTATTTTTCTTTTCTTTTCTCTTCATTTTTGTCGAATGTCGATTGCTATATTTACTTTAAAAAGTTGCTTTTGTGGAGATGGGGATTTTGATAGTATTGGGTTAATTAGAGTCTAGATGCATTTTTGTTTAGCTTTTGGGAATTAATTTTAGGAAAATCTTCATGCTTATGTGCCTTTATTATTAGAGTTCCAGCACTAAGTTCTCGGCAGAAAGATAGATTCTTCAGACAACCCAATTTCAAAAGACTGAAAGAGATAATAGTTCTAGACTATTCAGGTGCACCATTGCTGTGAGTATGTGACAAGAGCATGTTGCATAAATAAGATTAAAAATCTTCTGGATAAGGTTGAAGTTTCTATTTTCTACAAGGATAAGAGAGGAGGAAAAAAATTCAAAAATGTAAAATTATCTAATTATTAATTTATAGAATTTAAAACTTAAAACATATGGCCTTAAAGCAGTGTCAAAGTATTTGACTACAAGTCCTTGATCATAGTTGTTCTTTGGTCGAGTTAATTCCGTCAGTTTGGGGGAGTTATACACCATTTGAACATTGCATCTGATGTTATTCGCTATGTTTGCTCCTGGGGGTTTCCATGCGAGTATGCGGGCAATGTATAGTCCCTTAAATATGTGTTGGTCTGGTTTGGCTTGGGAGATTCTGCCTAAATGTTGGCATAGTGTTTTGTGTTAGGCATATTAATTGAGCAATCACCCTTTATGGTGATGACGTGAATTTCGAATTTGTTTTCCTGAATGTTTGGGAAAACAAATCTAAATCGGCACCTCCTTGTTGTGTTGCTTGACTGAAATATCTTCTGCAAAATTTATTCATTTGTGTTGGTGATGTGAAATTTTCCATGTATTGATAATTCATTTATTCGGCTGGGCTGTTTTTGTGAGGGATAAACAGTTCCCCCCCCCCCCCCTCTAATCCAATCCTCTTTTGATAATTCTTAATTCTCTTGCTCTAGAAGATTCTTTAATTTGTATTTAACATGTGTGTTTGGTGAGTGTGACCACTTGTGAATATATTTGACCAGCCAAAAGTGAACTGTTCAATTGAAGCTTCAGTTAATATGAAATTCACTTGTTACCTAACCTTTTTGTGATGATATTAGGTGAAGCTTCAATTGAACAGATCACTTTTACGCCTGCCAGATTATTTTTTCTCTGTAACGATAGTAGGAAAGCTCCAACCTTCGAAAATTAAATATCTTCTACAAATCTTTGTATTCTGGTGGTATTAAATGTTTCTGGCCAATTAATATGCATTATGGATACTGCAAAAGCAGATAATACATGTGGGAAGAGAGTAATGGAAGTATGAATTATATACAATCTCCATTTGCATTTTTTTTTAATTAGATCAAGAAGGATACCATTTAGATTAGGGATAGGATCCATCTACTTTTTCTCTTACAATTCCTTTGATGGATGGTGGGTGATGGCTTTGTAATTTTCTGATACTTATTATTTTGATTAATGATTATGACCTAATGTTTCTTTATAATTTGTGCAGAAAATGCTTTTGCCCTGTGGTTTACCTCCTGAACGAGAAGATGATTGAGAGTTTAAGCTTTCAAGTTCCAATATATTAATTTTGTTAATTGTATAATTAGTCATATTGTGAGCAGCTTTTGTTGTATCTCGATGTTTTTGTAGACATGATGAAATTTAATATTGTTTCCCAGGTGGTTTATGATTTTGTAGGGCACTAGTCTAGAAGGGTTTAACCCACAATGGATTTCAAATCATGGCACAGACCATTTACATTTTATTATTTCCCTGTGTTGTTTGAAGTCCTGGTTAGTTTTCTTTAGACCTGAAGGCCAGATGCTCAATGGAATGAATCTTTAAAGAAAATTTCATTATCAATGGAATGAATCTTGAAAGAAAATTTCATTCTTTTTCAGAGAAAAGCCTCTTCTAAAGGCAAGAAGCTGCCATGCGAACTATGGTTTTTCCAGGATTAAGGATTCGATATGTTATGTTTATGCATTTTTAGCAGTTAAATTAAAATTAATAGTGCGAGTGCTTCCTTTATAGTATTGAGTTGTTAAATGATTAAATTCATGCTTCTCAGTTCTCCTCCTCCCATCCCATGAAGAAGAAAGAAGGAAATTACAAGGTCGAGATTTCTCCTCAGCTATTTTAGATCATCTACACGGAATCGTTTTACTTTAGTCTTAATACCTTGCAAACAATTTATTGCTGGCAAAAATTTCTAGCAATGAAATGTTACTGTCTATGGCAAAGCAGAGGATTTTTAGAACTAAATCATTGGATAATATTTATAATTTTGTTAAAACTTACAAATTACAAAATACGTAAATTCCATACAAATATAATTTGATGTTTCAATTTGAACTTTGAATTTTTAGCAAAGAAAATATCTGGTCAGTGAAGCAAATTAACTTGCTACACCAAGAATTGAAAAAAAAAGTGATTTTGATTATTGTGTTCTTATGCCGAGTCGAGTGCTGACAGTGATAAAGATAAGACAGAGAGCAAGTCCAATTTGTTTCCCGCAATTTCTTCAGCGGCAACTGGCCAATGCGTGGGAGTACTACAAATTCCCTCCTCACAGCTTTCCTCAAACGCCCCCAAATCGTAACCTCCAAATCCCAAGCCAAGCAACTTCATGCCCAAATCCTCAAATTGAAGCCTTTCTCTTCCACTTGCCTCGCCATTCTCATTTCTATTTACTCCAATTTCAATCTCTTACATGATTCTCTCCTCATTTTCAATACCCTTCACTCTCCGCCACTTCTTGCCTATAAATCTATCATTAGATGTTACGCTGCCTATAGCCTTTTTGTTCAATCCTTGACATGTTTTATGCGAATGAGAGCTTCTGGGAGAAGCCCAGATCATAATGTGTTCCCTTCTGTACTCAAGTCATGTACTTTCTTGTTGGATCTCAAATTAGGCGAGTCTGTTCATGGGTGCATCATAAGGTTGGGTATGGACTTTGATTTGTATACGGGCAATGCCCTTATGAATATGTATGCTAAATTTCAGAACTTGGGTCAGAGTGGCTCACAGAGAAATAGCACGCATAAGTTGTTTGATGGAATGCCCAATGGAATCTGTCATAGTGAATTTAATAATGAATTGGTTCTCAAACTTGAGAAACCGATACTGGGTATTGAACGAAATGTTAATTTGAATCAAGCCGGAAATGTTTCATTTCAAATTAATGGAAACAGCAAAGTCATTGATCGGTCTGACATGGAAAATCATAATCCTTTTATGCCAGAGGTTGACAGAAGGAATTCAAAAATGGATAATGTGAGAAAGGTCTTTGAGATGATGGCAAAAAGAGATATTGTTTCGTGGAATACAGTGATTGCTGGGAATGCCCAGAATGGGATGCATGAAGAAGCTCTAGCGATGGTTAAAAAGATGGGAAATGCTAACTTGAAGCCTGATTCGTTCACTTTGTCCAGTGTGCTTCCTATCTTTGCAGAATATGTGGACGTGAATAAGGGGAAAGAGATTCACGGGTATATTGTAAGACATTGCTTTGACAGTGATGTGTTTATTGTTAGTGCCTTAATTGACATGTATGCAAAGTGTGCTCGAGTGGAAGATTCATTACATTTGTTTAGCAAATTACCTCAACGTGACGGCATTTCATGGAACTCTATTATTGCCGGGTGTGTGCAGAACAGTCTGTTTGAGGAGGGCCTAAGCTTCTTTCGGCAGATGCTGAAGGCTGAAGTTAAGCCTAAGCAAGTTTCTTTTTCTAGTATCTTGCCTGCTTGTGCTCATTTGACCACATTGAATTTGGGAAAGCAGCTGCATGGATACATAATTAGAGGTGGATTTGATGATAATTTTTTCATAGCTAGTTCACTTGTGGACATGTATGCTAAATGTGGGAATGTTAAAGTAGCTAGAAGGATCTTTGATAAAATGGAGATACATGACATGGTGTCATGGACAGCGATAATCATGGGATATGCTTTAAATGGTCATGCCCATGATGCCCTTTCATTATTTGAGCAGATGGAAAAGGGGGACGTAAGACCGAACTATGTAGCTTTTATGGCTGTATTAACTGCTTGCAGTCATGCTGGTTTGATCAATGAAGCTTGGAGATATTTCATCAGTATGGCAGAGGATTATGGGATTACACCAGGCTTAGAACACTATGCTGCAATGGCAGACCTTCTAGGTAGAGCAGGAAAGTTGGATGAAGCTTATAATTTAATATCTAGTATGGATAGACCTACAGGGAGTGTATGGTCAACATTACTTGCTGCTTGTAGAGTCCATAAGAATGTTGACTTGGCTGAGAAGGTTGCTGAGAAGATATTTGAGGATGATCCAGAGAATGTGGGAGCCTATATCCTCTTGTCAAACATATATGCAGCTGCTCGGAGATGGAGAGAGGTGTCAAAATTGCGAATTTTTTTGAGGGACAAGGGCATAAAGAAAAATCCTGCTTGCAGCTGGATTGAAGTTAAAAACAAGATTCATGCTTTTGTATCAGGAGATAAATCCCATCCTCATTATGATAAAATAAATGAGGCTTTGAAAATCCTACTAGAGAAGATGGAACAAGAAGGGTATGTTCCTGACACAAGTGAGGTGCATCATGATGTTGAAGAAGAGCAGAAGAAATACTTATTATATGGCCACAGTGAGAGACTTGCTATAGCATTTGGGCTTATTAGCACCCCTGCTGGGACAACAATTCGAGTCACAAAGAACATTCGGGTGTGTGCAGACTGCCATACGGCGATAAAATTCATATCAAAGATAGTTGAGAGAGAAATAGTTGTTAGGGATAATAATCGTTTCCACCATTTTAAGGATGGAAAGTGTTCATGTGGAGACTATTGGTGAAAGGAGTTCTCACAGTTTAGTATCATTAGCACTCCAGTCTCGACAAAAAATTGAATCAGGAGCAACATTCAGGTTTGTGCAGATTCCTGCAACAGCAGGATTTTTTTTAAAACTGGATATTTTGGGAAAAGGGAAAATACTTGTGCAGCATAATGATTGATTTACCAATTTAACAACTACAGGATCAGGGGGAGAAAAGGTAAATTTTGTTATCCTATTTATAGTTGCTCTCTGGTGCTGAAAATTTTTCTATAATAATATGCAACTTGAAAAGCAAGAGTATGTTTAGAGTACATGATGGACCTGCAAAGCAGAAACTTGAAATGTACTTTTGCAAGCTTGTGGGCTATAGTTGACTAAAATTATTTACACATTTCTTACAATTTTGGGCACACTGTAGTGAATTTTTATGTAAAATTGTACTTCTGTTAAAATAGATATTTGTTGTATTTCTAAGTTCTTTCACTCCTTGATTGTTATTACTGCAGTATCTGCTGTTCGAGGGGTTAAGAATTGAGCTTGTTTTCAATTGATGCCATTCAGGTTATTCTGTGATTTCTTACATCAAATGTATATGTTGTTTATGCATCAAATTATGGTACAATTGGCCTGTCCTAACAATCAATTATCCAATATCATAATAGAAAGATCCACCATTTCATGCATTTTAAAGATAGGATACTTTTTATCTCAATCTCAAAATCTCACCCTATCTAAAGCAAGGCCCTTATTATTATTAATTTTTGAAGCATATATAATTGATACAAGTGATGTTTGCTGCAGTGTCTCCCTTTGAAAATGACATAGCCTTATATGATAGGATAACCCCTCATTTCATAAATATCTTAACTTCAATTGCAAGGAACAATACTGACCACAAGATTTAGATTTAAATGCATTTTCTAACATCTATATATAAGTGAATGGTGAGACATGCTTTTTCTGCCTTTTCTTTAGACTTTAATTAGAGGTTGGTTACTCATTAATACAGTGCAAGAATTGGGATTGGTTCAGCTTATATTATACCTATTAATTAATGCTTTTATTAGTTAATAATTCAATGTATGATAAATGGAATTTGTATCAAAATCAATGATTTTGGCCATTTCAGGCAGTTAGCATAATAAATAAGCAACATCTATGAGCTAAAATAAAGTTTCAACTTATTATTAGGGACCATTTTATATAAAGGAATATGTGCCATCTTCAACTAATGAAGAATTTGAATTTTTAAGAAACTCAGGAAAATTTTAACTTTGCACCAATTTAATAATGGAAAATCTGTTAATTGAATGCTGAAAAATAAAGGAAAATTTTGGTAAAATGTTATAATTATTGTGTAAATTTATAGTTTATTTATTATATGGAGAGATCAATTGAAAAGAAAAGAAATATACAATAGGTGCTTTTGACTTTTCTTTTCTCTCATTTAATGTAAACGTTCTTGAACTATGAAATTTAGTAATTTTAAGAAAAAGTTAAGTCTGGATTCCATAAAGGGAAATTTGCTGTTTCTTTTGGATTAAATATTTAAAAAATGAAATTCTTAAAATTTTTATATAATTTATTTTTATCCAACATAACATTAGTATTAATAATGAGTTGTTAAGAAAATTCAAATCTTGATATTTGTCTGTAAATAATTTTATATTATTATTTTTAAATATGAATGTGATAGTAGATTGATAAAAAAAAGTTGATCAAATCGAAATCAATTATATTGAATTGAGAATTATGATTAATCAAATTAATAATTTAAGTTTATATTTTTAAGTTTTAATATTTTTAATCTTTAATTTTGATTTTTATTGATAAAATTTATTTAGTTTGATTAATCAATGCGAATTATTTTTATATAAAAAATAAAAGTATATTTTATACAATGAATTATATAAATAATTAATTTCTATAAAACATAAATATTTCTTATATTTACTTTTTTCATAAAATAAATAAAGGAAGAAAGCAAATACGGTTTATGTAGAAATGTGAACAATATATACTATCCAATTAATAACAATATATGACTCAATTCATTTGCCAAACTATTTTTTTATCTGCTTTTTAATAAACTAATGAAAGGTATAGTCAATAGTGCATGTCCATAAAAACAATTTTTTTATAAAAAAAAAAAAATGCAATTTCACCCACTGACAAAAGTGCTATTAATTTAGGGTTTTCAAGCCTTAATGTTCATTTTCAATCCCTAATTTTGAAATAGAGATTTTACTTATTGGGGAACCTCATCATTATCATTTTTAACCTTTTATTTTCTTTTTCTTTTCTGTCACAGAGATAGAAATATAAAATTGCATTTTTGTGAGTGATTGGGTACTCAAAAAAGTTAGGCAAATAGTTAAAAGGAGAAGACAAAGGCAGCTTTTCATCATTATTACCATTCCGCATTTTCTGTTTTATGTTTGCAATTTCACAATTAGTGATTTTTTTTATGCAAATCAATGAGTAGTTTTTTTTTTTCACCACTAAAATTTTATTTGGGGGATCTGTTGGGTGATTTTGTAACATATGATATTATATAGTGTGATGTAATATAATATATTAAATTATATTTAATATATTTAAAAAGATGTTATAATATAATGAGGTTAAGTAAAAATATTTTTATTTAATTTAATATTATTTTTAAGATTTTAATATATTATGAAAATAAAAAAATATTTATTAGCATATATTTACTATTTAAAAATTTTATTTTAAATTTTTTAAAATTAAAATTATAAAAAATTATAAAATTCATAATTTTTAAATTAAAAAAATATATTTATTAAGACACACTTTTTCACTTTTGATATTTTTTAATTTTAAAAAATATAATACATAAATAGATAAATAGATAATTCTTTTTTTGTGAATTATTATCCATTATATATGAAATGTCTATCATCAACCTCTACAATCTTTAGTTTGGAGATAAAAATATTTGATAAAAATTCATTAATCAGTTTTAAATTTAAAATTAGTGTTTAATCCTTACATGTCAATATTTTTTCCAACAAGAAAAGAAATATATAATTTTGATATATGGTCAAACTAACGTAATTTAATTATATGAGTTGGAGAAAGACCATCAAAATTTTGTAATAATTTATTTTAGAAATATATTTATTTTTATTATATATATAATAAAAGAAAGATAAATTACTATTTTTCACAATTGAAGGAAATATTATGTATAGTTTTATAATTTTTCCCTTATTTTATAATAAATAAAATGAATTAAAATAATGTTATAAATAAAATATATTTCTTTTTAATAATTTTTATCAAATTCGTATAACTTTTTATGAAATTAATTGAGAAGGCTCAAAAATTTAAATTTTATTTTATTTTATTTATGATATTGTAAATATATTGTATAATTTAATTATCATTCGAGTGTTCACATAATCATTTGAATAATATTTTCATAAAAAAGAAAAAGAAAAAGACTGTTTCGATAAAGAAAAGACGGCGATTTCGCGATAATAAAGTGGTAAAACCAAAAAACCTTTTTAATAATTTCAAAACACTTAATTAAAAATGAAAAAAAAATCCATAAATATAAATAATAAATAAATAAATAGAGGAGTTGCGTGGGAGACGATTATAAAACTCTTATACACCGCACCATTAACAGCAATACGATTACGAACTATTTATTTTTTTCTTTAGAAAAAATTTATTGGATTAGTAAAAAAGAAAAAAAATCAAATAATAATAATATAAATTATTAAAAAGCAATTTGCTTTCACTAATCATCATGTCCAAAAAATTTTCATTTTCTTGTTCTGTGCTTGTGTTTCTCTAATTCTCTATCCCTTTGTTTCGGCGTCTCCTTATTATTCGTTTCCCAGAATCTGGAAATTTTCCGAGAAAATTCAATCCTTGTCTCTAACACAGATCCTTTTAAGATCCCCAAATTCTTGCCGCAAATACCGTCTCCATTAGATATTCTCCTATTCTTTCTCTGTACCCTTTCACAAGATATATATAACTTTTTTAAGTCTCAATTCAATTAGTCATTCTCTCACAAGCCCACATCTCCTTTTTCTTTTTTTTCCCCCTCTATATCCATTTTTTTCCTCCTTGCTTCTTCAAGAAAATGCAGTTTCACTGTTCCCAAACCCTCCTCTTCATCCACTGATTAATGGGTATTGCTTAGATTTCTGAACAACCTCTTACATTTTTTACCTTTTTTTTCCTGCTTTTATATACTATAGCAGGATATTGCACATGGTTCTTTTTCCATATCCGGCTTAGGGGAGTTTTGTCTTATCGATGAGGTTGATTTTTCTAAATTGATGGATCTGAAAGTTGCCGTGTCTTGCCACAGAGGAACAGTTTTGGGTCACTGCGGTTAGTGAATTTGATTGTACTACAAAAAAAAGGGATTATCGGTATTTGATTGTGGTTTGGTGGTTGGCGTGCTATATTTGTTTAATTGGGACTGTTAATCATGGATCATGTAATTGGTGGCAAGTTTAAGCTGGGACGGAAGATCGGTAGCGGATCCTTTGGTGAACTTTATTTAGGTATGGAATTTCAGGGTCTATTCAGTAGCATCGGTCTGTTTTGATTACTGTTGCTGTTGTTTTTTGATGTTTGGGATTTATGTTTATTTGTTTCAGGTATCAACGTTCAAAGTGGAGAGGAAGTGGCTGTTAAGTTGGTATGCTTTTTATGTTCCCCTCCTAGTGGTTGTTCATTGATGCACTTGTTCTTGGATAGTGATGATTGATCATGATTACATATGCTGGAAGGCTTGTGACTGACTTTGTTTATGATATCTGATAAGTATTAATTTGTTTCCTAGTCGTCTTCTTTTTTAATTTTTCCTTTTGGAATGAATGGAGTTTGAGAAATTTAAGCAAGTTATTTGACTTGCAATCAATAATTTCATGTTTCTTTTTGAAGAAAATGGAATACAAAATGACGGGAAGTGAAGATAAGTTAAATTCTTTGTTTTGGTTATTCAAATGAAAGGGAAACGAGGGATTGGGAGCACTGAAGGGAACTTATCTTACCAATTAGCAATAATTGGAGAGGAAGCATGGAATAGTTATGGGAAAATGTTATTTTACCAACAATTTTGTACTAACTTATTATATGCCCGATGTGTTTTTATTGTGCTTTTTCATAAATGCTTCCTCACATGGATGATGTGCCACAAGAGGCTTTACAATGACTTGGTACAAAAAGCGCTATTCATAGTTATGCATTTACTTTTGCAGTCTTCACCTAAGAAGTTTTTGATCATTGACAAGGTCCAATGAAAACACAAAGAGAGGAAATACAAATTCACTTTCCTTTCTCCTTGTTTTGCTTTCCAATTTTCGTTGCTTTCCCTTGCTCTTTTTGGTTAGGCAAACATGAATTTGGTTCTGTTCTTGTTCTTATGTGACTATTGGTTTTCTTTGATATCCTAACAGTTGGTTTAATGCTTTTTTTAACTAATATCTATTATGAGGTATGAGATATGACCTTCTAATTAGCATTTTGAATGCTGTGCTCTTAACATATTTTGTTCCATTTCTTTGGTTGTTGGAAATGCCAGGCCATTGGATTTCAGATGTTGAATGCTTCTTCTATAGTGATGTATTTAGTTAATTAGACAATTGTTTGAAGCACTACGTGGTAGTTTAATTATGTAATATTGGATGAATGGAGTTGCTTGAAAGAATTCATTCGAATTTATGGTTGAAGTGTCTGTTCTTTGTATTGCACTTTGACATAAGCAACACCATATTGAATTGCTTTCTGTAGGAATCTGTGAAGACAAAGCATCCTCAGCTTCATTATGAGTCAAAGCTCTATATGCTTCTTCAAGGAGGAAGTAAGTTTCTTGGCACTTCTTTTTCAAATGATTTATGCAACTTAATGTATTTTCTTTGTGAACCTATGCCATGTTATTTATTTATTTATTTATTTTTTAAAAATTTATCATTGTGAAGCGGGTATTCCCCATCTGAAATGGTTTGGAGTTGAGGGTGAGTACAATATCATGGTCATTGACCTTCTTGGACCAAGCTTAGAGGACTTGTTTAACTATTGCAGTCGGAAGTTTTCCTTGAAAACAGTTTTGATGCTTGCAGATCAATTAGTAAGTATGCCAGTTGTTGAGAAATATTTTCTGGTGAGATAGTTGTTTTACTTGTGCTTATTACATGATTTTCATGTAGATAAATAGAGTTGAGTATATGCACTCACGTGGCTTTCTTCACCGTGATATAAAGCCTGACAACTTCTTAATGGGGTTAGGGCGCAAAGCAAATCAGGTATAATTGAATTTTTGGTGCTTTTGCTTGCATCCTTTCTCTCTCTCTCTCTTTTCGGTTGTCAACTGTTTATATTTGAACTCTTCCATACATGCCTTGCGTAATTCTAAGTTCTGATACAAGATATTCCTTGTGGCTTTTTTTGGAAACATCCGTTTCAAAAGCATAATTTATTTTCCATATGAAGAATTATTTGTTCCTGTAAACATATCTCCTTGGATTAGTGGTGAAATATGCGTGGATATATCTGAGTAGATAGGTGGTACTGAAGAAAAAAAAAGAACCATTTAAGATGTTGATGGAGCCTGGAAAAAAAAAGAACTGATTTGAGATGATTTCATCAGATTGGGAGACATTCTTATAGGTGTCACATGTATGTTGGCGGCCATGATGATCTCCCTTGATATCATGCCAATCATTTAAGCTGAGACATTTCCTAATGTTTCCATGTCCTTGATCCTAGCCAATCATCTTTAATTTTGCAACATATTAACCAGTAATTTACCAAAGAAAAACATATTATCCAGTAAGAATATGATAACTGATGCTGGAAGTGTTAATGCATATGATACTAGAACTTTGGAAAAGATGTGGCTTGATATTCTGGAAAAAATCTTCATCAAAATATAAATATTTCTACCTGTTTGGTTAAACAGAAGGATGATGTATTGTAAAGGCTACAAAAGCTTATAAAGAGAGAAGGTTACAAGTATGCTATAAATTTTGGTAATTAAAATTGTAAAATTTTGTTAAGTGATGGTTTTTCTAGCTTTTGATTATTGATTGTCACATTCTGCCATTTTAGGTCACATGAGACTGGGCTCAGTCATTTAGCTTAGTCAATTTTAGTTGCTTAGCATGTTATGACACATACATCGAATTGCATGTACTGGGAAGCGCTAATAGTTTTTCCTTGTTATCTCTCTGTGATTTTCCCTTAACGACAGGTCTACATAATTGATTATGGCCTTGCAAAAAAGTACAAGGATCTTCAAACACACAAGCATATACCATACAGGTAAGGAATGTCGTATCTCACATTATGTTGCATAATTTATCACTATCAATGTGGAATTATGGTGTTGGTGCAAATTACTCTCCTGCAATGGCATATTTGTTCTGGTTCATTCTAGCATGCTACTGGTCCTCTCATGTTCCCTGTTGGCTTTTGCTGCATGTTTATATATGTTTTCTTTTAGGTTAGTGAACCAAATAAAGATTATAAATTGATGTACTTATTTATTTGATATTAACCCTAGAGCATTCCTTATGGGATTGGTTTATCCAGTGTCCCAAGGATTTGTCTGGATTCGTTTTTTCTCAGCAGAGGAAAGGAAACTAACTGCTCTGTTTATAAGTAGTAGTTTAGCTTATGGAAATAGCAAGTTGTTACTAGTGTGCTGACTTTATTTTTCATAAGAAAATGGTGGCAATGGAAATAGTTATGATTTTTGACTTTTACAAATATTCAACTGTATAAACATTTGATGTTGACCGATCTTTGAGCAATTAATAATTTCCAGCCTTTTATACTATTCTATATATGCCTTATTTAGGTCAATTCAAGCTTGCGAATGTATAACACTCTAAAATTGCAACTCAACAATAGAAAAAATAAAGTGACCTTGAAGCAGTAAATTGGAAAAAATATAATGGGTGAGTTCAATTTTAGGATTCTGGTTGCTGGTAAGACAATAATCATCCTTGCATTGCTGAGATGCCCCATGATGTCTGTTGTGCTTGACTTTAAACTATAAGGCTTGAATTCAGGGAAGTAGTTAGATACTTGGTATCTATGCATTTAGCAAGTATAGCAAGTGGTGAGCCTGGCTGCAGCAGCAATGTTGCTTGTTTATGTAAAGTTGCTCAGGCAACTGTTGTATTTTTATGATCAATTTGAAATCTGTTTGGTTGCCAATTGCTTTGGAAACATTTGGCCTTAAATGTATAATTTTCTTTGCAATGTAGATGCATTTTGCTTTTTTATTTTGTTCAGGTTATTGTCTGTCCCAACACCTCCAATGTGGGGAAGCATGGTGCATTGAGCCACACTTTATATATTGTCTGTCAATATGTCAACAGAATTATGAGTCTTTTTCCTTCTTTCTTTTGCAAGCTCCTGTCTATTTTGTCTTGAATTCCATCTACTTTTTCTTTCAGGGAAAACAAAAATCTCACAGGCACAGCTCGTTATGCTAGTGTTAATACACACCTTGGAGTTGGTGAGTGACTTGCTACTAAATGAAGATGTATACTAGATGATGCTACCGCTTATTAAAGTTTGATCTGTTATCTATCTTTGAGCTATTTAATGTAACCATGATAATATTTTACTTCCAGAGCAAAGCAGAAGGGATGATTTGGAATCTCTTGGTTATGTGCTTATGTATTTTCTGAGGGGAAGGTTGGCACTTCAGGATTATCCTCACTCTTTCTTTCTAGTTCAGTAACGTTTTATTTGGCTTCCTGGCCTTTCAATACGATTTTTGCTCTTTAAAAAACTTATGTTGAAATTTGATTTTCTTTGGATTCTGCTGTTTCAGCCTTCCCTGGCAGGGGTTGAAAGCAGGTACCAAAAAGCAGAAATACGACAAGATCAGTGAAAAGAAGATGCTTACTCCTATAGAGGTAGCATCATCTGCCTTAAATACTTATTTTCTATGATCAATTTATGGCATGAGATTGCTATGGGAGATAACTGGCACATGAGGATGATTTGATGTTTTAATTATTGTTAGTTTGTTTTTGGGAATATATTAGTGCTCAACATGCTTTAGACTAGAAGTTTTAAAATGTTAACTGGTTGTTTGCAGTTTCTTTGCAAAAACTACCCTTCGGAATTTACTTCATACTTCCATTATTGCCGAAGTTTGCGATTTGAAGATACACCAGATTATACATATCTGAAGAGGCTATTCCGTGAATTGTTTATTCGAGAAGGTCAATTTCTATTCTTAAAGACCTATTGCTCACAAGTATGAATTGGTTTATATATAGTTTGATTTATCTCGTAAAAAATGTTCATATCCAATATGAGTTGTATCTTTTTGCCAAAATTTAGAATCTCATCGGGGTTTTAATGTTTGCCATTGGTGCAGGATATCAGTTTGACTATGTGTTTGATTGGACTATATTGAAGTACCCACAGCTTGGCTCCAGTTCTAGGGCCAGGGTCAGTGTGTGTTTATTTATTAGCATTCATTTCTCTGGACAAAATTAATTTTCATTATATTCTTTATGAGCATATTTATAGTTACATAATCTTTTCTTTTCTGGTCTTCCTTCAATAGCCTAGCAACAAACCAGCTGTAAATCCGTGTCCATCAGCAGAAAGAACTGAGCGACCTTCAGGTTCAATAGTTTGCTGCATATTCATTTGGGAGCAAATATGTTGTTGAATGTAAATAAATGTTGAAAATTCTCCTGATTTATGAAATGTTCGAGGGGTTATTGTTATTGTTTTTGTAGCCTATTGTGCTTCTGTTCATTGTACCCTTTCTTCCTTCACCCTTTGGAAGAGTTATAAGAATTTTACAAGCCAGAATAATTGTCATGTGAAATGTTATTTGAAAAATAAGCTTTCTAGTTTCACAAGTTTGACTTAGATTTATGTGTTTCATACAGTTGGCCAAGAGATTCGAGACAGGTTCTCAGGGGCAGTCGAGGCATTTGCTCGAAGGAATGGTTCTGGGCATGCTTCATATGGGGATAACGCACGTTATAGGTCTTCAGATGATGTGCCATCCTCTAAGGATGTTGTGAGTGATGCAATATTTATTATGCACTTTTGAATGCTTTAATTCATCCCTTGTGTTTTAAATTTGGAAGGTTTATCATGCTTTTCTTCTGCAATTATAACTTGCTATCTTTGGATTTTGCTTCTCAACTATTGCTTTTTTTTTTCTTCTTCTTCCCTGAACCAGCAGCATCCCGATTCTGAAAGGCCTCGATCATCATCTCGAAACGGCAGCACTTCAAAGAGGGCTCTTGTATCAAGCAGCCGACCAAGCTCATCTGGCGAGCCTAGTGAGAATCGGACAAGCCGGCTGCTCTCAAGCAGTGGTCGATTGTCTACAACCCACAGAGTGCAACCTGGGTTCGAGTCCAAATCATCTTCCTTTACTCGTGCTGTGGCCACAAGAGGTGGTCGTGATGATGCACTAAGAAGCTTTGAGCTTTTGTCCATTGGCACACAGAAAAGAAAATAAGCAAAATCATCTTCATGAAGAAGAATGTACTTGTCACGGCAGGGTGGGGGGATTTAAAATTCACTCTATGTGGTTTATATTAAGATCTCGGGATTATATATGCATGACCATTTTTGGGTTCCATTTACAAGAAAAGCTCAATGAAGTTTGACATGGAAGAATTCATGGCTTCCTGCTATTACCTCATCAGGGTCTCTGCAGTTATAAGGACCCTGCAGACTCATCCTAGAAGGAGATGAATCGTTTAGCGTTAGGGAATTGTTAATATTCGAGACACTGTAATAAATAAATCTTGTATTTCTTTTTTCTCTTTTGTTTTGCGGGAAAGAGAACTTCAGTTGAAAAGACTAATATGAACTCAATGGTTCTTGTCCGTATGTTGCTGCTTTTTTCGTTTCCAAGTTCTACTGTTGTCCATATGGCAAACTATAAGAAGAATTTTGCTTCTAGTATAGATTGGATCTTGTGATCGAACTCACAGTTCTTTTGTTTGCTGCATTCCATAATGAAGCGATGATTCAAAAATTCGTTGGGAAGTTCAGTTTTCACAGCTAAGGAGCTTTAGATATAACTTTTGTTACCTCTCTGTTTCTGGGTAGGAGCATGAGCGTTACATTAATTGCTTTTCTGTCTTTGAGCTTATATGCATAAAAATGGTTTCTACTTCTTTTTAATTCTTTTTATTTTCTGATGATAATGTCCATTTTAATTTAATAATTTAGGCCTTTTTAACTTGTTCGTCCTTTTTAACATATGTTTCTTCGAAATAGTTTATATAATCTTATGGCTGAAGTTGCGATCTATAATCCTATATAACCATCTCAAAATTGATTTTGAGATGTACGCAATTATTCATATTTAATTGTGGATAAGGTTGATATATTTTATTTTATTTAATAAATCAATCATACAAAAAAATTTTAATTATTTTGATCACTGACTGACTGTCCAAATTAATACCATTTGTAGGGTATGCGACTCCGTCCGCGGGCAATTACCGTTTGTACTGTGCATGCAATTTGCGTGTGCGGTTTCTATTCGTGTAATAATAATTTCATCACACACTTTGCTTTCATCTTCTGATTTCTCCGTAAACCCAAACAAAGCTTTCTTCTTTCATCAATCTCTCTCTTTTTCTGTTTTTTCTTTGTCTCCATCAAATTCAACACTCTCTTTATTGTTTTTATGGTTACTTGACATTTGCAGCGAACCGCTTCTGTCTAATTTTCCATTTTTTTTTAAATTTGTTTTTCTTTCTTTTTTTGATTTTGGGATCTAGGGTTCTGTTGTTTTATATATTTGAGATTATTGAAAAATGGTGGATATGGAAGGTGTAGTTGGTGATATGGCCTCGCTCGACCCGGAGTTGCTACAGCTACCGGAACTGTCACCGTTGGCTCTTGAAGCCAATCCATCTCTCGCTGAGGAACTCTTTTCGCATTGGCTTTCGCTTCCTGATAGTTCCAGATTGGTACTTGAAAATATATCATTAATCCTTCATTTATCTTATCTTAATTGTTTTTTAATCTCCCTTTCGGAATTTTACCGTTTTCTTTTTCATGTCGTGTGCAATAATTTAGTTACAATTTACAGCCATATAGTTAAATGCATGTTTGTTTTGCAGTTTGATTTGAATTTTTATTTTGAATTCTGGATTGGCTAGCTTAATTTGCATAAAGACCCGATAGTACCCAGCATTGTGATATTCTGTAAGCATTGTAATATTCTGTAAGGAGATAGAATGAAAGAAAGAAATACACGATTTAGTAGCTCCAAAAGGTGCCTTTACGTATCCTTCTGATAGTTTTGAGACTTGAAGGGACAATCACTTAAATTTGTTTACAATGGGGAAGAGACAAGTCTCTAATTCAGCCCTTCACCGAGCACTATTTTGGCAAAATTGTAAATGTTTCATTTTGGTTTATTCTCTATAAAGAACAGAGAAGAAAAGAAAAGAAAGGAAACCCTGCATCCTAAAGGGTTTGTAAAGAGAGTACTTGTGTGGCATAATTTTTTGGAGTACCACATTTCTTGAGTTCTTGATTTGAATATTTAAATTGAAGCTATAGAAATTTCTCTGTGGTTGGTTGATTCTTGAATTATATTCTGTTTAAACATAGGTGAAATCCTTGCTTGCTGATATGAAGACTCGGTCTCCCTTGAATGCTGTTGGGAATGCTACTAGTGCTAATGTTGTTTTGGGAAATTCATTACCATCCATGTTTGCTGCTGGCAGCACTCCACCGCTTTCACCACGTAGTTCATCTGGTTCTCCACGAATCACTAAACAGAGGACTGGTCTCTCTTCTTTAGGTTCTCCACTAAAATTGGTTAGTGAACCAGTACGAGAAGTAATACCTCAGGTATCAACTACTCATGAAATAACTACTTGCTGTGCCTTTACTAGGAGAGTTTTCTCTTATTAATCGCAGGACTTAAGTTTAAGATACTTGCAGTTTTACTTCAAAAATGGCCATCCTCTTCCTAATGAAATGAAAGAACAATACTTGTTTGAGATTGATCAGCATTTTTATGGCCACTTGGATGGACTGCATGAAAATGGTGAGAATATTTCTTCTGTGATTCAGATTCTGCTATTTTTTTTCTAAATATATTTCTTTCTTGGCAATTTTGCTTTATTTAATATTTATTTTATTTTGAGTCTTGCTATACAGAGTTTAAGTCAATCACCAAGGGCTTCTGTAAGCTTCCATCTTTTTTCTCAACAGCTCTGTTCAGAAAGATTGACACTGGCAACACTGGCATTGTAACAAGGTATATAATCTACATTGACTTTTCTCTATTAGCTTACCTGGATTAGTATCATTTATAAGCATTCTTTCAGAGTCGTCACAATCATACATTTATATATCCTGTTCTCGAGTTGTTTAGATGTGCATAGAGAGAGATCCTTTTCTGATTCAGCATGTTGTTTTGGACTCACAAGTGTACTTGCACTTCACAGATTGAGATCCTGTTTTGAATTTTTGTGCTTTACTTTGAAATCTGTTGTTGTGGTGTCTGAATTGGGAATGAGTCAACTAGAAAAATATTATTTTCTGCTGAATTATTTACTTTTCCTGGATGAGATCTCTCCAAAAGTAGAGACTGAAAAGTTGTGCAAAAAGAGAAAGGTGCAATTCCTTCATATTCCTCATTAACTGATCTATTTCTCTTTTTAAAAGCTCTACCTGCCCCTTGCTAAATATGAGCTTCTAAGGATTAAACTAAAAATATTACAACTTTGAGACCATATATTGCTTTTGCAGCTGTTCCTGAGTAATGTCAGAAGTACAATTATGCGTGTTCACTTGGCTTACTGCATGATATATTGTAGGGATCAGTTTATTGATTACTGGATGAGAGGCAGCTTGTTGACCATGGATTTTCCAACCAGAATATATACAGTACTAAAGCAACCAGATAAGGGATACCTTACACAGGTCTGTAATGCATTGAAGGATGTCATTCTTGAACTCTTGATATTTCTATTTTTTTCTATTTGTCATCTGCATACAACTAATTTTCCAGAACTTGCTGTTTTTAAAGAAATTGATGTTGCAAGGAGGTGTGGCATTTTTATTAATTTTTTATCTTAAGTTCAGGAAGATTTCAAGCTTATTTTACGAGAAATTTTGGCAACTCATCCAGGGTTGGAATTTTTGCAAAACGCCCCAGAATTTCAAGATAGATATGGTACGATTACAATTAGTTAGTCTTGTATTATTTCTCATCAACAGCAAGATAAATGTTTAATACATTTGTATTTTTTCTTATCCTTCATTAGTAATTGTGCTTTAAGATAACCGGGTTATTGGGCTGTTTGCTTTGGTCCTGAACACTGAGTATTAAGCATTAGTTAAATGTACGTAAATCTTGGAGCTTAATGAGGGTGAAGTAATGTGCATTTGCAATTTACTCTGTTTCACATTTGATATCTTTGGATGTTTCTTTTGTTAGTATCAGTTTAGCTTTCTGTGAATGGTTTCATGGACTAGGTGTTTTACTGATGCAATTAAATTGTTCTGCTCGAGGTGCATGTTAAGTTGTTAACTGTCAATATTTAATAGCCTTTCTGGGCTTATTATATTGCTGTTACTATTTTTTTGTGGCTGGGACGTGGTCCAATGATAAGGTGCTTCTACTGTGCATGGAACTCACAAGTTTAAACCATGAAAAATGCCTCTTTGCATTACAAGAAGAAGGCTGCATGCATGTATCTGACCCTCCCCAGTGCCTGCAATATGGGGAATCTTGTGCACTAGGGTTCCATTTTGTAATGATCTGTGGCAATTATAAGCTAAATTTATGGTCTATCTCTAGTTTTCATTTCTTCCAGAAACTGATTGGGTTTTGACATATTACATGTGCTCTTATTTATCAAATATTTTATTAATGAGTTTATATAGGTTGACATGCAAATATGATTTTGCCAGTTGATTGTGAAACAGATAACAGATTTTAAGATAACTGGTGCCTCATTTTCAATTTTTGTATTATGCTTATGAGGAATAATTTGTGGGATCTGACTAGTACTTTTGCATTATGCTCAATGGAACAGCTGAGACAGTTATATACAGAATATTTTACTATGTTAATAGATCGGGAACTGGCCGCCTTACTCTCAGGGAATTGAAGCGTGGGAACCTAATTTCTGCAATGCAGCATGTAGATGAGGAGGAAGACATCAATAAAGTTTTAAGGTATGCCTGCTGGATGAGTTTGCTAAGCTGCGGCTAATAAGAGTTTTTTTTAAGATATGTTTTCCTTGTTTCTTCTTTTGTGTGTTGATACAATTTACCTAGTTGCTCAGAAATGTGAGACCTGATAAAATTGTTTCTTTATGGTCTGACTTTAATTGCCTTGCTACCTAATTGTACCACCTCCTCGCCATGCAAGTGGAAGGCTGCATGTATTGGCCCTCCCTGTGCAATGTATTGGCTTCATACGGTGGGACACCGTTTTGTCGACTGCAACTACTTCATAGCAGTTGGCATGAAAAAAAGATTGTTTATTGATTTGTTTATCATCCTGGCACTTGCCTGCTTTGTTAGCATCTGTAAAATGAAGATCAAATTCTGTTTGGCTTGATCTTAAAACTTGTCAAAATCCCATTGCTACATTCAATGTTTGTTCCAATGAATATTATAAGTGCAATATTTAGATCTTTTTCAAAATTGTTCTCATTAATATTATGGTACTAGCTTTTCTCCTCCATTTTCTTTTAAGATTTTTTCTTTAATTCAGGTATTTCTCATATGAGCACTTCTATGTAATATACTGCAAATTTTGGGAGCTGGACACAGATCATGATTTTTTTATCGACAAAGAAAACCTTATCAGATATGGTAACCATGCTCTTACCTACCGGATTGTTGATAGAATTTTTTCTCAGGTTCGCATTTGTGTCATGTTTCTTTGGTGTATGCTACTGTTACTCTTAATCGACATGATAACTTCCAAAGAAGAAAATGCAAAATTTTTTATCACTATTGCATGAACCTTATTTTTCAGTTGCCAAGGAAATTCACAAGCAAAATTGAAGGGAAGATGGGTTATGAAGATTTTGTTTACTTCATACTGTCAGAAGAGGATAAATCTTCTGAGCCTGGCCTAGAGTACTGGTATATCTCCTTTCTTTTTTGGCACCCTAAGGATTCTCATATATTTCTGTGGGTAAATAAATTGGTAAACCAAAAGTGAATTAATCTCTTCAATTGTGTGTTTTATGTTGAATCATTTTTTCCTATTTGATTAGCTATCATTGGTTTTTGTTATTTATATTATCATGTCGTATCATGATGTTTTGCTCAGGTTCAGATGCATTGATATTGATGGAAATGGACTCCTCACAAAAAACGAAATGCAGTTCTTTTATGAAGAGCAGTTGCACAGGATGGAATGCATGGCCCAAGAGCCTGTGCTCTTTGAAGATATATTATGTCAGATTGTTGACATGATTGGACCAGAGGTTACTCCGGGGGTCTTGTTAAGGACTCATTTTTTTCCCTTTTTTTTGTGTGTTTTAGTTTGGCAACACTCTTTCTTATTGCCATTGGTGGTTCTGGATTTTTATCACAGACTGAGGGCTACATCACATTACGTGATATGAAAAGCTCCAAACTCTCTGTAAATGTTTTCAACATTCTTTTCAATCTAAACAAGTTCATTGCTTTTGAAAGTCGCGATCCTTTCCTTATTCGTCAAGTGAGTTCCAGTTCATACATCTCATTACTGCAATATAAGAAATTTGGTTGTTGTTTGTTGATTGTTTGCTGATTACTTGATAAATGTGTTAGGAACGTGAAAATCCTACTTTGACAGAATGGGATCGGTTTGCACATAGAGAATATATAAGGCTTTCTATGGAAGAAGATGGTGAAGATGCTTCAAATGGAAGTGTAGATCTATGGGATGAATCTTATGAGGCTCCCTTTTGAAATTAGGAAGGTATGCACCATAAAGGCAACTTCTCAAATTAGCATCTATTCATATGATTGATGCACGTGGAAACTGCATCTTGCAACTGCAAGGGAAGGGAAGGCCGGGTACAAAGACCCAATGAGTCCAATCCTTCCCCGGACTCCGCGCATAGCGGGAGCATTTGTGCACCGAACTGCTCATTTTTCATATGATTGATGCACCAAATTGTATTTCTTATTGTTATTTTGGTGTACAGAATTTCCGTTACAAAATTTCAAGAATTTCCTTCATCTCATTAATTTGGTAGGATATTATATTTAGTACTGGTTTCAGTACAGTTGATACTGCATGACACATTTTTATAGATGTTACCGTGGTTGCATATCTGCATTCCAAATATAACTAAACCAAATTTCTAATCCCATCAAATAGCAAATTTGAATATCTCCTCTTGTATTTGTTTCACACATTTCATGTATTTGAATATTTCACTGCGTTTTTGAATTTTTGTTTCATAACAGAATATTTATCATGGAAAACTAATTTATTAGAAAGTGTGGGGTATAATTCGGCTATAGAAAATGCAAAAAGGAATGTAGAATTCAGCTTATTTAAGAAGTCAGAGAATCTACTGTGGTATGCTGATCTAGCTTGCAGTGGAATGTTCTACCAGTTTTTAAGGGTTTGACAATAACTTGTAGGAATTGGATGATTTTGAAGGGCCTTCACACCCATTAGTAACCAAGTAACTGGCCATTTTGGCCATCAGTTTCAAAATAAAAGCGACCTTATAATAGTCAATATAGTTTGCTTCTTTTGTTACTTTTTTGGAGAAAGCAGAGAGAGAGAGAGAGAGAGGGAAAATTGACAGCCCATTTGAAAGCCAAGAGGTGCGTGTATTCCATACCTTCTTTTCATGCTCAATTATGACTATTGCTTTGATAATGGAAAGTAGCTTTCGCTTTCTCCTCAGAGTTCTTTCAGATTCTATCAAATTGGTAGGCGGTATTCCTTTGACAGCATTGTTATGCACACGAAAGTGTTGATGTACCTTCTGTTTTCTGGCATTTTCATATGGCACTTGTTTTCTGTTCTTTTTGTTCGTCTGAATGAGAGCTGTGCGCGCGGTGGTTGAATCAAATAAAACATGATTTTCATATCATTTCTGAATCAATCCATGATGAGCTCTATTTTATCTTTGTCTACTCTTTGTGAAATGAGATGTATCTCAAACTATTATTTGCTCCTAGGTGACTGGGTGTTCTGGGATATACCAACTATTATTTGCTCCATATACCCAGCAGGCAAGGCTCTAGCTTTATTGCAAGTGAAGCATGGTGATTTACAGTTTGGATAAAGCTTCTAGCTCAGAACTCAAGATGGCAAAGAAGAGCAAGAGCAATTGCTCGCCCAAGAATTTTTTTCTTTCTTTCTTTATGCTAAATTAGCTCAAAATAATGCGAGCCAAAATTTTGTTTGTAACAAATAATTTCTGTTTTGCAGTTGCATATTTTTCTTACTTTTTGATCTTGTAGTACTCAGATATTCCCATTTTTTTTCTTTAAATAAATAAATAAATTCATAATCACAGGATATGCCATGCCTTACAAGCATTATCCTCAAATCTTTTCCTGACTTTGCATCTTTCTAGATTTCTTTATTATCAAATAAAAATTATCATCTGTGAATAAAAATGGTTAATGATGCTATTATCCTCCGTTTGCGCCAGCTCCAAGTAATTGGGGAAATGACGCCCCTGGCCTTTTTTTTTTTTTTTCCAAAATTTTCTTTTTTACCAGTTTTTTTTCACTTTTCTATCCGATTTTCGTTGTTTCAGAATTACCAGAGTTTCATTGGGCTCTCCTTTCTCCATCGACAATCTGTGCTTCTGTCCATAGTAATCTGGTTTATTGATACACTTTTCTTCTTTATTCAGCAAAAAGGCCACCAACAGCGCCACCGCCCCCTCTTGAAGGGCTTTCAATCTCGCCACAACCTCAGCTCGCCGCCCGTTCCCTTCTATCGGTATCCTTCTCGTATAATTATTCTGTTGTATATGAAAAGAATAAAAAAATAATAATAGTATAGAAATAGAAGCGATGACGATAATAAGATGGAGAATCTGTCGATTGCTTAATGGTTTGTAGCCATCTTTCAAGATGAGTCTCTTGTTCTAGTTCGTATTCACTGAGCATATTTTCTTATTTTATATTTGTTTGTTTGTTTCTCTGCAACGTTTGATTTGAAGATTTTAAAGAATGAAGGAAACGATGGGGGCAGTGTTGTGAAAAATGCACTTTTATCAAAGTTTACCTTGGAAGATCGGTGTCGATGTCGGATTGTAAGAACTGTGATATGTGTTTGAAATGATTTTGAGTTTGTAGATCTGATTTTCACACAAAAAAAAATATATTTTGAAATATTTAATTTTGAAGTATTTAGATGCGAAGTTCCTAGCAGAGAGAGAGAGAGGCAAAACCTTTGAATTGAGGCCTTTCTAACGGAAGTACAATGAGAACCTTACAAGGAAAACTTCTTTGTATGACAGATTTTGTAATTAGGAGTTCTCAACAAAATTGATGAAAAACTCTTTGAGAATATCAGTTCAACGGTTTATTCCAGGGGTTGATATTTGATGTTATTTGAACTATATTAGTTAAATAAGGATTTTATTTAATAAACTATTTATATATTAGGTGTAAATTTTATATTTACTAAGTGTAAATTCTATACGTTGATACCAAATATAATTTATGTTATATTTGAGTTATTATTTAATAATATTTTATGTTGTAATATAATTTCAAACTTATATTATTAAAATATTATAGAAAAAATCATCAATTATGTACTTTATGTATCATTATATATTAAATATAAACTTAATATATATCAAGTATAAACTGAATGCATATTAAATATAAACTCATTATAGCATTTTGATATTTCATATTATTTGATAAAAAAAAATCTGATAATTTGATAAAAGTCTTTTGAGATTGATATTTTTACAAGAGATTATTACACTCTATACCCCCCTTTTACATTTTCAATTTTAAAAAATACGGTGCCGTGCATTAATTTTTTCACTTGTACGATTTTCGGCTCTTTTTTTCAATACTAACTTTAGATTATAATCAGATTAAAAATAAGCAGTTAAGCGTTTCTGTAAACTAGCTAATAATCAGCTGATAATCAGTTTATAATCAGTTAAGTGTTTCTGTAAAATCAGCTTATAATCAGTTTTTAATTGTAGAAACTGTCAAAATGACTAAACTGTCCATGAGTTTATTTATTGTATAAAAATAATTTTTTAAATGTCAATTCAAAATTTATTTTGCAATAATAATAATAATAATAATAAAATTTAATAATAATAATAATAATAAAATTTCTTTGATGGGAACTAAAGTGTATAAGGTAGGCAAATTTGGAATATTGAATATTAGGTAGGGATAGTATGGTCTTTTACTTGGTCAAAACTGCTTAAAAAATAAGTGCTTAAAAAAAAGTAGCAAAACCCAACTTTTAAAAAACTGATTAAAATCAGATTATAATCTACTATTTAAGTTTTCAGAAACACTTAAATAAACAACTTATAATCTAAAAACAGCTTATAAGCAGTTTTGACCAGCTTTTAAGTTTTGAGAAACACCCTCTTAATGTTGTTTTTTTATTATTTTTTAAATTTTTTTTAAATTTTATTTTTTTGTGATTTAATTTAATTTATATTTTTTTATTTAAAATATTTTTTAACATCATATTTTCAATATAATACACAAAAAATAAACATATACACAACATATATAAAATACACACTCAACAATACAAACTATATCTACAATATCTACAATACATCAACAATATATCTACAATAAATCTATAACACACATATATAATCTTTTTAATATTTATTTTTAAATTTTTTATTTTCAAAATATCCACACAAATATTCATGCAATATTCACATAATATTCAATAATTTTTACATAAAATACATACAACTTAAATAACAAAAATATAACATACACACAATGTTTATAATACATCTATAACACATCTATATAATAAATATTATGTGTATATTATATTTTTATTATTTAATAAGTATATGAATGTATATGCTACATTTCTATATAAGATTTTTTATTTTATTATTTCAATATCCATAAATTTTTATATCATTAAATTTATAATTTTTTTTTCTGTTTATCAATATATATATACTGAAGGGGAGTCTTGAAGCAACGGTAAGTGTTGTGGCCGTGTGACCTGAGGTCACGGGTTCGAGTTGTGGAAACGGCCTCTTGCAATTAATTGCAAGAGAAGAACGCGTACAAAGACCCAATGGATCCGACCCTTCTTCGGAATGCCCTTTTTTTTTATCAATATATATACTCAAATCATACTTATAATGACAAATATATTAATTATTTTTAAGATGAAATTTTTTAAAATTTTAATTTATTTTTTGTACTTTTCTAATTAATTTAAATTATTAAGGATCAACTAAAATATATTTATAAATGTTTATTTTATTATTTTAGAATTAAAAATATTTCATAAGAGATAGCTAATAAAATTTTATAAATATAGATTCAATAAGAAGTAATATATACCGACATATAACTAAATAGATTATAATTTTATATTATTATTTTTTTTAAATTTTAACAAATATGTTTTGTTATATGTAACATATATCGACATATAACTAAATATATATCAATTCCACACTCTTATTTTTTTAAATTTTAACAAACATATATTGTTATATGTAATATATATCGATATAACATACACATAGTATTTACAATACATTAATAATACATCTATGTAATATTTACATAATAAATATTGTGTATATATTATATTTTTATTATTTAAGTTGTATGTATTTTATGTAAAAATTATTGAATATTATGTGAATATTATATAAATATTTGTGTGGATATTTTAAGAATAAAAAATTTAAAAATAAAATTAAATAAATATTAAAAATATTATATAAATATGTTGTAGATTTATTGCAGATATATTATTGATATATTGTAGATATAGTAGATATAGTTTGTATTGTTGAGTGTGTATTTTATATATGTTATGTATATATTTATTTTTCTTTATGTGTATATTAAAAATATAATATTAAAAAATTTTTAAATGAAAAATATAAATAAAAATAAATAATAAAAATCAAAATTAAAAAATCAGAAAAAAAATGTGGTTAGATTCATAATTTTTTTAAAAAATATGTCTATCGTATAATCGAAAACTGAGCATGTTTTTAACGCAAAGGATGTAATTTTCCCTATTTTTATTTTTGAGTTTTAGTTACACTCTTCATCATTTTTTATAAATTTCTTTTATATTTTATCATAAGTATTTTAGTTATTTTATAAAAAAATTATAATAAATTCAAAATAAATTTATAATAAACTTATAAAAAATATAATATGTATAATAAATTCATGATGAACTATATAAATCTAATAAATTGATAACTAATGTAAATTCTTGTAAATTTAAACATATTTTAAATTTTTGATAAATCTAAATTTTTTTTATTTTTTCTTATATTTTTATCAAAAACCCTTTTAATTTAGGGGAGGATGAATCAATTTGAATTTATTATCTAAGAAAATATGTATTATTATTATTAAATTGCGTTTTGTTGTCTATATATATGTATCTATAATTGAGTCGATGATAAATAAAAAAATACACTTTAATTTTTTTTTAAAAAAATTACATTGCTAAAACAAAATTATTAGATAAATAAGGTTTTTTTTTTTTACATTTCCTATTTATTTTCACTTCAATCAATTTAGCAAAGCTAAAATTTTTTAATTTCGATATAAATAAATTTATTTTTACTCGCAAAATAAATTTAATATAGTATAGAAAAACTTATTAGTGATAACATGTGAAAAACGAATTTAAACAGTAATCAATCATATTTGTATTTTTCCTATTTTTAGAGAATATATTATTTTATGTTTCTTGCTGAACAAGCCGACTTCAAATTGGTTATATATATAAATATAAATGATACAAAATCCATTGGACTGAGTGTGTCATATTGCCCTCTATGTTAATTAATGCTATGACTAATTGTAATTGCCATTATTGCATATTACTTTTGACAACTAATTAATTTATTTGTTATTAAACAATTAACCATTTCTGAATATATATTTTTTCTGTATAAGTATAGTGTTATTAAATTACTTAATATAAAATTATTTAATTTTTAATTTAGGAAAGATATCTTGTAATAAGTAGATTATAGATATAAATAAATTGCTATTTGTTTTGAATTTAGGAAAAAGATCTTGTATGAGTGGATTTTAGATATAGATTGTTAAATGGCATTAAAAGAAAAGAGTTAATTATTCACGCCGCATTTCTTCTTTACTTAGCCAAGAATTGAGTCAACAAATGCTGGATGTTTTATTATTACGATAAAGGATTTATCTAGTCACAGCAAGCAATAAATCTTTTAATTTTAATTTTTATTAGACTATATTTTATTTTTTAAAAATTTATTATAAATATTTTTTAAAATAATTAACACACATTATAAAATATTTGCAAAAAATTTCAATAAAAATAAACTATATCCCAATAAACATTAAAATATTTATTGTTGTTTAATATGTGCTCTCAAAACACATGTTAGATAAATCCAATAAAAAAATTATTTAAATACTCAAAATAAGAAAAAGAAAAGAAACTTCATAAAAAAATTGTTGCATAAACAGAAAATATATAATAATTTACTAAAAATGAAAAACAAATAATAAATTCAAATAGTAAAGCCAATAATTTCTTTTACAAATTTTCGCATAATAACAATAATAAACAGCTATTTTTTTTCCCATTATGGTTTAATTATTTTTTAAAAAAAAAGTGTAATTATGAACTTTCTTTAATGCTCAAGATATCAATCTAATACTAATATTTAGCCTTACGCAGCAGATTCTGAAATAAAAATTTACTGTCATTCTTTCCAAATATGCTTACTTTCACTATCTCCCTTCCAAAATTAGCTGCCGCTATTTTGTTTTATAATGACAAAAATTTAATGAGCATTAAATTACCCAAATCTGTGTTAGAGAAGATATTACTAAATCCTACTAATTTGCAATTTAAAGCACAAATGGATACTCTCTCTCTTTCTTTCTTTTTTTAAATAAAACTTTTATTCAAACCTTAATTAGCCCAAATTAAATTAATTAATTAATAATCCTATCAGTGCCCATTGTATATGCAATACATACTACTTACAAAAACCTGGTTATGGTAACCAAATTTACCTATAAATTGCTAAACATTATTCTATAGAGGACATGCAATCATATCTCTTCTCTTATATAGTATCAAAATTTTGAGTTTTTTCAGTATCCTTTCAACAATGGCTGGATATGGGTATTGGAATAACTTGACTCATATCTCTAAAAGGCCTAATTACAATTCTCCTCCACAAATTGCTTGTAGATTTTGTAACCATGTGTTTATGAGTACACAAGCTCTCATAGATCATATTGAATCTCACATGGTAGAGGATCATGATTCTGCTTCAAGAAGGCAACAACACCAAACACCGCCTCCGCCTCCAGTAGCTGGTGGTTTAAACCTCATAGTCAGCCAAAGAACCAATCCTTTAACCCAACTCAATCTTTCACCATCGCCAACCTCTTTGCCAATCTTTAAACCCACAACAAATCCTTATAGTTTTCCTTCTAATTATTTCCTAAGGAGAAATAATATTAACAATAATAATAATACCCCACAAGTTGTTTCTCCAAGAACAATAACCCCACAACCACAACTTCAATTGGCTTTACAATATTCGAAGAAGAGAGCGATGGGAGGGGCAGCAAATAATGATATTTGCACCAAGCCATTCCTTCAACAATTGGAGAAACCCTATATCCCTTGTAATAACAAGAGCAACATATCTGATTTGAATATGCTGGACTTGGCCTTGAAGCTCTAGGTAGGGTTTATGCCAAAACCCTAATAATCAGTGTGTAAATGCTGGACTTGATCTTGAAGCTCCAGAGAGAGGGTTTATGGTTTATGCAAAAAACTCTAGGAATTATTAGGATGAATGTGTGTTTTTTAGGGATAATATTGTATATCGAATTAGGACCTATGTATTAATTCAAAAAATCGTTTTACCCTTCACCAGTTCTAAGTGATATATTGATATTTTTCTTTCATAGTTTATATGTACTATGAATTTCATTTCTTTCTATTAATTTTATTTGATATATTCAGTTGTCGTCGGTGATTAAATTAATTACTATATTTTATCTTCCCTCCATTAAACTTGCCAATTATGTATGATTGATCCTCATCAACCTTGGCTTGCCTGCTAATGAATCATTTGTATAGAATGATGAAAATATAGAAATAATTAAGATTTTTTCTACAGGTGTTTATAGAAACATATTTAGAATTGACACGCTAACAAAAATGGGTTTGGAGATAATTTTATTATATTGCATATATATATGTATCATAGAAAAATTTTAATTTTTGTATGATGATTATATAAATTGTACACATGCATGAATTTTCTGTGCAATTTTCAGAAAATTACAGTGGAAATTTTTTTAATTAGGTGCAAGCAACTCAATTAGAGCTGTAAATTTTAATTTTAATTATGTATGAGTTTTAATGATTTGCTAGGTTTTTGTTTTTTTAATAAGGAATTACTTGGTGAATCCAGATAATGCCAACTTAGTAAGATGTATCAAATTACATCCTATAAAAATTGATATAAGGATTTTTTTTTTTATCAGTATTGATATATGGAGTTGACTGAATAATTTTTCTTCAAATAAACTGGATTATATTATATTTTATTATACTATATCAGTTGTTTAGTGATAGTATAGCGGTTACATAATGTAAGAAATAAATTAGTATATATCAAACTTATATTTGTTTTTTAAATTAATAAAAAGATCAAATAAATTTAAACAATGGGGAGTAAATAATAAAAAGATCAAATATTAATTCCCATTATATATAACGTTTATTTGCCCTTTTCTTTTCTGATGAACAATCATACAATTAAAGTCAACATATGATTTAATCTTTCTTTTCTTAGTTAAAAAAAAATCTAACGTGGAAAAGACAATAGACATGAATAGTCATTTTTTTTAATTAATAAGGCAGTGTAATATTAACTATATAACAATGTATTAAGTAAAGGTTTCCATTTATACTAATTAAGATGAGTAAAAAGAAACATTGAATTGGAGCCAAATTAATACACTTCATTTGTGATATGATGATAAGATTAGACCCTTCTAATATAATGAAAAGTGTAAACTTACTAATTAGATTAATTTCTATTTAGGGCTAATCACCATTATTTTGGTATACAAAATATTATGCAAAACATATGATTGAGTAGTTAATTTTTTAGGAATAAGTTTTGCCTACGCTAAAAGTGATATTATAGCACATTAGATTCTTATATTTCATGCTTCGATATTCTTCAGACATAATAATTCAAAGAGGTTAATTTGATATAGAATAATATAAACAATGCATTTTCTATTTTCTTGTACCAAGTCAGTTTCAAAATATCATAAAAAAAAAGTTTTTATTATAATTTTTTTATTCTTATAATTTTTTTTCACCTCTAAATTTTGAATTCCAATAAAAACAACAAATTTTAACTATTAAATAATTAAAAAGTTTAACATCACATGCTTTTGTTTTATTTTAGGTATAAAATATATAATATAGTCACGAAATTTAATACAAATTTTAGATGGAAAGATACATATCATCATTAATTGGCAAAATAATTGATATGCTCAACGTTAGACTTTAATAAAAAGAAAATCACTCAGATTCTATAAAATTAATAATAAACACACGCGCTTATGTTGTATTTTATTGACGTTATCTCAACCATTTATAAACACGTGATTGAAATGAATTTATAAATAAATGTAATGTTTAAAATTATACAATTCGCAACAAATGCTACCATATATAAAATTAGTCAACTATAAAAAAGAAAACCAGACAAAGAACATTTAACACTAAGCTGTATGCAACCAAAAAATGAATGATAATTTAGCAATTAATAGGTCTCAATCTCATCATGAACTGTAAAGGCAAATATGAAATCTCTATAAACAGAATTCCTTAATTTGCCCTCAAACACACTATTCTTTTAGTATTTTTGAGTTTTTTAGCATCATCGTGACAAGCTTTGGGTACAATTACTGGAACTACTCAGCAAAAAGGTATGCAAACATAATGGAAGCTCAAATTCAATGTGAAATATGTAACCGTATTTATTTTGGAATAGACGTTTTTATTAGGCACTAAGAAACCCACATATTAGTAGAGCAGATTAGAGGAATTATGGATCGTCGAATTCGAAGAAGATTATCATCATCATCAACATCAATTGCTGCTGGGAGAGGGAGAGGCGAAAGAGCAGCTACTAATAATAATGTTACTATTAATCAATATAATTACAATCTTGATTTTGTCTTTCAACCAAACGCTGTCGTACTCTCCCCATTTCCAACTCCTCCAACACCCAACGCAAACACCAGTACTGTGCAAGTTCTCCAACTCCCAATGGCTATGCGAACCCTCTTCTCCTCATCACCTTTCTTCCCCCGATTTTGATCCTTCTCCATCAGTAGTGGGCATGGCGCCGCCTCGTCAAGTTCTTGCACCAGCTGAAGTGATTGATATGGTGCCAAGTGATGGAGAAGATCACGAGGACTGAGGACAGTAATGAGTGATCATTGAATGCATGCAGATGATCAAAGCCAGAAATTAGGCAGTCAGATTGAGAGGACTATTTGGTTTGATAGTTGTTATTGTTAAGAGTCAGTACTGTAAGAGTCTGTTTGCTATGGTCATGGGCTGTGTTGAAGTCGTTGTTTGAGTCAAGTCTTTGCTTTACTTTGACCTTTCTGCAACTGAGTCAGAATAAATTCAATTTTACCTTTCTTTCTCGTTTTTTTTTTTGAAGAGACCCTTTCTTTCTTGTTTGCTAATCAAGTATATCTATCTTCTTTCTTTTTATTATTATTTTTATTTCCTACTAATTAATTTAACATCTCCTTTGATATAAATATTATTGCAATTAATTATATTACCAATAAAATTTAACTCTATAATACTAAATTAACTTAAAAATATTACATTTTAAATTCAATTCATCTGAAAATTAGAATCAAATTAATAATATATATATATATATATATATATAGGATAAACCATCTAATTTATCAAATTTAAACTTTGTAATAATTTGTTATATGAATTTTTCGATATATAATAAATTTATCCTAAAATCAACAACTCACGTAGCTTGGATTATTAATGTGGCCTTAATATTAAAAATTATTTATTTACATAGACATGTATACAAAAATTTTTTAAAAAAATTAATAACGGCAAAACATTGTAGTTTTACCTAAACCATAAATAAAATATAAAAACCCAAAATTCACATGCAATTTCTCAATATCTATTAGGATTCTTCCTTCTTTATCTTGTTAGACTCATTCTCTCTCTTTTAATTTTCTTCATCTAAATTGGCTATAGAAAATGAAAATGAAGTTTCAAAAAAATGTAACTGCGGACACCCAATTCCATGATGGCATCCCGTCCTGAAGCAATTTTGAGAGGAAAAAAAAACGATTTTTTCATTTTGATTTTGAATCTTCCTCTTAATTTCTCCATATTTCTCTTGAAACATAATCAATGGTTATTGTATCTCTGTTACATAGTTAATACATGATATAAGTCATCATGATAAAGAAGCAATTTTTTGGAATTTGCATTTGATTTTTTTTAATGGTAATTTTCTGCATTTGATTTTCTTGGTTGTCACCAACTAATTATGGGTTTTTTTTTTATTTTTCTAGCAGGTAATACTGATAGTAAACTTGCTGTACTCCCTTAGCATTTGAGTCCCCTGTTTCTCCATTCTAGCTATCTATTTTTGTTCTCCTGTTATTGCTTTTTTTTAATGTGTAAAGTTATTTATTTACATATGCAAAAATAAAAGAGAGAAAGAGAGAAAAAAAAAGAGAAAAGATTACTTCTATAGTCTAATTAAAATTTGCATCAAATAGACAAAAAAATGAAATTGAGCTTGATAGATTAAACAATTATAAATCTTTCTTATGCATATTATGATATGAGGCTAGTAGTAGATATAAATGGACGGCGGTGGGAATGAATTTTTTTATTTACATTAATAGTATTATGGACATGAATTTTAGGGATATTGAATAAGGCAAAACACATCGTTTTGCCTTTGTTAATTTTCTTTTTTAATTTTTATATATATGTTTATGTCATTTTCATGTTAGCAAATAATTTTTAATATTAAAATTATATCAGTAATCCAACTCACTAAGTCACTTGACTTTTTGGATTATGATAAATTTATTACATCTTGAAAAATTTATATATCAAATTATTATAAAATTTAAATTTAGATGAAATTAAAAATTTGATTTAAGTTGGAGATAAATTGGATAGTGTATCTTATATAAATATTGATGGGATTTTTTTATAATAATATTAAAATTTTCTAATAACATACTAATCCACGTATAATTGTAATATAAGATTCCCAACTTTTTACAGCTTTACATGGACTGCAATGCATATATAGCATATATTCTTATTAATAACAAATGAGAATCAATCAATAAAATTAAAAAAAAAAAAAACATATCTTAGCATCGGAAATTATTCAAAATTAACAATATGTTTGAACAATCTAAATGAACAAGTTCTTTTAACTGGCCAAAGATTGCCTAAGTTGTGAAACTAGCCATTGTATGCATAGTTTGCAAGCTGTGAAGAATTTGAAAAAAAAAAAAAATCATTTTTTGAATAATCTTTCATGAGTTTTTTTATTTATCTGGGCAGCGTTAGCTTTGAACACATTGGAGTTGGGCCTTCTACGTCATGGGTATCAACTATCAAGCCTAATCCATTTCATCGTTCACTTAGCCTTCTAGCCATACAATTAAATTAACAACCGCAACAAATTAAGCTTTTTATAAAACTTTTTTTAAAAATATTTTTAAATTATTTTATAAAAGTATATAATAAATTAATAATAATCTAATAAATTTTTTTAAAAAATTATCATATTTATAATTAATTTATAATAAAATTTATATATACTGTACAGAACTAATAAATTTATAAATTGATAAAAAAATTTATATAATAAATATTATAATATTTTTTTTACTAATAAATTTATAATATTATGATTTTTTTTTATTAAAAAGTCCAATAATTTTTGTTTACCCAATATCTTGACTAATGGCTGTTCAAGTAATGGTCATATATACATGATATGATAATAATAATTATTGTTTGTTGTAGTGTCATTATAGAATTAGAAAGGAGTGGGGTCCAACGGGGCTGTTATTTTTTCTAATTGAAAAGCAATTATAAAAGTGTCCAATAAGTAAATCAATAAACAATATGACATAAACACAAAATTAATAATTGCATGCTCTTAAATATTCTGTAGGGACAGGTTTTGTTATATTATTATTATTGTTATCATTATTATTAAGGATAGACACAATGGGACAAAAGGCCGACCAGCATTTTTTTAATGGCAGAGAACCTTATTAACACAAAATCAAAATCATTTAGGAGTATATGAAATGCTATGGTATTGGTATGATATATAACAATGCAAATAAAAAAAAATCATCAAGAATAAAATACAAACACAATTTATAGTATAATATAAAATGATATTTTTTTAGGAAAATGAGTTGGTGCTTGAACTTAATAGAAAGTATAATAAATATTCTCCAATAATTAATTTTTTTTCCTTAAAATGAAATTATATTTCTATTGTCAATTTTCTACTTTAAATACTAGACCAAAAAACTGAATCAATTGTTTGGACTAACTTTGGTTTGATGAAAAAAATGCAAATGCAAATGGAATTAATATGCATAATTTTAAAAATTGAGAAAAAGCTCGATATCAATGGTTTCTATTAAAAATGAAAAAAAATAAAAATTAAATTAGATTTTTATTCAATAAATCTTTTAAACAACACAAACACAATTTTCCATTTGTCCTATTTCAGTTCTTATGTTTCCACATTGCCTTGTCCAATTTTACTACCCAATTCTTTATTATACCCTCAATCTTTTCTCTTTTTTACATTCGGTCCGTTAATTCAACAATAACGTCACTCTCCATTTTTATTCTCAGTCTTCAGTTGGTATCCAAAGTTTCTCTCTCTCTCTCTCTCTCTGAGTCCTTTCCTCTTTTGGGTTCTCTGTATTCTGTAACTTTACTTTCTTGAAGCTTTCTGTCACAGAGAGGGAAAAAAATTCCTATATTTATTGAGTCATTGACCTCAAGACTCTCTTTTTATACAAATCCTTTGAAAGCTCTTTCTGTTTTTTTTTTTTTCACTTTTTTTGGTTTCTTTTTGATTCCCATTTGATTTTTGATTGATCTCATTTTTTGAGGCCACCAAAATCGGTTCTTGACAACAATGAAGTCTTCAACTCGGCTTGACTCAGCTGTTTTTCAGCTCACTCCAACTCGAACCAGGTATTTGAAATATCTCTTTTTATTAACTTGTCGATATCTGCAGCTCATTGGGTATGTAAACCAAGTTTCATTCATTTTCAAAAAATAGAAATGAATTTCTTGTTTGGTTTGGGGAGCAACAATGTTGTTTTCGTTTCCTGTTTTAGTAGTTATTTCTATTTTAGGAACCTTCTTGTTTCTTAAGCGATCTGAATTTGTAATTTGTAGGTGCTGCTTTTTTTTTTGGAAATTTGATATTGTTAAAATAGATATTACTTTGTGATTTTCATTGCATTTCGTTTCATCACATCAATGTTCATATATTAGTCATTGTTAATTACATTGCTTCAATGAACTTGAATTTGTTTCACTCTTGAAAAATGGCAGTGTCGACCTCAGTTGTTTCACCAAGTAGAAGCTTTTACTAGTTGACTTTTAAAACAATTTCTTTCTTTCTTTTGAGGTGATTTATGAGTATAATTTTACATTTCTTGCACAAGTTAAGAATTTATTGTATTGATCGTGAAGTATTATTCAATGGAATACTATTAGCTATCAGGAAAAATTTCAATTATGGGCTTTGCCTTTGTACAATGAAAACTTGAATTTTTTCTATTTTTATTAGGTGTGATTTGGTTATATCTGCAAATGGAAAGACGGATAAAATAGCTTCCGGTCTGGTTAATCCATTTCTTGCCCACTTGAAGACTGCACAAGATCAAATGGCCAAGGGGGGTTACTCAATTATTCTTGAGCCAGAGCCTGGAAATGATGCAACATGGTTCACAAGGGGAACAGTTGAAAGGTTAGCTTGTTATTTACTGCTCCTTCTTTATCGTGTCTTGCCATCTTTGTTTTCTTGGTAGTGTTATGGGGGTTCATCAGCGATATATACATGTTGCTGACAATGATATATTAAAGTTTGAGGAGTCAATTGAGAAGTTTGGAATAACAGATTTTGTCATTGAATTGTGAATGACTAAAATGTCTATATTTTACTCCTACCATGGAGATGATCCCCACATTTATGACATTTCCAGTCTACATAATGTCACAACCTGCCATTGGTGAAGCTGACTAATAAACTTTGGTTCTGTAGGTTTGTTCGTTTTGTGAGTACTCCAGAGGTCTTGGAGCGTGTGCATACAATAGAATCTGAGATCTTGCAGATTGAAGAGGCAATAGCAATTCAAAGTAACAATGAAATAGGGTTAAACATGGTATGTAAATCTGTAGGGAACTGATGATGTTTAATCTGACCCCAGAGTTCAATTCAGTCCCTTTTTGTTTCACAGGTGGAAGATCATCAAACAAAACCTGTGAAGCGCATTGAAGGTACAGTTTAAGAAGACATCTTGGCGTCCTTCTCCTTGTTTTATGAACATCACGTTCCTATTTATGTCTTATTAGCAAAGTTTTGTAATCTGTGGTTTATATTTTATCAAGTTTGTTCTGTTAAAACTAGATGCTGAAGGATATAAGTTTTTAGTTCCGGTTATATTTCTGTGTTATTGGTTTTGGGATTACACTGGTAGTTTTTGACAGGTACCAGGGCTTTGCTAGATTCTAATGAGGAGAAAGCCGTTGTCCTTTACAAGGTGTGTGGGGACTAAATAATCCCAATTGCATAATGAAGCATTAAATTCCCTTATTTGATGTCATTGTTATCTGGCAGCCTGGTGGGCATCCGCCTGAAGCAAATGGGTCAATGGCACAGGAGGGAAATTCCAAGTATGTCTTTGGTATCACAATGAGATAATGAAAAAGTTATTTTATAATTTTCTGTGATAAGTATTTCAAATTTCACAAACTTCTGATCCTAGTTTCAGATAATTGTTGAGCACGCCACTATTTAGTGGATTTACAAGTCCAAATTATTCTTGATCCTTGATCCAACTTTACATTTTGATATCCTATAAGTTCATAACTAAATCACATAAAGCAGTCATGCAATGAAGGTGGATAAGTGCTGTTATATGTTCTACTGAATCTAGTTCCATTCCCAAAAATATACCTTCTATTGAAAGGTCACAGCTTGTCCTCTTTTGGTTCTTGAGGAAAAAGCCTGTATCAACTAGGCAAAATCCCAGTCTTTTATCTCACTATTCTTCTTTTATTGTATCGTGGCTTTTGAGACACATTGACAATGGATAAAACGGATATCAGAGATGATTACTTTTCAGTTTCTCCTAACCTCTATATTTCCCTCTTTCTCTTCCATTCCCATGCATATTTAAATGTCCAAAATGTTTGTTGCTAATGTCTAAGGAGAGCTTTTCGCACTCATAGATTATGTTCATTATCAAATTAGAAATATGTACATGATGAGGACTGGCTGATTTGATTGTCATGTTGCATTTGGGAATGCTGTGGTTACCAACATCTTCACTACTCTGAATCTGTGGTTTCTTGGTTCCACCATTCATTCATTAACTAAAATGCATTTGGTTTTTATTGTTAGAGTTCAGCTTATGAAGGTCCTGGAGACACGAAGAACTGTGCTGCAGAAAGAGCAAGGCATGGCCTTTGCTCGTGCTGTAGCTGCTGGTTTTGACATTGATCGCATGGCACCTTTGATGGAATTTGCTGAAGGTTTTGGAGCCTTACGATTAAGGTAAGCAGCATATTTTTATACTGATCATGTTCAGCTTTTATGAATTGAGATTTTGCATCTACAACAATTGGTTTGCAGCACGAGTTATACATCCTGGAGAATCATTATTAATGCTGTTTTCTTCATCAATATCAACAGGGATGCATGTCTGAGATTTAAGGATTTGTGGAAGAGAAAGCATGAAACTGGTCAATGGGTTGAAATTGAAGCAGCTGAAGCAATGTCTGGCCACTCAGACTTTGCAGCCATGAATGCATCTGGTATTGTCCTTTCTAGTGCAATCAACAAGCAGTGGCCTGAAACTCCAGATAGTAGTGGGAAAGTCGACTTACGTGCAGGTATAAGCATGTAATACAAAGCTCGAAAAGATTCCCAAGTACCAGCTTGATGGTTGTTTGGTTATATTTGTCTTTTTCTTCCACACACTATATTTAATTTGCTTCTGTTTTTATGTGTGTGTGTGTGTGATCTTAATGGTGAATTTCAGGTTTTATAGCAGAAAAGAGGTCATCAGTTATTATATGTTTTCTTGTGTATCTGAGTCTGCTGTTAATTCATTGTGGAACAAAGATCTGATATTAGTAATGCTTAGGCACATCACATGGGGCTGGAAGAGCCAGAGATAACACCTTCATACTCTCAACTAATGCAAACAAATTCATGTTAAACTGTTGAATTGGATGAGGACTACAATGGCTTATGGCATGAATTTATTAATGGTTCCCAGAGATTCCAAAGAGTCTCAACAAACATAAGTTTTTGAATCAGCATTCTAAGATGTTTGTTTTGCCTCCATAATCTCATAGTTAGATTCATGAACCTGCAAAAATGTAGAATCTGCACGATTCAACTGGTTCACAGTGCCATAGTTTGCTACCAGATAATGAGTCATATATATAGAGGGGAAGTGCGATAGTCTCTTGGTTCTTGTACATAATTACTTTTTGAAAATGCTTTCTTTGTACAAAGAAAAAAGGCATTGCTTTTGGTATTGAACACTCTATATGGTGTTCATGTCGAAGCACTATATGGCTGTCTGTATGTACGAGACACGAACTGGACAATAACACGTCTAAAGGCCTCAAAGTTTTCTAACAAGCATCTGTGTGTAACAGTGTAAGAGTTATAGAAGTTGAATAAATATCTTTGTTTTGAAGTTTTTTCTAATGTAATTCATATTGTTTTAATATTTGTAGAGTTTCACTTGTGCATTTTGCTTTTCCTGCTTCAACGTTCAATTGAAATAGAATGTCTATTCATGTGCTAGATGAAAAGTCTCCCACGGATAAACAACCATTTTCAAACCCCCAAGAATATTTTCAAGGGCCATTTCCACATCCTATGTTCCCTCCTTGGCCTATTCATTCTCCTCCGGGTGCATTGCCTGTCTTTCAAGGATATCCTATGCAAGGGATTCCTTATTATCAGAATTACCCAGGAAATGGTCCATTTTTTCAGCCACCAAATCCATCAGGGGAAGATACTAGACTTAATTCTGGTCAAAGAAAGGTACAGCGGAGACATTCCATGGATAGTGGGGATGACAACACTGACCATGAAACGGGGGAGGTAGATATGGAGATGGAGAAGGAAACTTCAGTAAATCAAGAATCAAGTAGAAAGTCTAGTCGATCAATTAAAAAGAAATCTGGCATGGTTGTTATTCGAAACATTAATTATATCACTTCAAAGAGGCAGGAATCATCTGGCAGCGAATCACAATCAGCTTCTGGTTCTGAAAATGATGAAGAAGATGGAGATTTATCAGGGACTACTACTACCAAGCATAAGAACTCTATGAGATCTTCAAAAAGGATAGAAATCCATGCTAAATCTGCAGATAAGTTGGATGTATCTGATAGGGAAGGAACAATTCAAAGGAATGAGGCAGATAGTGGACATTGGCAAGCATTTCAAAGTTATTTACTGAAAGGTGCAGATGAAGCTGAACATGCTGTGGATAAAGGCATGTTTGCCACGGCAAAGGAGGTTCGATTCAAAAGGCGACAAAATAAAACTGGTCATGATCCTTTAGCTTTTGATGGACGAGATGTAGGTGATAATCAAGAAGGGAATATGACAGATATGCAAAATATTAGTGGAAACTTGGTCTGTATGAGTATAGCCTCAAATGATGAATCATTGGTATCAAGAAGAATGAGTCAATCTAGCAATGGTGGAAGCTTCTTGGATGGCCATATCCAATCTGCAGAAGTAGATAGGAGAGCTAGATATAGGAGATCTACTAACGATGATTTTATGATCCATGGACGAGAAAAGCAGTCAGATTATATGAGTTCCCCGTTAGATCCATTTGCAGTAAATGGATTTGTGCATCCAAACAAAGATTTGGACTGGAGTTCATCACATAATATGGATGATGATTCTTATGTGGTTTCGTTGAGATCAACCTCAGTAGATCAAGTAGGAACTGATGGAAGACGTACAATTGATATGGATTCTGAGTTGCCATCAGCTCGGGTGGAAAACTTATCTAGTAGCAGGGATGGAAGTCAAGTCAAATATGAACCCAATGATTTAAGCTTGATGCCTGAGCGTGGCATAGAAAAGGGGTCATTTGGCTATGACCCTCTAGATTATGATATGCAAGTTCATACTGAAAATGGTGCTTCATTAGACAGGAAAAATAAGGGAGCTGTGACTGGCATCAGGCGAGGCACCAGAAAGGTAGACAAGGACCAGAAATCAAAACTCATTGCAGATACTTCAGATAAAAAAAGGACAGTGGGACCAATAAGGAAAGGGAAGCCTTCAAAGTTGAGCCCCCTGGATGAAGCCAGGTCACGTGCTGAGAAGCTAAGAACTTATAAGGCTGATCTACAGAAAATGAGGAAAGAGAGGGTACGTTTCCTGTCCTTTTCAGAAGCGCTTGCTTCCGCCTTTGAAAAGTTGAAACACTTGCGGCCAAGCATCTTTTGAGCTTGGCTACAAAATTTTGATCCACTATGTATTACCTGTTGCATGGTTTAAATCTTGGGATGTCTTTTGTTTCTTCAGGCAACTAATTCATTTGGTTTAGTCCACATCTTGTATGTTTTGATCTTTTTCTCTTTTTACAGGAAGTGGAGGAGATAAAGCGTCTGGAAGCTTTGAAGTTAGAGAGGCAAAAGAGAATTGCTGCTAGAGGCAGCTCCATTCCTGGTCAGTCATCTTCAAACCAAACCAGAAAACAATTACCGACAAAACTTTCCCCAAGCTCTTATAAAGGATCTAAGTTTAGTGATTCAGAACCGGGGTCAGCATCACCTCTTCAGAGATTCCCAATCAGAACTGCATCTGGAGGTTCTAATGATTCTCTTAAAGCTTCTAAATCCAGCAAATTGAGCACTGGCAGCAACTCTACAGTAAAGAAGTTAAGCCGCTCCAAATCATCATTGCCTGAACCAAAGAAAGAAAACAGTAATATGATGCCTGATTCAAAGGCGTCGACGGCTCGAATTAGAAGATTATCAGAGCCTAAATTAAGTTCCGTTAAGCCGCGGAATATTGAACTAGTATCAAAGTCAAAATTATCAAATGGACCTGAGAGCAAGAAAATATCTGCAATTGTGAACCATGATAAAAACAAGACTGCATCTCTTCCAGAACTGAAAATTAGAACCACAAAAGGACCTGATGTTCCCCATGGCAAATCAGATGTGAAAGAAATGCCCCAGAAGGTGAATGGAAGCAAGTCTAATACCATTTCTGAAGGTGCTGAACCAAAAGGGAATACCAGCAGGTTTTCACATCACAATGATGAGGATGGCAACCCGATAATTAAGAAGACTGTTATGATTCTAGAATGTGAAAAACCCTCCATTCCTGCTGTACTCACATCAGAAGAAATTACTGGAGTAACAAAGGGGCATTCCAGTGGTAATATGATAGGAGAGAAAACTGAGGCAGTGTCAAAATCTGCAACGATTCGAGCTCCAGTTTCACCTCTTACCATGGATGGGGTTGACAGAGAGCCCAATGAACACCAATTACAAGTGCTACCCAGTGCATATAAGGTAGGTCGGTAGGAACCCAAAAATGGGAATGCTCCACTTACATTTTGTTTATTTTTATGAATGTGCTTCACATTTATTTTGTTTATATACGGAAGGAATCTATCAAACATGTAGTAATGAATATTGCATCATTTATTTTTTTAACTATTGAAGCATACCGCCTAGTTGATAGCATCCTATTCTCTGAATATATTGTATGGAAACTTGAACTAACTACAAAGACAGAGAATCAGAGAATCAGTTGATGATCTCTTTTTGTGATTATTTTCTCATTTAGATGAGAGATTCGTTGTTTTCAACGAGAAAGTGCATTTTATGTTTATTTATAATTCTTGATCTGTTGAAGCCTGTAAAACTCTTTGGAAGTGGTGAAGCCTGCCTAATGATTTGATGTTTTATGTGCAACCTTGTGCTGTCAGGCCACAAGTGAAAATGCAGGTAATTCTGAGAAGGAATTGGCTAAGCAGTCAAGTCTTGCTGAAAAACCATACCAGGCACCTTTTGCTCGGGTCTCTTCTTTGGAAGATCCATGTACTGGAAATACAGAGTATGGTAAAGCACCACCAACAAGCTTACAGACAGCACCAAAAGGTGCAGAGACTCTCAAAGCTCACATATCTGATCCAAAAAGCTTTAAATTGGAAAAGATCCCTGAAGCATTAGATAAGCCTCAGGGGAAAGAATTCTCAAAAGGATTTAAAAGGCTGCTGAAGTTTGGAAAAAAGAGTCATACTTCTAGTGAACGCAATGGGGAGCTGGATAATGTCAGTTTGAATGGTTCTGAGGCAGAAGATGGTGTTGCAAATATTGCTTCCTCTAGTGAAGGTAAAAGCATTACACTTCCTCTGTGCCAATGGCTATTGCTTCTATTAAAAGCTTTAAATTTAAATGATAATGCTTACTCTGCAAGCTGACCACCAGTATTTGGTTGTCATGGGCAGTTCATACATTGAAGAATCTAATCTCTCAAGATGAAACCCCTACTGCCAGCACTTCTCAAAAGAGTAAGTTTTCGCCATTTGATTGACCATTTTTCGCCAAGTTCTTAAATTTTCTTTACTAAGATATTGTGCTTCAGGATCTCGCCATTTTTCCCTGTTATCAGCCTTCCGAAGCAAGACTAGTGAAAAGAAGGCAAGTAGTTGACAATGCGCATGCTTGAGAATGTGAAATTTGAAAGCATGGAAGTGCTAGTGTGACAAGCTTGTCTTTTTTACGCCATTTGGTATTGTGAATTGTTACAGATTGTGTTTCTTCAATTGTTATCTTGTAACTGTAAAAAAAAAAGTGAAAAACAAAATGATGTTAACCATCTTGCTGTACAATTGATCTATGTACATTAATGTTCAATTTCAAAGTTCTTATGGTGAATTATAATTTTCTCTACTCGAATTGATTTAATATTAAATATGATACTATGATTAACACTAAGTTGTATTTAACATAGCTTGCTTGTATCATTATAGATAGTACATTGGTTTGTGACGTCTTCTAGAGTTCCAATATGTTCATTTTCTTTTTTCAGTACAAAAACAATGATTCTTTCACATTTCATCTATTATTCCATCAATAAGACTTTGGGTTCTATTATTTTTGGTTTGGCAGCATAGATTTGAGATTTTTTCTTTTGTAGAAGGAAACTATCGTCAAATTTCCTCCCCACTTTCCTTTCCCATTTTCCACCAGTCCAAACATAGTTTTGGCTTTTGCTGCTTGAGTTTTTCTGATATCCAATAATAAAAATTGTATCACATTAGGGTTTTTCTTTGAAAAGGAAAGCAATTAGAGTTTGGTGGTAAAATTAAAAATCCCAGATCAGACAGTCACACCAACCAAAGATTGATGGAAAATATAAAATATTTTTCATTTTCGGTTAAGGATTACAAACATTTAATAAAATGTCCTAAAAAATCTATTTAATCAAAGCGAATAACAACACAAGAAATATTGCTTCTGCTCATTCTAGTTAAAGCTTCCTTTGCCAAACATTCAGCAGCTTCTTGTGGATCTTCGAAGTGTCTGATCAGATTCACAGCTTCTTGATTCTTCATCACCTGGACATATTTTTTACAACAATATCAATAATTATTTTTGTTAATCTTTGTTAATTATTCTCTAATTAATTTAATTACCTCCCAAATGCCAGAACTTGCTAAGATGACTAACTCTGTATCAGAATCAATTCTTTCAGCTCCAACCACAAGCTCTGAGCCTTTTTTATGCTTATTGTCTGCTGCTTTGTTTGAGTTCCATGCAAATATTCGTACTTTTTAATACAAACAAATATGGAATTCAACGTCAGACCACAAAATGAACAAAGAAAAAACTAAGGAAAGACTAAATAATATTTTGTATTATATTTCTGTATTGCTAATTGAAAAGAATTTTAGAGGTGTATTCTTACCAGAAAAAACCCTGCGAGACCAGTGCCTTTTAGAAGTTAGCTGATGCCTACCGCTGACTTGATAGGCAATACCATTTCTACAAATTACAGCTCTATAATCACCCATATTAGCTATCACAAGCTTTTCTCCATTGATCACCATTACAGAAGCTGAACCCACTCGCCCTGCTGTTTCATCATCTGATTTCTGTGTCTCCTTGATCTTTGCTCTTGCCCCAAGATAAGCTTTTCTCATCGTCTCTTTACTCTTTCTCCTTATCTGAGACTGCAAGGTACCATCTAAGGTGAATAATCCAAGACTCCAGTATCTAAAAGGAAAGATATGAATAGTGCTAGTTTTTAGGCTACCTCTTTAGGATTTCTATCAAATAAATGGGACTGCAAGTACTTGGTGACTCCATCTCCAATTCGAGCATCAAAGACTCCGAAAAACCAGAGCTCCAGCTCCTGAATTTGCTCTCTCTGAACCACAATAGAGTCAGAATCTGAATCATCAGAATCTCCTCCTCCTCTAAACGAGTAATCTTCAACAACATGATATCCATGAGATACTGGCATCATCCAAAAAGGCTTCTTTGCTGTATCAGACTCTTTTTTCTTGCCTCCATCTCTTATCAGAAACCTTCCAAGCTTAAATGCCTTAAACGAAATCAATACAGCACATTATATATTTTAACTAAGCAACCAAGAACTCTTTTTTTTTGTTACCTGATAATAAAGAACTCAATTAAATACCTATTAATATATAAAAATGTTATGATTATCCCAAAGCTTCGCTTAAAATGCAAAGAAATAATCATTAGAAATGAAAAAAAAAGGAAAAAGAAATCATGTATACAAAAATATATATAGGCATACCTTGAGCTTGAGATGAATATCCTTGAATCCCATTTTATCTCTTTAAAATTTTTTGAATATATGATTATTATTAAGGACGATAATCAAATTAAACAATAAAAATGAATTTTGAATTGGAAAAAAGATGATAAGGATGAAGAGGGAAAGAGCAAGAGAGTTAAGAGTTGGTATAAGGGAAAGTTTGGACTGATTTTCTTTAACAATGTGGGAAGGAATTTAAGAGTCAATTTAAAAGTCTAAAGCTAATATTTTTTTAGGTCAATGGTAATTAATGGAAAATATATTGGTTTTGGTGAGGAAAATTAAGCAAGTAACAGTCCGGTCTACTTTCTGCCCTATTTTTAAATGGTAAGCGAATGCTTTGTGGTAAACTATGAAATTAAATAAATAAACGTTGACCTACCAATATTGAGATTACGGAAGATTACTATATATAGCAAAGATAATTAGATCTTAACTCGGTAAAAATGTATTTAGATTTAAGTTTGAGTAATTCTTTTATTAAATAAGTTAAATTCAAATTAAAAAATAATCAACTTGTTAATTTATAAATTAATTTATTTAAAATATTCGTGAGTTAAATTTACAAGCTAACTTATTTATTATATTATATTAGAAATAAATATAATTTAATTTATATATATTAAATTATTTATATAAATATATTAATTTTTTAACTAATTTAATTTATATAATTTATTAATATATGATATATATGATAAATAAAATAATCTAATAATTTATAATAGAATATAAAATTATAATAATATGAAATTTTATTTTTATTAATATATAATCATATTGTTCATTCTTCATAAAAATATTAATTTTAATATTTTTACTATAAAAATATAAAAAATAAATTAAAATTAAAATTAAAATTAAAATAAATTTGTTGATATCATTTAACTTATTTAAATTAAACTCGAGTTCAAACTCGAGATACATGATATATAAATTAAATTAATAAAAGTTCAGACTCGGACTCGATTCGAGTTTGAGCTCAAACTCGACCATTTTATGATGAGCCAATTACAGCGCTCAATCCAATAATTTCACTTTTAAATTAGAAATTTCAAAACTTGTTTAATTAGTCTTTGCTTTAATTTATTAGTAACAAGTACATTGATAATTACATATTTCACTCCCGATAATAAATTTAATATTAATTTCCTCATTTTATATTAATGCTAAAAAAATAGAAATGTATTTACATATATTTCATTTTGATTTAATTAACAATCAACTTTATAAAATAAAATTTGCAATAATTAAATTAATTATTAGTAGATGTTTTAGTACGATTAAGGTTGAATCCTCGAACCATTAAGGTTGTATATGATGAAAATAGGTTGTTGAGGAAAGTCATAAATTCAGTTTTGGTAAGCTAGGTGAAGAAATTAAATGACAAATTAATTAATTAATTAATTAATATAATATGTTAGGCACATTAATTGATTTATTTCACTAAATTTCTTTTGCAGTTGCAGATGCTTGGCCTGCGGGACAGCGTGAGCTGAATTTAAGTCACCGGTAATTTTGCATGATATTTGATAGTATAGTTCTAATAAGATGGCCATATCCAACAAGATTGCCTAGTTTGGCTTATGATCTAGAATACATAAATCACGGGAGAAGCCAAGCGGTAGTTCAGGGCACGTCACTGCATAGCAGACTGAAACTATCAAGCCTTACGAGAAGGACTTCTTATATCAGATATATAAATTATATAATTTTTCTATTATTACCCTTTTAAGCTATGCTTGAAAGCTATGTTTGAAATGAATGATTCGAGATTATCACATAAATTTTATTTATGAATAAATTTTTATATTTGATATGATGTAACTTAAAATAGATAATTTAATTAAATTTTTTATAATTTTTTTTGAAATAAATTATGAATTGAAATTTTATTTATCATTTTTTCCAAATATATTCTTATTATGATAATTTTATTTTTAAAAATTATGCCCAAATAATGTCAAAAGAATTTTTTTTAGATTTATTGCTATAAATTAATAATAATATATTTTTTGATTAAATAATTATGGTATATGAATATTTTAATTTTTAATATTAAAAAATATTTTTTTAGTTTATATGAATTTAATTGATTAAAAATATTATAATTTTATTTTTAATAATTTTTATTCAAAAAAATAAATTTTTTAACATAATTTTAGATGAAAATATTCAGATTTAAAATTTTTTATTTATCAAACTATTATTTATATTTATAAGGAATATTTTTATTTTGATAATTAATTTCACAAAGGGTTTATATATATAAAATAAATATTTTTTTTAAAATTTTAAATAATTATTAAAAATAAAAATTTAATAAAATATTAAGATAAAAATATAACTATTGATGAAGCTAAAAAAAATAAATATCAAAATTAGATATTTATTTTTAAAAAATTAAAAATTAATGATATAATTTTGTTAAAAATTAATTTTAAAATTTTAAAATAGGAAAAATAATAAAGTTTATAAAATTGGCATAGTGAAAAAGAGGAAAAATTAAAAGGAGATAGTGAGAGAAAGGGGTATATGTTCATTGAGAATAATTTTATAACGAAAAAATGAATTTATTAATTTTTTAAAATTCATTTGTAAATTTCATCTATTTTAATAAAATTTAGTTTACACTAAGTAAATTTAATATATTTAAATTCATAGAATTTAAATAAATAAAAGATTTCATCCCAAACAAATAATTCTTAAAATTGAAATAAATTTTACCAAATTTTATAAAATTTATTCATTTTAAATAGAATGTTAATAATTTTTTATTGACCAAATATACATACATCCAATCTAATCCAAGTAAATTTTTTTTCAAGCTTTAGTAGGATGACAACCATAAAATATCAGCAAAAATCATTAATTTGATACTATCAATATATCAGTAATATCACTCCTACCCAAAATTACAAAATTATTTTAAAAATCTAAAAATACAATAAAATTTAAATTATAAAATTACAAATTTTTAATAAAATAATTATAAATAAAAAATAAATTTTATATAATTTTATTAAAATAATTTCATACTATAAAATTATATAATTAAAATAAAATGTAATAAAATTATATAATTAAAATAAAATGTAATAAATAATTAATTACAATTTAATAAAAACATAATAAAAAATTTATTATTATATAAATAGATTCACATGGCAAATACTTAAAGATATATGTCCATATCTTACCCTAATCTGTTACGAGTAATAAAAGTTTATAAACTAACCATATTTTATAAAAATAAATCAGGACTGATCGTCATACAGAAAAAACTGACCCACCCATTGCCATCCCTACCCCATACCAAAATCTTATACCCCAGCACAAACGAGCCTACGATTTTGAATTTGATATTTCACAGAGATAAACCATCCATACCTCCTAATTTCATAAAGCCCCAATTCCCATGCAATGGTAATTTATAATCAATAAGCAAATTTTACGTGTTGTTGAAATATTGAATCACCATGAACCGTGAAGATCGAAGGCATGATTTCTCTTTTGCTCGTCAATCGTGTTAATAGGTACTTCAATTCGATCCGTGCTAATTTAGCAAGAAAACCACAATCTATAAACAAAACTATGCGCGCACAGTGCACTCATAACAATTGCAGAAGTAACACAGGTATGCTTAATGGGATATCAACACCCAAACTCATCGACCATGCAGCAAACAATGTTATGGCAGTAGAGACATTGCACGTTATGGCAGGAGAGACATTGCTTTGGAAAAGCCCCGGACACCCTCCCATTTTGGTAAAGCTAATAAAGTAACATATTTTGAACATCCAACACAAGCAACAAAACAAGATTCACACTAAATGGCATCCCACATGAGAATGAAAAACAACACCAGTGTTGTGTCAAGTAAAGATTGCAGAATAAGAACTCGCTACAAAATCTGTCATGCAAAGAAGTTTTCCTTGAAAGTTCTCAATCTGTAAACAAATAGAAATCCAAAAGATAATATCCCAAAATAAGCAGAATATTGATAACAAAATTGAGAACTTAAATATAAAACTTTCAGGCTGCATTCTCTTTCTTCAGCTTAGCAAGCTCTTGCCTGATCAAACCACCTCTCTGCAGATTGATATTCAGAAAATACATTAGCTCGAGTACAAGGCTTCTAAAAGATGATAAGTTTAAGCAACAAATCCATGCAATTGCCACGAAAACCAGAAAATAGCCAAAATGGAAAACATTCAAAGCCAAACAAAAGGATTTCAACTTCACAAACAGTCGGAGCACAATCAGTATAGTCCAGGGAAGTCCTCATATAATAGGTACTAAAACAAACCTTGATCTTAGCCAACATTATTTTGAACCTATCAAAGTCATTGAGAGCGGCCCTTCTCTTCTGGACAATCAACTTTCTACCCCAAGAGCTATTCTCCCACTTGTTCTTAACATCTACAGAAATAGAAAGCAAATGAGCAAAAGGAAAGATATCAAGAGCAGAAGCTACTACAAAATTTTTGAATGGGGGTATTGTTCTTACCAGCTTTTTCCATAGCCTCAATCAAAATTTTCTTCTTCGGAACCCTGTTGATGTCAATCTTGATATCAGTGAGTGAAAGCCTCTTGAAGTTCATTTGACTCCTCACCATATCTGGGGCGTCAACTAAAGCCTGTCAAGAAACAGAAGTAAATGCTAAAACAATTAGCAAATGCTCAATGAAATAGAAACACTGAACTACACCAAAAAAAAAAAGCGAAACACATCCTAAAAGAAGTTTTACACAATTAACACCCCTAAAACTGTTAAAATGAGGAGTCATTCTAAGCACCCATCATACTGCTCGCTCACACACAAATTTTTTTCCACTTGGCCAACATGCAACTCAAGAAAATGGTTGACTAGGCAAATACCAGCACTGAGTCTAACAGACAGGTCAAGCTCTAATAGAGAATTACTTGCATATAACATTACATAGAACTCCATTAAGTAAATACAAGTGCAAGAAGCTGATTCTAAATTGTAAATTCAATGAAGAATAATAAAAGCATAGATATTGCTATACAAAACCAAAAAACAAAGAAACCATGAATAGAATAACCAGAGCGTGCAAAATTTATCAATCTATACAAGTTTGATAGGCAGTTTAAATCATATAATTCAAACCAGACAACACAAACCCATCGCATTTTTAACGAAAAGAACGAATAGAAATACATACTCGGTTCTGGTCGAGGACATCGACGATGACAACGAGCTTTCCATAGTCCTTGCCATAGTTGACAAGGGCTACTCTCCCGATCTCAACGTATCTATTGAATGGCTGCAAAAATCAACATTAAAATACAAATACTAAATATGCTAAAAATCGAATGGCGAAAGAGGCCGTTTGATAAGATCTCAAATAGTTGCAGAAAAAGCAAAGAGAACTCACCATCTTCAAGTCGTGAAGCGTGTGAGCTGTGAAAGAGGCGGAGAGCAGTGAAGGAGGAAGAGCAATGAGAAGGGATTAGGGTTTTGCATTTTATACACTAGTTTTATAGTGAAATAATTTGGACCGTCGGATCTAGGGTTTTGTTTATTCTTTTATTTTTACTGTTAAAGAGATCGGATCTTATGGCTTGATATTGGGACTATATTTCTTCACATGGATCGGGCTACAACTTTGTAAGCTCAATGAGTTTTATAATTGTTATTAAAATTTAAATATGAAATAGAGGAAATACATGTCATTTTTTTTTTTAAATATTTTGTATTTTTTAGAAAATATTACAGATATTTTTTTAACATTTAATTGAAAATATACTCTATATATTCTGAAAGACTAGATGTACATTTTTTGATATATTAACTATATTAAATTGAAAATATATATTTTTTAAAATTAAAAAAAATTATAAATAAATATTTAGAGAAGAAATATTTTTAATAATATTTTCACTTTTTAAACTAAAATATTTCATTTGGAGCCACGTGCAATTTTAAACTTTTATCATAGGACAATAATTATTTATAAATTAATAATTATTTATAAGAAATAAAAATAACTGAAGTTTTTTAAACTTAATTTGAATGATTTCTATAATTATAATAATTAATTATCTTCTAAAGACTCAAAACTTTGAAATTAAATGATCATTCACATTAAATTTATTATGTTCTTAATTTAATAATATTGACAATTCGTCTAAATATAAATATTTTTTAATATATAATTGAGTGATATGAATGTTTAATGAAATCATCATACAAAAATTTGTGATTTGATTATTTTTTTTTATAAATTTAATAATAAATTTAGAAATTAGTTGATATTAAATGCATGTTAGATTTGGAAAATTAAATGGACCACCAAGACACAGAAATTAGATTACCTGTATATATCAATTAGTCCTCTGGCCAAAAAAATAATTAGTCCTCGCCTTATTCCTTGGGAGAGTTTTGATTAATAATTTTATAATATATGTATATATATATATATATGAATCAACTTTACTATATTCGAATCAATTAAAACAGAATAAAGAATGATACATATTAATGTATATACATTTTTCATTGAAATTTATAGAAGCAAAATAACATATATTAAAATAAAATAAATTAACCATCTCCCAATGCTTCAAATATGATACTATTAAAAAAATGATATTGATTTGTTTGTCTTTTTTTTTTTTTTATCAAGTTTGAACAATTTGACCAAAAGAATTATTCTTTTAATCTTTTGCTGAAAAAAAAAATTCTAGTTTTAGCTAAACAAGTATGAAAATTTATGATTATACAAAAGAAAAAAAAAAAGGCGTAGGGAAGGGAGAGGATAACAAGTCAACTTGAAAATAATATACATAAAGCAAGTTGATTTTAATTATTGGAATGTGCTGTCCAATTTCTTCCCAATATCATCGTGCTTAATACGGTGTAAGACTTGGAAATTTACTGATGTGAATGTGAAAATGCAATTTTAAAAATATGTAGATTAATAATAAATTCCCATGAAAGGGAGTTGTTCAGTTTAATCATAGTCCCATAATGGGATTTCCAAGTTTAATTGTTTCTCTCTTTATGATCATAAATCTTGATCCCACGATTGCAGAGTCAGAATTTTGTAACAGAGGCATGTATTCTGCAAACAGTTCCTACAGCAAAAATCTGAATACAGTTCTGTCTGTTCTGCCTTTAAATATCACTGATAATGGAGGTTTTTACAATGGCACAACATGTCATATATATTAAGCATTTGCAAAGGGGATATTTCCACAAACAATTGCTACAGTTGTGTTAACTCTACAGTCAATGGAATTATAAAGCAGTGTCCTAATCAGAAAGTAGCATCAGATGGGAAGGTGAATGCATGGTTAGATACTCGGATCGTAAATTTTTTGGCAGGATGGAGATTAGTCCTTCAATTTGTGTGCCTAATCAGAATAATATATCGGAAAAAAATTATCAGTTCAATGAAACACTACATTATTTGATCAGAAAACTCACAACAAAAGCATCTTCAGGTTCTTCTGGTCTTAAATTTGCAACAGGAAATGAAGGGGAAGTGTTTGGGCTGGTGTAGTGCAGCCAAGATATATCACAGGATGATTGCAGTGTTTGTCTACAAGGTGCAATGACAGAAATGGAAGGATGTAGTAGTGGAAAAGAAGGAGGAAGAATTCTCAGACCAAGCTGCGTGGTCTGGTTCGAGATTTTCAAATTTTATGGTTCTTCCCCAACTATTGTCAATTCTCCTACTGATGCCACCTAATTCTCCTCCTCCACCACCTTACCCGGTACAAAAAGGTAATATTTAGTAATTTGTATCATTGTTTGAGTTACTGTTGAGAAAGTCTTATTAGCTCAGTCACAATGCCAAACAAACTCAAAATTAGAACAATTAAGTCAACTTGTAATGATGCAGAAAACTCTGAATTGCAGGAAACAGGAATAGAACATCTCGAACTGTTTACGTCTTTCGGCGAAATAGGATGCTAAAAACAAGTTATTTAAGGTACTAGAGAGGTGAATATAACATAAATAATGGGAGAGTCTTGCAAAAATTAAGATCATTAGATAATATTATTTCAGTCCTCAGTAATTTTCATTTTGTTACTTTGAATGATCAGAAGACGATGCATTTAAAAGACTGGAATCATTGCAATTCAGCTTCAGCACAATTAAAGCAGCAACAGATGATTTCTCTGGCACTAACAAGCTTGGACAAGGAGGATTTGGTTCAGTTTATAAGGTAAACTGCTTTTCTTTGTTGGCGTTTCATTGTCCCAAAAAAATGAACATGTTTGTTTCAATGATTTTCTTAGCAAGAGGATTGGTATCTTCAAAACGTAAATGTGCATGTATAGATCATTCAATAAAAATAATAAGAAATGGAAGTAATGGACATCTAAAATCCTAAATGCCTCAACATTAATTCTTTGAAACAGTATTAGTTTGAGACTGTTATTGTTCAAGAAAATGTAACGAGCATGAAACATGTATTGTTCTGATTGAGTAAATCTTCAGGGCGTGCTACCAAATGGACAAGAAATTGCAGTGAAAAGGCTATCAGGACATTAGAAACAAAATTCTCCAACTATTGTCAAGCGATCCAATCGCACTTTAACTGTTCCAAAGAAATTTTATCAATGAATATTCGTAGCTGGAATGTTAGAGGTATTGTCTCTTCTCTCAATCGCCTTCGTAAACTCTGTATTGACTACAAAATTTGTATTCTTTTTGTTTTGGAGCCTATGGTTGATCAACATAAGAAGTCCTTTTATGCTTCTCAACTTGGGTATACCAGTGTTATTTCATCTATAGATAATAAAGTATGGGTTATATGGAAGGATAATCTGATCACTCTCACTGATTTTAATGATGTTCCTCAGCTTCTTAGTTGTTCGATTACGTGTCTTTCTCAATCTTTCTCATTCACTTTATCTGCTGTTTATGGCTATCACACCCGTATGGATCGGATTACTCTTTGGAATAATCTTTGCAATACAGCTTCTCGGATTTATGATCCATGGTTGGTAGGTGGTGACTTTACTGTGATTAAGAGCTGGTCTGAATATAAAGGTAATGGTTCACCAAATATTGACAGCATGCAGGATTTTATCAATTGTTCAGATGACTGTGGATTGGTGGATATCCCTTATCAGGTTTGTACTTTTACTTGGTCGGGAGTAAGAAGTAACGGTCGTGTCTGGAAAAGATTAGATCATTTCTTGGCGAATATTCTATTTTATGATTCTTTTAATGAAGTCTCAGTGCGTCATTTAGGAAAATCCTCCTCTAATCATTCGCCAGTTCTTCTATGTTGCAAGAATATATGTCATAGTGTTCCAAAGCCTTTTCGCTTCCAGCACATGTGGTTGTCTCATGATTCTTTCCTTCCGTTGGACAGAGATCACTAGAATTTGGCTTTATATGGGGGTGGTATGAGAAGTCTTTTCATTAAACTGAAATCTCTTAAATCTGTCATACTGGCTTGGAATCGGGGTCATTTTGGCAATATCTTTAATAGTATTTCTATTGCTGAGAATGAAGCTGAAATAGCGGAGAATGTCTTTCTAACCGACCCTACTCCTGACAACAGAACTCAATGGAACCTGAAACAGGCTAACCTTCTTCAGGAACTTAAACTGAAGGAGATTTTCTAAAAGCAGAAATCGCACATAAAGTGGATAAATGAGAGTGAGGCTAATACTAAGTTTTTCCATAATTATGTGAAGATGGCTTGAAAGCTTCAAAGGGTTTCAGCAATCAAAAATTCTAACGATTCATGGATTACTAACCAAGAAGATATTGGCCAAGAAGCAGTTCGGCATTTCTCTGAATTTTTTGGCCGAGAGGTTTTGGTGGAAGTCGACTCTATGGTAGATCTTATTCCTTCTCTTGTCTCGGCTAATCATAACACTGATCTCGAGAAGATCCCAGATGATCAAAAAATTAAAAATGCAGTTTGGCAACTAGATTCGAATAGTGCTCCAGGCCCTGATTGTTTTTATGGTACTTTTTTTAGAGCTTGCTGGGACATTGTGGGTTAGGATGTTTGCAGTGCGGTTAAAGAATTCTTTTTGGGTTTTCCAATTCCCAAGGCCTTTAGCAACGCTCAAATTATTCTTATTCCTACAGTAGAGAATCCAGACAACTTCAATAAATTTCAGCCTATTTGTCTTACCACTTTCATTAGCAAGGTATGCACTAGAATTCTTGCTAATAGACTTGCCCCTATTTTAACCATGCTTATTTCTAAAGAACAAATAGGTTTTATGAAAGGAAGATCCGTTCACTCCCAGGGGCCACAACTTGGCAATTAAACTTGACTTGGAAAAAGCTTTTGACCGTGTTTCACGGGAGTATCTCAAAGCTGTGCTTCTTAAATTCGGCTTTTTAGTCAGGGAGGTAGAGCTTATCATATCTAATCTTGCTGCGACTCATCTTTCTGTAATGGTGAAAGGTATTTGCTATGGTTTCTTTCAGTCTATGCAAGGTGTGAAACAGGGCGACCCTCTTTCACCTTACCTATTCATCCTGGCTTCAGAGTGTTTTTCAAGAGGTTTTAATCACCTGATTCATCAAGGGAAAATCGCTCCTTACAAACTTGGCAGGAACTGCCCTATTGTATCGCATTTGGCTTTTACTGATGATTTACTCATTTTCATTAATGGGGATATTAGAAGCACTTGCAACTTCAAAAACTTTTTGCTGGCTTACCAATCGGCATTTGGCCAAATGATCAATTTTGACAAATGCTCCTTCTACTGCTCAAAAAAAGCATCTTCAGCAGCTATTGTTCACTACAGGCATCTGCTTGGCATTAGGCGTATGCATCTTCCCTTTATTTACTTGGGAGCTCCTATCTACCAGGGCATTAATCGGCAATCTACTGTAAAGACCTCCTCAGAAAAATTGATTCCAAGCTTTTGAGATGGGTAAGCGCTTTCTCTCTCCTAGAGGTAGACTTCTTCTCATTAAGCATATTTTGAATTCCATTCCTGTTCATATCATGGGTTCCATGCTTTTGCCGAAATCTGTTTTAAATGCTATGGAGGCTAAGTTCGCTTCTTTTTTTTGGAGCACTGATATTACTCAACATAAATATCATTGGATCAAGCATAGCGACTTTTGCTTTCTTAAGGAAGAAGGGGGTTTAGGACTTAGGTCCCTGTCTTCCCTTCAAGAAGCTTACTCTCTTAAAATATGGTTGTCTTATCTTTCTAATGAGTCTCTGTGGTCCAACTACATGCATTGTAAGTATCAGAGGAAAGGTGAAATGACCTATCAGGCTATTGACTCTTGTACTTGGAAACGGATTTGTCAGGCTCACTCTTTTGGCCATGATACTTTGGAGTTCCATGAAAATTCGATCAGCTAGAGAGGCATTAAGTCGGGATTATTTTCTCTATCATCAGCTTATGATTTGGTCAGAAAACATAAGTCCACTACTCTTTCTAGTAAGATGATTTGGGACTCTTGTATTCCTTTGAAATATTCAATTTTCACTTGGAAAGTTTTGGATGGAGCCATTCCTCTTCCTACTCGGCTTCAGAGGCTTGTTACCAATCTTGCATCGGCTTATCCATTTTGTTACACTAGTGATGCATCCTTTGACCACATTTTCTATTTTTGTGAGCCGGTTCAAAAAATTTAAAAATTCTATGGATCCTACCTCCTTTTTGATATATCCACTAAGGCTTCCCTAAAACAAGAGCTCATGACTTGGTGGTTGATTTCTTCACCTAATTCTATGTTCGGCCGAATTAGAAAGCTGGTGCCTTTGGTAATCATTTATTTTGTTTGGTCAGCTTATTGTCGACTAACTTGGGGTGACGAGCCAGTTTTCTTTTTTATGGTACATCATCAGATTTCAAGGTTCATTTTAAACTGGGGTATAGCGCACGCTAACGACAGCTTTGCCAGACTGGTCCCTGCGTTCTCTGATTTTCTCCCTGATGGCTTCGGGTTGAAAAATTTAAAATCGTCTCTTGTTTATTGGAAAAAACCCCCCCTCCAGGTTACTTAAAGCTTAACATAGATGCCTCTTTTACTCCCCCTCTCTCCACTAGGGGGGCAATCCTCCGTGACGCAACCGGCTCATTCATTGTTAGTCTCTCTTTTTTCATTAATGCTAGGGACGCAGCCTCTGCTAAACTTAATGCTCTTCACTATAGTCTGGACTAGTGTCTTCATAATCATCTCCTTAATATCCAAGTTGAAAGTGATTCCCAATCCATGGTTTCTCAGCTTTCGAGTTCCACTTAAGCTTTGGACTCTGCCATTGCTTAGCTTAAGCTTCTTCTTTATAACAGTTCGTCTTCTATCCAGCACACTTTCAGAGAAGGAAACCAAGCCGCCCATTATTTTGCTTGTTACAGTAGATTAAACTATGTTTCTCGAATTTTTTACACCTTTGATTCTTTGCCTAGTTTTCTTAAAGGCATTATAATTTCTGACTATATGGGTTCTCCCTACATTCAATATAAATAATAATATTCTTTCTGTTTTAAAATATATATATATATATATATATTTATACCTCAAATACAGAAAAAGAAATCAAGATTTTAACTTGGTCAACTTTCTTGTTTCTTTACAAAAGCAGCAAGGATGCCTGCATGATGAAATAGTAAATAATATATAACTGGGTCAGGCAACTTATGTTTGTCACATTTCAAAGTTTTATTTCATTGAAGAATAGTGGTGGAAGTGGAAGAAAAGGACATAAATTGACGGCCATCGACATTTACTTTCACAGTCAATGGCCTGATTTAGTCATTAATTTCTGCTGTTCACATGCATGCTGCCATAGATATTAATGTGAGGTTTGTAATATTCTAATGCCCATTCAGGCAAAATACAAGGAAACTCTTATTACTCACCTCAGATTTCTAAATTATTAATGACATTACTTATAACTAATATATAGAAAGCTTATATATTCCAAACTTCAATCAGAAAATATTCTTCTATACTTACCACTCAATTTTCTATATTTTATATATCTAAATAATTAGTATTCATTATATATGGCAAGAATAAAGAAAGGAGTTAGCGCTTATTATTAGAGGCAAATAAAGAATGGTTGTGTGGAATCCAAAGTAAAGCATGTCTCTTTTTAAGTTTAGTAGATTTAGTTGGCTAGTAATGTAATCACACTAAATTGACTTCCTAAACAATGCATAGAGTATTCCAAAAAAAAAAACAATGCATATAGTAGTTAAATCACCAAATGCATGACCCAAAAATCTTCTCATTCTGATGATCTGATATAGGTTGGAATATTCCCTCTCCTAGCCTCGGAATCAAGTTTAATTAGTTCTTTCAGAAAATAAAGTTCTCTTAAACTTATTACAGTCTGGAGAGAACTCCAATTCTGAAGTCAAGTTTAATTGGCTCATTTTGTCTTTAATTTGCCTGAAAGATAAATTAACCAAGAGCAATGGTTAAATTAAATGGAATATTCTTGACCGAAATCAGGTATTGAAGTTGGCCATTTTGCATTGGTGAGGACTGCAAGGAATCTCATGTATAAACCATGAGTAAGGCCTTCTTTTTCTTACTTTTTCCCGTATCATTTTCATTAATTTTTTACTTGCAAATACAAATATGTACATATATCTTAATAAAGAAAAAAAAATATTGATTTTTCCTCCCTGTTGGAGCTATAAAAATCCCCTCTTCTCTTCAAACTGACCCCAAAAACAAAAAAGCTCAAGCATGGGAGAAGGAGGAGATCATGAAGAGATTGTAGAAGAGAAAGTGATGGACATTAGTATTAAAGATCTTGCAAGGAAATTAGAGGACTTTGCCAAAGCCAGAGACTGGGAAAAATACCATAGTCCAAGGAATCTTCTTCTTGCCATGGTAATCTTCCTTATTGCCACTTAAGTTTTGCATGTGTATAGATATATGTATATTGTTGCTGGTTTCTAATTAGTACAGTTTTTTATCTTGCTTCCTATATATTGATCACCCTCCAATATATACCCCAATATTCTGCAAAATTACTGTCAACAGCAACAATGAGATTTATAGTGATTGTGACATCAAGAAGAAACCTCACTCAGACATATATGGATATACAGCTCTTCACTTTCCATAACCCTTCATATATTTTTCTTTTTTCTTTAGTACATCTAAATCTTCTTAAAATGAGAAAAGCTTCTTGAACTTCTTATTCTTACGCTTGAAAAAAAAAAAAGAAAGCTTCAGTCAAAATACTGCATATTAATAATCATCGAAACAATATTATGAATAGTTACCTTTACCTTTACCACAACCTTTCATTTCTTTTTCTTTTCTAGTATATTTAAGATCAAAGTGAGAGAAATGTCTGGCAATTCATTATATTAGACTATTGGCCAAAATATTCGTGTTTCAATCTTATCAAATTTTGACACCTACCTACCATATTATAAAGACTCCACCAGTAAATTATCATGAACACTAAAAATTACCCTCCATTTTAATCCTAATAATAGAATTTTAAACATTAAACTTGCTTGTTGGTAGCTTAATTGTGTGTATACAACTAGAAGTCTCCTCCCCTCAAAAAAAATAAAAAACTAGAAGTCCTTGGAAACGAAGTTTATGCTTATGATACTCAGTACTTTGGACTGAGAAATATTTTACCTTAAAGGCTATACTTTTTTTTTATGAAATTCCATAATATATAATTAATTTTGATATTAAATAAGTCAATTTGCAAGCTTACGAACCAAATATTTTTTAATTTAGACTTAACTCATTTACCAAACTTAAATGAGATTTTGCCCAATTGACACCCAAATTAAATCTAAATAGCTTAACTCATTTATAGTTCTATAAAAAAATCTAAAATTTCTCTTTTTTTTCCCTATTTTTGATGGGTAGGTTGGAGAAGTAGGAGAGTTATCAGAAATATTCCAATGGAGAGGAGAGGTGGACAAGGGGTTGCCAAATTGGAAGGAATCAGACAAAGAGCATCTAGGAGAAGAGTTATCAGATGTGCTTCTATACCTTATTAGATTGGCTGACATATGTGGCATTGATCTTGGTGATGCTGCCACCAAGAAAATTGTCAAGAATTCTATCAAATACCCTCCTAAGCTCTGCTAATTATTAATTTTCAAAAATGCCAGTTGTTTCTTTTCTTCTATTTTCCTTTTTGGACATTTTGATGGAATCTCCATACAATATACATAAAATTTATAATAAAGTAAGTTCAGTAACCTTTTTTTTTTCAATTGAGTTTTTTCCTGTGAAGATTGTGATTTTCAGGTTCTGCGGAAAGAAATTGTTCAGCCAATTACTGATTATGTCAATCAATTGAAATAATATGATTCTTACTTAATATGCTAATTACAATCCTGGCTTAACTGCCTCAACAATTTGTAGATCAATACTGCTTAACATTCTTTTTTTTATTTTCCTTCTTCTCTTTAGCTACGGTCTACTAATGTTTATTTGTTTGGTTAGCCAAAGAGGGATGGATAAAAAATAATCAAACTTCTTATGTATTAAAGAAATTGCTAATTGTTTCTCCCCTCCCCCATCTTAAACAAGGCATCGAGTTTAAATTTTGTCGATGGAAAAAACTCCGCTGAAAGAACCGTTTTTTTAGAATCCAACATAATACTTGAATCAAAATTAATCGGATAATATCTTAAATATTGGATTGTAAAAAAAAAGTAATTGCTAATTGGAATGTAAAATTAGAGATAATGAATAAAATATAAATTATAAGGAACGTAGGAAAAAAAAAAGCTTGTTGATAGTATAACTAATATTATCTTTTTTTTTAAATAAGTATAAGAGAATTTACATAGAATAATTTTTAAAAAAAATTCAGTTTTATTATTTTTTAATTTATAAAAATGTTTCTTTTTAATTAAATATTTTTTACAATTTTATGACAAATATTAAAATCTACTCTATATATATTCAACATCTATTAAAAATATATAAAAAATATGTCATATTTTTATAAATTTATTTGTTTGTACAGTATTTTTTTGTAAATTGTTTCTTTGCAGAGTATTTTTTTTGCACATTTTTAAATTCTTTTGTTTATTTTTGTAAATTCCTCTAAATATAACTGGATTTTTGATAAAAATAGAATAAAAATTAAAAATAATTCTAAATTTATCATACTTATAATATATTTACTAAAATATAAGAATTTATAAAATATTTACTAAAATATTAAATTTATATTAGTTTATATAGAATTTATAATAAATTTATAATAAATTTATAATGAAATAATTAAAATATTTTTAATAAAAAAATAAAATTTTTTAAATATATAGTAATGAGTGTTATTTTTTTAATATAATTTTACATGATAGACCGTCATGCAATGGGTCATAAGATGGACAAATGCCTCGTACAAGTTGTCATGTCTTGGGCCATGTGATAGTTTTTTGGAAATTTTACAAAACTACCTTAAAATTGAAAAGGAATAACAAAAATACGTTGCAAAAGAGAAATTTGCAGAAATATGTTTTTCTTCTAATAAATTTACAAATATACGATTTGTAATCAAAACTTAAAAAAAATTACACTATATATACTACGTTATAAGTTTCAATTTCAATTTTATTATACTTATTTTTTCTTTTCAATTTAAAATTTTTCTTTTTTCAATTTTACATTTTATTCACTTTTTAGTTTTCAAAACTACGGTGTTCTCTTCTTCCTCTTCCTCAAGCTTTCTATTTCAACTTTTTCACTTTTTTTTTTGCTTTATACTGCATCTTCATCTTAAACTCTAGATCCATTGGACTAGAGTTTCTCCAGCTTTTCACTACAGCATTGACTGCATTAGCCATCACCAGCTGTCCAGTTTACTTGAATATGCTACTAGCAGTGATGTTGAAGGCCTTAAACAATAAAGCAGGATGCTTCCTCAGTTGATGTGGTTGGGTATTGGTATGGCCGTCAAAAGGGTCAAAGAATTTATTCTTGACTAGAGGACTCCACTAATGGTGGCAGCTACATCTTATCAAAGAATAAACAAAAATTCAATTCCATAAATTTTACATGTTGTTGAATGTTGATTTTTATTTTTTACTTTTTTATTTTTATTTTTGGAGAGGAGTTTATTTTTTTTTAGTTTTGTATTTGTAAATAATTTTTTTTATGATACTTGTAATGATTAAACAATGAAGTTTTTTGTTATATATATAACTATGCATATTAAGTGCTCGATAAAAATCCTCAGCCAAATGCATGCTCGATTCTATGGAGAAAAAACTAAGCAAGCGGTATTTCATTTACCAAACTTTTCTTGAGTGAGCTTCTTTGGTTGGCCATGGACTTGTTTAGTTTATATTTGTTTAGACTTCTTCTTGGAAAGTTCATATATATTATCTTTTTTTTTATTAGTTAAATTTGAAGTTCACAGAGGTCAAATAATCCATTTACCATCACTAAATATCATAATATATTATTTATCTTTGTTTCTTGAATCATTCTTCTTTGGAAATGAAAAAAGGACAAGTAAATATTTGACCTTTACTAATTTTTTTTTCTTAATTCAAAGTAATTATAAGGATTAGTCATACTGAAATTAGTGAAGAATTCTTGACATATGTGTATAACCATCAAAAAAATTTGTCAATTTTATTCTTTTAAGGGTATTTATTATTTTTGTAAAGAAATAAAGAAAAAGAGAGATATGATGAGAGGTCCCGAAAAATAAAAATAATAGTATATAACTATTTTAAAATTTAATAATATTTTAGTTTATGTTATATATAATAATATATGTATTAAATTTTAAAAGAATAAGAATATACGTTGATATATGTGGGTTTGTATAAATATATGTCGGTATATATGGATATATGCCGGTATATAACTATTTTGTTATTTATTTATATGTGGGTATATGTTACATATAACTAGGTATACCGAAAAGAATAGCAATATATATTAGTATATGTTATATATAACTAGATATATGTAGATAAATATTATAAAAGAATAACAATATATGTTACATATATATGAGTGTATATTGATATATATCAATATATGTTGATATATAACTATTTAATATATTTATTTATATATGGGTATATATTATATATAACTAAATATACCGAAAAGAATAACAATATTTGATAGTAAATATTATATATATAACTAGATATATGTGAGTGTATATTATAAAAGAATAGCAATATATGTTGATATATGTTGATCTATATTGGTAGCTTGGTATATATTGACATATATTACATATACTTTAAATAAAGAATAACAATATATCAGTATATGTTACATATAACTAGATATATATATATTATATATATGTCGGTACATATAAGTATATATTGATATATGCCAATGTATATTACATATACTTTAACTAAAAAAATAACAATATATATGTGTATATATTGGTATATATGGATATATATAGATATATGTCGGTATCGATATATAAATATATGTCGGTATATGTGAAAATATGTCAATTTATAACTATTTTATATATTTATTTATATATAGATATATGTTACGTATAAGTAGATATGTGTGAGTATATATTATAAAAATAATAATAATATTTGTTACATATAAATGGATATATGTAGGTATATATTGGTATATGTGACATATATTTTAAATAAAGAATAATGGTATATGTTAATATATGTCGATATATATAGATATAAGTTAGTACATATTACATATAACTAAATATGTATATGTTACATATATGTAGGTATATATCGGTATATGTTACATATACTTTAACTAAATAATAATAATATATGTAGGTATATATCGATATATGTGGATATATATGGATATATGTCGGTACATAACTATTTTATATATTTATTTTAATGTGTATATATGCTATATATAACTAGATATATATAAAAGAATATCAATATATATTGGTATATGTAGATATATATCGATATATAACTATTTTATACATTTATTTATACGTGAGTATATGATATATATAACAATATATATTTGTTAAAATTTAAAAGAATAAACATATAAGAGTAATATATGTTTAGTCATATGTCAATATATATATTAGTTATAGAATAACAATATATATAGGTATATATGGATATATATCGGTGTATGTGCATATATGTTAGTTATAAAATAATAGTTTATAGGGTATGCATCGCTATAAATAAGTATATATTATATATAACTAGATATATATGCATAAAATATTAATTATATTATATATTAAGAAAAATTATTATAAAATAATTTTTATAGTAGATGTTAAAATTATTTTAAAAAATATACCTAGTTATGATTAATGACTAATGAGCAATGAGATGGAAAAATTAATTGAACACATTTGCTAATCAAGTATTTTTTTGAAAGATTATTTTTTAGCATTTAATTATAATATTATAAATCAATTAATTAATATTAATAAAAAGTTCAATTTTTAAAAATATAAAATATTTAAACTAAAATAAGTTTTATCTTCTAAATATATGTTAAGATATTTTTCTAAATTGCCCATTAATTACATATATTTATGGTTTTTGAATATTATAAAAAAAAAATGATGTTAACATTCAGATGATAAAACATAAGTTAAACTTAACCAATAAAAACTTTTATAATGTAAAGAGCATGCGCAAACTAAATGACATGTTCAAATCATGTATATACTCATGCATACAATATTAATTAGTGCTCTATAAATGAATCTCTGATAGTGCACAACCCGCTCAATTCTACTAAATACATATGTTTTAGTGGCAAATAAAACTTTCCGTAAAAATGAAATTTTGTTTTAAGTATAGTATTTTTGAAAAAAGAACTTATTTTTAACGTATTTATGTAATTATCTCAACTTAAAATCCATATCAAAGTCTCTACCAAAATGGTGCAAAGGATGGTCAAAAACCATTTTAATTGAATCGGCCCATAAATGGAGGAAGCAACCGCCAATTTTATGATTATGTTAGTATATGCGGCATATATATGTAGTACACTTAAAGCATGTGCATATTTATTAAAACAAAAAAGTAACAGCAAATGGCATATATTTAATTAAAAAAATGGTATGAATTGGATATATTTTAAGTATTTGTAGCTGCTCTTCATAATATAGATAGCAAACTTGAAAAAATTAAAAATATCACTTCTCATAAAATGGTATACATTAAGTATATTTTTTATATGTTTAATTATTTTATATATACTGATTGTTAACTTGAAAAAAAAATTAAAAATATCAATCTTCAATACTTAGTATACGCTAAATATATTTTTGGTACGCAGAACTATTTTATATACCCATTGCTTAACTCCCAAGAAATGATATATATTAAGTATGTTTAATATGTTGTAAGAATTTTATGTATACATATTTCAAACTTCAAAAACTAAAAATGTTAACTCCCGGAAATGATTTAAGCTAAGCATATTTTTCATATTTACAACTATTTTATATAAATATATTGAAAACTTGAAAATTTTGAAAGTATTAGCTCTCAAGAAATGGTATGCTTAAGTATATTTTAGGTATATGAAACTATTTTATATATACATATTGCAAACTTGAAGAAACTCAAAAAACTAACACTCAGGAAATGGTACACATTAATTATATTTTAGGCATATGCAACAATTTTATATATACATATCGCAAGGTTGAAGAAACAGAAAAATATTAATTACAAGAATATAGTTTATGTTAAGTATATTTTCAGTATATGCAACTATTACACAAGTTGTAATGTGAGTATCATCTCCTTGTAGACTATATGTTACTAACCAAAAAATCTGAACTTCAAACATGATCACCCCAGAGGAGTAAGCATCATATTTTTCTATCAGTTGTTTTATGATGTAAAAAACTTTCTTTCACTGCTGTCTATAAGGTAATATAGTTAATTTTAAAAAAAAAATTGAGTTACAACTCAAATTAAATATATTTAAAAAAATCAACAAAAAAAAAAAAGAGAGTACTAGGGACATATAAAATGGTCCCTAAAAATATAAAAAATTATTTCCAAAGATATGGGGGACTATATTAGCCGTCCTTATCTGTCCTTCCTTTTATCTCCGTACCCTATTCCATAGGGGACAACAAATCACAGTATTGTTCCCAATATAAAGGATGATAGTCGTCCCTCGTATAGGGATAACTTAATTATCGTTTTTAAATAAAGTGATGACTATCGTTCCTCGTATAAGAATATCTTTAATTGTCATCCTTAATTAAAGGGATGATAGTCGTCTCTCGTATAGAAAAAACTTTAATTATCATTCTTGATTAAAGGGATAATAGTCTTTTCTAAATATAAATATGATTATTGTCTGCAAAATTAAAAATAAAAGTTCTTTTAAAAATAGGGATAAAAATCGCCTCCAATAAAATGGACAATCGTCATCTCTAAATTTAAAGATGAATATTATCTATATGTAATCCATCAATAAAGTTATTCTAAATCAAATTAATTTCATCAATAAATTTTTAATGAATTAAAATTAAAATTTTAATAATAATAATAATAATAATAATAATAATAATAATAAAGTGAACTATAATAAATATTCGGAATCCATTGCTTTTTTTTTTCTTATATAACAACATATTTTTTTAACAAAATCTAGTACAAACAAATAACAAAAAGATATGAATGTAAACAAAAGATAAGAAAAGAAACTTAAAAAGAAGAAAAACAATACAATAATAAGGTTTTTATAAACGATAAAACTTCTCATCATTTATCGTATTTCTGCTTTGAGATAAGTATACAACTTAGATAATAACCCCCAACTGTAAAATTAATCTCCATCCTCTCATTTAAACATCATCAATTCCATTGTAAAACTGCAACATGCCAATTTAACTAATCAATAAAAAAAATATCACAAAATTTAAATCATTCTATATTGACAAATAGAGAAGTAAGACAGAGGACAATAAAATATTAAATTTGAGTGGAAGAAATTTGTAGATATACATTTCACTATAAATTTCTGTTGTGATTCCTAATTACCATATTTTCACATTTCACTATAAATTTCTGTTGTGATTCCTAATTACCATATTTTCTTTTGTAGTTCAATACAATATTTTATGGTTATAACTAAGATTAAAAAAAATAAATAACAAAATTGTAACAAAATTGATTTAAGTATGTACCTCTTGATGATCAATGCACTAGTCATTCATGTTGGCTTGACAAATGAGGGATGCAAAGTCCGAATGATGGGGTTTTGGCTTGGAGAGTAGAGGACTAATATTGTGCTAGCAAAGGTGGAAGAAAGACTAATTGTATTGTTGGTCATTATCATCTTTGTTGTTGTGAATTATGAGGTCCAAAAGCCCGTTATCTTGAGCTACTTGAGGACAACATTTCCTAAACTTTTTGTTCTCTCCATTCACTTCCTCTACATGGTCTGCAGCTCATTCTATTTAATAACTATCTTTCAAGATTTGCCAATATTTTCAGGATTATATTTACAATTATTTATATTTATGCTGGACATGCGATAGAGATATTAAGGCGGCTGCTAGGTTAGAAAAGAAAATGAGATTAAGGTTATATGATTTTAGGGTTCATTATTGTATAAAAAAATATTAAAAATAAAAAATAAAACAAATATTAAATATATTTAATTTAATAAATCAAAAGAAAAAGAAAAGGCATGAGATAGAAATTTAAAAATATTAAATTTTTAAAAATTTAATCTATTCAGTTATGTATAGTTATCTTTCTTTTTTCTTTTTTTATTCAATATATATAGTTATCTTTCAGTTATGCTGATCAATTAATAAATAGTTGTAATGAATTGGAAATCTATTACTTTAAGCACAAGATTTTGTCTAGCCGAAATGTCACTATTATGAGAAATCATTATTATTTTTTCTCAATTTTTTTATTTAATTTTTAATTTTTAAATTAAATTAATTTTTAATTCTTAAAACTCTAATTATTTTACCTCACATATATATATGTATCGTATTAAATATTATAGAACATCTAAACATACAGATTAATATTTTTTTTATCTAATATATGCTATTCTTTATCAATTATATTGTACAAAAAATAAATGTCTATAATTTTCATTGATAAAAAATTTGTAAAATTCTTTATTGTTTATGCATTCTCATTAGAATATTTATGTTATGTATTATTAAAATATTTTTATATTTGTAGTGTTAAGTATATTTCAAAAAGATTAATTTTGTTTGTATGTACTATAATTTTATATTATTAATTAAATAAGTATTAACTATAAATATATATTTTTAATTAATTAAATTGAATTATTATATATTAATTATTTATTATCAATTAATTATTTCACTCACTTGTTTATTTTTATATAGGATTTATTATATTAATTTAAATTCCCTATTATGAATGAGAAATAAACTAAGGACAAAATAAATATCTGTCCCCTATATAATTATATATTTTTAATTTCGATTAAAATCTTCTCCTATTCTAAATGAAAGATTAATTAGGGGCGATAAATATATTAGTCTCCCATGATACGTAGAAAAGGTGATTTGAGGACAATAAAAAAATTATCTCCAAAAATTGTCTTCTATACTCAACAATTTTGCAGTGTCAGACACTTCAATACAAATGTTTTAGACATGATTATTTCAATGAAAAATAAAATATAAATCAAGACAAGAAACTAAATATCATAACAAAATTAAGGTCCATAATGAAACTTACAACTTCCTAACCGAGTAAGATTGAGTTTCGGAAAATGACAACTAACTAAAAAAACAATCCAATTATCATCATCATCATCCCAGAAATAAGCTAAACAAAGAGAGATCTTGATTTTTTTTTTCAAGAATAATTCAACAAAAAAAAAACAAATGTTTTTTATTCACGTTTCTGGCAAGAAAAACCTCAGTCTCATTATGAAAAAAACCCAATGAGTCGACCTGCCGAGTTTTGATAAGCATACTTAATCCCATCACCCCAATCAATTCTACATTCACCATTGATGCCTCTTTACCTAACTTAATTCCTATTTCATTTCAAAAATTGACAATTAAAAATTTTCTTGATATATACAAAAACAAATAGAGAGAGGGAGAGATGGAGGAGAAATGGACTAAGATGTAGTCGACAGCGATGGAGACATTGGCGATGCTATTTTGGTTTTGTTGTTGCAGACTTGCAATGATAAAATCATTAGAAAAAAGCAGCATAAATGGTATAAAAGATAAAAGATGGAATGAAAAACCATAGAGATGTAAAACAAAAAACGTATAAATGTAACAAAGAAATAATGACCATGTAAATATAAATTTGGAAGAAAAAACCGTATTTCATATAATTTTCTCTAGTTTTTTTTTTCCTTTAAAAAAAATACACTCATGGTTTTCAATTTCTATTTAAAAATTTTGCAGTGACACTATTATTTTAAATTACTGTCGCACTACATTTTAAAAAAAATGAAAATTATCATATATATATATGTATATATATTATAATTAATCAGAATTTTCATTTACAATTCTCAAGTTTTGGGCTAACGCATGTTGTATTATACTTTTTCAATTTCAAATTATTACTTAAATATCATTTGGTATTGATGACGAGGTAGCCTTTCAGGACTTCTTTTTGAATTGCTATTCAGGTTCTTCTCCGGTTGGGTCTATCACATGCAAGATAAGAGATTGGGGACCAGACTCTAGTGGAGAGATTTTAATACCTAAGTTAACATCTAATCTATCTGCGGATAAAACGAGCTTGATTAATTCAAAAGTAAAAATTTATCTGTAGAGATCTACCTCTATTTATAGTTGAGAGGTAGGGAATAACATCTATATGTGTCAGCGAATTTTTTAGATGTATCAACGCCGTATGCCTGCTGTGTTAAAATTTTATCTTTTGAACCAAGAGCTCTATTGAGATAGAGGGAGAGAGTATCTAACTCCACTCTCGCACAGGCTGAAGGGTGGCTAAAGCTCCTCTCTTAAAGAGCTTGATTTCGAGCTCTCAAGTCTGAATGCTCGGTATTGACAGGGTAGTGCCAAGTATTAACTTAAATAAACAAATTTACATGGCACATCGACTTTCCCTTAATAATTCCAATGAATGTTAGTTTAAAAGATTTTCTAAGTGACTGTGCAATATAAATTTTGATAATATTTAAATAAAAATTTTAAAATCGGAGGTACATTAGTCTAAAGTTTAAAGACCATGGATAAAATTTACCTATAAATTTTACATTAATTTTTTGTTGAAAATAAATATTAAAAAAAAGTAACCAAATTATATTGATTAACTAATTAGTCATCAAACATTCATGTAATTATAAAATTACGTTAACTAATTAATTTTATTTTTTCAATTATTATATGAATGTAAAATAAAATAATAAAAATTTAATATATATATTATTTTAAAAAGTTAAAAGCTTAATTAGAAAATTTTATAAATTTCGACATTTTTTATAAATACAAAATTATATACTTTAAAACTTGATAATTTTTAATATGAATTATTAATTTATCAATATGTTAGATAAATGAGATTATGCTTAAATTTTGAATTTGAGTATATGATAATAAGTATGTATATTATAAGTTAATTTGAAAGAAATTATTCAAATAAATTATTAAATGTATTTATTAATTTAAAATTATATATTTTATATATTTATAGTTAAGTATATTAGTTAGTTAATTAATTATTGTGGGATATGTTGAGTTACTTTTTTCTATTTATGGAAATTGGTCAGGCCGGCAATTATAAATGTGAGCTTTTTGTGCAGTGTTATATCGGTTCAAAAAATTATTCGTATTGAACTGTGTCATGTAGAAATTTAAAAATTAATAGTCTAGCACAACCCATTAATCTAAGTATAATTATGTCATGACGTATTGAATTGTATTGTATTATATCAATATTTGGATTGGCCTAATTCTTTTTTATATAAAATTTATAATTATTTTTTAAACAGATTATATATAGAAATTGATAAAATAAAATAAAATAAAATAAGATACATAATAATACAAATAAAGCAAATTAAACTATAATGATACAAATTAAATTATAATAACACAAATTAGACTATAATAATATAAATAAACAAATTAAACTATAATAACATAAATAAATTGAAAACCATATTAATTATTATAAAAAGTAAAAAAAATATTATTGAATAATTATATTTTGGCATATGAAAATATATAATATAATTTAATTAAGATCTCAACTTAATTATAAATATGAATAAAAAATAATTAATTTTTTATCAGTGAATTAATATTTTATACATACAAATAAATTTTATCTATAAAAATTTTTATAAGTAAAATTTTATTTAACACTTTAAATATTTTATTTTATAAAATTATAATAGATAATATATTTATTTAAATTGAAAAGCTTTTAACATGTTAAGACATAACTTAATGATAAATATACTATCTCTTTTGCTAATAAATCCATAATCAATTTTCTCCTTTAATTTTATTTATATAATTTATTTAAAATTATTTGGACAATGCTGAATCAGCTGTTGGACTATAGTCTCAGACTATATTTGGCACTTGTTATGGCGAATAAAATAATACCTTCTAAAATTCTTTATCTTTCTCTATTTTTTCCATTTTTGAAATTTCATTCAATTTTTTAATAAAAATAAGTGACGATATTCTATCTAAAAAATAAAAACATATAATAAATAAAAAATACTAAAAATTTGAGCCATATAATTTCTCAATTAATTAGCATGTATACTTTTCTATGTGTGAATACTACGTGTTATTCATTAAAAAAAAATAATAATCCACTAAATTCATAAATATATTCATCAGGTTAATCAATTATTTCATTTACAATTTAATACAGTTTTACAATCGTCAACCAGCTGTGCCACTGCCTTTAAAGCTGGAGACGCGAGAGTTGAGACCAAGTAACCGGCACGACCAGTTCCTCTCTAATTAAAAAAAAAAAAGAATTTAAAAAAGCGTCGCATAATGGGATTAGAATCTAATTCTCAAATAACTTTCACCTTGCAAAAAGGTTCCCCTTTCCATCGCCCTTTCTTCTCCTGCCTCACTCACACTGCAACTTCAATCTCTCAATCACTCAGCGTTTCTTTCATCATTTCGCTTTAACGGTATCAATTCACAGATCTCTTTGCTTTTTGCTTTCTTCTGCTTCTAAATAATCTGTTCTTGTGATTAGATCTGATCGATCCGATGCAGCGATGATTGCTTTAGATAATTGAGCTTTACAATTATTTGTTTCCAGTTTCTCATTTTATTTTTAGTTTTTTTGGATTTAACTAGTAATAATAATCTTCTTCTTATTCTTCATTAGAAAATGGAGGGAACAGGAACAGTGTTTACACCATCATTGGAGGGAATGAAGCATGTGAAATCTGAACAAGGAGAAATGCTGACCAAGCCTTTCTTGGATGTTTGCAAATTGATTTTGCCTGTTATTGGTTCGTAATTTCTTAATTTGCTCATGTTCTAATACAATCAGTTCTATCAATTAGTTGCTAATTTAAATTTTCGATTCTGTTCTGACTCTAGATAAGTTTGGAGCGGCTATGGCGCTTGTAAAATCTGATATTGGCGGCAATATATTGGTATGTACATACAAATTTTCTGATTATTAATATAATTACTTGACAATTTCATTTCTGATTATATATTGATATGGTATTTTGTGGTGTTTATGCTGAAACTATACTAGAGATTGGAGACAAAATATAATTCTGATCCAACTAAATATAACCATTTGTACACTATGGTTCAAGAAGAGGTTGATGCCAAAACAGCTAAAGGATCATCTAGTTGTGCCAATGGTCTTCTTTGGCTAACCAGGTGCATTATATTGCTGATTAATGTGCATTATATTGTTTAATTTCAGCTGCTTGTTTTGCTTGCATATTGTTATAAATGATGAGTTTTAATTATGATTCTTTCTTATGTAAGATCTTAAAGAAATATTGAAATTTATTTATCATTATATGTGGAAAGGTTGCTTAGAAGCTGTATATGTTGGATTTCCTCAAAGCCAACTAAAAAATGTTTTGAAGAGCTCATTGGAATCACTTCAATGCATGGTTCTCCAGTCTTGAAAAGTTGAGGAAGATCAAGTGTAGAACTGGGAACAGGTCATAGGACAGGGAATGGGGTAGTACTGTTCCTGCTTCTGATGCTCTTGTTATTCAAAATGAGCTGATGAATTAATAAAGCCAATTTTCACTCAAAAAAAAAGGTGTAGAAATGGGAACAGGATAACACATGCAGAACGTTAGCCTTTTATTTATCTTTTTGGCTTAATTTTTTTTTTATGTGAAACTCTTTTGGCTTTGTGTAAACCAGAAGAAATAAATTTGAACTGGGTATACTTTTTTTCTTTTTTTTTTGTCAAGCTACTCACTTGACAAGTTCTCATAATCCTCATCCTCTTTTGTGATTTGTCAGAGCAATGGACTTCCTAGTGGAGCTATTCCGCAATTTACTTGCTCATCCAGATTGGGCAATGTCTCAAGCCTGTACAGATTCCTACGGAAAGACACTGAAAAAATTTCATGGCTGGCTTGCTAGTTCAAGTTTCACTGTAATGTCCTCTATGCACATTCAACCTAACTCTGAAAATTTTCTTTATTAGAATAGAATTTTCATGTAGGGTTCCATGTTTCATATCGGCCTAGATCAGTCATTAGTATCATATCCTTATCCAACACTTCTTTCCTCTAAGCCTTCAATGAGTCAGAATCATATCAATCATTCTTTACTTATTTATTGGGTACTGCACTACAGATTGCTATGAAACTTGCTCCAGATAGGAAGAAGTTCATGGACGTGATAGCCGGCTCAGGTGATGTTACTACTGACATGGAAAACTTTTGCGCAACCTTTTCACCCTTTCTTGAAGAGAATCACAAATTCCTGGTAAAATTCTACTAGCAACTGAATGGTTTTATCCAAGATCCCTAATTGCTCTGCCTTTTTCTTTTTCTAAGTTTATATGTTCTTTTTGTTATACAAAGTAGCAGTAAAACCTGAAACTTAGGATCAACCATATTTCCTCTGCTAAGGTATCAAATTAATGGCAATTATAAAAACCCAAGATAGAGTTAAATACATAATAGCAGCTGTAGTCGGTTTCCTTTCACTTTTCCTATTTGAGGTCCTAACTTATGACTTGAGGCACTGCTTTTCTACCAAGAAAGTAGAACATGTGGTCAATTATGCTTTCCAGTTGTGGGAACGCATGTGTTCTGCCACATGAAAAGAAATGTTGAATTCAGAAATTTGAGGTGTGAGCCAGGGTAAAGGGTCTTGAAAGTTTGGTGTAGTAGGGTCTTATCTCCATTATTTATCACCATGATTTTGAAATGACAGCCTAAGTTTGCTCACCAGTTCAAGTTTGTTGATGCAGGCTTCTGTTGGCTTGGATGATATGAAATCTTCATAAAAGAAGAGAAGCAGCAGTGGTTTTCTCTTTTTTTTTTTCCCCTGCTTACTGCATCGGCATAAAAAACTCAGTTTTAATATAAGATTTGGATTAATCACTATTTCAATTTTCAAATCATACAACCTATGTAACTTCTTATCAGTTACAAAACCTTTTCACTTGGCCATTTTGCTTTGTTATTGTATGATTTAATATAATTCAATATAATCGTGTCTATTTTCTATTATTATTATTACCGAAGCATAAGTCTTAATTCTGGATCAGAAGTGGATGAGCATTAGATACTGGGCGAGTCTAGAGCATATTTAGGACATTTTCAGGAAGCATGATAAAATTAGTAATATGAATTTTCACTTCATTTGTCCAATCTAAATTATTCACTGGCTATTTTTTGGCCTCATCCAGTGCCTCTTTAGTTCTTGTTTTGCTTTTCAGGCTTTCAGCCCTCCATAGGGAAGGAAAATAAGAAAAGAAAATCTAAATTGTTCATTATTAAGAGTTTACTGAATCTCAGTGGGCATGATAAAATCAGAATTTGGATTAAAAGTATAGTAATAAACAAAATGATAATCTTACAATAAATAAGTAGAGGATGGAATCATCAACAATTCCTATATTTTAAGTAAATCTGGTGCGCTTGTTATTACACCATGCAAGTAATTAATCTTTTTAAGGTAAAATGTAATTAAATTTTCCAAATATACATTTGGACATCAAAACCCAGGCATTTTTGTTAATTTATACAAGAACAAAACGGACTAAAATAGTACGATGTAGTTATCTGAAAACCGAATTTCCCGCGCTCTCGTTAAAGGCAAATAAAGGATCGAGATTTCTGGGTTTTCTTTTCGCAGAAAAATCGGACGATCTATTGGTGTTGGTCGGAAAAGAAACCGCGTCACCACTCAGCCGCCAAACAAAAAAAAATTGCGTTTGGGATTTGCAGATTTGGAGATTTCCCAATTCAACAGTCTGCCCTCTTCTTCATTTTCTTGTCCTTTTCCTTCTTCTTCTTCTTCTTCCTTTCTCTTCATGATGATGATGGTGATGACGTGAAGAGCTTCAATTACTGAAATATTTTGAATAATTTTAATAATGTGACTGGAGGATGATGATGGTGTTATAATTTATGATTGTATTTAGGTCTTTCTTTTATTATTTATTATTTTGAATTTTCCCATTTTTTTACAGAGGAAAGTTTGTTTTGTGGTCTAATAATGAAAGGTCTGATTGAAGGTTTCAAATATTTAGCACATATTTTTGGTATGTATATGCATTTTCCTTTGTTCATTTTTTTTTTCTATTTTTTCAAAATTTCTAATCAATAATAACATTTTTTTTTGTTTAATTTCGGTTGCAGATGATAAAGAATCAGAAATGCAAATTGGGTTTCCTACAGATGTAAAGCATGTTGGTCACATTGGATGGGATGGTCCATCTGCCTCTAAACCTAGCTGGGTATGCTCTTTCTTTTTTTCTTTTTTTTTTACGAGAAGACTTATTAGGGTTTAAATCAAAGAATTAATTTGCATTTAGATTTTGATAATTGTAGATGAATGAGTATAAATCTTCTCCAGAGATCTCAAATTTTGGTTTTGAAGAAATGCATAACTGTGCAATATTTCAACCATCCTCAGAAGGTTTGCTTCTTTTTTTTTTTTTATCATATATGTATATATATGATATAATTAGTCATTTGTCTGTGAAAATTTTTAATCTTTGAATTCTTCTGATAAAGATACGAGGCAGGTTGAGAAGCCGAAACATAAATCAAGGCGCACATCATGTGGTACAGACTCACCAAGAAGTCAATCATCAACTGGGTCGCCATTAAATTCACCAACAAGGATTTCAAGGCGCAATCGATCTGCAAACAACTCCATGGATTCTCCAAGTAGGGATCCAACAGCTAGAAACACAAGACGGCGCCACCACCATAATGCTAATCTCGGTGTTGAATCGCCAGCTCGCTATCACCCTTCCATCCCAAAACATTCTAAAGGAAGAAAGACAAAGGAATCAAAATCAAAAGAAAAGAACTCATCAGCTGCAGACGCAGCAGACCGTCGTGGACCTCAAGAATTACGCCAGTCATCTTAGTTCAGTTTTGGAAGCATATGAAGAAGTATGAGAAGAAGAATTAAGAGACTTGTAATTAGAGATTTAATATAATCCTCTGGAAGATGTTATCATTCATTTTCTTTTTTAATTACTATCAGACTTTTTTTTGCCAAAGAACGTAGTGGTTTTTTACTTTATTTATTGCTATAAATATGATACAAGAAAACAAACACATAACAGGCCAACAATGGAAGGCAGAGCAGAGAATTCAGGTAATTTACAGGTGAGAAAAAATGCTGGTAGTTGTGGTGATATCTTACAAGTTTTTTGAGCTCATTTAGGAGATGGATTTTGTGAGCTTTGTCCCACATGCCCCATTTCATTTTGCTCTGGGTAGAATTTAGATGCAAATAGCCTCTGTAGTGTTGAATAGGGCTTCCAATTGACAGAAATCAAAATATGAGAGACATGGATATGGTAGTTTTTTTTGTTATAACTATCTCTGTCAACTGCAGAGGGAAGAACAACAGCACCAAACATCAGCAACATTGTTGAAGATGATAATTATAATTGAATGACAAAATAAATAGCAGAGCACAAATATGAAAATTACACCTAGGTTAATTATCAAATTAATAAGCACGAAATGCAGTAAATGCAGCACACAAGCATCCAAAGATCAACACAGAAAGAAAGGACCGTAAATACTTTGCTAGTCTGTCACATGGCCATTGCATCATTTGTCCAATGGTTGTACGCTTTCCACGTAGGTTGGGGAATCAGTATTTCAAAATCTTGCTTTCTCCTATTTATTTAACCATAAATGCAAAAAGGAATTCTATCACATAAATTTAACCAGTGGCTCTTAATATCGATGCACTGATGCTTCCAGTCCAAGCATTTACAATTCTCAAAGAACCACAACCACTTTTGCGTTATTCCTAATTTTGTAATATCCCACCGTATGCTGATCATGTAATGCTTTCCCCTCGAACAATACTTCCTTCACTGGGGCATCAAATTTCTTTTGCGCTAAAAGCTTCAAACCTCGAATATTAGTACTTTCTGGTATAGAGCCAAAGTCAGTTAATGGCACCTCAATGACAGTTGATGAGGAAGCAATAACCATAAGCAGAGTACAGTGCCCCTGGATGTTATAACTTGCCAGACTGCGGTCATTCTCAAGCCGTTTTCCAGCATATACAATACTCTGCAGCTCCATGGGGATACGTAGCTTGTCAAAAACCTTGGACTTGATATCTTTTGCAGTATCATATTCCTGCACATCAAGGGTTAGGGTTTTCCCTGTCCAGGTCTTAACAAATATCTGCATACCCATAGGCAACAACTCCAAAAAGGATTCTTCTTTAATGTCATAGAAGGCCAGGGTTTTGGAATCCTCAAGCTGTTTTCCAGCATAAAACAAATTCCAATAGGTGCCCGAGTCATTAATCATGCTTGCAGCTATTGCTTTGACATCATAAATGGTAAACATAACTTTAACTGAGAGTTTTAGGGTCTCCGAGTTTGGTACTTTCACAAATATTGATAGCACCTCTTTCTGACAAAACACCAAATGCATTGTTGAATTGCTCCTTATACCAAGATAGGCCAGAGTCTTATCATCTTCAAGCAGATGTCCATCATATACAAGAGTGAATTCATCCAACAGAATTCCCTCCTTTGCCTGAATCATTGATTTAATGTTGTGGATAGTATCAAAAGCTCTTGTTTCCACCGAGGTAACTCTCTGATTAGATGGTATTCTGATAAATATTTTCATTGCAACAACATTCTGGACATAAAGATGGATAGTAGAGTTCCTCTGAATACCACAATCAACTAGCCTTTGACCATCAGTGAGCAAATTGCCGTCAAAGAACAGATCCTGATCCTTTTCAAAAATGCCTACCCTCTCATTTATCAGGGATTTTAAATTTTTAATTGTCTCAGATCCTCTTAAATTTAAAGGCACTGTTTTCATAATCTTCAAGTAAAGATCCATCTTCAAGTAAAGAAAAAAAAAGTCCACAAATTATTAATCATATACAGTGAGAGGAAAATAAGTTCGCTAGTTTACCCACCCCCACAGACAACCTTTTAACCATGATACAACTATATAGTTTGGGATTGAACCAAATTATATGCAACATACAAACAGCTAAGAAGATCAATATAGTTCATATATGTTGCAAGCAAATAGTATTGGAAAAAATTAAAACTTTATTAGTCTTATAATAAGTTGATAATTAGTCTATTTATGACAAGAAATCAAATTTGAAGGGCTATTGCAGAGTATACTTAATTTTACGCGTTGCAAAAAGCACCAGACAAAAAGGAATAACCTTGAAATTCAGATTATAGGATTGTTCAACTTTTAGTGGAGGGCTTCATGCTCAGAATTTTTTGGGTTTTCACTGTGAAGAGAAATAAAACAAGGGTGATGATTTACAATCAAAATCAGTGTTGGTTAAAGAATCAATTACTCAATACAAGTGGCACAGCTTTTGATGCAAATACTTCCCATGACTCCCCCTTTTTTTGTTTATTTTAGTTCCCGCTGTTTTCTTATAAAAATCCAACTCTCACAGCATAAAACAAACTACTAAGACGAATCAATTTTTTAATTAAACCTCAAAAAATGAAAATAATTAATCAGCAGAACAGTAACCAAGAAAAAGAGGGAAAATAAAAACCTCTTCATCATCAGAATTGGACTGGATAGTTGATGGCATTCCATCTCTGATTGTTTCCATGACGTTCGCACCCAGGATCAGACCTCAAATTATGTTGAAGAAAACCAGAAGCCTTAACTTGAGAAGTTTTCTTTTATACAACTTATATGAGAAGTTAACAGAGTCCGGTTCAAATTCGAAGGATAAACGTGCTAGTTGTTAAGGGGACGGGATGATTTGGATATTTTAAAATTATTAAAATTGTGCCGTATATATAAAATATCTTTTTTTTTTTTGAAAGGCATATATAAAATATCTATACTAAATTAAATTAAAAAATTTAATTCGATGCGATTTGAATATTAAATTTTAATAAAATAGTTTTAATCGAAAATCAAGAGATTTAAAATTTTTTTTATTAAATTTAAATAAAAAAATAATAATTAATAATATTTTACAAACTATTTATATTTTATTGAATTAATATAATTAAATAACTTCATAAATATAAAAAATAAATAAATTTATAATCATATAAGATTAAAAATTTAATTACATTTATTTTAATAAATTTATAATAAGATTACTAATTTATTTTAACAATAATAATAACTTATTTAATTAATTACTAATTAATTTATTTTAATTAATTAATCTATTTCAATTAACTAATTTATTTACTTATTAATTTACTTATTAATTTATTTATATATTAAATAATTAAATATAATAAAATATGAGACAATAAAATAAAATAACTTCAAATTTAAATATCTTAATAATTTAAATTAATCAATTATAAATATATTTTAACACATAATTCACGAATAATTATTATTAATTAAATAATTTTTAATCTATATTAATTATGATATAAATTTTTATTTACTACTAATACATAATTATGATATTATATACATGTACAAACATATTATTATAATTATATCTTTATATTCTTGTAAAATTCATTCATAATTATTCATTTATTAATTATTATTATTCATATTATAAAAAATTATATCATATTATTTGTATTCACTATCAGTACTCATAAATATTAATTATTATTAATATTCATAATTATTATTATTTAAAAACTAATAATATATTATATTAAATTACTTTATTAAATATAAATTACTATAATTAGTATGAATTACTATCATTGTTACAGGAAAAGTGATAGTAATTATTCATATAAATATGTTAATAAATTATATTTAGTTATAAAATTAGCTTGATTAGTCACAAAATATAAAAGTTTATAAGATATACATAAAGTATAGTATATAAAATTAGAAATTTTGAATATATAACATGACATAATATAAATTAATAAAATAATTTTAATATATTTTAAAGATATCAGATTTTAATTAATACATCAATAAAATATAATATAATTTTATATTTTTAATAATAAATCAGATATTATTTTGGTTAATCGATTTAGTTCGGTCTGATTCTCATTTCGGTTATAGACTAATATTCAGAACCGTTCCATATTAAAAAAAAATTAATAGAGTTTGATTCGGATAAAGTCAAAAAATTAACGAATTTTTGCAGTTCTGGATATTTTGATCCAAATATTTGGATCGATTCGTATATCTCCAGAATCTGTGCTCAGCCTTAATTGTATAGCATCTGGTGGCTAAGAGCAAGCGAAAAAAAAGTTTTAATTTTTAAGATTGCCAAAAATGCGAATAAAAATATTAATAATTTTTTATGATCTATTATTAAAAATTTAGAATGTAATTTTAATATTTAATTCAAATTTTCTAAACTTGAATTTTTAAAATATGATTTTCAAAATATTTATATAATTTTTTGTAATCTATTGTTAAAAATTTAGAATATAATTTTAATATTTACTTCAAATTTTCTGAAAATTGAATTTTTAAAATATGATTTTCAATATTATAAATATTTTGTTCACTTTCAATATTTATTATTTTCTTTATTCAAGTTTTATATTTGTATTTCCATATTTATTTTATTTTTTTTTAATTTAAGTATTTAGTTTTAGCCTAATTAATAAAAAAAAATATGCAATAATTTGAAGCTTCTCTTATGCTTTCCAAGCTTTGTTTATTGGTAATGTCTTTTTGACTTGCTTCCTAATATATATATGGCAATTGGGTCGAGTCAGTATTCATCATACATGTAAATTCTTTTATGTTGACCGGCCTAAAAAATTAATTATATTGTATTAGATTGTGTCAAAATTTAAAAAATAACTGTCCAATATGACCTATTAATTCATATATAATTATATCATGTTGGGTTGTACCATATCATACCATATATTGGACTAGTCAAAATTTTTTTCAAACAAAGTTTACAACTATTTTTTTAAAATAAATTATATATAAAGTTTGATAAAAAAATAAAAATTATTAATTGATAAAAAATATAATTATATATAAAAATTGATAAAAAAAAATAAAAATAAGACCTAATTTACGTGGTCTGACGTAAAAAGGCCTATATATGTATGGGAAAAGAAAAATTTTATTTATTTATTTCAACCATAAAATTATACATGCAATTGGGTCGAGCCGGCAAATCCATCGTGCCTATGATCTTTTTGTATTGTGTCCTGCCAACAAAAAAAAATAATTGTGTCGTGTTAGACTATACTAAAATTTAAGAAGTAATAGCGCTACACGGCCCATTAGCCTATATATAATCGTATCGTGGCATGTTGAGCCATCTATACTTCCCAAATTAAGATATGCTATACATTTCAACTAATTCAGCCATTAAAGGCAAATTATCTTTTTTCTGCCTTGAAGCTTCAAGGCTTGAAAATTTGAATGATCATACATTTTTGTGTCAAAGTGTAGAAGAGTCAACTATTCTAGTATAAACATTGCACTTAACTCACTCTATTTAGTAGTGAAGTTTTTGTTTTCTATTGTAACTTTGAGCAGTTCTTTTCTATATAAATCTATAATCAAGTAAGTTTTATCTTTAAACGATAATGAATGTTGTTTTTTAAGCATTTGTCCAACATTAGATTTTCATCTATTTAAGGAATGTATAGGGCATTAGGAATTACTTTCATACCCGAGTTATAATGTCTAAAATTTTTAAACATTAACTTTTTGAATTTTACTGCTATGGGATTATGTATAATGTAGAGAGTGACTCGGATATTTATAATAAATGAGGAATATAGTTAGTTAAGTCTTTACAAATTAAAATTTTAATTCAGATATGTACTTAATCGGTATTCTGCAAAAAAATATTTAATGGTAAAACATTGCAGAAATATCTTGACCCCGGAATTAGATTTTTATTTAAATTGAGATGTGAAATATGAATAATAGAGCTTCAAATTAATTTAAAAAAATTAATTTTTATTATTTTACAGAATTGAAAGTTGAATTAAAAATAATTTAAGAAAGTGAGTGCACCAAAGTTACGGTGGGCACACCTTATATAATCAAAATCCTAATTAATGTGTATAAATAAATAAAAAAAATCTATTTTCTTCTTCTTACTTCCATCAAAACCGACCATATTCGCTTCCATAGCCAAAAACTTCATTTTCTCCTCCTTATTTCATCAAATTTAAATGAAAATTAAGAAAACTTCATATATATCTCAAAAATTTTAGTAGAATTCATTAGAATAAGTGAAAATCCTAAAATCACCATCAAAAATTTAAGAAAAATTGAGGACAAGAAAGAAAGTGACACTTTGAAAACAGATTTGTGCTTGTATATTAATAGTTAACTATTATTTAATTTTCTTTTGATTTTTAATATTTACGTAATCTAATTAAACTATGTTAATTGAATTAATTGTGAAGTTTTTTTGTCTAAATTTTTAGACTAACTTAGAAAGGTTTAAAAATTATGAACTTTTACTTGAAAGTTTGTCTATGTGTTAGTAGATGGTGTATAAATTTTTATAAATTTTAAAGATGATTTTATATGAAAGAAAAATAGAAGAACATGAACTGCTCTGACTGTGCTAGTAGAGCTAGAATTTTAGAGTTTGTGATACTTAATTATAAACTATAGTAAAATAATCTATAAAAATCTAAAATTATATATATAAGATAATATATATGTTTAAGACTTATGGTTAAAATTTAATAAATTTTAATAAATGTTTAATTATAAAAATAAAATAAAATAATGAAACTACTATAATAGTGACAGTCAAACCAGAATTTGTAAGGTTAAGTATACATAATTTTAAAACAAGGTAAATGAGGGTATAAAATTCTGCAATTTTATATATAAGTTCCTATATATGTTTTTGGTTTATGGTTAAAATTTCATGAATTTTCATAAAGATTTTGTGCCTAAATAAAATTAAAAAATGGGTATTTTCAATAAAATTATTGTAAAAACAGAATATATAAGTTTGAAAAATATAATTTTTAAACATAGTAAAGGAACTTGTAAAAAATATAAAACTTTAAATATAAGTTTATGTATATTCTTAAGAATCATGTTTAAATTTGAATAATTTTTTAATGAAGATTTAGTATTAAGAAAGAATTGGAACAAAGAAATTGCCAGAGAAAATAAGATTCTGGTAGATTTTGAAGAGTTGAGAATTAAATTAAATTTTATATAGTAAATGGATGAAGAAAAGTTTATCAAATTGATTTGTTAAAGTTTTAATGTCAATTGGTTAATGAGAAAAGTGTCTGTTGTTTTAAAAAATTATTGAAATAATATTATTATTATTAACTGTGAAATTGACTAAAGATGAAAAAATAACTAGATTGTGCGATTATATTGATATTAAACCTAGCTTTTGGATTGAAGGCTAACTAAAGAGTAGACGTCTATAGTGATACTGGACATTTTGTGTCACCAGTGACAATGGACATTTGTGCCATCAGATGACACTTTTATGTCATCAGTGATAGTGGACATTCGTACCATCAATGTGCCATTAGTCATATTCATTATAGTGATTATTTACTTATCATCAGTGACCATGTTATCCGAACTTAGATTTTTAAGTCAGTATATGAGGATAAATCAAGTAAAACTTACCAAGATAAATTAATGGTTCAAAATGATTAACCATTAACTAAACATTAAACTTATTTATGTAATATTAAACTAATTTATATTTTAAGGATTTATTCATTTTTTTAGTGTTTAAAAGTGATAATTCATATTTGATATTTTAATATAATACTTCCTAATTGGTATTTTAAAGTAATGATTTTATTTTATTTATATGAAATATTAATATTGATTTTCTTATGTTATAATTATTAGTAAATTATAAATATGCAAGCACCACTAAACAGTAGTTTAGCGTGTTAGATTTATTTCTGACACACAAATCAAACAGGCAGATTAGATCTAGAAAAGTGAGATTTTAGAGCCTCAAATCAACTGCATCAGAGAATGTGTTATACGAAGAACTTTGTATAATATATTTTGTTCAGTTCACATAGCAGTACTTAAATTTTAAATGACAGTTGTATAATTATGGGCAGTTAGAGTTTTTTAAATATTTTATTGTATGAGTTATAATTTATAAATTGCTTGAAGTATGACTTTATATATATATATATTGATAAAGATGATACACGTTTAATATTAATATATATTGGTAACCGTAAAGATGTTTAAAATAGATTATAGATGATTGTTGGAGAGTTTAAAATTGAAGTTGAGATTGAAAAACAAATATTGAGAGTGTTTTTCTTCTGTATGTTATATTTTTATAATGAAGATTTGACAGTGTCAAATTTTTAGGAAAAACTCTGTTAAAATTTTTTATTGGCGTTGATTTTTAATATTATAAAAAAATTAATAATAATCAAATAAGTAGGTGTATAAGCATTATGTGACATCCTTTGTTACTTTTTTTATATGGAATTGTCAAGGTGTGTTACATGAGTTGGTTTGCATAATAATTTCACATTTTCCCTTGACCTCAAAAACTCTTCACTATCAATTTTAACTCTACAGATGCATGTTTCATCAATTTTTCTGAACAAATGAAGGTCGGATGTCATATGATGAGAACATCCATTGTTTATGAGCCATGAGTCACAAGAGTTATTTGCTGCATAACAACAAGCAACAAATAACTTGGCCTCTTCTTGTTCTTGAGTTTCAGACACATGTGTTTGTGATCCTACAGTTGGTGTTTTGGACTTGTAAACCTTTTCAACATGTCTAATCCTTTTACAAGACTAGCATTGAACACCAGGTTTGTACCAATAATGCCTTCCTGAATGATTTATTTAATTTTTTTGCCATTGAGACAGGGTGGAAAGTTATTCTTCTTTTCACCTAATCTGATGTTTGCTTCTCCCTTGCTTCTTCTGTTTGAAGATTTCTTTCCCCTTGAATGATGTTGGTTTTATTGTTGAGTTTCCTTGTTACTTTTAGCAACAAAAACATTTTCACTTTGATCTTCCAACAAAAAACATTTCTTCATTGTTCCGTTTCTTGTGGGGCCACTAATTCAGCTAGTGATATTTGAGACATGTCTTTTAAGTCTTCAAAAGCGGAAATCTTAGCTTCAAACCTCTCAGGCAATCTTACAAGAACCTTCACAATAGCCCTTTTTATCAGGTCAATCTTCTCCAAGAACTTTAATTTAATTTATCACTTTTAAAATTCTACCTGAGAATTCATTGATATTTTCAGTATCCTTCATTTTAAAGACTTCAAATCCTCTTTTTAAATTCAAAATACATTTGTCATGTCTTCTCACTCCCTTGAAACTCTTCTTTCAACCTATCCCATGCTTCTTTACCAGTTTCTCATACCATAATGCATGTACATATAGTTTTTAAATACTGTTGAATGTATATAGGGCAATACTTTGAATTTTTTTTACTGACTCTTCAACGTGATTTTTGATCTGAGTTAACGTTGGACTAGTTCTTAAAAGTGGAGGATTAGTACCTTATTCTACTGTTTCCCATAAATCCAATCCTTTTAGCAAGGCCTTCATCTTCACAGCTCACATTTAGTAATTTTCGCCATTAAAAATTGGTGAAGTTTTAAAATAAAAATAGGATTTTTGATAAAAATGGCAGAAAAAATAAAAAAAAATTAAATTTATCATATTTTTAAAATATGTTTAAATTTACAAAAATTTATGATTAGTTTACTAATTTATCATATTTACAGAATTTATTAAGAGTTTATTATAAATTTATTAAGAGTTTATGAATTTACATAGTTTATTAGAAATTTATTATAAAATAATTAAAATGTCTTTGGTAAAAATGAAAAAAAAATTATAAAAAATAGTAGAGGGTGTAAATTTTCCTTTGAAATATTTGAAGCCATTTTCTATTGTTTTGTTTATCAAAGTTATTTTTAGTTTTCTTCTAATTTTTCAAAGCCGAGAGAGAAGGTTTTGATGCCAATTATTGATTTTTTTAAGACCAAAAAGAAAAAAAAGGGAAACAAGAAAAATAAAGTGGAAAAAAAAGAGCAATACAGAGTGCATTCATTAATATTTATACAAAATTCTGGAAAACATTTCACATGTTCTTGCACTTATTTGTATTGCTTACACTCAACCAAATGATTGTTCAACTAATCACGACTTAACCATTACTTTAGCCCATGCTTTTACAAAACAACAAAATAAAACTGATTGACTAAGTACTTAAATCAGTTTACTGTTGCAACAAAAATGACAGCCTTCAACACATATGCAGAGTACAGTGCCTCTGGATGTTATAACTTGCCAGACTGCGGTCATTCGGAAGCCGTTTTCCAGAATATACAATACTCTGAAGCTCAATAGGGATAGGTTGCTTCTCAAAAACCTTGGACTTGATATCTTTCACAGTATTTGCATAGCCATAGGCAACAACTCTAAAAAGGATTCGTCTTTAATGTCATAGACGGCCAGGGTTTTGGAATCCTCAAGCTGTTTTCCAGCATAAAACAAATTCCAATAGGTGCCCGTGTCATCAATCATGCTTGCAACAATTGCTTTGACATCATAAACGGTAAACATAAATTTAACTGAGAGTTTTAGGGTCTCTGAGTTTGGTACTTTCACAAATATGAATACCACCTCTTTCTGACAAAACACCAAATGCATTGCCTGAATCATTGATTTAACGTTGTGGATAGTATCAAAAGCTCTTGTTTACACCGAGGTAACTCTCTGATTAGATGGTATTCTGATAAATATTTTCATTGCAACAAAATTCTAGACATAAAGATGGATAGTGGAGTTCCTCGGAATACCACAATCAACTAGCCTTTGACCATCAGTGAGCAAATTCCCATAAAAAAAACAGCTCCTGATTTTTCACAAATGCCATTCCCTCTCATTTATCAGGGATTTTACATTTTTAATTATCTCAGCTCCCTTTAAATTTATATGCACTGTTTTCATGATCTTCAAGTAAAGATCCATCTTCAAGTAAAGCAAAAATTGTATTAATCATATACAGTGAGAAGAAAATAAGTTGGCTAGTTTACCCATCCCCCTTTTAACCATGATACAACTACATAGTTTGGGATTGAACCGGAGTATATGCAACCCACAAGCAGCTAAGAAGATCAATATGGTTCATATATGTTGCAAGCAAATAGCATTGAAAAAGATTTTATCCTTTATTAGTCTTATAATAATAAGTTGCAAACAAACTTAATTTTACGCTTCGCAAAGGGCACCAGGCAAAAAAAGATAACCATGAAATTCAGATTATAGGATTGTTCAACTTTTATTCCTTGTTTAGATGATTGAAAATATGGTTTAGTAATTTATGATATAATATAATATTTTATAATATAGCATTTTAAATAATATTTATCATCTTTAAAAAGATGATATAATATAATATAATATAGTATAGTATAATTAAATAATTTTTTTATTTAATTTAATAATATTTTATAAAATTTTAATATATTATAAAAATAAAAAATTATTTATTAAGATATGTTTATTATTTAAAAATTTTAATTTAAATATTTATGAAAGATAAAATTAAAAAAATAATTAAATTAATAATTTAAAATTTTATAATTTTTAAACAATGTAAAATAATACCATAATAGGCAAAAAAAAAAATAAAAACCAACAAAAAGATTAAATCTTACGAAACCATGGCTAACAATCATCCAAACAGCGGGAAATAGTGGATGGCTGGCTTCATGCTCAGAATTTTCTGGGTTTTCAATAAGAAGAGAAATAAAACAAGGGTGATGATTTACAATCAAAATCGGAGACGGTTAAGAATCAATTACTTAATAGAAGTGACACAGCTTGATACAAATACTACCCATGATCTCTTTTTTTTTCCCCCTCTGTTTTCTCATAAAAATCCAACTCTCACAGCATAAAAAAACTTTTAATACAAATACAATTTTTAATTACACCCAAAAAATGAAAATAATTAATCAACAGAACAGTAACAATAGCAAGCACTCCGAGAAAGAGGGAAAATAAAAACCTCTTCATCACCGGAATTGGATTGGATAGTTGATGGCATTCGATCTCCAAATGTTTCCATGACTTTCGCACTCAGACCTCAAAATATCTTGAAGAAAAACCAGAAGCCTCAACTTATATGAGAAGTTAACAGAGCCCGGTCTAATTTCGAAGAAGAAACGTGCTAGTTATATATATAGGACCTAGTAGCGAGTGAAAAACAAAGTTTTAATTTTTATTTTTATACTGCCAAAAATGTGAATAAAATTTATAGTAATAATTTTTTATACTCTGTCATTAAATTTTTTGCTTTCAAAAAATTTATAATGTAATTTAATATTTTAAGTACTTTTAATTTTCTAAAATTGAATTTTTAAAAATATAGTTTTCAATATTATAAATATTTTATTCACTTTTCAATATTTTTTTTTAGACATGAAATTCACTTTTCAATATTTATTTTATATTGGTGTATTTATTTTGTGTTTATTCATTTATTTTTTTTGAATTTAAGCATTCATTTTAAGCCTAATTAATAAAATAAATATGCACTAGAAATATGTATATCATCCTAATAAGTTTTTATATTGGAAATTTTATATTGGTTTTTTTTTATTTTTTTTTAAAAAAAGAGTTTATGAAAAAAGAAAAAGAAAAATATGAGGGGTATTTTGCTATTTTAACTAAATTATAAGTTAATCTTTGTTTATTTTACATTTCCACAAGGAAAATATATTGTTCTGTTGTGTATTAGTTTGTTTTTCCAACTTGAGGCGTCAATCTTCAACTTGCGAATATGATAGCAAAAAAAATTACTATTAGCTTCAAAAGGCAATAAAAAATAGCAACAAAAGATGATGAAAAGGATGATTATAACAACAATAAACAAACAGTAACTACTAATATATATATAATGCATAGTTGCATTACAAAAAGTCACTTCACATATCAACACAAATTCACAATTCAAGCACAAAAAAGAGTACATATGCATATATACTCATAATGTGCAGATACAACATCACAACTAATGTTTTCGTTGAGTGATGAAAGGAGTAGAACTTAGGTGTTGAGCTAGTTTGGGTGATAAACCATCACACTGCATTGACAAGCAAGAACTTGGGGTGAGTGATAGTTTGTTTTCCAAAGGAGTAAAAGGGATTTTGCTTTCTACAGGAGTCGGTGGGAATTTGTTTTCCAGGGGAGTTGCTGGGATAGGGCTTAATGGCAGATGGTTCAATGGTCGCAAGCAAGCAAGGTAACCATGTGACTGGTTGTTGCAAACAGGGAGTTTGATGGCCTGCACTGTTGCTTCGTTCTCCTTTGGAATAGGTGCTTCAGTGGGGTCCTACACCATTCACAAGCATACATACCATAAGAAAAGAGCAAGCACAAAATCTCCAAGGAAATTACTCTGGAATAAAAAGGGTTGATTCAATTTGAAGGATAGCTTACACCAAGCACAAGAAAAGCAAATGCTTGATTGTCTGCACCAAGATGAATTTCAATCAGCTTTCTCAGATCAGCAAGTGTTGCTTCCCTCACAACCTTAAGTGTCGTGATGAACTTCCCAATATTTCCTTTAGATGCCTCCCATTTCACATGCACATCAATCTGTGCATCACTGCTTTCTTTCAAGGGATTATAGTTCTCCTTTGAAGCCAGTGCCATTAGATCAGAAATATTTTTCCCATATTCCACCAAGGAAGCATCTTTTTTGAGAGGTGAGTTTTCTTTACCTGAACTTCTTAAAAGAGAATCCTCCCCAAGTGTCATTAATGGAGTTGACCTAGGATTAGTGTCTTCAAAAACCCTTTTTGTTAGTGCTGGGGTTCTAACTTGTTGAGAGAGCTCTCTGTGGTTCCCACAAAGCGTAAATATATTCTGGATTCTTAATCGTCTAGAAGAGGCTGCATCAACATTCTCAAATTCATTTTCTAGTCCTGAACCCAGGCGCTTATCCACTGATCCGTCTTTCAAATATTTTCCTTCCAAATCACTGGTAAATGAGTCAGGGGCCTCAAATTTCTGAGAACAGCCTGCATTGAGATTGATTCCAGAGCCACCAACAATCCTCTTCACATCTATTACTCCTTTCTCCACTTCCTCATCTTCCACTTTCATTTTATGTTCCTCGTCCTCTACTTCTTCTTCCTCAAATACAGTGCTCAGACATACCTTACCACCATATGTTGGTCCAAGAACATCTTGATCAACCACCTGATTCAATTTATCTAAATGATGATAATTAGCCAAGCTGTGGAGGCCATTAGATTTTTGAACAGTCGTACCTACATATTTCACAACAGGAATGAATGCTTCTTGATCACCCATGTCCAGATCCATTGATTTCACCATTCCTGGATCCTCGTCAGCATAAACTCCCAAAAGCCTTCTGGCAAAGGTGCTCCCTTCCATGTCACTTGACCCATTCTCTACATTATTTTCATCCTTATAACAGGCTAACTCGAATTCGATTTCTTCCAAGCGCCTTTTCAGCATTTCAACTTCCTGCTGCTGTTGCAGTATCCTTTCTTCCATTCTCTTCCTCTCTAATTCAACAAACTCATCTGCCATTCTCTGACACTCCTCCAACTTCTTTTCCAGAGCAAGTTTCAACATGCTTGTGCACTCATTCACCTTCAAGTTGATCTCTTCTTCACTTGCAGATCCCTTCCCTTCTATTAGTGCTCTCAATGCAGCAACTTCTTCTTCTTTCTTTTTGAGCTGTTTATGAGCTTCATTTCTTTCTTTCTCTCTGAGTTTGTTCTCCATTTGTAGCTTATATATAAATTGGTGCATGGCTGCTATTTTGGATCCTAAAATTACTGCAGAGGAATCCTCAGTGCCAACTTTATCCTTAGTTGGTGTGTGAGGACCACGAACTATACACTTTGCTTTTGCCCCATATTCAAGAGTGCAGATTGTCTTATGAATCTCCTTAGGATCTGGACTTGCACATAATATCATCAAAATTTTGGACTTATCATCCTCAAAGGAATCCTGCACAAGAAAACTCATAAATCAGATTTCAGACAAACTATGAACCATCATAAAGTGACCAAAATCAATGAGAAATTAGTACAGGATGTAACAAAAAGAAAATAATTGAGAAATTAATTACCTGGAGTAACATTGTCAACTTGCTATCTCTAAAGGGCACATGAGAATCTCCATTAGCAATAGATTCAACCACTCTCTTCAATGCAATATTTCCTTGGTTGATTTTTGCTGTCTGTGTTGTTGTAATGGAGAAGCACAAAATCAGTGATCTATTTAACACTAAAATGAAGATCTATAGAAAGGAGGATGGGGGTTCTGTAATACAATAGTCAATAAAGGGTTGCTCTGGAGAGAAGGTAGGAGGTGAAGTCCCTTAACAATGAAACTGAAAAGGTATTTTACCTGCATCTTTGCTTCAAAACCGTTTTGCCCTGCTTGTTCTATGTTTTCTGAGCCTGCCATATCAACAAGCATAAGTCGTCCACCCACGGTTGGAACATCCAGGATTATCTGTACAATCATACAGTGAAAAGCAAAAAGTATTTTATGCTAAAGTAACAACACTCTGGTCCAATTCTCAATGAGGAATGAGCAAGCTCCAAAAGAATCATACCATGCAGTGGCTCCTAGAGCTTCGATCATTGCAAAGGGTACTCTTAACTATCCTTCGCTTCTCCACTTTCTGAATCTCCTTTGAAATTCTTCCAGCTTCAGTCCCACATATGTAAGTAGCATTTTTGGCTTTTTTGCCCATCACTTCAAGTCTTACCTACAAATGTAGATTACATGCTCAGAATTCTCTTTGAAGAACATCAAGCCAATCTAGAATTTGATAATAATATTAAACTTCCTGTCACTCCAAATAAAGAAAACTACCTTACATTGTCTTCTGATATTTTTGGACATCAATTTCAGCTCACTTTACTTATGAAATTCGGTTCATCTCATGATCCATAATAGTTTAACCTATCTTCATAAATAATAAAAGATCAATGCCTCATATCAATATGTAGGCAGCGTTTCAATAAACAACATCAATTTCCAAAACTAGATCATTCTCTGAATGGCAGCATATGATCACATATCCTACAATGCAGGTAAGAGCACTACAAACAGATGTTGCTGTTCCTACCTAGATTAGCACGTTTAAATCCAAATCTAGGTCTCAACAACAACACAGAAAAAAGGAAAAACAACCCGAACAACACATTTCCAGAGATATAAATAAATAAATAAACATATATATGTAATATTAATACATACATGAAATTTATCATTAAAGTCTCAAATCCAGATCTTAAGTAATTTTACCTTGGATCCACTGCCACCCTTGGTCCACCCAATTCCTCCCCCACCATTACTAGACAAAAGATCATAAATTTCCTCATTGTATATCTCCAAAACTGTAACTTGCACAAATGTACATGTCCCCAGTCTCTCCCCGCCACTCTCCTCACTCCCCTGTTCTCCTTCTCCCAATATATCTTTTAATGATCGATATACAATCCCAGGCTGCTTTGAGCATCCGAACATGGTGTGGCTCTTCCCAGAACCCGTTGGCCCATACATCATAATAGTGCATTTGTTCCCCAATTTGACACCATTAATCCTGGACTCTACGAATTTATTGTAGAAGGCATCGAGATCTTGTTCCTCAGAGAAAGAAACCCCATCAAGAGTAAAATCTCTATACCCAATATCAGTACGGACACGAAGAGCTTGATTTTCGGGATTTGCTTGCAAAATGGAATTGGGTTTCTCTTTTCTTTCCGGATAATCACGAATCCGGCCAATAACTTCAATGGGATGGTCTCCTTGAGGGGTTTCTTTGACTGTTGAGTTAGGGTTTGAATATGGGTGCGAATTTGGGGTTCTTACTGAATTAAAATTAAGACGGTGTTTAGATTGGGGGGTCTTAATTGAATGGCTTTGGTTTAATTTGGAAGAAGAAGGAGTTGGAGCCATTTGGCAAGAGGATTCAAGCAATTTTTTTGAAGAATTTGAAGGAAAGATTTAAACTTCAAGTTTAATCAGGGATTTTCTTGGTATTTCCAAACAAATTACAAGTCTGAATTTTGAGAAAGAGAAAGACAGAGAGAATTCAACTCAGTTTATTTCAGGAAGATGATTCAGACAGAGACAGAGAGCTAGAGCTGCAGAGTTTCTTGAAATGGAAAGAAAAGAAAATGAAAGGTTTTTCGAAGTTTAAAATCCAATATATTAATATAGCCGTTATGGAACCAACGTCTATTTTTTTTTTATTTGATATATTTTTTCCGTGAGACAATGGCTAAATAATTTTGAAAAGAAGTGGGCCAACTTGATGGCCTAGCATCTGAAGCACTGACACAGGCCATCATACAATACAAAATATTTAGTTTTTTTTTTTTCGAAAAGAAAAATATTTAGTTATTAATTTCTATTTCTTTTCCAAAAAAATTATTAAATTTTATTTGTAATTTTTATTAAATTCGTGTATTTAACTAATAACTAATTACCTGAGTTTGAATGCAAAAACTCCATGTCTCAATTCTGTTTTGCAGAACAATTAAATGCGTTGTTGAATTTTATTTTATTGAAATTTAAATATTAAAAAATCCTTTTATTTTTTGTGGGAAAAAATCTTATTTATGTTGTCATATCATTCTATCCAAAATCGTTGCAATTCTTTTTTTTATTTTGTATAAAAATACTATAAAAAAATATGTTTTTTTAAAATATACTCCTATAATTTATTCGTTCAAAAATATTGATTTTTTTAATTTTTAATTTTAAAAATACTCACTTTCTCTGTTTATCATGTATGCTTTACACATCTGGTAGCAACATATACATACAATATATTTTCAATTCAATATAAAAAATAATAAATATTTTTAAAATTTTATAAAATCCATAGAATATTTTTTAAAAAAAATAGAAAATAACATCCGATATAATTTTTTACTTTTATATATTTAAACATATTAAAATTTAATAATTCTCTTCAATATTTAATATTATAAAAAATGCTTTTTTATTCTATCCAGAATTGACTGTGATATAAAAATTACCTACTAAAACGATATTATTATAACAATAATTTTAGTAAATTTCATATTAGAATTCTTACAAACTTTAGACAGGAATCCTCTCACTTTATCATAAAGGTGATACTTCCAACTTCAAATGCAAAATGAATGATTAAAATTTGAAGTTACTCTAAAAATTCTTCAAAAAAATTAGCCTAAAAAGTAAGATAGAAAATGTCAGAAAATGATTAATTAATAGTTATATATTGAAAATCATTTGGACACAAAAGCACATCAACATTATTAGGGCAAAAAAATGCAGTTGCAAAAGGTCAGAAAAATCATCAGAATTCTGCTAATTTCACTTCAAACTATTTACCATGTGAAATGGTAGGAATTCAAAGGGATTAGAAAATTTACAATTGTACAATGGCTTCCTTATTCCTATTGGAAAAATGATCACCTGAGCTTCCACTCAGAAAAACTGTAGAATACAGAAAGGTATACAGAATGCATTTGATATACAGAAATGAGGGAGCCCCTGAATTCAAAAGTATGGTATACAAACTGCACAGATAAATAATAATTATGATATCACAAAAACCCTCAGCTCACCTCTATCTCCTCTGGTGATACGTGTATCAGCATCAACATAGGTAACTTCAAATTCACCACTGCCGGTATTCGATGGAGGCCTGAATGCATCCGGGATTCGAGGTATTTCTAAGGGCGGAAGCTGTGACAAGTTCCCAGTTGTCTTTACTGTTGTTTTTTCGAATGTTATCTTAATCTTTGCAGATCCTATTTTCAATAGAAACACAGGCAAAAAGATTATGTTATTCTTCAGTTCCTAAATAAAGAAAGAATGGGAGAAATGAGTAAGCACTAACCTATAAGTTCAAATTTGTGGGCTAATGTGGCAGTCACTTCAAGAGGTGGCAAAGGCCATGGAGCACCTAATTCAAGTTCAACTATGTTATCAAAATCTTTGCTTAAGACGTTGAAAGACCTAATAATGAAACCAAAGTACATTTAGATGGCTGGGAAACAATACAATCAGTAAAACACAGTAGAATATATGCTCTAAGCAGTGGTTGCTCATAAATAATGGGCATAAAAAAAAATCAAAACTAAGGATGTTTATGAATAGATTGTCAAAATAGTGATAAAAATAACAGATATATGCTCATATAGCCTGCTCACCTGGCCTAGAGTTATAGGAAGTAGCCTTCCAGTGGGAGGTCCAGGACGGCTTCCATCTAAAGTGCGAGATGAGAATGCACTGCTATATATCAGCTTCCATCTTCCTTGCAGCTTATCAATATCATTAGAGAGATCTACTGGTCCTCCAGCAGCTTCAAGCTCCTTGGCGGCAGCATCTGCCTTCTGTAAATCATCTTCACTACTAGCAAGGCCTCTGTCCAGACCAGAAACAACACTCTGCAATTGACCGCCCATATGCAACAATAAGTTCCCAAACGATAGAACCAGTGTGGGATAGCTCAACTGGCCATCTGATATTACTCTTATAAACAGAGGTCAGGGTTCGAACCTTACAAAAACCGATTTCAAGGTTCGAGCTTAAAAAAAAAAAAAAATTGTTCCCAAACGATAGACTAAGTTTGTTAGATGACATACACACGCAAAAGAAGGGGCACGAGAACGCTGACAAACAATTTCAAGGATCATCATGAACCAATTGTTTCCCCCTAACTCCATCTTCACAAGAAAGAATTTGGAATATATTCTTAAATCACATAACATTTTACATTAGCTTTCGCTCAATCAATACACTTGAAACAGAGGATTTGAGCATTTTCCCCAATCTCTTCACCCCAAGAATGGGCTCGTGCATCTGCGTGGTGTGTGAATCAAAGACACTTCACTTATCCCAAATGGCATGCTAATTGATTGTATAATCAGATCAAATGAAACACCAAAAAAAAAAATCGATGATTCAAGGGCAAGAACACCAAAAAAAATAAATTAAAGCATGACCCACGCCATAGCTGTCCAGTATGGGAACCACTTCAAGAAAAATAAGCACATGAATTTAAAAAATTTAGCCAACTAAACCTGAAATTAAAAGAAAGCAATTGATCCGAAATAAAGAGAAAATAAAAAAAAAAAAACATTTCCGCTCCGATAAGAGTCATGGAAATTAATACTAACCAGCAATTTAAGTTTCAAAGAATCAATTAATTCGCGTTTCTCGTCCGTTTGAGGAGGTGGGTCGAGGACAGATACTTCATCAAGAGCTGATCTCACCACGACACTTCTGGTGAAATTCGACATGGGAACGATGTCGTTTTAGAGATACAGGGATAGTTGGTTTTCCAAGTAGTGTAGATTTACTGGTAAACAAGGAAGGAGATGCAGAAGAATGGGAAAGAAAATGTGGAGGGTGATGAAGAATGGTTAAAGAATTCATGGGTTGTTGTTTGAATTTCTGCAGCCAAAGAAGAAACCAAATTAAATGAAACAAAATGGCTAATATTATATGATTATTATGGTAATGGATTGGATTTGGACTGGTGGAGGCCTGCCATCCAGACGAAAAATTATATGCTATAGCCGTTGTAGTAATAAATGTCTACAACGGACCAATGAGATTCTTACACGTAGATTAAATGATTCATTTCATTGGTCTATTGTAGGCATTTATTTAAAGTGTAAGAATCTCATTGGTCCGTTGTAAGCATTTATTGCTACAACGGTTGTAGCGTATAATTATTCCATCCAGACTCCTTCCCATTGTCACGGTGGCATAGATTAAAAAAATAAAATATACTGTTTTGGTAAAAAAAAATGTAATTTACGGTAAAATACATGAAAATAATAAAATGAAATTTATAAAAGAAATAATAATGCAATGACAAATTTATATAGAAATTTAATATTTATTTTAAAATTATTATTGAATAATATTTATCATTTCCAAAATTAAAATTTTAAATATTTGGCATCTAAGTATTAATATTAACGTTTAAAATAATTTAATTACTAATTTAGATTTATGACCAAAAATTTAATTTCCTTTTAATAATAAGATGATTATTACAAAACAAATTTTAAACATTGTATTAAATATCTTTTTCTTTTTATATTTCTAAAACACATATTAAATATGTCTCTAGTTTGTCTCTTAAGTGATTCATTATATATGTATCTTATAATTTGCTATATTTGGTTATACCTTTAGTCAACCAATAGAATTTTATAATTTTTTCTAACAAACATTCTAAAGCATTTTTTTAAGTAATGTTATTTCTTAATTAACTCATATAATATAAGTTTATATCTCATTTTTATTAGTAAAAAAAATTTTATTATTCATGTTTAAATACATCAAAATTTTAGATATGCAAATAAAAGTTGATAAATATATCCCGAATATCCAAATTGTAATATATTTATCCATGATAAATAAAAAATAAACATATTAGAAAATCTTAAATTTTTTTAATATTATAAAGAGATAAAAATATAACACACTTTACCACAAAAATTAAAAATTATAGCGATTTTATAGTTACTTGCTAATTTAAGAAAATCTTAAATTTGAGTTAATTAAAATCATACTTCAATAAAGCAAAAAGCTTTTTTTTTTCTCTGCACCTGCTTGAAAAATACAACCTAAGAAGCTTTAAAATTTTACCTCTCTTACATATATTCCCCTTTTATATAGAGCTCTTTTTTATTCTTTCGACTTTAAATTTATGATTAGTCTTTTTAACTAATGACAACTCTAGATTTACAACTTATATCTTATATATATATATATATTTTTTTTCTAATTTTTAAGTTCTATGTTTTTAGTTTTCTCTTTTTCTATATCTAGCCTTCAATGTTTTTTTTTTTGCCATTTCATTAGTAATTTATAATTATTTTGTAGATTTAATAGCCGGAAATATATTAATCTTCCCATATCTTGTTTCATTTGTCTAGGTCAGTATAGACTCTTTTGAGTTTTTTCTTATGGCTTTGAAACAAGGGGGGCTTTGGTTTTGGTAGTGTTGACGCTATCATGTGGTTAGCTCTTTTCATTTGCCATATCAAAGTTGTTTATTCAAAGATCCTAGCATGAGTTTATGATCTACTTAACTTGTGTAACAACAAATGAGGAGCTGTGCAACACATAAATGATGTCATTTTTTTTATGTTAGTTGGCCTTATTCCAATTAGACTTGGCCATTGGCGGGCTTAAGCTTGAAAATTGTTAAATTTTTAAAAGATTCAGCTAGTCTGTCGCTTACTAATTGAAATCCAAACCTTTATCCATGCTCATGTCTAATTCCAATATGTTTAAGGTTGTAGTTTAGCAAGGAGTGCTGAAAATTAGCTTTGGATCTTTGCTTATGCTTAGTATTGTGAAGATTGCCATATTGTTGTTTTATGTTTATGGGCATATATCTGCCTTAATTTTTTATTTTAACATAACCACATTCTCCTCATTGCTAAAAAAAGGGTTATATATAAAAAAAAAAATAAATATAAATGATAAATTATGTAAAAATAATTTTAACTATGACATAAATACTGTATATTAATTTTCGATGAGAAAAATATTAAAAAATTGTAACTGTAACTTTAATTATAATATTAATACAGGGTCAATAATGTTAGTTATAAATTAAAATTAAAAAATTTTAATATTATAAAATATAAAAATTAGTGCAAAGATAATGGATAAAATTAGCCTTAATCATAAAATAAGCATATCCACAACCACAAGTAGAAAAATCGAATTTTTTTACTTTGATGATTACTATTCTTAATTAGTTTATTATTTATAAAAAATAGAGAAAATTACATTATAAGTTTTTTTTTAAATATCTCACTATATTTTATTAAATATATATGATATTATAATAATATTTTTAAAAATAATTGAGCTTTTGACAAAAATATAAAAAATTAAAATTAATTTTAAATTTACCATATTTATAAAATATTTATCAAAAGACCAGAATTTATAAAATATTTACTAAAATATCATATTTTTATTAATTTATAAAAAAATTATAATGAATTTATAATTGATTTATTATGAGTTTATAAATTTTATAAAATTTATAATGAATTTATTATAAGTTTATAATAAAATGACTAAAATAACTTTGATAAAAAATAAAAATTTTAAAAAATATGATGAAATATGTTGTTTTTTAAAAATAATTTATTTTTAGACTTTTGATAAAAATATAATAAAATTTAAAAATAATTTTAAATTTATCATATTTATAAAATATTTATTAAAATACCAAATTTTTATAGTTTTCAATGAATTTATAACGAATTTATCATAAATTTATAATAAATTTATTATGAATTTATAATAAAATAATTAAAATATCTCTAATAAAAAATAAAAGTTTAAAAAAATATAACCTAAACTAAAATAAAAAAAATCGAACAAAATCTCAAAATCCAAAAGCGATCCGATTCCCGCCCAAAATCAAACATTGCCATTTAAACTCATAAAATCAGGATTACATTAATTTCATTTCTATCTTCAATATCCAACAAATCTTCTCCTAATTTATTCAAAGTTCCAGATTTTAATTTGCTATCTATTTAATTTATTTATAATAGGTCCCATGTCAGCCCCATCCACTCGCCGATTAAAGGACCGAAACGACTCCGGAGCCAAAACAGCCGCCATACAAAAGTCCACGAAAACCCTAACTCCGATTTCGAACTCGGACCCAAATCCCAGTTCCGCTCTCAAAAAATCAATATCCGGCAAAGCGAACCCTAGGTTCAATTCTCGATCCCAGAAGCCCATACTTCGATCAGTGCCGCGTGTCGATAAGGCTGCTGTCGGTGTTGTTCCTGGGAGCGATGGCAGCGAAGGGCGTATGCGCTGGTCCACGTCATCGGTGCCGAGAGGTAGGAGCTCAAGCCCGTCTGAATTTATTAGGGTTTTTAGAGATTCTAGGAGTTCTAAGGGAGAGAGTGATAGTCGTGTAGTGTCGAGTGCGGGGAAAAAATATGGTACTAGAGGGTCTAGAGATTGTAAAGAAAATAGTGGATATGGCGTGGAATTGGGCAAAAAGAGAGGATTTTCTGAACGAAATGCAATTAAAGCAGAGGAACATGAAAAGAACTTAAGCGGGTTAAGGGCTTTGAGTGGTAATTGTAATGACGGGGTTAGTTCAGGTTCAAGCTTGTTAAAATCAAGCGAGGTTGATGATGCAGGTAAGTTGAATTCAGGCTCAAGTGTCCCAAAGAGTGTTAAAGTAAACAAGTTATGCACAGATGAATCTAAGTCTGATTTTAAATTTGACTGTCTAAAGGAGACTAGTGAGAAAAGCGGCAGTAAAGAAAAGGTGTTGGAGAATTTGAAAGGACAGGGCTTGATTGAAGAGGTTACAGCCAGCAAGACTGATGTTAAATATCCGAGCAAGCTTCATGAGAAGCTTACTTTTCTAGAAGGGAAAGTGAAGAGGATTGCATCTGATATTAAGAGGACAAAGGAGATGCTGGATATGAATAATCCTGATGCATCCAAGGTGATAATTTCGGATATTCAGGACAAGATTTCAGGGATTGAAAAGGCAATTGGACAGGTTGGGTTTGATTCATCTAAAATTGCTCGAAATGAAAGTGGAGAGAATAAGGTCCTTGGGAAGAGTAAAAATGAGAAAATAGATCAGGTCAATGGTTCAGTTAAAGGGTTGAGTGATGAGGAACTTGAAGCAAGACTTTTTCCTCATCATAAGCTGCTTAGAAACAGAACAGTATCGAAGGCTTCATCAGGAAGTTCTCAGGGTTACAATGAATGTAATGTCCCTGACTCAACTAGCGAGTCAAAGGTCAAGGAGAAGTTGTTGAGTCCTATTGAAGAAAATCCAATTGCGATAGAGTTTTTGGCCTCACTAAAAAAGGACACAAAGTTAACTCTGAGAGATACAAAGAGGGGTTTTGAATCTCGTGAAGTTAAAGAAGCTGGTGGTACAGAAGCTTTGGGAAAACAGGATTGTTTGAACATGTTCCCTGAGAAGAGTCTGGAGGAGCTTGTTCTTACAACTGATGAGACACTAGATGAGTTTGATGACCAGGAACATATAGATACTATTGTAATTGATGAGGAGACCGAATACGCTTGCGTCTTTCAAATAAATGAAATAGGACCCAAAAGTTCCACTGGAGGATGGTTTGTGTCAGAAGGAGAGTCTGTTCTTCTTGCCCATGATGATGGGTCATGCTCATTTTATGATATTACTAATTGTGAGGTCTGCACTGATACTATTTATTGCTGTTTGATGGTGAACTTCCTTTTTGTTTTGTACTTTTGGTCATCACTCACCAGCTTCCTAGTTTTTCTATTTGATATATTTTTTTGTTTTTTTTTTTTCAATTTTTGTTGTAATGATGTTGATTCTTGTATAGCTCGTGCATATTTCCTTTTTTTAACTTGAAAAATTTTATCATTTTGCTTCTGATTGTGTATTGAATTTGAGTTCTCTGTGGCACTCTTTCTTAATCAAAACATGATGATATGAACAAGGTTACATTTTGATCACGCACATCTTCAAACAGTATAAACTCGATGCCTACCTTGATTTAATTAAATTACCAGCAGTTTTTCAGAATGATTTAATCTACTGATGGACTATAATTTATTTCAGGAAAAGGCTGTATACACGCCTCCAGTGGGAGTCTCACCTAATATATGGAGAGATTGTTGGATAATTCGTGCTGCTAGTGCTGATGGATGCTCAGGGAGATATGTGGTGGCTGCATCTGCTGGGAACACTCTTGATTCAGGCTTTTGTTCTTGGGATTTCTATACCAAAGATGTACGAGCTTTTCACATGGCTGATGGGGCGACAACCACTTCAAGAACAGTCCTTGGCCCCTTACCCAGTAATACTACACATGGAAGAAATGCTTTGTCTGGTACACTGTTGCCAGAAACTCGACAATGGTGGTATAAACCATGTGGACCTCTTATCATATCCACTGCCAGTTCTCAAAGGGTAGTCAAAGTGTTTGATATACGTGATGGAGAACAAATAATGAAATGGGAGTTGCAGAAGCCCGTGTTAGCTATGGATAATTCAAGTCCTTTGCAGTGGAGAAACAGAGGGAAAGTGGTTGTTGCGGAAGCAGAAACAATCTCTGTTTGGGATGTAAACTCTCAAAACCAACAATCATTATTATCTATTTCTTTGTCTGGTCGAAAAATATCTGCTCTTCATGTGGTTAATACTGATGCTGAATTGGGTGGCGGAGTTAGGCAAAGGTAATCCTTTTCTCAGTGCAGTACCTATTCGTCATCATATTTTCTTATTATCTACATTTGTTGGTTGACTTGCTTGCTCTCTCAATTCGAACTTCCAATATGAATTTTTTGATTGATGTTAAGTAATTTAGGCGAATGGGAGCTTTGGCGCAATAGTAAGTGTTGTCGCCGTGTGACCTGAGGTCACTGGTTCGAGTAATGGAAACGGCCTCTTGCAATTGCAAGGGAAGGCTACGTACAAAGACCCAATGGGTCCGACCCTTTCCCGGATCCCGCTCATTACTGGAGCATTCGTGTACCGAGATGCCTTTTTTTTATGTCAAGTAATTTAGGCCTTAATAACTTTGATGTTTCAATTTTTTTGTCTGCCAATTAGTCGCCAAAAATGAATAGAGTCAAATGTCAGAATAAAATATACTTAAAACATCAAAAAAGAAGCTATGGCGAAATTCTATTGACAGTTGTAAGCCATTTGATATTTTAATTGTTCAGTAAGTTCCTGAAGTTGAAGGAAATGATTGAATCCAGCTTGTCTCCACTAATTTTGAATTAACTCTGCTCAGCTCATCCAGGTTTTAATCTCTGGGGTCTGTTCCTAAATAATACATTCTGCTCTTTCTAGAGCCATATTTGGCTGTTTCCCATGTTTTTTCTTTCACTCAAATGCAGTTACTCTTTTCTAACACATAGGAAGATAAATAATGCACTCAACTTAACTAATAAATGGGCAAAATGATTCCTTTATTTCTTGTTCTGTCTCATGCCATCTGATGTCAACCTTGTTCCAAAGGTATTAAAGTATTGTATCTCATATCATTTTATCTTCTGATCATGTACCATCTCATGTAATTTATGCTAGCAATTGTTGATACTTGAATGGATTTGATGCGGTTGGGCTAATCCCTTCCCAGGAGGTCACCCATTCCGGTATTTACCCTGTACCAGTACGCTTAACTGGAAAGAACACTAACCATTTCCACCAAAAGCTTAAGCTGTCAGCAGAGACGCACCTATTTTCTTTATTTGGATCAAACATGAGCTCACCAGTTTCTTTTAACTTTATATGTCACCTTATCGAACCTAATCCACAACTCTCCAAACCCTCGGACATATCCAGATTTATTATATTTTGAAATGAATGATTAAATGAATACATTCATGAGGAGAAGCTTCACAAATTTTTCTATCATTGGCGAAGTATTTGATATTTCCCTTTGGAGTTTATGGAAATGCATACATTTTGCCATCCATGATGTATAATATATTACTACGTGTCAAATATTTTTTTCATTACTTGCCTTGTTTTTCTTCTATTAATTCAGTAGTGGATAGAGATAATACCACTACAATTTCTAATTATATGGATAGGATCCTTTTAATTGCATTCGTGACGGAAAATTCTTTTGCCAGTCCTCAAGTAGATGATTTTCGCTATGCAGGGTTACTTCTGCAGAAGCTGAAGGAAATGATGGTGTGTTCTGCACCCCTGACTCTATAAATGTTTTAGACTTTCGCCATCCATCTGGCATAGGTCTTAAGATACCAAAACTAGGTGTCAATGCACAGTCAGTTTTCACTTGTGGAGACTCGGTCTACATTGGCTGTACTAATATGAGGTCTGCAGGGAAAAAAGAGCCTTCTTCACAGGTGCAACAGTTCTCATTACGCAAGCAAAGGATAGTTGGCACTTACTTTATGCCAGAATCCAATGTTCACTCACATTACTCGGCCATAACACAGGTTTGGGGAAATTCAGACTTCATAATGGGTGTTTGTGGGCTGGGGCTGTTTGTCTTTGATGCTTTGAATGATGATACGATGCAGTCTTTCGCTGTTGATTATGGTAGCAACCAAAAAGTTAAGGATGTTATAGGCCCAGATGACTTGTATTCCCCTTCTTTTGACTGCTTGGCATCTCGTGTCCTTCTTATATCAAGAGATCGTCCAGCAATGTGGAGGCAGTTATCATAGGGATGATATGTTATTGGTAGTGTTGGTTTAATTTATCTATAGAAGAAGATTGTAAGGATAAATTGTGAGGTTTTGTGTTGTATGTTATGCGAGATTAAAACCTATGCTATCTATTCATGCAAAAGCTTATTCATACAGGAGAAGCTAAATGTTGACGTTATTATATCCAACATTCTTGTATACTTGGAAAATGAACTGCCCTTTGCATTAAGACAGAGTGGAGTGAAGAAGTGCCTTGATTGACAGTGAAAAGCTTTATTATTAAAGCTTAATATGCTTGTCACCATTGGAAAATTTTGCTTCATGTCGGATATGAAATAAGAGATTTATTGTGTGTTCTTTGACCAAGCGTTTCTTCCCACAGAACGATTTTGTTTGTGGGAGATCCTAGAGATATACGTATATAATTATTTAAAAAAAAACAAACAAAAACCCTAGCAAGATTCCGTTGTAGTCTAGTTGGTTAGGATACTCGGCTCTCACCCGAGAGACCCGGGTTCGAGTCCCGGCAACGGAATTTAATTTTTGTTTTCAATTTTCAAACTTGTTTAACAATTTGAAAATTTTTAATTGTTTAAAACAACAATTGCATCACATAATTGACGCTTAAAATGTGATGAAAACTAATTGACACTTAAAATGTGATGAAAACTATGAAATATATAAAACCTGTTTAATTTTGGACATATGTCATGAGAAATTACATATATAATTTTTATAATTTCTACAATTTTTCAAATTTATCTTACATGATAAATTATAGATAAAAATAATTATATCAAACTAGTACAATATCCAAGTGGGTGTCTTAATTACAAATGCAAATTGCATATGCCATGTCTCAAGATTCAAATGTTTTTGCAAATGCATATTAAATATTATATATATATATAAGTAATGAAAATACATACACACATATATATATTAAAATCTTATGAAATTTATACATATAGTAAAAAAAATATTCATTTTAAAAAGATTATAGGCTATACGTAAATATTTTAAAAAATTGAATGAATCTTATATCTTTAAAAAATTATAAAAGCATTGAAATACGGAGTTAGAATTTTTTGCACAATACAACTAGTTAGTTAGGCCTTGTTCATTTACATTGTAAGTTTTTATTTTTTTTTGTTTTTCAAAATCAAATATTATTTTCAGTTTTTAGTTTATATTTTTTTAAAAAATTCATTTTATACTTTTAAAAATTATATTATATTTTTTTACTATATATATATACAAGTATATATTTTATTCACCTATTAAAAAATTATATTATTTATTCTAATAATATATCATAATATTAATTAGATATTATAGATAATTATTAAATAAAATAAAATTATTAAAAATAAATAAAATAAAAATTAAAAAAAGACAAATCTCTAATTTTATAATTGAATTTATAAAAAAATATATGCAAAAAATAAAAAAAATAGCAGAGAGAGAAAAAAAATTACTGATATATTTCTATTCACAAAACCAAAATATTAAAAACCATATTTTGTAGATTTTATATTTATTAAAAATCATTTCTTATATAATAAAATCCAATGATATTAACAATTGAATTTTAATTTTTTTTAAAAAAATAAAAATTAGATCAAAAAATCATCGCAAACATATCCTTAATTAATTAGAATTTGATGTACACCAACTTGATATTTTTTTTTGACAAGTTTTTCATTTGTTTTAAGCAGAAAAAGCAGACATAACATCACGTTCCACCAACTTGATAAGCTGAGAAGGAGGGTTGTGCAACCAGTCGCCTCTAAGGTTAGACTTTACAATGGCAAATGCCAACCAATCATAAATTCTATTACATATTCTTTTAACGAAAACAAAAGAGATATCTTCAAACAAAATCCTCTAATTTTTTATTTGAATGGCTATATGGTCGATTTCAACATCAGTTGCCAGCTATCAAATTCAAAAAATACGACATTTGAAACCCACCTGAATAACAGGGTTAATTATATCAATAGTTACTGATCTTTTGTCATTGTATTATTAAAATTTATAAATTTTATTTTGTAAATATAAAATTCTTGAACTTTTAATTTTATCTTAATAAAATCTTTGGGACTATATTCTAGCAACTAGAATATGATTTAGTAATCACATGTTACCATATGATAAAAAAAAAATTCAATTGCATATCAATTCGGTTTAAACTTTTTTAACAAGCCTAAAATTATATTTTTGGTAGATCTAAAATTAATTATTTTGTCCTTAATTCTCTACATATAAATATGAAATGAGATAAAACTGAATTTCTTTTTTATTTTTTTTTTCACGTAGTGATATCTTGCTATTATATCATATTTTGGTTTATATAAAATAATCTTTGAAATTTTATTGAAATAAAAATTAAAATTTTAAAATTTTATCTTTATAAAATAAAGCTTACAAATTTTAATAGAATAAAAATAAAATATAAGTGACTATTGTAATAATTAACTCCTGAATAGCCCCTGCAAGTTGATATATTGAACCATATTCGTTGGATGAATTTAAATGCATGATTAATGCATCCACCAAAAACAATAATATTCACTCCGTGGTAGGCTTAACATTTTCTTTCACTTATTTTAAATTATAGTATACTTATTATTTAATAAATTAATTAATGTGTTATTTTTTATTTTTGTTTTTAATATTATTTATTATAAAATTTAATGAATATATTTTATAATACAATAAAAATATAATAAAAAATATATATTAATTTATATTTTTAATTAAAATAATTAATTTATAAAATTTTAATACAATGAAAAATATATCTAGTTATCCTGGATGGAAAAGTATTTTTTTTGTTGAGCAAATTTGCTACAAAATGGAAGGCAATCAGCATTAGTAATAAAATTTGTATATATAATAAAAATTAATTTTAAAAGATTATATAAAAATTCAATAAAAAATAATAATAATACTTTACATGTATATTATAATAATAAACCATTAAATAAAAAAAGTATAAAAACATGGGAAGTGCTCGAGCTCATATGCTTAGAATAGGTGTAGTTTAGTGGTATTCCTATTACTAGAAGAAAAGAAAAAAGAAAAATCTCAATTTGGTTTTGTTTATCAACTCCTAAACAAAGTCTTTTATTTAGATTAGGGTTTATGAAGAGGTTAATAAATATGAGAGAATATTAAAAATATATATACACATAATATATATTAATAGGATAATTTTTATTCGTTCTCCTTCTGATATACTAGTCCATTAATAATTTTTATAATTTATTATTAATTTAATTATTATTATTAAATTTAACAATTTAATATAAAAATAATTTATATCAATTTAATTTCAAGATTAATAAATTATATATATTTTTATTTATTTTGATAATAATTGAAAGAAATATTTTTAAATATTCAGTTAAATAAATTTTAATTACATATAAAAGTAATATTTTAACAAAAATTAGGATATAATTTAAATGCAAAAGTTTTTAGTTTGTATAGTAAAAAGTTTAATGTTTGGATCCTCGCGGCTATAATTTTATTAGCACGTGCTGATGTGTTACCTAAAATTTTATTAGTTTAATGTTACCTAACACTCTTTCCGTATCATTTACATTAAAAAAAATAAAATAAACACAAAAATTAAAGAAATTTCACTTTTTTTATCTCTATTTATTTAAATATCCTTAAAAAAAATATCCCTCAAAACCTACTTTTAAGATAAGGGTATAAATAGTATTTTGTCTCATTCCACTCCCCAAAATTTACCTAAAATGACATATTTTTTATATAAAAGATATACTAAAAAAAGAAATTTTCTCTATATAAATAATACGGATGGAGTATTTTTTAGATTCTGACATGACATAATCAGGACAATGTCACGTCAGCCACCAATGCAAAATTAAGACACAATCACTACAAGAAATGTCCTAAAAAAATTATAAAATATATTAATCAATTTTTCAAAAACCATTAAATGTCTAGAGTTAAATATTTAAATAATAGAAACTCTCCATATATTAAGTTATATATATATATATTTTTTTAATCAATAAAAAATTATCCTTAATATTAAATTCAACATAGGTACTTGGAAATTTAGCAAATTCGTTCAACAATTCACGTGAGATATCCATCTGCTATTTCAACAATTATCCAACAGCAAAGGAGCACATTTAATTAATGAAATAAAATAAAATAATTAATTATATATACATAAAAAAATCTATTTATGTTCTTCTCATATCTGATTAAATTAATAACAAAAGAAATAAATTGTTTTTTGTTTTCTTCTTTTTCATGAAGTTTATGTGCAAGAAATTTATTTAAATATATTTACAATTTTATAATTTTAAATTTTAAATTTAAAATAAAGTATTTTAGAGTCTCTAAATTTGATAAATTTTTTGACATTAAATTTATAAATTTTATTTTAATAACATTAAACCCTCAAAATTTATGATATATAAAAATTAGATTATTTTTTTAATAAAATTGGCTAACTACATCAATGAACAACTAATAAAATATTTTATGCTGTTGGCCAATTTTATTAGAAAATAATATAATTTTCTTGAATCGTAAATTTTAAAATTTAATATCATTAAAGTAAAGTTAAAAAGTTTAATGTCAAAAAATTAATAAATTTAAGGACTCTAAAATATATATTTTCTTTAAATTTTAATCAAAGTTAAATTTATTAAAAAATAAAAATAACGGCTAAGATCTTATAGGTTAAACACAGGGGAGGAAATTCTGTGATCATTACATGCATGCTCCACGTATGCCTTCTTTGTTAATGATTTTGCTTGTTTAATTATTTTACCTATTAAGTTTTTTTTTTAAAATTTTTATTAGATGTAAAACTTTTAATATTATAATTTTGAAAATAATTTTAGTAATATTAAATCAAAACTAATTCCTAACATTGTGGCAGTTTTTTAGTACATTAAAAATCTTTTAAAAGAAAAGGTATATCAAAATTTTAATTATTTATTTCTTATACTATGGAATGAAATATTTTATCATTGTATTATTATTGTTATATACATTATGTTTAAAGCATTTTAATAACTATTCTTATTAATTAAATAAGTGAATTTTTTAGTATATAATCAAATTAAGTAATTTTTTCTCGTATGAAAACATTCATATACAAATTAATTTAGAAAAGTAAATACATAAAAAGTTTCGATCTTTTCTTAACAGTAATATTTTTAAACTATAAGATAAATATTTAAATTATTAAATACATATATATATTATACTAAAATAACTAATACCGGTATAATATTATATTACGTATTGAGATAGAATTATAATATCTTATTTGATAATAATAATAATTAATTATCTATATATATATATAACACAAAATAATTTATTATATTTTTTCTATTTTTATTTTTATTTTTATTTTTTTAATATTTCATTTAATCTATTATTTATTTTTACGTTAATACAATACAAAAAAATTATCTATTGAGTAATTGAGGAACTATTAAAAAAAAGGCTTATTAATATATTTAAATCGATCCTTTAGATATATTTAAAAAGAATATAAATTTAAAATCCTAAGCGAATTAAAGTTACAAGAATTTGAGACGTGACAAAATATTAGTTCCATACGGTTGAAAAATCCATAATTAAGAAAAATCCACCATAGTTTGTTAATTTGTTAGACAAATAATACATAATTAATTAATGAAAAACTTTCTCATCAAAAGTTCACAAGTATAAAAAGGAAAAACAACGGTTCATAATTATATATATAATAACAGGGTGAGAAGGATAGGACTTCATCACCAATACTGAGAAAGAAAGAGTGAAAGAAGAGGAGGGAGAAGAATAATGAGAAAAGATTGGCATCCATTGTTGAGAGGAGGAAGAAGAGATGAGAGCAAATATAAACACGGCTTCTCTTCGGCTGAGATGGAGACTCTTTCTAGCATATGTGAGACTATTTTGCCACCCATTCCTGTTCAAGCTAAACAATCTGTTCAGCATCCTCTTCCTGAGCAGGTAATGTTATTGTTATATATATATATATATTATCATTATTTTAAAGGGAACGACTGTCAGAGTCTGAATATGTAATATATATTTATTATTTGCTGAAGGTTGCAGAGCTCATAGCGAAGAGATCATCACTAGAGGGTCTGATCTTGTTCAGGTTGGTTTTACTGATTTTATCAACAAGATTAGGTACTCTTTTGCTTTGTGGGTCTCTTTGTTTTGGTGAGGAATGGCCTTTTATCAAAAGTTTTTCAAGTGTTTCATTGGATAAAAGGGAAAAGATTTTGCAGAAGTTGTTCAAGAGTCGGTTTTTCCCTCTTGTTAAACTTGTTCTCTACAGTGTAAAGATTGGCTGCCTCTACACTTTCTTCTCTCAGGTATTGCTTATTTCAATTACTTAATTTCGTATATTGAATCTAGATATACAGTGATATGAATTCACAAAATTGTCTCAAGTACACCAACAAAATATTTTCTTCATGCAACTGTAAAAAAACATAATTTTTTTTTTGGAGAGATATATTTTCATTAATGGGTTTTTCACCTAATCTTTCTCAAAATTATCAATTGATATTATAGACTAATCAGAATTTTTTTATTAGATGATGGTAGTTGCTTCTTCTAGAATTTTAGAAAATTTTTTGATTTTTGATTATTCTTCTCTCATCTTTCTTGAGTAGTTGGAACATGAAATATTCAAAATAATAAAATTTGATTACGTATATATAATATAATATGATATAACTTGGTGCTAATTAATTAAAAGTTATTTGGGAGAAGCATTAGTTTATTTGATAATTAACAAATTAACGTGTTATATGTACTTATTTGATAACTCCATTATATTTTCAATTTTTTCTTAAAACGAAGATGGATAACGCATCAAGCAAGTAAAAACTATAAAAATGTTAAAATTTGGAAAATTTATGTATTTCATTTGATTTGCTATATATATATATATATATAAGATCATGAATATTTTATTTACTTAATTTTATTTGTTTGTGATCAAGAGTTGACATTTGAATATATTTATGTTAAAACCTTTATTTAATAAGAAGAAGAAGTTTCTGCCACAATCTGATTGGGTGCAAAATTAAATGTTAAATGAAACAAGTCGAAATAAATAATTGTTATTGGATGAACGAATAATGCAAATTTAGTTAAACATAATAAGGGTATTAAATTTTCTAATTAAGCCAAATTAATTGAAAGTTCAAACATTAATATAAAAAATATTAATACAAAAATACTATATGGATCAAATTAATTCGGATTAAAATTTTTTATACATTAATTATATTAGAGAAATAACTATTGTTAATGTATTTTTTTTTAATCAATACAAAGTTACAATAGTTATTTCTCTAATATAATTAATGTATAAAATTTTTTTAATTAGTGCTCTTTCTGTTGTTATTGGAATAAAAATAGGATGTCAATGTTGAAGCTTTAATTAGTGGTCCTTCTGTTGTTATTTCTTACATGAATTCTTTCTTTTTTTTGTTTTTAAGTTTCTTCTCATAGCGAGATATTTTTAGAATTTTCTAAGTTTATGATATTAAATAGAGCAATTCTAATGTAACCAATACTAATTATTTCAAATTTAATCTTTTATTTAGAAAAAAAAGAAAGAAAAATTTAGTATTAATTGTGTAGGGAAAATAACATTTAATTGAAATATCTAATTCTTTTTTAAAACTAATTATTTTCATATTTTGTCAAAATAAGAACTTAAAATTCTAAAAAAAAAACTCATAATATGGTGTGGTACCCTGCTCTTATTATAGAAATCGAATTAATTTTTCATCAATAATATGTATAATATGTGAATAATATTCTTATTGTGAAAATTGGATTAATTTTTCACAAATAATATATATAGTGTGTGAATAATTGCACTAATTATTTATACCAGAAATATTTTCAGAAAAAAGAGATAGTTATAATGAAAACACTTAAATATTAAATCTTTTTCTTAGATATAATTTTTTTAAAAATACCATTACAATTATACATAAAATAGCTATTAAATAATTAATAAAGAAAATACTAAAATTTAACTATGTTCGGCCAATTTTATTTATATTTTTGAATACTATCAAAATAATATTATTAATTTTAAAAATATATATATAAAAAGAGAAAAAATAATCTTTAAAAATAAATAAACTTATTTTAAAATAAATTAACTAAAGAGGAAAGGGGCTATTTATAATAAAACTTTTCTCTTTTATATCCCACATCTTTCCATGTAAAATTGGTAAAATATTGGCAACTCCACGAGTTATTAGTGTATTTATAAATCTTTATTTGATATGGTGTACGAATACCAATCCAAACCACATTTAATTGAAATATCTAATTCTTTTTGAAACAAATTATTTTCATATTTTCTCAAAATAAAAAACTTAAAATTCAAAAAAAAAATCCAATATGTGGTGTGGTACCCTGCCTTAGGAGTTATTAGTGTATTTATTAATCTGTATTTTATAGGTTGTACGAATACTAAACCAGATACTGTTACACCTATTTCTTACAGTTTCCAGCTCAAAACTGAAGAAAATGAAACTAGATTTTATAACTTTTTTGGTATTTTTAAAACGTACTTTTAATTATGCCTATTATTTTCCCTTAAAGTTTCAATCTCAACAATAGAATAAGAACCAAAAAAAAGTTAGGACCAAAAGAAAAAGAACCCAAAAAAAAGAAACTTTAAATAACAATAATAATAAAAAGGGGAATAAGGAAACTTTTTACTACAAAAAAATCTATTAAAATTTATTCATTTTTCATTCAAAAAATAAATACTTCATTTCTCAAATAAGCAAAAATTCATCCTTTTATTCTAGGTTGAATTGCTATTCGATTTTACTAGTTAATATCTTAATTTTAAGAATTAGTTTATTTATTTATTTTGGGTGCAGGTTGATGAGAATGGTAATAACCCAGCATGGGAAGCTATTGGGTATCACTTGGAAAATGATAACAGTCCAACCCAAGCTCAAGTTCAAAAAGAAAGGCCTCTTCAGGAAGGAATAATAGAAACTATGCAAGAAACCGAGTCAACCCTTTTCCACAATCTTGCTCAGAAAGGCCTCCAAGTTAGAAAAGATCCAAAGCAGCAACTCTACAAAATCAAATGTGATGTTGCCATTGTTGGCTCTGGCTGTGGGGGAGGTGTGGCTGCTGCTGTGCTAGCAACTTCAGGCCAAAAGGTTCTTGTTATTGAAAAAGGAAACTATTTCACTGCCAAAGATTATTCTTCTCTAGAAGGCCCTTCCCATAACCAATTATATGAACGTGGAGGAATTTTTCCAACTGTTGATGCTAAATTCATGTTAATGGCAGGATCAGTAGTTGGAGGAGGCTCTGCTGTTAATTGGTCAGCTTGTATCAATACACCAAAAGCTGTACTTCAAGAATGGTCTCAGAATCACAAACTTCAGCTTTTCGGAAGTGAAGAATATGTCTCTGCTATGGAAGCTGTTTGCAAAAGAATTGGAGTTACAGAAAAATGTGCAGAGGAGGGATTTCAAAATCAAGTACTTAGAAAAGGGTGTGAATATCTGGGGCTTGAAGTCGATTCAGTTCCAAGAAATTCATCAGAGAATCATTACTGTGGGTCTTGTGGGTATGGTTGTCCCACAGCGGATAAAAAAGGGACTGATACCACTTGGCTTGTTGATGCTGTTAACAGTGGTGCAGTGATCTTAACAGGATGCAAAGCAGAGAAATTTATTGTGGAAGACAATAACAATAAGATTGGAAGTAAAAGGAAAAAGAAATGTTTGGGAGTCATTGCTAAATCTTTAAACGAAAACATTAAATTAAGGTTGCAAATTGAGGCTAAAGTAACAATCTCAGCTTCTGGGGCTCTTTTGACACCTCCTTTGATGATTTCTAGTGGTTTAAAGAATCCAAATATCGGCCGAAATCTTCATCTCCATCCTGTTCTAATGACTTGGGGTTACTTTCCTGAGTCAAATTCAGAGTTGAAAGGGAAATCTTATGAAGGAGGAATAATTACGTCAGTTCATAAAATAGTATCAAAAGAGACTAATAATTTTAGAGCAATTATAGAGACTCCTCAACTAGGACCATCTTCATTTGGTGTATTATGTCCTTGGGAGTCTGGACTTGACATAAAGAAAAGAATGCTTAAGTACTCAAGAACAGCTCACATGATAACAATAATAAGAGATCAAGGCTCTGGTGAAGTTAAGGTAGAAGGAAGAATATATTACAACTTAGATCCATTAGACAAAGAAAATCTCAATGCTGGACTCAGACAATCACTCAGGATTTTGGTAGCTGCAGGAGCAGTTGAAGTGGGTACTTTCCGAAGCGATGGACAAAAAATAAAATGTGAAGGGATTAGTCAAAAAGAGCTGGAAGAGTTTTTAGACACAGTTGCTCCGGCTGAAGGGGTACTGTCCCTAGCAAAGGACTGGATGCCCTATACTTCTGCTCATCAGATGGGGAGCTGCAGAATGGGGATTAATGAAAAAGAAGGCGCTGTCGATGAAAATGGAGAGAGTTGGGAAGCAGAAGGGCTATTTGTCTGTGATGCTAGTGTTCTGCCAAGTGCTGTTGGTGTTAATCCTATGATCACTATTCAGTCCGCTGCTTATTGTCTTTCAAAAGGCATAGCAGAATATTTAAGAACAAAACAGTTTCAATAACTTTTCTCAAATGATTTATGGAATTTAGTTTCAGTAACTTCATATTGTTATCAGAACCATATTGTGTCGATCAATTTTGATAATGTATTTAATATTCTAAGACTTTTAAAATAACCAATTCTGATGTTATGTTTTGCAAATTCTACCATGTGACATCTTTGAATTGAAGCAAATTGTTGGATGAAACTGATATTAATTAAGAAAATGGAGAAGGGAAAGAATTGTGAAAGGCGTAGGATAAATTTATATCATGGAATTGATGTTGGAATTTCCAAATGTACAAAAATGTTTATTTGATTCTCAGTTTGTTCAAATACACTTGGAGCTATACAATTCACAGAATGAATTGGATCTGTGAATAATGTCTGGGATAATCTCAAATTCTTCTCCTTTTTTTCGCTCTTGTGAGATTTTTTTTCCCAGTCTGATGATATAGCAGCAAAGTCTTTAGCTTCCACTGGTAAAATTATTAAGAAAATCAGTTTAGGCATCAGAATCTATTTCACGGAATGGTAAGGGTACAGCCTTTACAGCCCTGAACTTGCCAACATTGTTCAAATGCTCATTCTCCAACCTGTTTAGCAACATTTAGGTATTAGAAATGTTGGTTCTTTACCAATAAGCTTTGGATCATACTGGAGTCATCTCCAGGATTAAAGAGGATTGACTAAGCTATAATACCCTGAAACTTACCTGTAGAAATTCCAATGGCCTCGTCGAATAACCTCTAAAGAAGCCAAGAAAAAGTCCAGCATCCTTGACTCAACTATACTGAAACGAAACCGCATAACAGTCTCCACCCAAGCAACTCTCAGAATTACATTCAAGGCCTGCAATCGAATCCAAGTTTTCAATCTGTCAAATTTTTCGATACTTTAATTCTGGAGAAAAGGTCAGATAGGAAGTAATTGGAAGAAAACTCACAATCGAAATGTAGTAGATACTTTTGTTCTTTAGAATTAAGTCATTTCTTAGCCATAGATTCTTGGATTTGGGGTTGAGAAGGCCCCAATCCTTTACAAAATCCCAGTACAACTGATAAACAGTTGCCAAAGCAGAGCTAACAATTACTATACCAAACCATAGATGATTCTCCTGCCGAGAATAAGTTAGTCTAGCACCAGCTGCTACCATGGCAGAAACATATTTTCCCATGTTTGCCAAATGGTTCAGGTCATTTTCATCAAGCCATCTTCTTGCACACTTCAGTTGCAAAAAAAAAAAAAGATTTATATATTTACATAAAGATTGCTACATAGAAAAAAAAATCTATTTTTAAATGGAAAATTACCTGCATAGCTCGCCAATAGTATGGAAAAAATGAAATTACATAAGCAAGCTCTCTATATAGCCTTCCATTGTTGCAGGTTTCGTATCTATGTGTTCTAAAACTCCCTGCTAGAAAGTAGCATGCGGTAGTTTCTAAATGCCTCAACAGTGGGATCTGTACGGAGAAATAGATAAACCTAATTAAAAATGAGGAGAGCATCAAGAAACCCATTTTATGTAAAAATTAAGTAGTGAAATGAGTTTTATGAGTGAAGAAATCACCTGGCTGGTAAGTTGGTCTGCCATGAAAAAATCCACCATTAAAACCTGCAAGATTTTGTATTTTATATATGTCATTATTATTACTTAGTTAATCAGACTTCAATTGGGTCAAAACTCATCAGAAGTCCAGTCCAGTGACAATTTCAATACCACTTAGTCAAATTTCATTACTCAAAGTGGTAATTTACATTATTTCTGTTGAAGAAGACAAAGAAATTAAGAAACAGATTATACCTTATAAAATGGAGAGCATATTATGTTACGAATAACTTGAAGGAAGCAGTAACGTGTTGGGCGATAGAACAAGTCAAATGGGCAAATTAGCAATGCAATAAAAATCTGTAAATTGAAAATTAGCACAAACATTAAAACTTGAAAAACATTAGCCACTAAGAGCCTAATTAAGAGCAGAAGCAACACTTACTAGGAGAAGAATTCCAGGAATTGCATCAACATGGCTGGGCGCAAAGCCATTAGCCCTTAAGAGAAGATGAATTACCATTGCAGATACTACAGAGGTCATGAAAGTTGTGCACATAAGAAATGCATCTCTATACTTGAGGGCTGTACTGGGTTGGAATTCAAAAATGAAATTGTAATTGATTCTTGTACTTCTCCACATGACAAGATTGCATCCATACATGAACAAATGCAAGCTTAACAAGGCAAATACACTGCATAATATCACACCAACAATTAATATAGTACATCATTTGCAAATTTGTATAGTAACAACAAATATGTTTGCTTTAATTACTTTTTATAAATGAACAAAATGTTTGTTTTGCCAAGTATTTTTAATTTAATTTGCTATAATAATCCCAATATACCAAGTTAATTTATTAAATTTTGCTTTAATTAGCTAATTATATTAGAGTCATTAAATATTTAATAAGAACAAGTAATTTTTTTAATTTGTAAACACTAAGTCTTTTAGCCATCGTGCAGAAGGTCAAAGATTCAAAACTTAATATCATTTTTCTTTTGAAAGAATTTCTTATATATGTACAAAATGTAAATGTTTTAAAATAGTTAATGACAATTTAAAAAAAAATTATCATAAGAAAATATTAGATAGAATAAATAAGAACCTGAAAACAGGGTAAACGGTTTCCATATAAGATCTTTCAGTTATAGGCTTAAAAATGCCAAACAAATGTGCCAAGATTGCATATACACTAAACAAGGACACAAAACAACCGGTGAACAAGCCTGCAAAAGAAAAAAAAAATCATTACTACATAGAATTAAACATGAATTAAATATAATGAATATCAAAATCAAAACATTTGGTGGGATTATTAGTCAAATGGTAATAACATGTAATAATCAAGTAGGAAAAATTAAAGTATAGTGGGATTAATTGTCTAGCAATAACATGTTTTCTTGTCCAATGAAAATTTATATGCGCCTTTTTCTTTGTCTGCAAAAAGAATAATCAAATTCATATATTGCTTTCATTACTTAAGAAAAAAGCAACGCAACATCAAACAAGGGACTGTTTGCCATTGGGCTAATCTTGGTTTTTTATTTTTTATTTTAAATATTCTTCTAAGCAATGTGCAAATTGTCCTAATAATATTTCAATGATTGCTCTGGAATAAAATTAAAAATTTTAATTTTACCAACAAAAAAGGTGGCCATGTGAGAGTCCTTTTGTTGCTGCGGTTTGAGGAATTTCATTGCCTTTTTCCTGTCATTGCTGGCGAAGTGCATTGTGAAAATGGACTCCACTTCATCCATTAACCTTACAACCTTATCAATCAAAATTTTTTTAAAAATTATTACACTTACTAATGCTTATTAGAAATATGTTTTTGACCACTCAAAGGAAATTTTAAATTATATAACCAAGAAAAAAGATAATAGTATTAAAGTAATAATATGAAAGTTGTGGTTTAGTCACTTGGAAAAAAAAATTAATTTGGGATTGGGTGTAGACATCATCTAGTGGGTAATTAAAGAGCCAAATTAAATAGGTGTTTATAGCCTTTTTTTAAAAAAGAAAAAAAAATAATCACCAGATGCATTATGACAAGGCATTTTAAATAAAATGAATAATATAATGTCTTTAATTAATTACCTTATCAGAGCTAATGAAGTGGGATCTCTTTACTACGTTTAGATAACTTGCTGATGCCTGCTGATTTTGGACCTGCTCATATAAATTTTTTTTTTTGGAGAATAATGAAAGTGTTATTAAAGTATATAAAGACCATATATAATTTCGATATAGAAGAAATTTTGATATCAATGTGCAATACATAAATCATTGGGTTTGATCATGAATAAATTATAAGTTAATTAAAGAATTTTTCAAGTATATTATTAATTAAAGAGAGAAATTCAAACTTTTTAAAGAAATGGATCAAATGATGCATGAAAATGAAAACTTAATTTTTCTTTTAAAAAAAAAAAAAAGAAATTAAAGAGAAATATTATGGGAGATAGGCATCCAATAAAATGCTGGGTAGGAACAAATAAATATTAGATTGTAAATGATTTAAAAAAAATAAGAAGTTAGTCTCACACAATCTTCACGTGAAATACACATACATAAATAAATATAGTATCGTCTTGTTCAACAGTGGAAGAGTATTTATCATGTCGTCTCTGTTTGTCTACTTTATATAAATACCTTTTTATCTTTATCTTTATTTTATTTTAGACTGCTTTTTTATCTCTTTCCCTCAAAATATAGTTTTCTTGCCGGACATGCTTTAATATCATAACCAACTTTGAAAATAAAAAGCTAACATATATAATTACTTCTATGTACTCTTTATATAGACAATGAATAATATTGAATAAGGTACCAAATTAATTCTATTATCACAAATAATAATTATTAAAGAATGGAAATATTTTTGAACTTGATTTAAAAGCTTTTTACTCATTTACCTTGTCAAATTTCTTGAGTATTTTGGTAAAAGCCACCATATTCAATGAGCTGCATTCCAGAAATAGTAAGATTATCAGAATCTACACTCGTTGAAAATAACAATATCTTCAACAGCAAATAATGATAATAATAATAATAATAAAAAACCAATTACCCTGACTACTAAAAATTTAGTTACATGTAACTACTTTTTATACTTTAATTTTCATATAAAATATACGTACTACTTTTAATATATTTCTAATTATATATGAATGGAAATTCATAATATTTTCTCTAAAAATAAATTAATTATATATATATATATAAGAGAATAAAGCACATGTAGCGTGTCATATAATTAAAAATGTAATTAAAATTTCTTTCTCGAAATCTCATAATAAAAAAATATTTATTTTATAATAACAAATTAAATCAAGCCTTATAAGGCTAACCTAATTCTGTTAAGTTGGTACAATAGTAAGTAATTGTTTATGAGGTTTCTTGCTCCGGCCCATTCATCATTTCTCTTTATAAGATTAAGATTTGTTCATACTCAATTTTAGATAATTTTACAATGGAAATAGTATTGAGCGAACTTTACGATTTAATACTTTAAACTTACTAATTAATTTCTTTCAAATTCATATTAGAGTTTTAAAATAAATTTGGTTAATTTGTGTTGTACAAAAAAGAAAATTCTTGGCAAGAAAAGGCCGCGGGATGAATCACCAACCTTTCAAAAAACATATGAGCAAATTATAATATTAATAATTTGAATTTAGATAAAATTAATAGCAATATTTAAAAAAAAACTATATATATATATATTAAGTTAACAAAATATAATAAAATTAAATTAAATGAAGAAGAATGCAAAAAAGTTACTAATTAATAACCTGTAAGTTTTAAGTAGGCCGAGGCCTCTATAGAGCTCCACAAAAGCACTTCTAATCATCTTCTCAGCACATTGAATTTTCTTCTTATTAATGAAATCAGCAGCACCAGGTGTTTCTTTTTTGGGATTATTAACCAAATCTTCCCAAAGCATTGATGTAACTGCTGATATGGTTTTTGTAGGTGTAATTGCTGGAATGTCTATTCTCAATGCCATTTTAGGTTTTCCTTGCTTTGTTTTCGACCTCGTTCCTGAATTTGTAAAATTCACTCCATTTTTTTCTAGCGCTGCTATTACTTCTTCAGTCCCCAAACTTTCTCCACAAATATCATCTGTAGTTTCTGTATTATAATTAATTAATAATTATCATTAATTATAAAAACTTGTTGTGTGTGTAAAGGGTCTAACCAGCATGGAAATGTTTGTGAAAGCTGTGGCAGATGGTGAAGATAAGATCAGAGAACAAGAAGTAAACTGCGATACGCACAAGTTATCATCGATCATCTTAATTAGAATTAGAATTATAAAGCATGCCACGCTCAAAAACGTAACCTTTTTCTCTTTTTTTAGAAAGTGACATATTAATAATAAAACTATTTAATTATTATTATTATTATTTCCTCACTCAATTGCTAATGCTAAACAAGAAAATTTTCTTAAAAAATTTAAATTATTTGAAACATTGAGGAGAAAAATGCAATATTTCGACGGTGGTGGATCAATATATTATATGAAATGACATAAATTTATTTATCATATAGTAGATGATGTTGTCAAATTAATTATCATATATATGGGTCAGATTGTTTGCTAATAATCAATCAATGAATCAACTTCTTCTCTTCTCTCTAGATATATTTCCTCATTCATCACGCTTTTATGTTACCTACCAACCTATCCTTCTTAAACTTTTTTTTTTCAATTTTTTGGTTCAAAACTCTAAATTGGAGACTATTGTTTGAAGAATTAAACATTTATAAAATTATTCAAATGAAATTTTATTTTATTAGCAAATATAATTTTTTTTAATATTAATAATGAAGAAAAATAATCCTAATTATATTACTTAGGAGAATATGTATTTACCATTAATTAATTAACTTATGAATTAAATTCTAATTAATAAATCACTGGCTTTTCTTTACTCCATCCCTCTATTCAGAATATATTGTCTTTTTTGAGAATTCTCTGGCTTTTTTTCTTCAATTCTAATTAAATTATTGTAAAGACAACTATGTACCTAATATTTATATAACAAATATATTTACAAATATGTCTGAAACTAACAAATTAATTTTATATTTGAAAACTTTATGCATATATATATGTATCTTTAATTTAATTTAATATTTTAATTAACGTGCCAAAGCCATAAGTCAATTTGGTCTATACAGATTTGAATTGCCAAATAAATCACACGTAGACAACCAATCACATCCATCCACATCGGATAAAAAAAATTACTTTAATACAAACATAATAATTTAACTATCATATTCCCATATTTGCTTAATGTATAAAATTCCATAAGAAGCTAAAAAAGAAAGAAAGCAATAAAACAGAGAAGTTTACCGGAAAAATCAGAACTCCGGGGAGAGGACGACCATGAATGAGGAATAACTCCGGGACACAGTTTCCGCCGGCGGTTGTTCAGAATTTGCTTTAAATCCAACAAAATTTCAAGCTGCTTATTAAGAACCTCACCTCTTTCAAGCAACTCACACTCTCTAGCCTTATAAAACTGGTTTACTTTGTTAAGTTCTTCATCCAATCTCTCAAAAAATTCTCTCACCTATTGTATGGTCGAAATTTAAAGAAAAATAAAAACAAGCTAAAAATCTAAGATGAACTTATATATATTATATGGAGTAATTAAATTAAAAAATGACACTAAAGTCATTTTCAAGATAGTCATTTTCAGGATATGTGAAAACCTAAAATCACAGTACAAATCATATGAAATATATATATATATATATATATTAAAATATAATTAGAAATACCTCATTTTCCTCAGAGAATAACTGATGAAGCTCAGTTTGGTATATTTCTTGATCTTCATCACCATCTTCCATGGTTTTTCTTCTAACCTGTAACCAGCAAAAAAATTGAATTAAAACTTGATGCATGTTATTATTATTATTATTATTATTATTATTATTATTATTATTATTATTATTATTATTATTATTATTATTATTATTATATATGCAACAAACTTGTCTTTTTCATGGTTTTTTTAGTGTAATTTTCTCCCTCTTATTCACGATTCTTTCGTGATATTGGTCACTAATATAATCTAACCCTTTTTCCTTGATTTGGTGAGTTTTTATTTTTAAATAATAATTAAAAATCTTTATTATTTATTGTTAATATTGTTATTAAGAAATTATAGAAAGTAAAAAATGAAAAAGAAAAACATTTCCAATTGTAACAATAATATCCCATTAATAATGGCATTTTGTATAGTGTTCACCCATTATTATAGGCTCCAAATATGTTTTGAAACGTGTTAAATTTCTAATGACTATTTTTAGTAATTATATCACGTAATTAAAACCTTAATAGTAAGTTCATTTGCAGTATTATTTGATATAAGGAAGAAAAATAAGTTAACTGCTAAACCCATTACCTGACTGATACAGAAATATTGATAATATATACTATACACTATCATATAGATTGAATTAAAAGTGTGGGACCAAATTATATCAACGGTGGAAAATCCTTAGAGCAGACTAAAATACAATCACGTCCATCACCCCATATTTCCCTTTTTTTCTAATTATTATTTAATCTGAAATATTAAGAAGAAAATAATGAAGAGAAATTTAATTTACCTGAATGATGTCAGTTTTGGTTTGGGAGCAAAAGAAAGTGTTGGAGAATTTAGAAGAAAGGTAACGAATGGGATTGAAAATAGAGAAACCATAGACATGGTGGAGAAGCTGTGGAGATTGCTTTGGTTTTCTTGAAAGTTTTATTTTCTTAATTTGTTTCTTCAGTTGCCAATAATTAACAAAAGCTTCCTTCCATTCTGGAATTAGTTGAGCTTCAAGTTCTTTTGAGAACTTCACCATTTTCTTTTTCTCAGCTTCTTCTTTCTGAAAAAAACACACAAAAATAGGAAGTGAAGAGAGAGAGAAGCTTATTTGAGATTAGCGATTACAGAGAAGTTTATATATAATCGACAGAGAAGAAGAGACGTATGGAGAAAAGAAGTGGGAGCTTGCTTGTTAATGTTAGGCAGTCTTTTTTTAATAATAATAATAATAATAATAATAATAATAATAATAATATATTTTGGTTTGTTAATTTTCCTTTTTTTTTTGGGTTAACGTTAATCCTTTCCTTGCTATATTTTGCGAACACTTTATGTTTCAAAAAAAATTGTAAAAAAGAAAGACGTGTAATAAATTTATAAAAACATATGTTGATCTTTTTTATATAATATAATTAAGCTAATTTTTTTATTTATTAAAAACTTAAATATTATAATTGATTTAGGCTGTAAATTTCAAATAAATATAGCTATAATTAAACTATTAGCCACAAATTTAGTCACGGGAGAATATTACCAAGTTATTGAAAATTTTAGCTATGAGTTTTAAATAATTCCAGCTATGAGCCACAATATATTTGACAAAATTATTATTACACAAATTACTTATTAAATAAGTGCATGATGTTCTGTGCATTCATTTTCATTTTTAGAACCATACGTTAACTACTGTTTACTGTGCTTTAATAAGCTCATCATCCAACTCAAAATCATCAATTCGGCCACTATCATATATACACATTTTAGTATACTTGTGCCAATAAGAGTAATGCCACAACTTGATTGAATTTACATCAATAAATATACCTCATTCAGAATATAATCATATCATATTGTTCGATAGATGAATTGATTCGTATATACTCATATGAAAAAGATTAGTCATATAATTATACATTAAATGTGGACTTTAATTTATTTTGATTGAAATTTAAAATCGTAATATCGAAATAATTTAAATAATTTTAATGTTATATGCAAATATAATTTGTTAGTTGTTAGCTGGAGTTACCTGGAAAGTCAAATGCTTTTTTACTTTAAGCAATGCAAGAAATTAAATGTCAATCATGACAGAAAGAGAGGGTGAACTTAATTAGTAATTACCCTCTTTCATTATCTATTTGTAAGGGTTAATAATATTATTATTTTCATTTTCATTTTTATAATGGATGATGACTTGGAACATATACTTTCCCCTCAAGTGGCTATATAATTATTCATATTCTTTTTTAAATTAATTAGGTAAATTAAATTAATTATTATTCTTTAATTTTGCATTGTCAAACTATAGAATAAGATTAATGAACAATTACTTAGAATAATGTTATTGACTATCACGTGAAACCTTATAACAATTAACATCAAAACTCAAATTGTATATATATAGCTGAAATGTGACCATATTTTACTTAATTAATTAATTGAAAGGTTCAGAAAGTTGACACTGTATAAAAATATTATAAGGTTCCCAAAATTGTACATTTACCAATTAATTAAGTCAATCGTAATTTATTATTAATATTGTTTTCGGTAAAGTTTTTTCTCTGCAAATAATCCAAAAAGCTGATTTATGAAAGTTCCCCATACTTAAGGATAGTTAATTAATGTTATTGCTTAATTAAACAAATATATCCTTACTTTTTCAGTGGATTTTGAATCTAATTGTGATATTAATTAACAATTTAACATGCTGATTTTAGTTGTTGCAAAGCTCAGAATTGCATCATGTACAGCTGGAGTTCAGGATTTTAAACATTAACAAGAAATTAACTAATAAATTGTAGCATATATATGTTAATTAAAACAAAAAAGAAATTCACAAATGAAACCAAGGGAATAATGCTTTTTTCTTATATTGTCGGGGTGACTTTGAATTATTTAAGAAGTTTTATTATTCTTAATTACTTTTATTTTAGAAGATGAATTTCTTTATTAAAATTAGTTTTTATTAAAAGTTTATTTTTCTAATTTGATATTATTAAGAAAGATTTGTTTGATAAGATATCCAATTCATTTTGACTAAGTAATTAGAAATTATTTTTAAATAGAATTTGTATTATTCTTATACAAGTCAAGCACTCTTATATAGTCTAGAGATATAGCTATTTAGGTGAAGCAACTTTTGTGGTCATCTTGTAATTTTTTTTATGCACACAGTGTGACTTGTAATTCTGTAAGATTGTGTAAAAATTTTGGGTGTAATTGTACTAAGGGTTTGAGTGTTTATTTTTGTTTCTTGTACCTTTTCAATTTTTAGCAGTATAAGAATGTATCGGATTACCAACAGAAATTTATCGATAGAAAAAATTTTATTGGTAATACCGACATAATACCAAAAGAAATAATTAAAAAAATAAATTAAAAAATACATCAACAAAATATGGACAAAAAAATTTATCGACAAATATTTTATCGACAATAATGGCACCAGCAAATGACGCCAACAATTATCGATAGACTTTATCGATAGAAGTATTTTTTATAGGTAAAATTACCAACAAAAATATTTTTTGTAGGTAAAAATATCGACAGAATATATTTTTTGTATGTGATACCGATATAATATATTTTCTGTAAGTAAAATTACTAACAAAAATATTTTCTATAAGTAATACCTATAGAATATATTTTCTGTCGGTAATACCGAGAGAATATATTTTCTGTAGGTAAAATTACCAGTACAAAATATTTTCTGTAGATAATACTGATAGAATATTTTTTCTATCTGTAATTTTTTGACAGAAAATTATTCCTTCGGTAAATAAATAGTCACAATCCAACTAGTCAGACAGTAATTTTACCATCAGACATTTACCGAAAAAAATTATTTTTCTGTCTATAAATTTACCTAGAGAAGCTATTTTCTGTCAATAATACCGAGATAATATATTTTCTATAGATAAAATTATCGAAAAAAAATATTTTCTATAGGTAATACCGATAAAATATTTTTTGTCAGTAAATTTACAGATAGAAAATTATTCTCTCGGTAAATAAATAGTCGCAACCTAATTAGTTAGATGAAAATTTTACTATCATTATTTGAGATATTTACCGAGAGAAAATATTTTTCTGTCAGTAAATTTACTAAAAGAAACTATTTTCTATCAGTAATACCAAGAGAACATATTTTTTATAGGTAAAATTGCCGAAAGAAAATATTTTATGTAAGTAATACCGACAAAAAATATTATATCGGTAAATTTACCGACAAAAAATTATTCTCTTGATAAATAAATAGTTGCAATCCGATTAGTTTGGCAAAAATTTTACCGTTATTTTTTGAGATATTTACCAAAATAAAGTATTTTATGTCGGTAAATTTACTGAGAAAAAGTATTTTTTTATCAGTAATACCGAGATAATATATTTTCTGTAGGTAAAATTATAAATAAAAAATATTTTTAATAGATAATACCGACAATATATTTTTTTATTGGTAAATTTACTGATAGACACTTAATTCTCTAGGTAATTTTTCTATAAAAATATATTTTTCTCTTCTCTTTCATTTTCTAATTCTCTCTCATTTTTTTTTATTTTTTTTCTCTCTCTATCTGTCTTTGTTTATCCCTTTCTTGCATATAGAAGAAGGAGAAGAAGAAGAAGAATGTATTTATTTTTCTTTTTAATTTTTGATAATTTTTGTAATATATGTTAAATTTTTTTATTTATTTTTTAATTTTAATGTATTTGATATTTTATTTTGATTTTGTGAATATTGTAGTTTAAGTTGATTTTTTAATATTTTGGTTGTGGATTGTTTGATTTTTAAAGTTATTTTAATTAATTATAATATTATTTTTGGGATTTTTAAAATTTTTATAATATATTTAGAAATATTTTTGTATTTAGAAATTTATTTAGAGTGTTAGATTTTTTTAAATATTTTTCTAATTTTTTAAAAAATTTAGAAAAAATTGATTTATTTTATAAATTTCAAAATAAAAATTATAAAAAAATTATTTGTTTAAATTTATCTATTTAGACACAATATATTTTTAGAAATTTTAAAATTTTTTATTATATTTTTAGAAATTTTTTGGTAAATAAAAATATTTTAGGGTGTTTTATGATTTTTTAAAAAAAATTAACAAAAATTTATTTATTTTGATAAATTTTAGAATAAAAATAATTTTAAAAATTTTGTTTTTTTTCATTTTTTTAATTAAATAGAATATGTTTTCAAAATTTTTAATTTTTTTATTTTTTAAAATTTTTTGGTAAATAGAAATATTTTAGGGTTTTAGATTTTTTAGGGTATTTTTTATTTTTTAAAAAATTTTAGATAAATTTGATTTCAAAATTTTAATTATAAAATAAAACTAATAAAAATTTTATTTTTTTTTATATTTTCTATATGTAATACTGACAAAATTTTCTCTCGATAATATTACATAATTTTCTGTCAGAAATTACCGACAAAATTTTCTCTAGGTAATTTACCGACAGAATTTTCTATCGACATTACCAACAAAATTTTTTGTCTGTATTACCGGTAAAAAAAATTTCTCTCAGTAATCACAAACAGATATTTATTTTTGTTGGTATTTTTATTACCGAAAAAAAGTTAACTATAAAAAATTTTTTGTCAGTAATCTGTCGGTAAATCTAATTACTGACAAAAAAATATGGATTATCTACTAATTTTTTATATCAATAATCCGGTACATTCTTGTAGTGTAGTAAATTCGTACTTTTATTCACCTATAGACGTAGGCTTATACCAAACCACGTTAAATTTTTACTCACTCTTTTATTTTTCATTTACTCTTTTATTTTTCTCAATTTATATTTAATTATTTATTTTGTTGTTCACATCAAGTCAACTTATATAAATATTTTTTAGGACTTGTATTCCTAGTAAGTGATATCAGAATCTAGTTCGTTGATTAATATTTATTTTTGGGTTAATTATGACGACCATAAATTTGAAAAAATAAATATGATCGCAGTATTAACTTTGCCTTTTGGCAAGTTACGATGAAAGTAATTTTTACTCAGAGCGGATTACATAAAGTAATATTGAAAAAAGATAAATTACCTAAAAAATTAACTGAGGGGCAGAAATAAGATTTAGAAGAGCAGGTAGTAGCTACCATTCAATTATATTTGTCTAATGAGATTTTGTGTGAAGTCATTTATGAGAAAACTGTCAAAGACTTATCAGAAAAAAAAATTGAGTGTTTGTATATGAAGAAAAATCTCATCAGTAAGTTAGTTGTAAAGCATCGCATACACATGCTCAACATGGTAGAAGATACATTTTTAAAATTACATATTGATGAATTTAATTCTATTATCATGGATTTAGAAAATTTAGATATAAGTATGATAAGAAAGACAAAATACTTGTGTTATTAAGGTCATTACCTCCATCTTTTAGAAATATTGAGAAATTCTAATTCATAGTAGAAAAACTTTGATTGTTGAGGAGGTTAAGAAAATATTATTTGCTAAAGAACTTGTTGATAATGAGATTTGTTTTGATAAAAATAACAAGAGAAATTTTAGTTGTTAAAAATAAATACAATAAGTTGACGTGTAATTACTATAAAAAAAATGACACATTAAGGCAATTTTTCTTAATATACAAAATAAAAATAAAGAAAAGATTTAAGAAAACAATTATGTTGAAGTCAGTGTTACACAAGATGATTTTTATAGTGATATCTATACTGTAACTAAAGGAGCCAAAGTCAGTATAATTGTTTTTGAATTTTGGTTGCTCATTCCACATATATGTCAATAAGAATTGATTTTCTTCTTAAAAATCAATTGATGAGAGAGTTTTTTTAATATGTAATAATTATCAATGTAAGATTACAGGTATTGGTACTACTAAAATTAGAACGCATGATGTCATAGTTAGAACTCTTACTTAGGTTCAATATGTTCATGATACGAAAAAAGAATATTTTTTTTGTTGTCTACTTTGGATAATATTAATTACAAATTTATCGGTGAATGATGAATTTTAAAAGTTTTGAAAGGTGTCTGCATTCTGATGAAGGCTAAACAAATTGGTAGATTATATGTGATGTTGTTCTACCGTTATGAATTTAGCTACAGGTTCGTCATATATGAGAAGTTTGAATTCTAATAATTTTGTAATTAACCTCTCTTATTAAGTAAGTTCAAGTCTTGTTTAGGGTTGGTTGATATTTATAAAAAAATTAGTTGCTAACTTATTTTAGAGAAGATGGAGCAAAATTTTGATTTTGATTTTGATACAAGATAATTTAAAGTTAAGGTGGATAATTAATAAGGTGACTTTGAATTATTTAAAACGTTTTATTATTCTTAATTATTTTTATTTTGGAAGATGAAATTCTTTATCTTCTTAATTTGATATTATTTAAGAAGGTTTATTTGATAAGACTTTAAAATTTTTTTTAACCAAATAATTATAAATTTTTTTTAAATAGAATTTGTATTTTTTCTATTCAAGTCAATTATCTCTGTATATAGTCTCAAGATATAACTATTTGGATAAAATAATTTTTGTGGTCATTTTATGATTTTTACTTTATATTTATAGTGTAATTTATAATTTTATGAGATTGTATGAGATTTGTAATTTTGTGATATTGTAATTTTGTGAGATTGTATGAGATTTTTGGGTGTACACGTTATCCTCTATTATTATTATTATTATTATTATTATTATTATTATTATTATTACTGTTTTGCTCGATGCCACTAGAAAAGTACACAGATCCAAATGAAAAGAGCTTGCTAGCTTTAGTGCAATTGTCTACTCAGAGAATATTCCAAATAAATATACGCATAGTAGTGAAAGGTAAATTGGGTGGGAAAGCACTTAATAAAATTAGCCATTAAATTAAATTAGTTAATTTTTAAGATATTTAATTTAATTATGAATAATTAGAGGATGGTGGTCCCAATATTATTCGCTTCTGCATTTCTAACTCATCTTCCACAAGGAATACTAATAACCATTGCTAATTATTAATTAACATCCTCGTTTTAGCTTTTCATTTTTAGTTGAAAGAGTTGCCTTCCTCTGTTATGCTTTAATTTGCTTCTCTTTGTAAGTCGGAGTGGCAAATTAAGAAATAAGGGCGCGGATAAGTAATATATTGTTATTTTAATTAATTTATATTATCAGCTATAAATTAATTTTTAGTATATTGAAAAATAACACGAAGTATAATTAAAATTAATTTTAATTTTCACATATATGATTAAAATTGTTATTTATCTCACTATTTCGTAATCTACAACTTTTTCTTTTATATATATTGAATCTATTTGGCTTCTAGTTTTATTTTTATTTTTATTTTTGAATCTTATCCACTGCATCAAATCAATCATATAATGAGATATGAAAAGTTCATACCTCTTTCAATCCCATAACCGTGCTTTTGGCACAACTTCAGCAAGATCGGAATATAAGATTGCTTTTTTGAAAAAGATGAAATTCTAAGTTTCTAAATTTGTGATCTGCTTGCTTGGATATGATGAAAAATATTGTGTTAATAATTTAAGTATTTGTTTTATAATGTAAAAGATTTTATCTGTATTTAACATTTGTTTCTCTTTGAGTACTTTAAAGTTATAAAATAATTTTATTAAAAAAATCACTTTCATTTGATTTGATGTGCATAAAAAATAAAATAAATATTATTGTCGTATAATCATTTTCGAAATTTTAACATGTAACGTTTATATTCTATAAAATTATGTGCAAAATACTCATTTATGAGATAATTAATATTTCCACGTTTTTAAAATCTGGATAAAATTGAGATAATTCTTTACATAAAAAATTGCTTATATAATATATATTAATTACAAAATTTTAATTTTATATGAATCAAGACTGGCTAATTTGATTATATATATATTCCTATTTTCAATATTGTATTGAGGTCAAGGAGGATTGGTTTGAATTTATCGCTAGCTATTCTATTGACTATGAAGCCTATATATGATGCAATTAAATGGTAATGAAAGGCTTAAAATGCCTAGTGAATACTGAAGAATAGTGACATGATTCTTGAATTATTATGACAGCCACGCCGAGTTAATTCCACTGCTAAATTCCACATCTAATAAAAATAAATATTTATTAATTAATATAAAAATAAATTCTCCAATCTTAATACAATTAATTTTTTAAATGAACACTCCTAAATTATATATTAAAAAATAACATGATATTAAAGTATGAAATCTTATTATATAATGTAAAATTATGTTGCTAGATAATCCAAGAAATAATCACCATAATACTTATCAAGTGTCAATAGATAGTATTATTGATATTTTAGGGGGTGTTAAATTTCACATTTAATGAAAATGAAAACTTAAGAATTAATATAAAAATCAAAATTTTAAATTTTAATAGCTAATTTTTAAACCTTTCAAAAAAAAATAGCTAATTTTAAAAATTAGTTCTTCTAAATTTATATTAAAAAATTTAATATGATATTAAAATAAATAAATTAAATTATTTAATTAATAATTATGTTGTTAGATGATTGGAGAAGCGAGAAGTGTCCATCATAATACTTGTCAAGTGTCAATCAATAATATACATTTTGAAGGGGGTGTAAAATAAACACTTACTATATATTAACGGATGTAACATAAAGGCACTAATAGCTAACTTATTAACCTTTGTTTTTTTTTATATAGGGATACTCCCTCTATTACAAAATATTTATCGTTTTAAAGTTTTAATTTTATTTTAAAATATTTAATATTTAATAATATCGAGATAAAATTTTAATATTATTTACTATTTTAACCTTTATATTTAATATTACTATTAATAATTATTTTTCTCATAATTCAAAATTTCATTTATTCTTGGACTCCATATATACTTTATGTAATTATCTTTCTGTCACAACATCATAAATCTTATCAATTGCTAGAATAGCATTCAAATCAAATTGAAATCCTCTCTCATTACTTGTTGCTGGGATATTTAGATCAAAATTTGGATTTATGATACAAGAAGCCATAAAGTATGTGTAATGTGCTTAAACTTAGAAATTCAAGTCTTCAATTTCTCAGTATATAAGCACACAATAAAGCCACATAATTTTAACTTTTGGCTTCATCTCAAAAATTTAAATATTTAATTAAATTTAACTTTTAATTTTGACACTAAATTAAAATTAAAATTTTGGGTTTACTTGATTTTTGAGACGAGCAATTAAGAAATTATAATAGCTGTAAATTGAGGGAGATGAAAAGCTATATACGCATAATTATTTAAAAGAAAAACGTAGAATTATAATGAGTGTGCAAAGTTGAGAAGAAAATATTAATTAAGGGTAAAATAATAATTTTAATTAGCTTCTTAATATGAGCGAACAATACTAAAACGTCAAATAATATGAAAAAGATGGAGTATAATCTAAGATTAAGTATATATCATTTAAATAACAAATTCAGAATTGATTATTTTTTCCATTATTTTTAAATGTGTTTAATTTTCATTGTAATTAATTCACATGTCCTAGAATTAAATTAATTAAAGCATAGTACTTAGGTGGTGGCTCTTTGTTTGGGTGGGATGAAACGTGTATAGATTCTTTACCACAATATACACCCAGGCCAATTTGCGATCTAATTGCCCTGTACACAAGTTTTTTTGTACAGTGATAGAGACAAAAACAATGGTTTTAGTGGGATACCTGTTGATCCTTTTTATAATTTTTTTGTTTGTTTTTTCAATTATGACCCTTTTTTAGTGTTACATGACGTATTGGAACAACAATAATAATGCCCTCTTTTTGGGTTCATCCCACCAAGAAATTTGTTGATTTTGCTAGATAATGGGATTTGTCAAGTGGGTTCTTTTTTTATGAGGAAACAAAAACATTTTTAGGGTTTATGTATGCCTCAAAAGATTGTACCTCATATTTATATTATATATATGTATATATACTTGAGGCAGCCCATTTAATTATTTAATTCATAATATTCATGCCTTCATGGGATAATATATACAGCTAGATAAGGAACATCATAGGATTAAAGGGTGGGTTACGTTTTTATTGAAATTTCGATGAAACAAAAGGAACATTTGCAAGAATGTCTTGGGGGACACAAAGACATTATTTTTTCTTTGGTTGAATCGGAATATTAATTATAATATTTGTTTGATAAGACTGTGTAACTGTGTTGTTTGGATATAAATCAGGATAAACAATTTAGGGCTTTTTTTTTTCAAAAGTGCCCTTAATGTGGGGAGAGAAGGACATGAAACGCTCTATCCGAGCCCAGGACAATTGACCAAACAGGTGCCCTTTGTACTTGAGACGGCGGTCCAGCATATATAAATATATATATATGGCCAGTGGAGAAAGTTCACTGTCATTATATCGTCTAATTTGCCAAGTTGGATTAAGATTTTCTACCCTCAATTATAACTTATTTGAACTTCGATAATTAAATTGCAATAATTTCAATAAAATTTGAAAAAAAAAAAAGGAGTATTACATAATTGGAACTTTTTAATTGAATTGGATCGTATTAAATCTTATCTAAATAGCATTCACAAATTTAATCCACCTAAAAAATAAAGAGGTTTTATTCCATATCCAAGCTTAAAACATTAACAAAAATATAAGGAGGGTTGAAATATCATTCGCTACATTCTAACATTGAATAAAAAATTCTTGCTAACAACTGAGTCACTTTATTCGTAGAACGTCATCAAATAAACATGTACCTAATCTCCGAAATAGAGTTTGAGAGCATAATACAATCACTAACAACTAAGACAAGCGTGGAATTGAGTTGCAGCTTATCCTTCATATGCTTGATGATAGAGTTTGTAAATCAACTCTATTTCAACTTTGACCTAACCTTTGCTTTTGATCCAACTCAGAGCCTCTCTTATGCCAAAAAAAAAATAATTAAAATATATTTTTTAAATTCGACGAAAGAATGTGAAATAGATTATACCATATTAGATGAAAATTCCTTACTCATGTTTCTCAATAAAACTTAATTAACACCAACTAAAATCTAAAAAAGGAAAAACCCTATGGGCTGGCTCCAATATTTGCAGTAAACGCCTCCCCCAATCTAAATTGCAGAGAGAAGAAAGTAACAAAATCACAAAATAAAACAAATGTTTTTGACTGTTCTGGTTATGGAGTGCTCATGCATTTTGTCTTTCCACTACATGATGATACATACATGATACATACATACATATATATATATATAAGGACTAAAAAAATTCAAGTGTACTTTCATTTCAATTTTTTTTTTTTTGCAACCAAAGGATTAAAAAAATTCAAATCCCACTAATGCATAAATTTTAACTAATTTTTTTTTCCTTTAAGCTTAGGCATAATTTAGTAGTAAATATATATATATATATACAATTTGGGATAATAATTCAAATTTAATTTTTTTCCTAGCATTAAAAAATTTAAATATATGAATCATTTGGTAGATTACTAGAAAAACTAATTACTAGGAATGTATTTTACAGAAATATATTACTGGAATTATATTTTATTGAAATAAATTATATTATCTTGTATGAAAGATGTAATAAAAATATTAAAAAAATATTAATTTATTTTGTTATAATACAATTTTACTAGGAAAGATTGAGCAATATATAAATTGCCCTTCTAAAATATTGGTATAATTATTTTTTGATATGGGATCTCACAATTTTATCAACTGATTGGTAAAATTTAGTGAGCCCAACATTATATTTTATATTAATTTTTTGCAAATAAATATAATATTCTTAGTAAAAAATGATTATTTTATCATTTTTTTCAGGATTACGATGTAACAAAGGCTTTGATATAATAGTAGTAGTAGTGGCTTGTCCTTTTCCCATATATAGTTCATCACATTAACCACTACTTAAATTGGCATTTTAATTATATAGTAAAATGGATTTCCTCTATATATTATCCAGGCAAATTGCTTCTCTATCTCAGGCTGACAACCTATTCCACAATTATTATAGTGAATGAATAATGTGCGTAAATTCAAGAGGAGAAGTGGGTTAGATAAAGAACCATTATTAATTCACTCTCAGGTAGAAGATGCAAACTTAATTACGAATTGTATTTGTATTTTAAATGGTTAATTTTGGAGTACACACATTAATCATAACCTTAATTCTTTTATTAATTTTATTGTTTCTTAATCATGTCAAAAGATTGTATTAGATTTTTTAATGAAATTAATTATTTTTCGCAATTTTCTGTAAAAAAGAACAGCGAACTCTGCTGACTACTTGTCGACGAATATATATATATATATATATATATATATATATAGTGGGAAAATCTTAGGCTACAAATTAGTCTTGAAGTAAATGATATTTGGATTCTAAAGTGGAGAAGTAAGAAAATTTTCTTATAAGTGTGACGGTGTGACCAATTTGTAATGATATGATGTTCCTTTTTTTTTTATAAATACATATATCTTTGAATTCATTTTGAATTTATTGAATTGAATAAAGTACTCACGGCCCACTAAACGATAAAATATTTTCCCCATTCATAATTATTAAATTTATGAACTTTTATTTAAAGAATAAGAGTATCGAATTACTCACACTAATTATTTATTGGTTGATCCACATTTCTTCTTATAACTTTTACATTATATTAGTAAATGAACAAAAATTTAATTTAGCCTATATAAAATAGCGATAATTTTAAATTGGCTCTTAAAACTTTTTTTTGGATTAAACTGATACTTTTTTTTAAATTTAATTCAAATTGCCATTTTTTTCATAGAATCTTTAAATAATTAATGACAATGTGTTAATTTGGACTAAAATTTTAAAATATGGGCTAAATTTAACTTTTAAAAAAATATTAATATAATATTTTTAATATCAATTATTTATAATATTAATAAATATTTTTTTATAATTTTATAATTTAAAATATTTATCTATCTCAATTTAATAGCTTCAATTGTTGGATAAACAGCCAAAATTATGTTATTTTTTTTGTATAATTCAAGGTCATTTAATACACCATAAATATATATAATATGTTATTTATTCTTCATTGTCTTCCTTGTTTATTAGAGCTTTTTTTTAAAAAAATTATAATTTTTAAATCTTTTTATTTTTTTTCAAAAAATTAAAACTAAAAATTATGATTCATAAATTATATATATATTATTAAATTTTTAATTATATGTTAAATTATAGATAATTAAAATATTATGAATTACAAAATTATAAACGAGTATTTATTAATATTATAAATTATTGATATTAAAAATATTAATTAATAACTAATTTATAATATTAAAAATTAAATAATTATTTAAAAATAGGAAATATATTAAAAATTAAAAATATTAAAATTTATTAATATCATAAATTATAATATTAAAAAATTATTTTTTAATATTATACATTATAATATTTTTTAATATAAATTATTTATTAATAATTTTAATATTAATTTCATAATATTATAATTAATATTATATTATAAAATATTATAAAATTATTATATAATATAAATTATTATAAAATATTTAATATTTTCAATTATTTGTTAAATTATAGATTATAAAATTATTATAAAATTATAAAAAATATTTATTATATTATAAATTATTGATATTAAAAATATTAATTAATAAATAATTTTTTAAAAATTATATTGATATTTTTTTAAAAGTTTAATTTGACCTTTAACGTTTAATCAAAATCTATTATAAAAAAGAGTTGATTTGGATCAAATTTGAAAAAAAAATACTAATTTAGTTTAGAAAAAATTTTAAAAGTCAATATAAACTTTTCTATGTAGTATATGAGCCAAATTAAATATTTGCCCATTAATAAATTTATAAATATAAACGATACAAAATGTCACGACCCAACCCGGGGTCCATGACCGGCATGCAGCCAAACCGAAGTCCGACCACATAAGCCTATAAGAACATTTATAACAGTCTAAGTGTAAAACAGTACAATACTTATATAATCCTCAATCCTAGTTCAAATGCAATCCATCAATGTAATCAAATCACAATATAATCATTCGGAAAATCTAATGCAGACAAGTACTACTTATTACACAAAAAGGGGTTCGGATTCAATCCGCCCAAAAGTTCAATATCCGGAAATCTCTAAGCAGAAAGACCAATGACACAAGCGGAAAACCTGATCGACTTCGCCAAGAAGAGAAAGAAGATAGACGAAGACAATCACTGAAAACCTGCAAGACAATCTGTAAGGGTGTGAGCGCTTTATAGACGCCTAGTAAGTCTATGAGAGGCAGAGAAACATCTAACAGTTATATAAGCAGTACATATAATACAATCACAAATTAAGCAAACAAGATGGTGTGTCGGGGTCACCAATCAGTAAACAGTACAGTAATCATATCAGTCACATCCGCCCTTATAACTTCTCAGTACAGTACAGTAATCAGTAATTAGGCATGTAGCCTCAGTAAACAGTATAGGCATAAGCCTCAGTAGCAGTATAGGCATTAAGCCTCAGAACAGTATAGGCATTAAGTCTCAGTAACCTCCTTCCCCTTCATGACACACCATCACACAGCACAAGTAATATCACATTCAATATTAGCACATAAATACAATCACATGCAAGTTTCTCTGTCTCCTAAAACATACGAGGCTGGGTTCGAAAGAATAGTATAGTGAATATATAGAAAGGATAATATATATAAGAAGGGTTTATATAAATATAAGTTGTTAGCAAGTAGCACAACACAAATAATCACATACACCCATAGAACTTACCTGGTCTAACAGTCAGCTAAGCAATCCGCCACCCTAAGTCTGAGGTGCTGCTGGACCACCGCCTAACCATTAACCATCAATTAACAACCACCCTTACAAATGTATGCAAGTGCAAATGGAAATGCATGACGTGAATGCACACAATTCAATAATTTCCACAACAAGGTTAAACATTTTTGTCAACCAATCACAACTTAACCATCATAATACCACACCTTTAAACTTGTTTTCCATAATATAAAACATCATTAAAAAGTCCTTACAATTTAAATTCATCAAATAGCTTACTTAAATAATCAATATACACAAGATACAATTTTACCGATAAACCTGAATAACGAGTGTCAACTTGTAAAATTAAAAAAAATTAACCTGTAAATGAAAAATTTATAATTTTCAACCAGAAGCTAATTTGATATCTTAAAAACATCCTAGAAAAATTTCATAATTTTTCGAGACTTAGAAGTCCCTCAACCAATTTTTATTTATAACAGTATACAGCTCACAAGGTATACTGACAGCAGTAGAAAGATTTAATTATTTCAGCAATATCACAAACAGAAACATAACCCAACATATTTTTCTTGTAAACTAGACTTCCAGAGCTTCAACATATATGAAAATCAAATCAAAAACATTTTTACACATTTTAATATGAATTTCAAAAGTTACAGTTGATGCAATTGCATCAACAGCACAGTTTGTCAGACAACAGTAGCAAACTTGAATTTTCCAGAAATATACGATGCTCCAAAATCCCAAAAATTATTTTTCTCATAAACTAGACTCAATTTTGAGCCATGTATCCAAATTTCAGATTTTTATCATGTTCCAATAATTAATTAAAAATCGGACAACATACAGCACTAAAATTAAACTTCAGCAGAGAATTAATTCATCCAAAAACTCAAAGAAAACAATTAATTCACAAACCTAATACCCAAATCAATTCAATCAAACCTTAATTCAATATATTCATCAAGTTCCAGAACCCACACATTAACCCAATCAATTTAATTCAACACCAAATCCACCAAAACAATAAAAACTCAAAACCTAACCTATTTTGTAAAAAATCAATTTAATTAAATAATAATTCGAATTTAGCCAATTTAATTAAGAAAAATATCAAACAAATATGATATTAATATGAACTAATTAAATGGAAGTCGAAATAATGCAAAAAGAATCAAGAAATACCTCAAAAACACAAAAAAAAACTTGAAAAATCGAGCTGCTGGACAGGACCCAAAACGACAGGGGCGAGCCACTACGCCCAGCCGCCGAACGACGAACTCCACACGCCGAACGACAGGAGCGCGCCTCGCCGAACGACGCTCCTCCCTCGCCAAACGACACCGGCTACGCGCGCGCACAGTGACGAAACGACGGCCGCACTGTTTCTGCCTAAAAACCCTAATTTTCTTCCCTTTTTTCAAAATACCCGAAAATAAAACACCAAAAACCCTACCCAATCAGATTTTTGGCCTATTTATAGGAAAATAACTTTCCAAAATTATAATTTTACCCCAAACTAATTTATTTTAATTAAAAACACCCCAAAACTCTTTAAAAATTCAAAAAAACACCCAACTAACTTATAAAAATTTACTACTAACCCCAAGTTTAATTTATTTAATTTATTTAATTTATTTTAATTAAAAAAATTAATAAATTTCCGTAAAATTTCCGAAACACAACCCCTAGCAAAATTATACTTAAAATAACCGTAACGACATCACGGTCACCAAAATGACATCAAAAACAGTAAAACGAAACCCGAAAATTTTTCGCCCTCCAAAATGACCAAAATACCCCCCGAAGCCAAAAACACAATATTATACTCAAAACGACCGTCTCATCGCCCCGAGTATCAAAAAGACATTCAAAGGGCACAAAATTACCATTTTGCCCCTAAGGGGCAAAATTACCATTTTGCCCCTAGACTTAAAATCATACAAAAACTAAGGGTTTTACAATCTAACCCCCTTAAAGTAATTGCGTCCACACAATTAAATCCAACACAATCATTATCCATCAAAACTGTCATTACAATAGTTATACACCAATCCGGATGGTATCGTCTACTCAGTATATGTCGTTATGGTTGATCAGGCCATAACTACAAGATACCAAGCACTAATGACCATTCCAGGTTTGATCCATTTAGAGTTCATTAAATAAAAACCAATTTTCAGATAACCAAAACAAAATCAATGAATAGCGCTTAGCGCTCAACCCAGTCAATATCAGTGCCAATCAATCAAGTACAACATCATTACACATACACCTTTTTAATAAGATCCATTGCATAGAATTGTCAATCATCAGTCACAAACAATATCATGCGATGTATGAGTATGATGTTATGCTGGTATGCAAGTGCTCTAACACTAAAACTGAAGAATATTACAGTGAACTGGGATATTAAATTTGTAAATATTTGGAAATTAAACGATACACACTTTGATTGGGATATTAAATTTACAAAAGAAAACGAAATGACCAATTGACGATGAATAGACGATAAAAGAACTGTCAACTTTATGTGCATAAAAGTATTTAAAAAGCAATAATAATTTTGAATACCACTAAATATATTTTTAGATAAAAATAAAGAAATCTTAATCTATTGGCTATACTCTAAATAAAATTAGTCATTCATTGAGACATTTAAATAAATAAAAGTAAAAAAATTTATGGAATAAGAAAGAAGGCAATAATAGTTTCAAGCGTGCAAAAAAATGTCAACTAATTTGAGGATAATTTTCAACTAATTTTTGTTAGGATAACGACATAATCTTTTTTTATTGTATAGATTAAATGTGAAAAATGCCTCATTAAATTAAAATAATATTTTTAATTATTTCGATATTTACATGTAAATTAATTCGAAAACATTCTTAATTGCAAGAAAATGTAATATCATGCATGCACCCTCCAAATTATAACATGTGCATAAACTCATAATTTATAAGAAATTAGTCACATGCTTAAATGATATACGCGTGTGATTTTTTATTTTATTATAAAATTTTTATTATATATATAATATTTAATAGTTATATATTAATAATTTATTAAATTTGAGATATTTATCTTCATATATTAATAATTTTAATCAATAAATTTTAAATTTAATATAATTAATAATTATTAATATAATTATAAAAAATAAAATTGTAATTTTTTATCATTATATATTAATAGTTTTATATAACAAATTATAATACATAAATAATATATAAAGAGATAAATAACTATAATACATGATATTTTTATATTGTATATATATATATTACGTGATAACTTACTTTTTATTTATTTTTTAATTTTAATTAATAATTTTTTATATATGATATATTTTATTTTCATGTATTCATATTTTAATATTTATATATATTAATAGTTTAAGTTAAAAAATTTATTAAAAATTTATTAAATATATGATCTTTTATCTTCATATATAATTACTAATTTCAATTAGAATATTTATTAATAATTTATTAAATTTATTAAATATATGACATTTAATCTTTATATATTAATATTTTCAGTTATTAAATTTATACTAATAATTTATTAAATATATAATTTTTTTATTTTTATGTATTAATAATTTTATATATTAATAATGTATTAAATATGCTACTTTTATCTTTACAAATTAATAATTTAAGTTAAAAATATTATTAATAATTTATTAAATACATGTCTTTTATATTCATATATTAATAAATTTTTTTACTAAATACAATAAATATTATTTTTTTTTCACATTATACATACATACATATATAAATATATATATTGTGACACCATATTGTTTAATTTTTTAAATTTATACAATTTATAAATTAATTATTATTATAAATTAACTATTTAATTTATAATTAATCTAACCTTTCAAATTTCTAAAAAAAATATAAATATATTATTAAATTATATTAATGTGTAATTAATTTATAGAAAATTAAAAAATTATAAATATAATTTTTTAATTATTAAATTTTAATTTTTTAAAAAAATATTAAAATTAATTAAAAATGCTTAAAAATACAAGTTAGTATATATATATAATATAGAAGTCTCTGTTAGTAAAATACTATAATTAACAATTCTAATGCAATCTATTAATATGAGATAAAAGGCAGTTGTCTTCTAAAATAACTCGCATATAACAAAAGTCATGTTGTGATTATCCAAATTAATTATCTAAAGTAAGAAAAATATTAAAAATGTGGGCGAAAAACATTTTGCCAGCTTTTATTTAAGAAAAATTTTGTTAAGAGGGTATTTCTTAAAACTGGAGCTTTTCAGCTTATTGTGAATAAGTGATTTTTAGATTATAATCAGATTAAAAATAAGCAGTTAAGCGTTTCTATAAACTAGTTAATAATCAGTTTATAATCAGTTAAGTGTTTCTGTAAAATCAGCTTATAATCAGTTTTTAATTGCAGAAACTGTCAAAATGACCAAACTATCCCTGAGTTTATTTATTGTATAAAAATAATTTTTTAAATGTCAATTCAAAATTTATTTTGCAATAATAATAATAATAATAATAATAAAATTTATTTAATAATAATAATAATATTGGTGTTATCAATAAATTATACAAATAAAAAACTAAAGTGTATAGGATCGGCAAATTTAAAATATTGAAGATTAGGTAGGGATAGTATGGTCTTTTACTTGGTCAAAACTGCTTAAAAAATAAGTGCTTAAAAAAAAGTAGCAAAATCTAACTTTTAAAAAACTGATTAAAATCAGATTATAATCTACTATTTAAGTTTTCAGAAACACTTAAATAAACAACTTATAATCTAAAAACTGCTTATAATCAATTTTGACCAGCTTTTAAGTTTTGAGAAACACCCTCTAAATGTGCCCTAAGATATATTAAATACATAAACATTAATCTGAGTTCATGTATACTTCTATATTAAAATATTTAATTAAAAGTTAAAATAAAGATATTAATTTTTTAATTAAGAGTAAATATTTTCATAATTATTTTAAATTTTAAATAATATCTTTTTATAAAAGCAAGTTTTCGAGTTTAAAAATTATAATTCATAATTTTTTATTCGAAATTAATTTTGAATTATAAATTTTAAAAGTTTTAAAAAATTATTTCTTATTGATACCATGGATCAAATATTTTGTTGCTAGTTTTTTCAAACCAAATCAAACCAGCATTTAGAGTTAACTATGGTCACGGTTTTATGTGAACTGTAAACCGAACGGTGAATCGACAATCTAGTTCATAAATTGAATAAAAAAAATCAGTTTATAACCAAAATTAAGATCAGTTTATAATGATCCGACTTAGATTCATGATTTCTTAAACTAAACCAGAGTTGGTGGTTTAAGGCCTAAACCGTAAAAAATAAAAATATATATGTATTATAAAAATATGTATACATTTTAAGATATATAATATTAATACATATATTAATTTTTAATATATATATATATATATTAAAAAATATAATTTTTAGTTTAAAATTAAAATTTTGGAATTAATTTTTTTTAATTTTTTTCTTATACTTCAATCGCTCTAAATAAAAAAAGAAAATTTATATTGTCAGCCCTAATTAACTCGTGATTAAGACTTTATTAAATTTAGTTTAAGTGTAATATTAAATAATTAAAATTATATAGTTAAATACATATATTTACATGAAAAAATTATATTTATAAAAAATTATCATTATCATTATTATTATTATTACTATATTAATTATTATTATTTTTTTTAATAATTAAAATTATTTAATTTAACTTAATTAATATTATCAAATTTATGAGTTAAATATTCAATATAATGAAAAGAATTATCAATTATAGTTACTTTTATTAAAAATATAAATTAAAAAAATTAATTTCAACTGGCGGTTTAAATCAAAATCAAAATTAATCTATTATTTAAGGATTTAAATCTTAATTAAACCATTGGTTTAGATTAAAATTCAAAATTATCATAAATCAAAATTTATAGCTCTAAACCAGCAATTAACGTAACTGTGAACATACTTATTTAGAGTTGTGAGAATTATTCGCTTACGAAAAGACGTGAAATTATATTTATTTCAATGTTTTTTTAAGCAATAATCATCCATTCAATTTTAAGTTTTTGAACCAACGAGTCTTAACCCTAAAAAGGTTCACAAAATCACATTCAACATTATCTCTTTCAATATATCTCATAAATATTATTATTTAATAGGTTTTAACTAAAATCACAATTTTTTAATTACAAAACAGTTATAATATTAATACGAAGCAAAAACTATTGTTTCAACAACAATTTTTTAAAATGAACACATGATTTCTTTTATGAAGTAAAAATAATAATTAAAAAGTTAAAAAAATAAATAAAATTTAAATTTTATTTTCTTACAATAATTATTAGCTAAATAAGGTAATAAGTATATTACAAATAATTGATTTAATAAAAAAAAATAAAATGAGAGTATAAAAAAAACACAATTTTGAATATGTAGATTCCAATATTTTATTTCCTTATAGGCATATATACAGTTGATTAAGTATAGGCAGAATTAGCAGAGATAAAAGATATTTTCTATATATCATTCCTTGAAGTAATACAGTGTTTAAATATACAAAAGTAGTCCTAGCTATCCGGAATATACAAAATACAAATATAGTTTGAACTTCTAATATTATCTACAACTAACTGTCATCAGTATCCCTAATACCCCCTCTCAAGCGAAAGATCTCGCAAGAATCCGAAGCTTGTTCTTATGTTGTTGAAACCTTGTCGAGCTTAAGGGTTTAGTAAAAATGTCTGCTAGTTGATCAACAGAAGAAATAAATTGAACACTGATGTTGCCTTGTTTAACTTGTTCACGCACGAAGTGAAAATCGACCTCGATATGCTTTGTTCGTGCCTTGAAGCATGGATTGACAGCGAGGTATGATGCTCCAATATTATCACACCATATGATTGTAGGATTGACCATTGGTTGCCTTAATTCTTTAAGCAAAGAACGAATCCAAATGAGCTCTGCAGTAGTGTTTGCAACCGACCTATACTCTGCTTCAGTGGATGACCTCGCAACAGTCGGTTGCTTCTTTGCAGACCAGGAGATTAAATTAGATCCAAAGTAGATGGCAAAACCTCCAGTTGAACGTCGGTCTTGAATACTACCGGCCCAATCGGCATCACAGAAAGCTTGCAAACCACGTGTTGTGGAAGGTGTAATGAACAGGCCTTGATGTAAAGTTTCCTTCACATACCGCAATACTCTTTTACATGCTGCCCAGTGTGTAGTCGTCGGTGCAGAAAGAAATTGACAAAGTTTATTTACTAAAAATGCCAAATCAGGCCTTGTTAAACATGCATACTGTAAAGCACCTACTGTCCTGCGATAGAGATTTGGGTCAACCATAGGTTCCCCATCAGTCAGTTGTAAGTGACAAGTAGTTGCCATTGGTGTTTTAACAGAAGAAGCTTGTTCCATCTTAGTGTCTTTTATTAAATCTTGGAGATATTTTTGTTGAGATAGAAGTATTCCTTTAGGCAAGTGATGTACTTCGATCCCGAGAAAATAAGTAAGCTTACCAAGATCTCTAAGCTTGAATTCTTCTGAAATATGTTGAATACATTCTTGAATAAATTTTGAATTGCTTCCCGTAATAACAATGTCATCAACGTATAACAGAATATACATAACATCATGGCCTGTTTCTTTGATAAAAAGAGAGGAATCAGTATGAGATCCCACAAAACCAAGACCATATAAATAGGAACTCAGCCGATGAAACCAAGCTCGTGGAGCTTGTTTGAGACCATAGATAGACTTATTTAATTTGCAGACATAAGATGGACACCTTGAATCAACAAATCCTGGTGGTTGGGACATATATACTGTCTCTTCCAACACTCCATTCAAAAAAGCATTGGAGATATCAAGCTGTCGCATAATCCACCCATTTGAAACAGCTAAAGATAACACAATCCGAATCGTTGTTGGTTTAATTACAGGACTGAATGTGGCAGCATAATCAATTCCTTCAACTTGGGTATAACCCTTAGCAACGAGTCGCGCTTTACACCGTTCAATACTACCATCCGGATTATGTTTGATTTTGAAGATCCATTTACAACCCACAACATTAGTATCCGTCGGTTTAGGAACTAAGTCCCAAGTTTTATGATGAATAAGAGCAGTAATTTCTTTGCTCATTGCATCTCGCCAAACAGGAATCTTAATGGCCTTACTAAAACATGTGGGTTCGGGAATAGTGGTTAAGTCATTACTAACGTTCACCAGCAAAGCATACTTAGGATTGGGTTTAAAAACACCAACCTTGGACCGAGTAACCATAGGATGATCACCTGCTTGTAACTGCTCAATATGTGAACGGGCAATAGATCCAGAAAGGTCTTCTAGAGGCTGCTGTCCTTCTAAAGAATCACAAGAATGTTGCTCCTGAATAGAGGCATCAGGTACCTGCACAAGCTGCTGCTCCTGTTCAGGTTGTTGTGAGAATGCAGGACTGTGTGTATGTGAGGGCAGCTGTACAGGTGAGCTCGAAACCAGCTGAGATATAGACCCTGCTTGTGGCGAAGAGTAATGTGAAACAGATTGTGAAATAGAGTGTGGCAGTACTGGAGAATGAACTGAGACAGAGAGCCATGGGTTCAAGTCTGCGCTTGTGTCTGGTGAACCAAGAATGGATTCACCACCATCTGATTTGGCCTCTTTGTATAGAAAACGATCCTCATCAAATCGTACATGCCTGCTAGTGTAGACCCTGGTAGCACTTGGATCAAAACAGAGATAACCCAAATGATCAGTTGAATAACCCAGAAAAACACAAGCAGTAGTTCTGTAGGAAAATTTATGTTGATTATAAGGTCTCAATAATGGATAAACAGTACAGCCAAAAACTCGAAGAAAATTATAATCTGGAGAAGTAGAAAACAATCTCTCATATGGAGAAAACTGCTTTAAAACTGGAGATGGCAGTCGATTAATCAAGTAGGCAGCAGTAGTCACCGCAAAATTCCAAAACCGTTTGGGAATAGCAGAATGAGCAAGTAATGTAAGACAAGTGTCCACAACATGTCTTATTTTCCGTTCCACTGTGCCATTCTGTTGATGAGTGTGCGGACAAGTAATTCGATGCCGAATACCATGGTCCTGCAAATAAGAATGAACATTGCGAAACTCTCCACCCCAATCCAACTGAAAGGCAAGCAGTTTAGTATCAAATTGCCGTTCAACCAGTTTATGAAAATGGACAAACACAGAGAAAACATCACATTTCTTCTTAATTGGAAACAACCAACAGTAACGAGAGAAGTCATCAACAAAAATCACAAAAAATCTATCTCCATTAAAAGACAACTCTGGGGCAGGACCCCATACATCACCATAAATCAATTCCAAAGGTTTATGAGCAATAGTTCCAGTCAATGGTAGAGTAAGTTGTTTATGTTTCCCTAAACAACAAGCTTCACATAATTGACCAGAAAATTGTTTTATTTTTGAACAAGGCAATTGAAATTTAGAAACAAGAAAAGAAACTGTGGAACTCTGTGGATGTCCAAGACGAGCATGCCAATCTTGATTCGTAGTCCGAGCAGAAAACAATGCTTTACAACGTGAAGTAGAAACTGGAAGCCGAAACTTGTAAACACCATCTTCAGCAGGACCCGAAAATAAAATTCTCCTACTTGGCTTGTGCTTCACAATAAACCCACAAGAGTCAAATTCAAAAGAACAATCATTATCCTGAGCAAACTTATGAACAGAAAGCAATTGTGATTGCAAAGATGGCACATGTAAAATATTATGTAATCGTAAATTTGCAGCAGGAGTATGAACAACACGACGACCGATATGGTGAATATCCAAACCAGTTCCATTACCTAATGTAACTTTGTCAGAACCATTATAGTCATCCGTGATTTCAAGAGCAGCAAGGTCCGGGGTCATATGATGGGAAGCAGCAGTGTCAGCAAACCAATTCGCAGAATCATGAGATTGTGTAACTTGAGCTGCATTAGCAGTAACTGGACTAGCTTCTTGATCGTAGCGTTTACGGCACCACTTGGCTTGATGATTGTTCAAGCCACAGATTTGACAAGGAGTCTGAAACCAACGTTTCTGACCTTTGGAATTAGGACCTAAATTTTTATTCTGCTGGCTACGCTGATGATTACCGAAACCAGATTTGGATTGTGATTGGCGAGTCATATTTGCAACAATTGGTGGAGATCTATTCGAACTCTGCAAAAGAATTTCGTGAGCCATTAATTGTCCAGAAAGCTCAGAAAAAGTTACCTTTGTCTTGCTTGCAGACAGAGTAGCGACCACTGGGTGGTATTCAGAAGGTAAAAGACGGAAGATAGTTGCGTTAAACTCATCAGCTGAAATTGGAGTTCCAGCTGCCGCCAGTTCATCAGCAATAGCTTTCGCTTCGCGCAAAAATTTTGAGATTGTTTTCTCGCCCAAAGTCATATTTTGGAGAGAAATATGCAACTGAACTCTCTTCGCACTATTACTCGTTCCAAAAGCTTCAGATAGTGACTGCCAAGCTTCATGAGCACTTTCAATCCCAGTAACATACGGCATAACTTCTTCGGTTAGTGAAGAACAAATCCAACTTAAAAGCAATTGATCTTCTTGAATCCATTTTAGGTATTCTGGATTCGGTTCTGGTTGAGAGGTTGTTGAATATGTGATGAGGGGCGATGGTTCAGGAGTGCCATCGATATGCCGTTTGAGATTATAACATCTGATTATCGGAAGAAATTGCGTCTTCCAGGCTAGATAATTCGTTTCCTTCAATTTTAGGGAAAACGAGAGATGTGCGTGTGGAGGAGTTGAGAATAAATTGGTGGTTTGGAGAGATGAAGTAGTAAGAGGAAGGGGAGAAGTGATTGAAGGAGAGGAAGGAGAGGAAGAATCGGTGGCTTTGGGTGAGCTAGCCATTTTAGGCTCTGATACCAAATTAGCAGAGATAAAAGATATTTTCTATATATCATTCCTTGAAGTAATACAGTGTTTAAATATACAAAAGTAGTCCTAGCTATCCGGAATATACAAAATACAAATATAGTTTGAACTTCTAATATTATCTACAACTAACTGTCATCAGTATCCCTAATAGGCAGCAGAGGCTTATTGGCTGGTTAAGTTTGTCCAAGCATCATGGAGAGTGGAGACACATTCAATCTAACCTAAATTCATGTCAATCCATCTCCTGACATAATATATTTTTCATGCATTACCAATATTTTTTTTTCTAGAAAGATTTTCTTTGATCTATATATAATCTAAATATATAAATCAATATTCTTTTCTACCAATATATAATCTAAATATTTATACAGCGAGTTAGCATAGATCAATATTAGCAAAATATAGCCTCCTTCAAAGAATAAAAATATTAGTAAATATAGCCATTATTGATTAGATCTTTAAAATAAAACAAATTTTCAATCAATAAGTTTTTATCTAATAATATTTAATTGTTCACATGTTAGAAAATTTCGAAATCTGAATCTCCATTAAAATTAAATTTAATAATAAGAAATTGAAATCTGGGAAAATTTTATTATTATTGAATATAAGAATAAAATTATGAATGATATCCTTTAACTCCCTATTCCGTCCTTGTTAGTCTGCAATAATATGAATTTGGTGGGGACATATTAATTATTTGATGCGCCCAATCTCTTTTTCTAACAAATTAATCTTCATATATTACAAATTTTATGATTTTTTTTTTACTCTAGCTATACCTCAAAGAAATTTTATAGAAAAAAAAATCTAAATCTTGTATTGTTTAACATAATGAAATAAAACAAAATAAAAAGGAAAAAACTAATATATAATTTATATATTTTTTTTGTTAATTAAATTTCAATAATTAAAATTTAAAATGACCTCTTAAATACTAAAAAAAATTTAATAAATTTAAAGTAATGATGTTAAAAGATAAAAGATATTTTATCTATAGAATAAACAACCTCTTAAATTCCATTCTGGACATGAAATTAATTTGGACATTAGAGAATGAAAATAATTAAAATTTAATAAAAGCTAGTCTCATGCTTTAATTAGTGGGGAACATTGAAATAGCATATTAATGTGTTAGGACTAATAAGGTAATCCAAGTCCATTTCGTGTATATATATTATAGTGGAGACTTTTACTTTACAAAAACAATTCGAAAGAGACTCTACCACTAAAATCAAGTGATCAAGAGACTAATTAATTGGAAATTCATATGGTGGATTTAATTATAAATTAAAAGAGTTTTCTTTTTTTTAGATGGAATAAAAGAGTTTCTTCAATTGGCCTTCTATTAATTAAATAATTAATTTAGTTTTAGTGGGAATTAATTTAGTTTTAGTGGGTCTAACATCAAAACAACGCTAACCTCTCACTCGAAATCTAATTACCCAACTAACGAAATTCAGCTTTAATAAAAAAAATCTTATAATAATTAACCTAAATTGTTAAGCATAATACAAATCTCACATTTATAATCAACCATATCTAAGTCCTTCCAGTTAGATTTTAATCTTAATTTAGGTTTATATATTAATATAATTATATTATAGATTATCTACTTTAACAAAACCAATAAAATGATCTAATTTTTAAGCTATAAAAATATTTAATTTAGTATAGGTCATATATATGTAGAAGTCCAATATTAATAGTTAAAGTTTTATGAAAATCTAATTGATCTAGTATATAAAAGATATTATAAGAATTGCGGTCCCTAAGTAAATTTGAGTTGTCTATTTGTCTATTTTATATTTAGAGCAGATGCTGTAATCAAACTCTAGGCAATCAATTAACATGAAATCAAGTACGCTTCCAAATTTATTTTTAATCCTTCTTTGGTTGTCTAGCCATTTATATGTGATCATGGGATTTTATAATATTTATTTGTATAAAGTTTTTTCTAACACTCCCCCATGTGAGTGCCTCTCTTCCAAGAGCATATAAAACTCTCAATATTTTTACATGATATAAGCGTCACCGATCCAATTTTTTAATATTAGACCATTCATAGATATCTAGTCTTTTAAATTTTATGTTCCAAATTTTTTTACATCTATTCACTGTTCAGCTTGTTTTTTCCCTTGCATTGCCATTAACCTAGTGAGGAATTGAGCCATCAACTTATTATTTTTGTTGTGGGTGAACATCTTTGATTGATGAATTACTGGAACTTGCTTTGAAATGCATTTTAAGATTACATAAAAATTTCAATTTGGCATCAAGATGATTAAGGCAATTAGGTGAACCACTTTGGCTTAAAAAGACCAACCCTATATTCAACCTTAGTTTGCCAATTTTGAGCTTATTTTATTTTTCCTTTTATTTATTTTTCACAACACCATTAGCTTGAACCTTGTTGTTTAACTCTTATCCTTTCATTAGGTTAAGAGCATTTTAAGAGCATTTATGATCAAGTTTGTGTTGAATTAAGTGTGAGGTTAAATTTAGTAGGTTTAAGATTGCAAAGAAAAAAAAAAGGAGGACCCATTTATTATGTAGGCCCCCATAAATTTTTAATTTTTTTATAATATATTTTATTATATATGTATTATTTTTTAAGTAAATAAATTTTGGCCCTCTTAAGTTTTAACTATTATAAACTAAACCCAATAATTTTAAGTATATAGTTATATGATTATGATTATAAACATCTAATAATACTAAATATTTTGTCATGTGATTATTAAAAAAAATCTCAACAATATTAATTATTGAGATTCTTCAAAACTATTTAAAAAAATAAAATTATTTTCAAAATTTTAACTTTTCTTTTTTTAAAAATGATTATTTTTCAACTTTTAATTTAAAAAATTGCCCTGTTTCATAGGTATTTATCTAGTATATTTTTAATATATTAAAATTTTATTTCACTTTTAAAGATATACATTTGACATATATTTAATATATTTTAGTATACAAAAATAATTGAGTATTTTTGAAAAAAAAAAGTAGCACGTGTAGTGCAATTTTCTTTTAATTATTCAACTATATAATTTTAAAATAATAATAAAAGGTAGAAAAATAAAATAAAACTTACTTTTTTAATAATAACAACAATAAAATTTTTGCCAAGACTATAACAATTAACGGTAGAAAAAGTATTTTTTATCATTTTATTTTTTATTCTTTAGCCTATAATTTTTTTTTTGTGTTGTGAACTCAATTGTAATATTTTTTTTAGTATTCGTAATATATAGTTAATTTACAAATACTATAATCAGTAGAAGAATTTTGTGATTTAAAAGAATGTTGTTGTTTTTTAATATATTAAAACTAGTCATTTAAATATATTATAAGATTTTCTTATAATAAATTTTGGCCTCCTAATATTTAATCATCGTCCACCTTTGATTCTGAGCAATATCTTATATCGCCTAAAATATAATAATAGTATACTCCCAATAATAATTTGAATAATCTTTATCTTATAAATTAACTTTTTAGGTTAATTTTTTCAAAAATATATAGGATCCTAATATTTTTACATAAATTGCATAAAAATTAAAATCAGCTCATTTTTTCAGTTTCAATTCATTTAATGATTATATTATTATTTTTTAAAATTAAATTTAAACATGAGATTATACATATTATATATATTAATCAATCAATCTTATGAAATAAAATATAGAATAAATCTATTTAAAACAAGACAATGATTTAAGAATGTTCAACTAATAATTTGATGTGATCAAATTGAGTGAATATGACATCATGAAATAAAAAAAAAAAGAGTCATTTTTGAGAAGCAGCATGATTGACTTGTGAAGTACACCAAAGAATCCATTTTATACAGACTACGTGCAGGGGTAAAATCAGGCTTTAAAATAAAAGGGAACGAATTTATTTTTATAAATTTTAGCTTTCTCGTAATTATTTATATCTTATTTTATTTTAATAATATTTTATAAATTTATTAATTTATTAATAATATATTTTTATTATTAAAAATTTAATTAATAAAAAAATATTAATATATATGTACAAAATTTTAAATTTATAAAATTTTTCATAATAAAAATAAAATAAAGAGAAAAAAATTAAATAATAAATATAATTTCTTAAAAAATAATTAAAATAAATGAGTTCTTTAATTCATTAAATGTGTTCAAATTAATTTAGTTGAAAAATTTATAAATGTGTTTAAATTAATTTAGTTGAAAAATTTATCATTTTTTTTATTTTTTTTTTGCATTTGTATATTATTAATATTTTGTCAATTTTTTAAATGAGAACTATTGCTATAGAATAAATAATTTATTATATTTTTTTACTTCTTGTAAAAATTAAAAAAAAAAGAGGGCAATTTAAATTTTTTTAAAAAAATTAATAAATAATTTAAAAAATCTTAAAAAATATTATATATATATATATTTTCAGTTGCCCCCTTCCCTTCAATGTGCCTTCGCCCATGACTGCATATTTATTCACTGTATCACCACCATAACTATATATTATTAGATCATAAAGGAGTATTATGATTTACAAGTTTTATTAGTGTCCAAAAATGGGAATTCGATTATTCAACATATTATACATATTAAGAAGTCAACCGAGTTTATATTTTGGTAATTAACTCATAATTTAATTTTACATATATAATTTTGTCAATTTTCTCCATATATTAATATATATATATATATTTGAACATAATATCAAACGTACAATATTATTATCAAAGGAAATCCATAATATTCTAAAAAGAAAAATAGGCCTCTTATTAGATTTTTCAAATTTTTTAATTTTTATCAGAAACTTTTTCATCATTTTACTAAAATATGTAACAAATTCATAATAATCTTATAGAAATTATCATATGCACAATATATTTATAATAAATTATATATATATATTATATGAAGCAATAAATTTCTACATTGATAAAAAAATATCATATTAAATTTAATAATATTTTTTAAGACTGATAAATTTAATAATGGATTTTTTTAACAATTTTGTAAAAAAAAAAAACACTATTCTAAAATTGGTTTGCGCCATCGCATGCATAATATTAGAGGTAATAATAAGCTAATCCAATTCATGTTTCTCTCTCTGGCTTGGGCCAACAGTTCTTAAACTTGATGCTGTAAGGAAGTGGCAGAGTAAAATTCAAGGTTTAGCAGTTAGCTTTGTTAGTGTTGTTTCTTTATTTTCCGATGTGATTTGGCATATTAAGCCCACCACAATTTTTTTTTTTGTTGATGTACTGAGGTTTGATGCTGATTTTTTTTTTTTTTATTGTTAACTATATATGCGAGAATATTTAAATGAGTACAATATGTATTATTAGTCGCCAGACTATATTTTAATTGTTAGGTTTGAAGATGATCTTTTAATACAATTTGATTTCTTTAAAAAATAAAATAAAATCCATATTTAAATATAGTAATATTATTAAAATCATAAAAATATTTATTCTTAAAGAGTAAGATAGAATGATTATAAGAGTCCTCAATTAATCAGAGATCTCAAAGGATATCTAATTAATTAATTGCGATTTATTAACTGATCTCAACGTCTCTTTATCCTTTTGTATGCCTGAATATCATTCATTTTATTATAGAAATTGAAACTTAACAAAGTAAATTAAAATAAATTCTACAGTATAAATATACCATCCAGTTCACAAGCTAACTAACTACTATATTTAATTAGAAAAAAAATCATCTGATTCAATCATATGATTGAGTAAAGTTTGTATGGTCTTACCGCATCTTCAATATTTATTTTTAGCATAGAATTTGGTATAAATTTCATCATTTGAAAATTAATTTTATTAAAAAATTATTTTACGTACATTTTCACGTTTGGATTAATTATAAAATTCATTTCAAATAATTGACTTGTATTTTTATTAAATTTAGAGTTTTAATTGCAAATAATTTTAGTATGATTTGGCTTCGGTATAACCAATTCTATAAAATAAAAATATAAAACTTTCAATGAAATTTTATTAATATAAAATATAAAAATATTGATTCATAGATGAAATATATATATATATATATTTAAAAAATTATTTATACAAAAATAAGCACAATACATCTGCAGTTCTATGTACTTATCTATTTTGGTCAGTTTACTCATTATATTTATATATTTACCATATTACTCTTTGTACTTATATATTTTATTCCAATAAATACTTATATAATTACACATTGATCATTTTACATTTTATATTTATATATTTTATATTAAATAGGTATTTATATGTACATACAATATTATCTTTATTTAGATATCTGTTGAGTATAAAATAGACTAATACAAAATATAAAGTGACTAATAAATAATTATATAAGTATCTATAAAAAAAGAATAAAATAGATAAATATATGTTATAATATAATAAATATATAAATATAAAAAGTGAAATAATAAAAATAAATAAATACAAGGGATTACATATGTATTAAGCATACAAAAATAAGTATATATAGATTTATCATTTTGTATATGAATACAGAGTCCTTTGAAAAAGGGAAGGGGCGTTTTCAACAAGAAATAAGAGGGTACATATACACACACACACACACACACACACACACACATATATATATATATATATATATATATATCTGACTATGATATGGGCCAAACTGTAAAAGCATTATAACTTATTAGGATCTTTACAAAAATATTAAAAAAATAAAAATATTTTAAATTTATCATATTTTTTTAAAATATTTACAGATTTACCTAAAATTTATAATTTTTTTTATTAAAATACTAAATTTAGATAGTTTGTTATGTATTTATTTTAGATTATTATAATTTTATCATATATTTATTATAAGATTATTATGTGCTTATAATAAAATTATTAAAATATCACTGATAAAAATAAAAAAAATATATAAAATATAATGGAGAGGCTTATGCAAAAGGCACTTATAATCGTGCATGTAATGCAAATTTGCAAATTCGTTGGACCACCGCACCATTATTCAGTAGTATAATTTCAACATTAGTCTTGTAAGCTATAGTCTCCCATTTTTAGTATTATTTTTTTTAACATCAATTTTTCTGGTATACTATACAGCAGCTTTGATGTGATATTGCATTTGCCAACCAATAATATTTAAAGTACCATTAATAATGGTCAATATGCCCATTTTTCATCAGCCAATGATTTCCTTTCATCTGAAATCTAGTTTTAGGTGGCTATAACAACATATATATATATATATATATATATTATGTATTCATTAGGAATGTTTTTAGTTTAATTTACACATCAATTCATATATATAATGCAATTGGATGTCAACTTGGAGAATCAAATTATAATCAATAAAAAAGATAAATTTTTTTCATAATCAAGCTAATCTTTAAAATTTATAATAAGCTAAAATAATTTCTTAAAACAAATAATAAATTTAATTTTTAGAGATATTTTTAAGCTAATTTATATTCAATTGAAATTAAACTATCTCATGATTTGGAGAATCAAACTTTGATCAGTAAAAAAAGATTAATAAATTTTTTTATAACCAAATTAACATTAGAAGGTTAGAGTAATTAAGCTGAAATTTCTTAAATAACTATAAAGAGATTAGTGATGTACGTATTTATATTTTGTATTATAATCTTTTTTTTTAAAGTGTCTTCTCAATATTTATAATAAACGAAATATTTTGTGTCGAAATATTTCTTACATATTATTGAATGTATCAAAAGAATTAGCATATTATATCACTTAATTACAATATTTAAAATTAAATATAATTAATATTCTGATTTGATAAATCAAAAATACTAATTTTGTATATGACATATGAAAATCCATTTCAGGATATAGAACATTCGCATAAGTGCATGTGCCCCTTTGCAAACAAATAATTAATCTATGTAATTAAACTGATTTGTACCTTCTCTAGTTAGATTTGTGTCTCACTTTGGACGGGAAATTCTACATATTTTAAAGAGAAAACTACACGAAAGATATTTTTTTTAAAATATTTTTTGAAAATATTTTATAATTTTTGTATTAATATATTATATGCATTTTTTAAAATGAAATATACGTTTTGGTATATTAGATGATATTATATGACATTACATGTATATCTCTGAAAAATATAATATTTTTAAAATTAAAATTTGAAAATTGCACATTTAAAAAAAGAGTTAAGTATTTTTTTTAAGTTTTTAGAACATTTTTGAAAAAAATCCCCAATTGTAAATTAAAATAGAAAGTTTGTTTATTGGCTGGGTATGGACTCTCAAGTTTGAACATAGATCTTTTATATTGGGCTTCCATTGTTTAATTTTATTTTAAACTTTTGACAAAAAATATAAAAATAATTAAAAATAAATTTAAATATACTGTATTTATGAAATATTTATCAAAATATCAGAATTTATAAAATATTTATCAAAATACTAGATATTTATTAGTTTATAAAAAATTTACAATGAGTTTATAATTAATTAACAATAAATTTACAATGAGTTTATAAATTTCACAAAATTTATAATGAGTTTATTACGAGTTTTTAATAAAATAATTAAAATACTTATGGTAAAAAGGTAAAAAAATTAAAAAATATGGTGGAATGTATCATTTTTCCTTTTATTTTTCTTCTTTACTGGGCTTTCATTCTAATTTCTTCTTATGCATTGAAATTTTTTTTAAAGGGAAAAAATAGAAAAAAAATGACGCTATCTAATTTGTTTTTTAAAATTTTATTTTTTTATTAGAGGTATTTTAATTATTTTATCATAAGCTTATTATAAACTCATAATAAATTATTTAAAATTTATAACCTCATAATAAATTCGTTATAAACTCTTTGTAAACTAATGAAAATATAATATTTTTATAAATATTTTATAAACTCTGGTATTTTGATAAATAATTTATAAATATGATAAATTTAGAATTATTTTAAAATTTTCTTATATTTTTGTCAAAAGCCAAAAAAATAGAATGATATAAAAACTTAGGAAAAAATAAAATCTTTATTCCAATGGAAATAATTCTAGCTTTAAATTTGGTATAATGCTTTGTGTATATATATATATATTAATATATCAAATCCATTATAAGTGAAACTGCCAATCCCATAAAAATTTATAGGATGTCCTAAATTCAAGAATTCAATTCATATAAGTAAAAAAAATCTCCGAAAAAAACCCATTCATTAAAAAAGAAAATAAATGCAATAATTAGATGAATTGATATATATTTCTTTCTTCTATTATTTCTTGTTCTTTATTAATCTTTAAATCTTTTATAATTATTCTAAATGTAATGAAGGTCAATTCTCAAGAACAACCATGACCATGCATGCTCTTTCAGTCAAGAAAAAGAAACCCACAAGATTTGCAGCAGCAATCACTTCAATTGTTAAAATAATTGGCCTAGCCAATCCTTATGCGCGCCAATCAAAAACCCAACAAACCAATTAAAAGAGGTCATATTGCCATGTACGTCGTCGTCGGCGACGAGGCCAAGAGGTATAAGTTCCGGTGCAATATCTTAATTTGCCGCCATTTCAAGAAGACAAGAATTGATCAGAGACTGTCACGACGGTGAGCTTGAAATCAAGATTGATGGCCCGATTGAGATTCGTTGAACCCCTGAGAGGTTCGAACAAGTTTTAATTGACTGTGCTAAGGGCTTAGAACAATTGCCTAATGCTTCTGAATATTGATTTTAATTTCAACAAATTTCTTGATTTTTTTTTATCAATTTATAATGTTAATTATATATATATGATGAAATCGATAGGTTTTGTATATATGTAACTAATGTTTCCTCTTTTTTGTTTGAAAATTGTGTAAATCTTAATTAAATTGTAATATTGTCATGGAATTATCATTATTCCAATTTTCATGAAACTCCCTTGAAAATAACTTCATTCTCTAATTTATATATATATATATATATTCTATCAGTGCCAAACAATTCATGGATTTTTTGAGGCTTTATCAGTCTTCATCTGGTCAATTGGTCAATCTTGACAAGAGCTCTTTCTATTGTTCAGCCAAGAGCACTGGATCTTTCAAGGAGAGGATGAAGACCATCCTATCCATTTCGCATAAGTCCTTTCCTTTTCTCTATTTGGGGGTCCCAATTTACAAGGGTATTAATAGGGCTCAATATTGCTATCATCTTCTTCATAAGATTGATGCAAAGCTCTTAGGTTAGTCCAAGAGGTTTCTCTCTTCTGGGGGGCGCTTGTTATTAATCAAACATGTTCTTTCTTCAATTCCTATACACACTTTGGGTGCATTGAAACTGCCCAAG